>CM038671.1:171223798-172423798 GCA_021605145.1 Aegilops bicornis | reverse complement strand
GTTCTAAGTAAACAAGATGCATAAAACATAATAAACATCACATGCAATTATATAAAGTAGTGACATGATATGGCCAATATCATATAGCTCCTTTGATCTTCATCTTCGGGGCTCCATCATCATCTTGTCACCGGCATGACACCATGATCTCCATCATCGTGTCTCCATGAAGTTGCTCGCCAACTATTACTTCTACTACTAAGGCTAACACGTTTAGCAATAAAGTAAAGTAATTTACATGGCGTTGAATCAATGACACGCAGGTCATACAATAATTAAGACAACTCCTATGGCTCCTGCCGGTTGTCATACTCATCGACATGCAAGTCGTGATTCCTACTACAAGAACATGATCTCATACATCACAATATATCATTCATCATTCATCACAACTTCTGGCCATATCACATCACATGACAATTGCTGCAAAAACAAGTTAGACGTCCTCTAATTGTTGTTGCATCTTTACGTGGCTGCAATTGGGTTCTAGCAAGAACGTTTTCTTACCTACGAATAACCACAACGTGATTTTGTTAACTTCTATTTACCCTTCATAAGGACCCTTTTCGTCGAATCCGCTCCAACTAAAGTGGGAGAGACAGACACCCGCTAGCCACCTTATGCAACTAGTGCATGTCAGTCGGTGGAACCTGTCTCACGTAAGCGTACGTGTAAGGTCGGTCCACGCTGCTTCATCCCACAATACCGCTGAAGCAAAATAAGACTAGTAGCGGCAAGAAAGTTGACAACATCTACGCCCACAACAAATTGTGTTCTACTCGTGCAAAAGAGAACTACGCATAGACCTAGCTCATGATGCCACTGTTAGAGAACGTTGCATAAAATAAAAAAAATTCCTACGTTCACCAAGATCCATGTATGAGTTCATCTAGCAACGAGTGAGAGATGCATCTACATACCACTTGTAGATCGCGTGCGGAAGCGTTCAAGAGAACGGGGTTGAGGGAGTCGTTCACGTCGTGATCCAAATCACCGGAGATCCTAGCGCCGAACGGACGGCACCTCCGCGTTCAACACACGAACGGTCAGCGTGACGTCTCCTCCGTCTTGATCCAGCAAGGGGGAAGGAGAGGTTGATGAAGATCCAGCAGCACGACGGCGTGGTGGTGGATGCAGCAGTCACCGCAGCAGGGCTTCGCCGAGCTTCTGCGAGAGGGAGAGGTGTAGCAGGGGAAAGGGAGGCGCCAAGATGCAAGGTGCGGCTGCCCTCCCTCCCTCCCCCCTCCTTTATATAGGCCCCCAGGGGGGCGGCCCTGGAGATCCAATCTCCAAGGGGGCGGCGGCCAAGGGGGGAGACTTGCCCCCCAAGGCAAGTGGGGCGCCCCCCCCACCCTAGGGTTTCCAACCCTAGGCGCGAGGGGGCCAAGTGAAGCGCACCAGCCCACCAGGGGTTGGTTCCCTCCCACTTCAGCCCACGGGGCCCTCCGGGATAGGTGTCCCCACCCGGTGGACCCCCGGGACCCTTTCGGTGGTCCAGGTACAATACCTGTAACCCCCAAAATTCTCCCGATGGCCGAAATAGCACTTCCTATATATAATTCTTTACCTCTGGACCATTCCGGAACTCCTCGTGACGTCCGGGTCTCATCCGGACTCAACAACATTCGGTTTGCTGCATACTCATATTCATACAACCCTAGCGTCACCGAACCTTAAGTGTGTAGACCCTACGGGTTCGGGAGACATGCAGACATGACCGAGACGGCTCTCCGGTCAAAAACCAACAGCGGGATCTGGATACCCATGTTGGCTCCCACATGCTCCTTGATGATCTCATCGGATGAACCACGATGTCGAGGATTCAAGCAACCCCGTATACTATTCCCTTTGTCAGACGGTATGTTACTTGCCCGAGATTCGATCGTCGGTATCCCAATAGCTCGTTCAATCTCTATCGGCAAGTCACTTTACTGCACCGTAATGCATGATCCGTGACGGACACTTGGTCACTTTGAGCTCATTATGATGATGCACTACCGAGTGGGCCCAGTGATACCTCTCCGTAATACGGAGTGACAAATCCCAATCTCGATCCGTGTCAACCCAACAGACACTTTCGGAGATACCTGTAGTGCACCTTTATAGTCACCCAGTTACGTTGTGACATTTGGTACACCCAAAGCACTCCTACGGTATCCGGGAGTTACACTATCTCATGGTCTAAGGAAGAGATACTTGAGATTGGAAAAGTTCTAGCAAAACGAACTACACGATCTTGTGCTATGCTTAGGATTGGGTCTTGTCCATCACATCATTCTCCTAATGATGTGATCCCGTTATCAATGACATCCAATGTCCATAGTCAGGAAACCATGACTATCTATTGATCACCGAGCTAGTCAACTAGAGGCTCACTAGGGACATGTCGTGGTCTATCTATTCACAAGTGTATTACGATTTCCGGATAATACAATTATAGCATGAATAAAAGACAATTGTCAAGAACAAGGAAATATAATAATAATCCTTTTATTATTGCCTCTAGGGCATATTTCCAACATCTTTTTGCGTATGCGGTTAACTGATGTGCTCAAAACAAACCCTTATGCTAAATATATGAAGGACGTCATTACTAATAAAAGAAAGATACCGGAAGCCGAAATTTCCACCATGCTTGCTAATTATACTTTTAAGGGTGGAATACCAAAGAAACTTGGAGATCCAGGAGTACCCACTATACCATGCTCCATTAAAAGAAATTATGTTAAAACTGCTTTATGTGATCTTGGAGCCGGTGTTAGTGTTATGCCTCTCTCTTTATATCGTCGACTTGATTTGAATAAGTTGACACCTACTGAAATATCTTTGCAAATGGCTGATAAATCAACTGCTATACATTGCCGGTATTTGTGAGGATGTACTGTTGTGGTTGCAAACGTTACTATTTTAACGGACTTTGTTATTCTTGATATTCCCGAGGACGATAGTATGTCTATTATTCTTGGAAGACCTTTTCTGAATACTGCAGGGGCTGTTATTGATTGCAACAAAGGAAATTTCACTTTTCATGTTAATGGTAATGAGCATACGGTACACTTTCCGAGGAAACAACCTCCAGTTTATAGTATCAATTCTATTGGAAAAGTTCCATCGATTATTTTTGGAGGTTTTGAATCTCCTCTTCCTACTGTCAAGAAGAAATATGATATTCTTATTATAGGGGATGTGCATATCCCCGCTGAGGTAACATAGTGTTATTCGAAATTTCTCCGGTTCTATGTTAATCGGAATGAGTTTGTTAACAAGACTTGATCAACCTTGTTAGTGGATTGCTTTTGATGATCACGAGACGGATGAAACTAGAAGCACGACCTTCTGTACCCTCTTTATATTTTCTGTTATTTAGTTGAAATAAAGTAAAAATAGTATTTTCTGTCTATTTCCTGATTTATCCGTGCAATATAAAAATATCCCGAAAATAAAAGTCCTCAGAATGCCATGCCAATTTAATATGATTTTTCGGGAATATTTGAGGATTTTAGTGCAAAATTATCATGGGGAGCTGCCACCGGGCCACGTGGGGGGAGGGCGCGCCCTACCCCCCCCCCCCCCCCAGGGCGCGACACCTGCCTCGTGGGCCCACGGTGGCCCTCCTCCACTTATGCCTGCACCCATCCTCTTCTTCTTCCTCCCACAAACACGAATATCTGGCTCAAACACGAGTTCAGCCCCGTTCTTTGTGATTTTCGATCTCTTTGCTCAAAGCACCTCTCACAAAACTGCTTGGGGAGATTGTTCCTTGGTATGTGACTCCTCCATTGGTCCAATTAGTTTTTGTTCTAGTGCTTTATTCATTGCATATTTGTGCTGCATAGGTGACCATGTTCTTGAGCTTGCATGTAAAATTTATATGGTTCGAAGTAGTTCTGATGCTTGATATAGGCTCTAGTCACTTGTAGGAGTAGTTGCTATCAATTTTATTGAAGTTGGTTAACTTTTGTTTGAAGTTACTAAAATTTTTAGATTATTTCAGAAAATAATGAAGAGACTTTTGAGGGGCTCGTCGAGCCGAAGCTCGAAGGAAAAACAAAAGGAAGAAGAGCAGAAGCCCAAATATAATTTGCCTCGCATCGCGGAGGTCCAGCCGTGTGAATGGCCTTCCGATGACTTCTTGAGGAGAGCCGGAATTTATGAGGATTTTTATTTATTGATTGAGAATGCTGGCCTCACCAACTTCCTCCGCGACTAATGTCATCAGTATCTCTTACTCACTGATACTTTTGTGCAAAACTTCTACTATTTTCCTAAGGAATCACCTCCATCAGTAGAGTTTCATTTATATGACGTTGTTAAGAAGATGCCATTAGCTGAATTTTGCAAGGTTCGCAAAATACCCTTTGGGGGCACCTTAGATGAACCACACCGTAATGAAGTGGAAGCATTTATTAACACTATCACTGTGGGAGAAACCAGGAAGGTTTCTGATGCAGGAATTACTAGCATACATTTTCCTGTTTTATGCTACTTTGCCTTATTTGCTAGTCGTTGCACGATTGGTCATGAAACTGTGGAAACCTTAGTGTTCCTAATATTATCATTTTGTTCCATGGTTTATACCGCAATAACTCTGTTAGTATGGGTGGAATTGTTGCTAGACGGTTAAGTCTGAACAGTACTAAGGGCCCCATGTTTAGAGGCATTTATGCTTCACGCCTAGCTGAATACTTTAGCATACCTATTAGGAATTTTGAGAAAGAAGAAAAATTGTTGCCTAGTGCTTATCTAGATTATAAGAGTATGCTAGCACATGATTTTATTGTTAAGAGTCGTGAAGGGGAGCTCAAATAAAATTGTACTTTGATAAACATCACCCTGAGACTATTACTTTGCCTGCTCCTTCTTTGTTTAACTTGTCTGCAGGTCCTTACTTCGTTTCGTGGGCGGCCGTTCAAGCCTATCGGAATCTTGCACCAGCCCCGGAGCCGGAACCACAATATGAGCCTCCACGCCAGTATGTTTATTCTTGGGATCCGGAGGTGGCTGCCAGCCAATGGCAGTCAGAGTCCTCTTCATCATAGTACAACCCCAGCTACACCTACGGGTATCCGCCAGGCTATCCCTGGCATGAACCAACTTAGGCCAAAAGGCTAAGCTTGGGGGAGTACGTATTTCTCACCGACATTACATTTATGTTCACACACACTCATTGCTAGATGTCGGTGCTCATACTCTTTCATTGTAATATCCATGCTAGTTTATTTTGTTTTTCCTGCTTTCTTCTTGTGTGTTTGATAAACTTTAAGAAAACAACAAAAAATTAGTAGTAGCTTACTTTTTCTGCTGTAGTAGTAATAATTAAAAAGAAAACCCAAAAATATTTCATGTTCTTCTTTTGCTTGTTGGGAGCTTTCCCGTGTAAATAGTTTTATTTCTTTTCTTTGGGGGTCGATAGGAGAAGACCATAATTAAATTGTTGAAGTGGCTCTTATATGCTTTATTGTTGATTTAACCAAGAGCCCATATTGCCTTGTCTTCTCTCCTGTTTGTTGAATGCTCGTAGATTCCAGCTTAGTCCAATGCACGTGCACTCTTATTATTATTCACATCGTTCGGTCGTGCAAGTGAAAGGCAATTATGATGATATATGATGGATCGACCGAGATGGGAAAAGCTTGTATGAACTCGACCTCTCTTGTTTTTGTAAATATGATGAGTTCATCGTTCTTGATTCAGCTTATTATGAATAAACATGTTTGCAATGACAATTAGAGATCATAGTTGCTTATGCCATGCTTGATTAGCTATGAGTTATAATGGTTTACCTTGCGTGCCAACATGCTATTAAAATGGTTGTGATTTGGTATGATGGGGTGGTATCCTCCTTTGAATGATTTAAGTGACTTGACTTGGCACATGTTCACACATGTAGTTGAAACAAATCAGCATAGCCTTCACGATATTTATGTTCATGGTGGATTATATCCTACTTATGCTTGTATCCAATGTTTATTAATTTTAGTGCATGTTCATGACTGTTGTCGCTCTCTAGTTGGTCGCTTCCCAGTCTTTTGCTAGCCTTCACTTGTACTAAGCGGGAATACTGCTTGTGCATCCCATCCCTTAAACCCCAAAGTTATTCCATATGAGTCCAGCATACCTTCCTATATACGGTATGTACCTACCGTTCCAAGTAAATTTGTATGTGCCAAACTCTAAACCTTCAAATAAACATTCTGTTTTGTATGCTCGAATAGCTCATGTATCAACTATGGTTGTCCTTATCTTCCATGTTAGGCGGGTTATTCTCAAGAGGAGTGGACTCCGCTCCTCACTCACGAGAACATGGCTGGTCACCGGGATGCCCAGTCCCATGCTTTATGCAAACTAAATCAAAATTAATTGCAAACAAAACTCCACAGGACCTGATGTATGTTGGAGGCACTCGTTGTTTCGAGCAAGCCGTGGATTGATGTTTGTTGGTGGAGGGGGAGTATAAACTTTACCATTCTGTTTGGGAACCGCCTATAATGTGTGTGACATGGAAGATATCGTCATCTCTTAGTTGTTATGTTGACAATGAAAGTATGCCGCTCAAAATATTATTCAATCTCTATTTCAAAATCGAGCTCTGGCACCTCTACAAATCCCTGCTTCCCTCTGCGAAGGGCCTATCTATTTACTTTCATGTTGACTCATCACCCTCTTATCAAAAGCACTAGCTGGAGAGCGCAGCTGTCATTTGCATGCATTAGTGTTAATTTATATTGGGTATGACTATGACAGGATCTCTTTTACCATGAATTACAATGTCTAGTCAGTCCTTGATCTTTAAAGGTGCTCTGCATTTATGTTTTGCGGTCTCAGAAAGGGCTAGCAAGATACCATCCTGTTATATCATATTATGATTGTTTTGAGAAAGTGTTGTCATCCGAGATTTATTATTATGAGTCGCTAGTTGATTATGCCATTGATATGAGTAAACATGAGACACGAGAATTATTGCAAATGTGTTTAGTTATAATCTTTCTTTGAAAACCTGAATCTTTGGCTTGACATATTTACAACAACAAGAGCAAACAGAGTTTGTAAAAGTTTTTCTTTTCTCTTTCGGTTTGTCAACTGAATTGCTTGAGGACAAGCAAGGGTTTAAGCTTGGGGAGTTGATACGTCTCATCATATCTACGTTTCCAAACACTTTTGCCCTTGTTTTGGACTCTAACTTGTATGATTTGAATGGAACTAACCCGGACTGACGCTGTTTTCAGCAGAATTGCCATGATGTTGTTTTATGTGCAGAAAACAGAAGTTCTCGGAATGACCTGAAACTCCACGGAACATCTTAGAAAAAATAATAAAAAATCCTCACCAAAGATGAAGACCAAGGGGCCCACACCCTGTCCATGAGGGTGGGGGCGCCCCCCCCTCCTGGGCGCGCCCCCTACCTCGTGGGCCCCCTGGAGACCTTTCGACGCCAACTCCAACTCTATCTATTGGCTTTCGGAGAGAAAAAAATCAGAGACAAGAAATCATCGTGTTTTACGATACGGAGCCGCTGCCAAGCCCTAAAACCTCTCGGGAGGGCTGATCTGGAGTCCGTTCGGGGCTCTGGAGAGGGGGATTCGTCGCCGTCGTCATCATCAACCATCCTCCATCACCAATTTCATGATGCTCACCGCCGTGCGTGAGTAATTCCATCGTAGGCTTGTTGGACGGTGATGGGTTGGATGAGATCTATCATGTAATCGAGTTAGTTTTGTTAGGGTTTGATCCCTAGTATCCACTATGTTATGAGATTGATGTTGCTATGACTTTGCTATGCTTAATGCTTGTCACTAGGGCCCGAGTGTCATGATTTCAGATCTGAACCTATTATGTTTTCATGAATATATGTGAGTTCTTGATCCTATCTTGCAAGTCTATAGTCACCTATTATGTGTTATGATCCGACAACCCCAAAGTGACAATAATCGGGATACTTCGGTGATGACCATAGTTTGAGGAGTTCATGTATTCACTATGTGCTAATGCTTTGTTCCGGTTCTCTATTAAAAGGAGGCCTTAATATCCCTTAGTTTCCATTAGGACCCGCTGCCACGGGAGGGTAGGACAAAAGATGTCATGCAAGTTCTTTTCCATAAGCACGTATGACTATATTCGAATACATGCCTACATTACATTGATGAATTGGAGCTAGTTCTGTGTCACCCTATGTTATGATTGTTACATGATGAACCGTGATCCCAAGATAATTATACATCACCGATCCAATGCCTACGAGCTTTCCATCTACTGGTTTACGCTTATTTACTTTCCCGTTGCTATTATTACAATCACTACAAAACACCAAAAATATTATTTTTGCTTCCGTTACTTTTGTTACCGTTACCACTACTATCATACTACTTTGCTACTAAACACTTTGCTGCAGATATTAAGTTTCCAGGTGTGGCTGAATTGACAACTCAATTGCTAATACTTGAGAATATTCTTTGGCTCCCCTTGTGTCGAATCAATAAATTTGGGTTGAATACTCTACCCTCGAAAGCTGTTGCGATCCCCTACACTTGCGGGTTATCAGGGGCAAGATCACCGATGAGGAGGAGTGGGTTCAACAACACTGCCCGTGGATAGATTCATACACCAAGCAGTTTCCTGTTGATGACAGCGGTGCAGACGATCCCGCTGGGATGTGATGATGGAGATCCTCAGTTTGCTATCACCTGGAGCCGTAGCAGCGCTCTTTGCCTTTTTGGTGTCTCGATGCCAAAGGGGGAGAGAGTTTAGGGATTTGCCGTGGTCGAGTTGTGAACGTGTGTTTGTGTGGCTTGTTTCCCTTGCCTTTCTCTCTCGCAAACTCTTTTCTCATCATTTTCTTTGGTTTGGTTTGTGCTTGTGAGACCTGGTACCCTATCATATGGTGTGATACATATGCTACCTTATCCTTTTATTATCTATGTTTGTCGAGTACTTTGGTAGTATGTGAGTTGCATGCTTATCCTGTTATATACTTTGCTCACTACTACTCTACTACATCTGAGCTATATATATGTCCTATTCTTGTTGCAAATGTTGTCAGACTACAAAATATAGGGGGAGTGTCGATCTTAATGTGTGTGCCTTGCATTCCAAAGGCACCTCTAATTAGGTGCACACATTCAGGGGGAGCCCGTCTATATTTGTAGTTTTGGGATTCAATTACTTTCATGTCTTACCTTTGTGCAAATCCCGTATTGTCATCAATCCACCAAAAAGGGGGAGATTTTTAAGGCATGTCTCTCTCTAAGTAGTTTTGGTGATTGATGACAATGCTTTTGCGGACAAATCGTGTGTGTTGATTATTTCAGAGATTCATTCATTGGCACGAGACGATTCTTTCCCCTCGGAGTTTTAAGTGAAGATAGTGTAGTTTCTTTTGTTTCAGTTTTGGTGGACCGGATTCGTAGGAGTCACCGTAATATCAAGAAGGTGTCCGCATTGGAAAGGCTAGGGTGGATTATACACGTACACATCTCATTTGCACCCACTGATCCTTCCCGCATCAATGGAGGATTTTTCATTGCCTCTTTTGTGAGCTTGTTTTGGCCCCAGCGGTAGTACTGCAGCTCCCATCGGAAGTACCGCTCAAGAGTCACAGGCGGAAGTACCACTGCCCAACGGTAGTACCGCCTGGGGACTCTCAGCCGTAGTGCCGCTGAAGTGCTGTGCTACCACCGCCTCGACTCGAAAGTGTCACCTCTCGTGTCGGGTTGTGCGGCATTGGCAGCGGCAGTAGAGGCGGTAGTACCGCTCTCAAGCGGTAGTACCGCCCCTACCACCGCTGCTAGTACCGCCCAGGGTCTAGATCTCGCCCCGCCTCTGGTCTCCCTCTGTCTACACACACGGTAGTACCGCATGGGGGAGCGGTAGTACCACGACACCCAGCAGTAGTACCGCTACCCCGAGCAGTAGTACCGCTCCGTGCGGGCTGAATGGGGGGTAACGGTTGGATTGGTTTCCCCACTATAAAAGGAGGTCTTCTTCTCCAAGTTGACCTACCTCATTTCCCCCAAGCTCCATTGTTGCTCCAAAGCTCATTTTCACCCAATATCTCTCCCTAGCCAATCAAACTTGTTGATTCTTTAGGGATTGGTTTGAGAAGGCCCGGATCTACACTTCCACCAAGAGAAATTTGATTCCCCCCACTAATACCTTGCGGATCTTGTTACTCTTGGGTGTTTGAGCACCTAGACGGTTGAGGTCACCTCGGAACCATATTCCATTGTGGTGAAGCTTCCTGGTATCGTTGGGAGCCTCCAATTGAGTTGTGGAGATAGCCCCAACCTTGTTTGTAAAGGTTCGGTCGCCGCCTTCAAGGGCACCAATAGTGGGATCACGACATCTCACATTGTGTGAGCGCGTGAGGAGAATACGGTGGCCCTAGTGGCTTCTTGGGGAGCATTGTGCCTCCACACCGCTCCAACGGAGACGTACTTCCCCTTAAAGGGAAAGAACTTCGGTAACACATCCTCGTCTCCACCGGCTTCGCTATTGGTTATCTCTCACCTTTACTTGTGCAAGCTCATTTTGTGTTGTATCCATTGCTTTCTCGTCTGCTTGTTGTTGTTGCATCATATAGGTTGCTCACCTAGTTACATCTCTAGACCACCTACTTTCATGCAAAGTTTAATTTGGTAAAGAAAAGCTAAAAATTGTTAGTTGCCTATTCACCCCCCTCTAGCCAACTATATCGATCCTTTCAGATGCTTTAAAAAGGACGAAAGGAGGCAAGGCAATGGGCCTTGATTGTATCCCCATTGAGGTGTGAAAAGGCCTCGGGGACATAGCGATAGTATGGCTAACCAAGCTTTTCAACCTCATTTTTCGGGCAAACAAGATGCGAGAAGAATGGAGACAGAGTATATTAGTACCAATCGTCAAGAACAAGGGAGATGTTCAGAGTTGTACTAATTACTGTGGAATTAACCTGATGAGCAATAAAATGAAGCTATGGGAGAGAGTCATTGAGCACCGCTTAAGAAGAATGACAAGCGTGACCAAAAATCAGTTTGGTTTCATGCTTGGGAGGTCGACCATGGAAGCCATTTTCTTGGTACAACAACTTATGGAGAGATATAGGGAGCAAAATAAGGACTTGCATATGGTGTTCATTGACTTGGAGAAGGCCTATGATAAGATACCACGGAGTGTCATGTGGTGGGCCTTGGAGAAACACAAAGTCCCAGCAAAGTACATTATCCTCATCAAGGACGTGTACGATAATGTTGTGGCAAGTGTTCGAACAAGTGTTGTCGACACTGATGACTTCCCGATTAAGATAGGACTACGTCAGGGGTCAGCTTTGAGCCCTTATCTTTTTCCTTGGTGATGGATGAGGTCATAAGGGATATATAAGGAGATATCCCATGGTGTATGCTCTTTGCGGGTGATGTGGTGCTAGTTGACGATAGTCTGACGGGGTTTAGGCTTAGTAGAACTAAAACCGAGTACATGATGTGCGGTTTTAGTACTACTAGGTGTGAGGAGGAGGAGGTTAACCTTGATGGGCAGGTGTTACCTCAGAAGGAGACCTTTCGATATTTGGGGTCAATGTTGCAGGAGGATGGGGGTATTGATAAAGATGTGAACCATCGAATCAAAGCCGGATGTATGAAGTGGCGCCAAGCTTCTGGCATTCTCTGTGACAAGAGATTGCCACAAAAGCTAAAAGGGAAGTTTTACAGGACGGCTGTTCGACCCGCTATGATGTATGGCGCTGAGTGTTGGCCGACTAAAAGGCGACATGTTCGACAGTTAGTGTGGCGGAGATGCGTATGTTGAGATGGATGTGTGGCCACAGAGGAAGGATCGAGTCCGAAATGATGATATACGAGAGAGTTGGGGTAGCACCAATTGAAGAGAAACTTGTCCAACATCGTCTGAGATGGTTTGGGCATATTAGCACAGGCCTCCAGAAACTCCAGTGCATAGCGGACAGCTAAAGCGTGCGGAGAATATAAATAGAGGTCGGGGTAGACCGAATTTAACATGGGAGGAGTCAGCTAAGAAAATCTAAATGATTGGAGTATCACCAAAGAACTAGCTATGGACAGTGGTGCGTGGAAGCATACTATTCTTGTGTGAGCCATGAGTTGGTCGCGAAATTTTATGAGTTTCACCTAGCCTACCCCAACTTGTTTAGGACTAAAGTCTTTGTTGTTGTTGTTGTTGTTGTTGTTGTTGTTGTTGTTGTTGTTGTTGTTGTTGTTGTTGTTGTTATTGTTGTTGTTGTTGTTGTTGTTGTTGTTGTTGTTGAAAACCGGCCAAAACAAAGAACAACGCTAACGCCTACACGTGTGGTGGCAGCCAAACCCGCCCATATGTCCTATAACACACAGACTACGCCATCTCACCGCATGCATGCATGTGGAAATATTTTTGGATTTTTCTGTTTTTAAAATGTTTTAACTCTTAAATGAAAAATCCGATTGAAGATCCGTTTTCACCATTAAATCTCTCACAACGAGATCTTCGAAACTAGATCTTATATCAATATATTTCGAAGAATTTTTTTTTGGATTAAAAGTTGCCGTGTCTATTACACATGAATTGCCATGATGTTTACCCTGAAGTTGCCATAATATGTTTCAGCTATTTTCTTCTATATTTAAAAATAAATTTTGACATATTATAAGATAGGGTATTAAGAAACTAGACTTGCCATTCACCATAAATTAAAATTGCCATAACACATGCACTTAAAATTGCCATGGTTCATACAAAAAATATTTCTATGGTTAAAGTACTGGAATTGCCATCATAAAAAAACTAAAATTGTTATGATCTACAAACTAAAATTGCCACATGGCAACTTTAGTTTAAGCACTATAGCAACTATAGTTTAAACATCATGGCAACTTTTGGGCAAAAAAATTATGGTCGAAACATATAACATGGGATCTAGTTTTGAAGATCTTGTCGAGACGGATTTAATAGTGAAAATGGTTTTTTAATTTGCTTTTTAATTAGGAGATAAAACATTTTTAAGCCGAAAACCAAAAAAAATTCTGCTGATGTCATCTGTTCATATGTGGCAAAATAAGTGGTGATGGAAACGTGTGGGTGATGGGACGAGACTTGCCTGCTCCCTCCCCGTGCTCCCATCTGTGCTCCCACGTACGTGGCTTGATTTGATTGGAAGAAAATAAGGCCCGGCTCCACCCCCTGAAAATCAGGGGGGGGGGAGATTATTAGATTAGAAAAGAAAAAGAGAAAATGACAGCCGTAGGATGAAGTGGGAGCACGGATGGGAGCATGGAAAGGGAGCAGGCAAGACGGATCCCTCATGGACGAGACTTGCCTGCTCCCTCCCCGTGCTCCCATCCGTGCTCCCACGTACGTGGCTTGATTTGATTGGAAGAAAATAAGGCCCGGCCCCACCCCCTGAAAATCAGGGGGGGGGGAGATGATTAGATTAGAAAAGAAAAAGAGAAAATGACAACCGTAGGATGAAGTGGGAGCACGAATGGGAGCATGGAAAGGGAGCAGGCAAACCGGATCCCTCATGGACGAGACTGGATCACGAGACTTGCCTGCTCCCTCCCCGTGCTCCCATCCGTGCTCCCACGTACGTGGCTTGAGTTGATTGGAAGAAAATAAGGCTGGCCCCACCCCCTGAAAATCAGGGGGGAGATGATTAGATTAGAAAAGAAAAAGAGAAAATGACAGCCGTAGGATGAAGTGGGAGCACGGATGGGAGCATGGAAAGGGAGCAGGCAAGCTGGGCTAGGGCGTGTGCTCGGGTGAGGGGCGGCACCCTTGCCGGCGGCGGGGATGGCCACTGCCACACGGCGAGGTGGAGCAGGGTCAACGCGGCGGCTCAAGCGGTTGGGGATGGCGCCGCTGCTCGATGGAGAACGTCGGGGGCGGCAGCAGCTGGAGCTTGCGAGCGGGAGACGAGAGGCTCACCGGAGGACGTGCCACCGCTAGCGTGTGAGGCGGTGCTCGGGCAGTGACACCGCGATAGTCGTTCGGCGAGGCAGCGAGCAACACGGATGAGATGAGGAGCATGAGGGGAGACGCGGAGGAAGCGGTCGTTGGCGGTGGCGGCGCCGGATGCGTCGGACACGCGCGCTCGCCCGCGGTCATTACAGAGGCAGCAACCGCCCATGGACGCTCGGGTCGATGCAGGAGGACGAGGAGGAGTTCGCGAGGGCCAGCAGCGCTGGGAATGGATCGGATGCAGGCGGATCTGGCGGTTCCACGAGGGTCGCGACTCTATGTAGAGGAAAAACAAAAAGAGAAACAAGAGGGAGAAAGAAGAGACAAATTCATGTATCCTCTCTTCTCCTTACTCTCTATACTGTTGCTGCTCCTCTAATCTTGTCGCCCCTTGCTAATGCTAATCTCTTTCTGTTCTTCGTTGTTGCTCCTTCCCATCTACTCCTCTCTGAATCTCCCTTTGATGTGCATCTCTGAACCCCAACCTGCTGCTGCTTTTTTCTCCCTGCTACCCCACTGCTGCTACTTCTCCGAACCTTCACAGCTACTGCTCCTCTTCAGCACTTCAAGCAACAACAAGGACTGGATTCTCTCTCTCTCTCTCTCTCTCTCTCTCTCTCTCTCTCTCTCTCTCTCTGAAATTTTTGCAAACTTGAGAAACTTATGTTCAGAATTATGTAATATCCAGATTTGAGGAGTGCTTGCACTCAGCGATTGGTTCAGTTTCGTATTTGTAAATATAATGACACATTTTGTGTGCTCAAAAAACAGAGAAGCAATGTATATGTTAAGAAAGAGAAATATGGGATTTATCAGCATGACAAGTTCTGCATCTATATGGGATCTATCTGTTGGAAATATGAGCAATTTACTAAATGATTTTATTAACAGAAATATTAGATAAAGCATGACTAATATAACAGTGATAAAACTAGCCATGCGATCTGACAGAGAGAAGGTAAATAACATCTGCATATACGAACTGTAGCCAAGTTTATCTAGAGTAGACAGTAGGACAAGTTTCATATATGTAGCAGAACCTAACATATCTAGGGCAAGCAATGTAACAAGGAACCGTGGCAGAACCTCGAATGTAAAGGAGAAGAACACATACGGAACAGCAGCAACAGCCTTTGGACTTGGGGTCGGTGTCCTCGCCGCCATGTCGCCGAGGAGGTTGTCGACGTCGGGAAGAAGTCGTCTTCGGGAAGTAGTCGTCGGAGTCCGTGATGAAGAAGTCGATGTCGCGCAGAGCGCTCCCAAAACCTTATCACCCTTCTCCCGACAGGACTCAAAGAGGTGCGGTTTCGAGGCTCTTGGCCCGACCTGCGGTGCACGCCGCAAGCCGTGATGGGGAAGAACGTAGCAGCAGCAAAGTGCTCGTAAACTTGTGGCGAGAGGAGGAAGAGGTTCTGGTGCGTCTCTCTGAGAGGAGCGACCTCCCTTTTATAGGCGCAAGAGAAGGAGGCGAGAGGCTGCGCCGGAAGCTGAAAGGATCGAGGGAGACGAAACGAATAGGCAGCAGCCGAAGGGTGCAGCGTTCGTATTCAATATCCACTACAGCAAAAACTTTCCATCTCCCGAGTGGCCTTTCGTATACCCGTAGTGCGTGGCAAAAATTTAGACATCGGCTCGGCTCATTCCCACAACCCGTGGCGTGTCGCGTCGCGTCGTGACGAGGCATGGCGTGGCGAGGCGGGCGGTGGAGGAGGAGCGCGCGTGGATGTCCCTCTTGTTCTCATGCTCATACATGTGGGGAAAGAACCTCCCTTATAAAGAGGTCCAACTCCCTCTAAACTAGCAATGTGGGACTAAACTTTAGTAGTGCCCCTTGCCTTGCACAAATGGGCTGCATGGGCCTCTAGGATATTTTAGGAATTTCGAATCGCTATTGGGCTAGGCCCAAAATAGACAAAATTCCGGCAATCCCCACTGCATCCCGAGAGGCACACAAAATTTGCCTTTGGTTCCAAAACACTGTTTTATATACCGGTACTACAGTGGAGACTGTTAAGTTGAACTTCCACCTAGAACTCTATGCTACACTAGTAAGCAACTAGAACAGTGGACTAGGCCTTGAACTGCAAGTTTTCCGTGAATCTAGCTTCACATAAAGCCTTGACCGATACGTGGCTACCGTGGGTCTTCCCCGCGGGTGAAGCTTATGCGTCATACTCCGAGACCTTTCATGAGTTTACTAGAGAGAACCCTACTCTCATAGATTGCAACGTTTAACAATCAGACTCATATAGGTGCGTTCTTCAAAAGATGTTCTGCAGGACGACATCTCTGCTTCAAAGAGCCACTTAGAACACATTAAGATATACATCAACCTGCCATGCAGATTAGGAGAGTATTGCATCTTCATGGAGTGGTATTGTTAATAGTAAGGATACTCTCCTCTCAGTTGACCAACAACTTGTCTTCCACATTTAATTCATGGGATCTCCGATCACAAAGAATATGTTACCACTGTGAACAACTCATATTGTGGGTCTCATACCCATCTCCCTCGATGCATTATCTATCACATTACGTGATAGACCCTTAGTAAAAGGATCTGCCAATTTTTTAGATATTTGGATATAATCCAATGCAATAACTTCGGAGTTTCTCATTTTCCTGACAGACTTTAACCTTCTCTGAACGTGTCTTGATGACTTCATGTTATCCTTTGAGCTGCTCACTTTCGTGATTACAGTTTGATTGTCGCAGTTCATAAGGATACCCAGTACAGGTTTCTCAACAACCGGTAAGTCATTCACGAGCCGGCGAAGCCAATCTGCTTTGACCGTAGCTGTATCTAGTGCTGTGAGTTCTGCTTCCATTGTTGACCTCGTTAAGATGGTCTGCTTGCAAGACTTCCAAGAAACAGCGCTACCTCCATGAGTGAATACATAACCGCTCGTGGCCTTTATCTCATCAAGATTCGAGATCCAGCTTTGAGTCACTATACCCTTCAAGCACCTTTGGGTGCCTGGTGTAGTGAATTCCATAATTGCAAAGGCCTTTCAAATAACGCAAAACTCTCTCTAGAGCTTTCCAATGCACATCTCCTGGTTTTGAGACAAACCGACTCAGTTTGTTGACAGCAAAAGAGATGTCAGGTCTTGTAGCACTGGCTAAGTACATAAGCGAGCCAATAATTTGAGAATATTTCAATTGATCTCTAGCAATTCTTCGATTCTTTCGAAGTAACACACTCGCATCATATGGTGTTGGAGAGGGCTTGCAATCACTATAGCCAAAGCGACTCAAGATCTTTTCCGCATAGTGAGATTGAAGCAATGTAATCCCACCATCATCGTCTCTCAACAACTTGATGTTCAGAATGACATCAGCCACTCCTAAATCCTTCATTTCAAAACAGGAAATCCTTGACTTCCTTAATAGCATTCAGATTTGTTTCGAAAATCAGTATGTCATCAACATACAAGCAAAGGATAACTCCCTCGCCCCCACCATGGCGATAGTACACACATTTGTCAGCTTCGTTTACAACAAAGCATGCAGCTGTTAAAGTTCTTTCAAACTTTTCATGCCACTGTTTAGGTGCTTGCTTGAGTCCATACAAAGACTTCAAAGAACTTGCACACTTTTCCTTCCTGACCATCTAGTACAAACCCATCTGGTTGTTCCATATAGATTTCCTCGTCCAACTCTCCATTTACGAAAGCAGTCTTAACATCCATTTGATGAACGAGAAGACCATGCGAGGCAGCTAGTGAAAGTAAAACTCGAATAGTGGTCAGTCGAGCCACAAGTGAGTAAGTATCAAAGAAGTCTTCACCTTCCTTTTGGGTATAACCCTTAGCCACGAGTCGAGCCTTGTACTTTTCAATAGTACCATCAGGCCTAAGCTTCTTCTTGAATACCCATTTGCATCCTATAGGTTTGCACCCATAAGGACGATCAGTTATCTCCCAAGTTTCATTCGCCAAGATGGAATCCATCTCGCCATTTAACCGCTTCCTTCCAAAGAGTCGGCATCTTCATATGCATAGGCCTCGAAATAGAACCGGAGTGTCATCTATGAGATACACAAGAAAATCATCACCAAAGGACTTTGCAGTCCTCATCTCTTGCTCCTAGTAGGAACTTCATTGTTCTCCTCCACATGACTTTCAAAGTGTTCCATCGAAATGGCAGGTTTGGTAATTGTAATCGGTTCTGATTCGATGAACTAGGCATCTCCCGATTAGATGAGGTAGCCATATCCTTCATGGGAAAGATATCTTCAAAGAAAGTCGCATCATTTGACTCCATGATCGTACCGACATGCATGTCAGGTACCTCAGATTTTACAACCAAGAATCTATAGCCAATTCTATGAAAAGCATATCCCAGGAAAACACAATCCACGGTCTTTGGTCCAAGCCTCCGCTTCTTTGGAATTGGAACATTGACTTCCGCCAAACAACCCCATGTTCGTAGATAAGAGAGTTTTAACCTTTTCTTCTCCCATTCCCCGAATGGAGTTATCTCTTTGTTCTTTGTGGGAACTCGGTTTAGGACATGACATGCCGTCAATATCGCCTCCCCCCACCATGCCTTGGAGAGACCCGATGTGTCTAACATGGCGTTAACCAAATCAGTTAGAGTACGGTTCTTTCTTTAGGCTACCCCATTTGACTGAGGTGAATAGGTGTTGGGGAACGCAGTAATTTCAAAAAAATTCCTACGCACACACAGGACCATGGTGATGGCATAGCAACGAGAGGGGAGAGTGTTGTCTACGTACCCCCGTAGACCGTAAGCGGAAGCGATCACAACGTAGAGGAAGTAGTCAGACGTTCTCCTCGCGATCCTGCCGATCCCAGCGCCAAGCATTACTCGGCACCTCCGAGTCGATGATGACGTAGAGGAAGTAGTCAGACGTTCTCCTCACGATCCAGCGATCCCAGCCAAGTTACTCCGGCGCCCGAGTTCTTGGCACACGCTCAGCTCGATGACGCTCCACGGGCTCCGATCCAAAGAAAGCTCCGGGAGAAGGAGTTCCACAAGACGACGGCAGGCAGGACGATCTTGATGTTTCACCGACGCAGGGCTTCGCCTAAGCACTACTACGATATGACCGAGGTGGAATATGGTGGAGGGGGGCACCGCACACGGCTAAGGAACGATCTCAAGGATCAGCTTGTGTGTTCTAGGGTGCCCCCCTCCCCCGTATATAAAGGAGGGAGGGAGGAGGTGGCCGGACCAAGGGGGCGCACCATAGGAGGGGGAAACCTACTCCAAGTAGGTTTCCTCTCTTTCCTTATCTTACTTGGAGGGAAGGAAGGAGTACTAGTATTTAGTAAGTAGTACTAGTAGTAGGAATAGGAAGAGGGGAAGGAGAAAGGAAAGGGGGGCCGCCCTCCCCAATTCGGATTGGGCTTGGGGGCGCGCCTCCCTTGTTCCTTCTCCTTCCTCCTATATGGGCCCAATAAGGCCCATATACCTCCCGGGGTTCGGTAACCTCCCGAGCTCCAAACTTCTCCGGAACCTTTCCGTGTCCAAATATATCCGTCCAATATATTAATCTTTATGTCTCGACCATTTCGAGACTCCTCGTCATGTCCGTGATCATATCCGGGACTCAACAACCTTCGTACATCAAAATACACAAACTCATAATATAACCGTCCATCGAAACCTTAAGCGTGCGGACCCTACGGTTCGAGAACAATGTAGACATGACCGAAACACATCTCCGGTCAATAACCAATAGCGGGACCTGGATGCCCATATTGGTTCCTACATATTCTACGAAGATCTTTATCGGTCAGACCGCATAACAACATACGTTGTTCCCTTTGTCATCGGTATGTTACTTGCCCGAGATTCGATCGTCGGTATCCAATACCTAGTTCAATCTCGTTACGGTAAGTCTCTTTACTCGTTCCGTAATACATCATCTCACAACTAACTCATTAGTTGCGATGCTTGCAAGGCTTATGTGATGTGTATTACCGAGAAGGCCCAGAGATACCTCTCCGACAATCGGAGTGACAAAACCTAATCTCGAAATACGCCAACCCAACAAGTACCTTTGGAGACACCTGTAGTACTCCTTTATAATCACCCGATTACGTTGTGACGCTTTGGTAGTACCCAAAGTGTTCCTCCGTAAACGGAGTTGCATAATCTCATAGTTATAGGAACATGTATAAGTCATGAAGAAAGCAATAGCAACATACTAAACGATCAAGTGCTAGGCTAACGGAATGGGTCATGTCAATCGATCATTCTTCTAATGATGTGATCCTGTTAATCAAATGACAACTCATGTCTATGGTTAGGAAACATAACCATCTTTGATTAACGAGCTAGTCAAGTAGAGGCATACTAGTGACACTCTGTTTGTCTATGTATTCACACATGTATTATGTTTCCGGTTAATACAATTCTAGCATGAATAATAAACATTTATCATGATATAAGGAAATAAATAATAACTTTATTATTGCCTCTAGGGCATATTTCCTTCAATAGGGAGGCGTCCTCTCATGGATTATACCATGTTCCGCTCAAAAAGCATCAAATTCATTGGAAAAATACTCTCCACCACGGTCAGACCTAAGCCCCTTGATTTTTCAATCAAGTTGGTTTTCCACTTCAGCTTTATAGATCTTGAAAAGGTTCAAAGCCTCATCCTTAGATTTCAGAAGATACACACGGCAGTATCTAGTGGAGTCATCAATTAACGTCATGAAATATTTCTTTCCACTTTTTTTCAAAACACCATTCATTTCACATAGATCTGAATGTATGAGCTCTAGTGGTGCAAGATTTCTCGTTTCCGCAGTCGTGTGAGACTAACCAGGTTGCTTAGCTTGCACACAAACTTGACACTTAGATCCCTTGACAGTGGTGAAACTAGGGATTAAGTTCAACTTCGCTAGTCGCGACATGCAACCAAAGTTAACATGGCAAAGACGTGAATGCCACACATTTGATTCACTATTGTTGCATACATGATTAACAACTTTATTGCAAACGCCCCGACAAGGATAAACGTAAACAGGCCTCGACTCATAGCCTTTACCAACAAAGGTTCCATACTTGGATATTACAAATTTATTCGACTCAAAGACAAGCTTGTAGCCATCTCTACACGTAAGAGATCCGCTAACAAGATTTTTTATTGACGGAGGGGACATAATGCACGTTCTTGACCAAGACGATCTTCCCCGAAGTAAACTTCAGATCGACCGTGCCAACATCACGAATAGAAGCACTTGAACCGTTGCCCATCAGCACGGTTGAAGTCCCTATGGTCTGATAAGACGAAAACACGGAAATATCACCGCATACATGCACATTAGCACCCGTGTCAATCAACCAATCAGGAGAATGACATACTGAAAGAATAGTGGGAAATATACCATACCCAACATCCTTCATGTCAGTGTCTCCAATGACAACATTTGCGGTCTTGCCGCCTTTCCTAGGATGACGCTTGTCATAGCGATTAGGGCAACTAGGAGCCCAATGATCAGGATCCCCACACACATGACAAACACCTTTCTTCTTGTCATTCTTCTTCTTGAAGTTCATGTGTTGCACAACCTTGTTCTTCCCATCAAATTTTGCTTCACCATCAAACTTGCCCTTGTTCTTGAACTTGTGGGGCTGGAAGTTTTTCTTCTGTACCAGATTGGCACTAGATCCTCCCTCAATACCTCGAGCACGTGTGTCCTTTGCTCTCGCCTTTTCTTCAACATCAAGAGTGCCAATGAGATCCGGGACGGAAAACTCATGTCTCTTATGTTTCAGTAAGGTAGCAAAGTTCCTCCACGAAGGAGGAAGCTTAGTGATGATACCTCCTGCAACAAACTTATCCGATAGCATACAACTGAAATGCTCAAGTTCTCTAGCAAATGATTGTATCTCATGAGCTTGCTCAACCATGGAGCGCTCTTCAGTCATCCTGTAATTATAGAATTGCTCCATGATGTACAGCTCAGTGCCAGCATCCAAGACCCCAAACTTGACCTCGAGTGCATCCCACATATCTTTTCCATTATTAATCGACGCATAAGCATCAACTATGTTCTCACCAAGAACACTCAAGAGAGCAGCCTTAAACAGAGTATCCATTTTCTGAAAAGCTTGTGCCTGTTGAGCATCAAGCTCCCCTTCAGGTTCGCCAAGAGTGGCGTCATAACAACTCATGGTTTGAAACCATAAGAATGCTCTCACGCGCCACCTCTTATAGTGGATACCCTCAAACATAGGAGGTCTCATGGAAGCAGCAAAACCACTTGGGGTAAATTGCCTATAATAAGGGTTTTGGATTGTTGGAAATATGAGCAATTTACTAAATGATTTTATTAACAGAAATATTAGATAAAGCATGACTAATATAACCGTGATAAAACTAGCCATGCGATCTGACAGAGAGAAGGTAAATAACATCTGCATATACAAACTGTAGCCCAGTTTATCTAGAGTAGACAGTAGGACAAGTTTCATATATGTAGCAGAACCTAACATATCTAGGGCAAACAACAGAACAAGGAACTGTGGGCGTAACCTCGAATGTAAAGGAGAAAAGCACATATGGAACAAAGAAGCAGTAGCCAGACCGGACTTGGGGTCGGTGTCCTCGCCGCCATGTCGTCGAGGAGGTTGTCGACGCCGGGAAGAAGTCGTCTTCGGGAAGTAGTCATTGGAGTCCGTGATGAAGAAGTCGAGGTCGCTGGAGCGCTCCCCAAAAACCTTATCACCCTTCTCCCGTACAGGACTCAAAGAGGTGCGGTTTCGGAGGCCTACTGGCCCGACCTGCGGTGCACGCCGCAAGCCAGGATGGGGAAGAACGTAGCAGCAGCGCAGTGCTCAGAAACTTGTGGCGAGAGGAGGAAGAGGTTCTGGTGCGTCTCTCTGAGAGGAGTGACCTCCCTTTTATAGGCGCAAGAGAAGGAGGCGAGAGGCTGCACCGGGAGCTGAAGGGATCGAGGGAGACGAAACGAAGAGGTATCAGCCGAAGGGTGCAGCGTTCGTATTCAATATCCACTACAGCAAAAACTTTCCAGCTCCCGAGTGGCCTTTCATATACCTGTAGTGCGTGGCAAAAATTTAGACATCGGCTCGGCTCATTCCCACAACCCGCGGTGCGTCGTGACGAGGCGTGGCGTGGCGGGTGGCGTAGGAGCGCGCGTGGATGTCCCTCTTGTCCTCATGCTCATACATGTGGGGAAAGAACCTCCCTTATAAAGAGGTCCAACTCCCTCTAAACTAGCAATGTGGGACTAAACTTTAATAGTGCCCCTTGCCTTGCACAAATGGGCTGCATGGGCCTCTAGGATTTATTAGGAATTTCTGAAACTGCTATTGGGCTAGGCCCAAAATAGACAAAATTCCAGCACTATCAGCATGCCAGCGTGTAGGCGAGGAGCTACCCCTTTTTGAATTTGGCATGACAAGTTCTACAGCTATATGAGATTTCTGCATGACCATCAGCATGGATGTTCAGGTACGGATTTCTTCAGAACCGTCGACACTCAGAACAATATGTATGCATGCAGAGAACAGTTATACAAGGATGTGTGTATCTATCATATGTAGAATTCTACCACTACATGCATGTATTTGTTTATGGATCATTCACAGTTGGCAAGTTTCTCTAGGAAAACTTAATGTAATTTCACATGAGCCAGTCATCATGTGCAAAGACCTAAAGAACAATTGTTTGGATGGGCATGAGACGATTGCACTGAATGCTTGACACTGTATCAATCCTGAGACAAGATTAGTTATCCAAAGAAACTTTATGCCTGATCTGCTTGGAATATAGGGAGTATGTGTGCCTTATGTCTTCTTATGAACCTACGTTCATGAACAAAATATGTTCCCTGCATTTTCAGCTACCTATATTCTTAGGAAGACACAACTTACATAGTTTAGTTTTTTTTGTTTTTCAATTCTGTTTAATAGATGCAGACCAACAGACAAGTTTGATTTATTTTACTATTATTTTTATTGAGAATTGTTTGCCATTGATCTTTCTCCATGTTGATTTATTGTCCCCTTAGCATCTATCAACCTTGCTTCTTTTCTCCCTGCTGCTGCTTATTTTCTCCACATTGCCCGTGACCAGTCTCGCTTTCCCAAATGCGCAAACAAACAAAATGCATTGCATGCACTACATAATTTAGTTCCATTCAATGCCAGCACATGATCTTCTTACAGTATGTGAACAACAGACTGAAAATTTATTTGTTGGGTTCATATGTGGCATTTGCTCATTTGATTTTCACTTAAATGATCTTCTTACATTATGTGAACAACATACTGAAATTTTATTCCTTCAGTCCATATGTGGCATTTGCTCATTTGATTTTCAATTAAATTTGCGAGCGGGCTAGTTTAGTTAGAATACAATTTAAAAAAATGAAGGATCGTTCTCAACCAGGTCAGTCCATTCGATGGCATCATGGCGAAGACGAGCTTCCGCGTAGGCGCGATTTAAATGGGCCGGCCCATTTGATGGCATCATGGCGAAGACGGGACTAAAATAAAAGAAAAAATAAAACTACGTTCATGAACAAAATATGTTCCCTGCATTTTCAGCTACCTATATTCTTAGGAAGACACAACTTACATAGTTTAGTTTTTTTTGTTTTTCAATTCTGTTTAAGAGATGCAGACCAACAGACAAGTTTGATTTATTTTACTATTATTTTTATTGAGAATTTTTTGCCATTGATCTTTCTCCATGTTGATTTATTGTCCCCTTAGCATCTATCAACCTTGCTTCTTTTCTCCCTGCTGCTGCTTATTTTCTCCACATTGCCCGTGACCAGTCTCGCTTTCCCAAATGCGCAGACAAACAAAATGCATTGCATGCACTACATAATTTAGTTCCATTCAATGCCAGCACATGATCTTCTTACAGTATGTGAACAACAGACTGGAAATTTATTTGTTGGGTTCATATGTGGCATTTGCTCATTTGATTTTCACTTAAACGATCTTCTAACATTATGTGAACAACATACTGAAATTTTATTCCTTCGGTCCATATGTGGCATTTGCTCATTTGATTTTCAATTAAATTTGCGAGCGGGCTAGTTTAGTTAGAATACAATTTAAAAAAAATGAAGGATCGTTCTCAACCAGGTCAGTCCATTCGATGGTATCATGGCGAAGACGAGCTTCCGCGTAGGCGCGATTTAAATGGGCCGGCCCATTTGATGGCATCATGGCGAAGACGGGACTAAAATAAAAGAAAAAATAAAACTATCACGAGGATTCGAACTCGTAACTAGGCGATACAGGTCAGTGTTCTCAACCAGTTGAGCTTCTAAGTATTTGTGCTTAGTAGGCGCCGCAAACATTTATGAAATCAACGCGTTGGCAGATCCACAAAAAATGGAAACTATTCGACCATTGAATATTTTTGTAAAAATACTACGAACAATTTAAATACACATCAAACTTCTTGATATATGCTGAACAATTTTAAAATATACATATTTTGGTGATATACGCTGAAAATTTTATTAAATATACATTAAAAAATTTTATTAATAAAGAATGACCATTTTTTTGAACTACACATTGAACTTTTTTGTGATATACGCTGAACAATTTTTAAATAGACATTGAAAATTTTGGAGATATATCACGAACAATTTTAAAATATACATTGAACATTTTTTTAATATACGCTGAACAATTGTTGAATTGTGATTTTTCTAAAACTATTTTTTTTCAAATCCCTGAACAATTTTTGAATTTATGAGCTCCATGCACACAACCCCTGCTCCGGGCCGGCCCATTTACTTATTATTTTTGGTTCTTTAAACTCCAAAAATCATGGGCACTAGTAACTAAGTCGGACTCGTGACGTGTTCTGCCTAGTTTGCTTTTTTCAGTTCTTCGACGCTTAAAAAGGGCAGCGGTTTTCTGTTTTGGTTTTCTTTCTCCTTGGTTTTGTTTTTGGAAAAACCAGCTTGCCTGCTCCCTTTCCATGCTCCCATCCGTGCTCCCACTTCATCCTACGGCTGTCATTTTCTCTTTTTCTTTTCTAATCTAATCATCTCCCCCCTGATTTTCAGGGGTTGGGGCCGGGCCTTATTTTCTTCCAATCAGATCAAGCCACGTACGTGGGAGCACGGATGGGAGCACGGGGAGGAAGCAGGCAAGTCTCATCCGTCCATGAGTTGATAGCGGTATTTTTAAAATCCTCTCAGCGTCGACATGCCAAAAATGCCCCTCACCAAGTGCTCATCCCAGATTCCAATGATCGGGCCAATTAGATCTTGGACTTGTGGTAAGCACTACCCCTAGGGGTCATAACATTGAGAGGAATCCACTGATCCTTCCAAATATTTATCGATGTGCCATCCTCAGGTCACCATACCGCCCCTTGTTTGAAAGTTTTCATCCATGCCATTTATACTTTTTCATGTATAAAAAGACCTTTTTTCAAAGTAGCATTCAACAAATTCCCATCCAGGCAAATATTTAGCTCGTAAAATCTGTGCACAAAGTGAATCTGGTTCAAACAATTATCTCCAACATTGTTTTGATAACATTGCTTGTTGAAGCATTGTAATTCAAGAAAATCCTTGCCGCCTTCATTCGTTGGGAAACACATCTTCCACCACGCTCTTCAACGCATTTTCTTTTAATCCCGTATGTCCCCTCACCAGATCTCGCAACAACATCATAGATGGCCCTGCAAATATTCTTTGGGATATTAAAAACCTACATGACATACACCGGAACGGCACGTGCCACTGCCTTCGAAAGAGTTTCTTTCCCACTAATAGAAGCATCTTTGAAATCTAACCATTAATAATCGCACAAAATCTGTCAACTAGATGTAGAAAGCAAGCACTATGGCTGATGCCAACCTTCGACGGTAATCCAAATATTTACCAAACCAAGCCCTAGAAACAATGTTAAGTTGTGTGCATACCTCAGCTCGAACCTGCACTGACGTATTAGGACTGAAACACGACTGGATTTGGCATTACTAACCAACTATCCGGAGCTAGCACAACCCAGGAATGTACACTGGAAATACTACGTGCATATATACGTGGTCCCTAAGAACTCAGTGTGTACGTACTGTAAAAGATAGACCATGTATACATGGCCACGTAAAGCGACATGTTTTCCTTTTCAAACAATTAGTATATTTTTGGGGAAAGTAATAATGTTTAAAAGTATATTTGTGAATTTCAAATTGTTCATGAATTTGAAAATTATTAACAAACTTTTAAAAAAATCAAAAATGAAAACATACCCACCAATTTGAAAATGTTCATGATTTCAAAAAATATCCATGAATGTGAAAAGTCTTTGCTAATTCCAAAAATGTTCACGAATTTAAAACATAGTCAAGAATTCAAAAGGTTCATAAATTTGGAAAACATGTGCACGAGCTTGAAAAATGTTCTCAAATTAGAAGATGTTCATGAATTTGAAAAATGTTCATGAACTAAAAAAAGTTCACGAATTTGAAAAGTGTTCATGAATTCAAAATTTTGTCACATTTTGAAAGGTTCAATAGTTTAGTTTTATATCAATTTGTAAAAATGTTTGAGAATTGGAATCTTTTTCATGAATTTGAATAAAATGTTCAGAAATTTGAAAAGTGTTCATGGACTCACAAAATTTTAAGAATTTTCTAAAAAAATCAAATTAGGAAAAATGTTCACCAGGTTTGAAGAACATTCGAGAACTTGATTTCTTCCACAAATTTAAAATGATCCCAAAAGTGGAAAGAATTCCGTGAGTACGAAGAATGTTCATGAATTCCAAAAAGCGATCATGAATTCCAAAAATATTCCAAAATTTAAAAATATTCACAAAGTTTAAAAGATGTTCACAAATTTGCAAAATGTTCACTAGTTTGTAAGCGGTCCAAGAATTTAAAATGTGTTCATATATTTAAAAATGTTCACAACTTCCAAAAGTTATTTGGGAATTTTTAAAATGTTCATGAGTTTTAGAAAAATATAGACATTTTTACAGTATTCACTACAAACAAACTGAGAAAGAAGCAATGAAGAAAAAATGAATGAAAAGGGAAATTAATAGAAATGGGAAAAGGAAACATAAAATAAAACCAAATAAAAAAGATAGGGCAAGCAAGGAGAAAAGGTATAAAACCGGTCGATTAGAAGCTTTTTTCAGCCCCGGACTTACTGGGCCACTGAAAAACCAGCGTGCCGGCTTAGATTGTGTTCCGATCAATACGGTCTTGCAATATATACCAATTCTTGTACCATGTCGATTCCCAAAGTCACTAATTAAAGTGTACTCCTTTCAAAGATCACTTTCACCTCTTCAATGCGCTGCATGTACTTGTAGCAACCTAGAAGTTTTCGCTTTTATCATAGATCTGTTTATTTAAAACGTTGTATCTCCTAAACTGTGCGTCGAAATCTCAAAGTATTTTCACCGTTGGATCCCTTACGTCGAGATCTTCAAAATAGATCTCATGTTGATAGGTTTTGACAAACAACCGGCTGGAAAAACTATGCCTCTTGTGGAAAAAAAATAAAAAACACATTTTTTCGAGAGGCACGGCCGTGCCTCTCACGGAAGTAAAACTGTGCCTCTCGCGGAAGAAAAATCATGCTGAGAAAACATTTTTTTCCGTTTCCAAGAGGCATGGTTGTGCCTCTCGTAGAAGCAAAAGAAAAAAGAAAAAATAATTATTTTCATTTCCGAGATGCACGACCATGCTCTCACGGAAAAAAACCGCGCCTCTCATGGAAGGAAAAAACGCATTTTTGGGGTTCCGAGAGGCACGGTCGTGCCTCTCGCGGAACCAAACCCGTGCCTCTCACGAAAGAAAAATAAAAAAGAGAAAACACGTTATTTTTTCCGTTTTCGAGAGACACGACTTTGCCTCTTGCGGAAGCAAAATCGTGTCTCTCATGGAAGCAAAACCATGCCTTTCATGGAAAGGAAAAAAAAAGAAAAAACACGTTTTTTCCGTTTCCGAGAGGCATCCTCTTGTGGATGCAAAATTGTGCCTCTCACAAAAGAAAAAGAAGAGAAAACATGTTTTTCTCACAAAAAAATCAATTATTCTTGTCCAAAAGCTAAGAAAGACCGGTGAAAAACCAAAAAGCCGAAAAAACACCATCTAAAAGGCAGAAAACGCGTGTGGAAAAATATTTAAAAAAATCCGGAGAAAGCGCTCAGAGCGCGACACGAGGCGACGGCTGAAAATGCGCCAAGTGGCACACTCTTCAGCCCACCCCCAAATGATCGTTGGGAGGCTCCCAAAGAAGTGCTCGTCAACTAGTTGCTCTCGTCGATACCGAATTTGCACCTTTTTAACTCCAAAATGTCGATCCTCAAAACAAAAAATAAACTCCAAAATGTCACGATAACATCCATTGGGCTGTGACCTACGAAGCTATAGCTCTCTCATCTCGCCTTTTTTTGGCTCGCCTCGCCGCTCGCTCTTATTGGCTCAGAAAAAATACTGGCAACATTTTTTGTTAGTTTTGGGGAAGTTGATCTAATCAAAAAACCTTCATGGATTTTAGAAGTTGTTTACGTATTTGAAAAAATGTTCATGAAAGTTGGAAAAGTTCATGAATTCCATATTTTTTCACAAATTAAAAATATATTCATTCATTTTAAAAATGTTCATGAATGGAAAAATTATTGAAAAAATGTTCAAGAATTTTAAAAAGTGCTCAAATTTAAAAAAATCATGAATTAAAAGTGTACAAGAATTTAGGAAATGTTCATGGATTTAAATACAATTACTAAAAAGAAAGTAAAAGGAACATAAAAATTAACAAAAAACAAAGTAAAACCCATAAAAAACAGTAAAAAGAAAAACAAGAAATTTTGTTCCAAAACCAAAACCGGGTGGAAACTCGATGGGTTGGCTCATTATCGAACGTAACGATGTGTGTGTGTGGGGGAGGGGTGCTTGTTTCTATGGATAAGGCACATCACACAGTAAGGGCCAAATAGGAGATTCCTTGATGAACAAGGAGTTTGTGAGCTCGAGCTCACATGCACGTTTTGCTACAGTAAAATCCAAAACATACTATTTTTTAGAAAATAAATCTATTTTTTTGGAAACATACATTGATGTGTTTCTCACATACGTTTAAATGTTGGCGATGGATTGACATTCGTGGAGGTACAGGGGGGGAATAAAATTGATGCTCCATTAAGACTATTTTTGGAAGTATTTTGGAGCATCAATTTTGTTTTTATTGCCGAGACCTACATGAATGTCATTCCATCATGAAAATTTTCACGCATGTGAAACACTCATCAATGTTCATTGCCAAGAAATTTCAGTTTTTAAATTTATTTTAGTATATTTTTTATTTTACTATAGCAAAGGGTGCATGTGAGCTCAATCTCACAAGAGCACTTTTGATACCTCCATGTCCAACCCCCTCTAGGACATAGTTGCACCACCTTTTTGCAGGACGACAGAATAAAACAAAGCGATAATATATGCCTATGAGACCACCAATACTACTAAAAACTACTACTTATTCCACTTCTTATTTTACTTTTGCAAAAGGATTTAGGTTTATTATAAAGGTTCATCGGAAATATAGAGCATCTCAAACATAATAAAAATACATCAAGATCTAGTGACACTAAGCAACACTACCATCGCCAAAGCGATTCATTGGCGCGCCACTGTTGTCGCTCCCATACCGGAGCTGGCTTAACCTTGTCGATGACAACCGGGAAGTCTTCCTGCACGTGCACCTAAGAAGCAGCGCCCTGGATTCTTCGTCGTTGTCGTTGAACCCTTGAATCGATCTGAAAAACCTAGCACCAAATTAACCTCGCCGCCACGTATGCATGACGAGGAGCACTATCCTCGCTGCCCCCAAGGAGCCTGCAGGAATCTATGCCGGAGCTTCATCGAATCTGTCCCCGATTTAATGAACTTGAGGATGATCAAAGCCCAGAAGACCGGATCAAAGATGAAGCATCGCCATCCGGCCATGCGTCGCCCCTGCAAGGAGTAAAACCTAATCTATCTACTAGCCAGAGCGAGGCAACATGATTCCCCTTCCCGCTACCGGCTTCAGTGGGGGGAACCGAATCCATAGGCTCGCCGACGAAGATTTAGGGAAGGAACACTTTCTATTCCACTTTTAGGGCTTGCCCCATCCTTTCGAAATCAGCTCCATTCCACCGAATTCATTTTGGAGCAAATCCACCCAGGAGTTGCAGCTCCACCATAGAGTAGTGCATCATGTTTGGCTTCCAGCTAGCTCCAGCTTCAAAAAATGAAAAAAAATTGGTGGGAAAAGGTCTATTGTGAGGCTATGTGGCGCGGGAAAGAAAGAGGTATCCACTTACCGGTGGCAGTAGTGGGTAACTTCTCCCAACTCCACAAGGACTCTACGAACTAAGTTTTTGAAGAACCCCTTGAAGAGTTTGAAGGAAAACAGGGAGTTGGATCCTAGATTTGAGTTTTTCACGGAGTGGGACATCATGGAGCTACCATGTTTGGCTTACGTTTTTAGAGCTGGGCTGAATTTTAGGGAGTGAAACAGTCCCAAATAATCCCTTAAATTCTTAGCTACTCAATTTCTGTGTGTTGCAACCAAAGTATAAACATATAATGAGCTAATATTATTGTGTAAAGATAAATTATAATTATCGACTGATTCAACACTTATTAATTTACTAAAGGATATATGATTTTATTTGGTAAGATAATAAATAGTGGGGCAGTTGAGTTTAGAAAAATTGACAAAATCAAAAGTAAATAGTATGGGAGGAAGGACAAAAGATATATGCAACGGGAACATACATATTCTAGTGGTCAACACCAACTGACTCTAGCATATATCTTTAAGATCTTCATGCACATCAGATAGGTATTGTCGTTATCGTTAAATCACTCTTCTCTTTCTAATTAGACATACAATCTCCGTCCCTTGCCTCCCCAGTGCACCCTCACCACCTCTGTTCGTCTCCCCCCCCCCCCCCTCAAACATAGATCAAAGCATGACTCACTGGCACCATATGACTTCTAGATAGTAACAAATGAAGAATATATGTTCAGAAAAGCTTCCATGTCAATTCGTTGTTTGAAAAAAGAAAAAAGGACTAACCAAATGCAACATTAGTATAGAAAAAAGAGTGACCAAAATGCAATATTGATTGCTTTCGGCTATTTTTTTTGAAAAGGGGGCTTACCTCCGGCCTCTGCATCAATCGATGCATGCATCCATATTATTAAAATCAAAACAAGGTCTTCAGTTCCACGTAAACTCAAAATCTGAGTAAGAAAGATAAACCAATCTATAAAACGGCACACCCGGCGGGAAAGTGCCACATCCGGCTATAAAACAAGGCTACGGTGCCTACACACCTAGCCTATTATTAGCTTGCCATCCAAATCGGCTAAAGATAGCCTGTGCTACCGTCTCCCATCGGCTGCACCCAATAACCGTAATCTCCATGTAGTCCGCATGAGTGAGTAACGACCAAATACGGATCCAGGCTATAACTCTATAGATAACCTGCAAAAAATTAGTGGATTTTGTCCCATTAAAAATCAGATCATTTCGAGTGTTCCATATAGCCCATAATAGTGCACATATCCCTATCCGAATATGTTTAGTTGTGTGTATGTCTACTCCATTAAGCCACGTCCCAAATAACGTGTTTATACTCATTGGAGGATTAACATTAAAAGCTATATGAATGGATCGCCATAACAGTTTTGCAAGTGGCCATTCGAGAAAGAGGTGTTTAATTGTGTTGTTTTGATCACAAAAACAACATCTAGATTGACCGACCCAATTCCTTTTCATCTGATTATCTTTGGTCAAGATGACTCCTTTGTGGACAAACTACATAAAGATCTTGATGGGGAGTGGAACTTTAATCTTCCATATGTGCAAAGACCTCGACAATGGCCCGGAATCAATTAAGTCCAAATACATGGATTTGACAGAGAATACTCCGTTCGTGGTTAACTTCCAACTAATTGTATCCGCCTAATCTGAAAGTTGAACATCCATCAACCTACGTGCAAGGTGTAACCAAGCATTCCAACGTTCCCCTACAAGAGATCTCTTAAATTGGATATTAAGTGGTACTGAGTTTAATAATGTGTGCACAATATTATATATAGAGGGGTATTCTAAGGCCAGGGGCGTCTCCCCTAGCCAAGTGTCCTCCTAGAAACCTAGTAGAAGTACCACTACCAATTAGTAACTTCACCCACTGGAAGAAAGTTACTTTTGTCTTCATTAACCCTTTCCAAAAGGGTGAGTCTGTTGGTCTTGCATTCACCTGGGCCAAAGTCTTAGTATGTAGGTATTTATTCTGCAAGATTTGTACCCACATGCCTTCGGTCTCCGTCGATAATCTGTATAACCATTTGCTAAGCAAATATCTATCCTTTACCTCTAAATTCTTGATCCCTAACCCGCGCTGGTCTTTGGGTCTACACATAATATCCCATCTAGCCAGTCTATATTTCTTCTTGGCCTCATCGCTTTGCCAGAAGAAACGGGATCTATAAAAGTTCAATCTTTTACGTACCCCTACCGGTACTTCAAAAAAAGATAGGAGGAACATTGGCAAACTCGTCAAAACTGAGTTAATCAACACCAACATTCCTCCGTCAGACATGAGCTCGCCCTTCCAGCAGCTCAATTTTTTTTCAAATATATCTTCTATACATTTCCATTCTTTGTTCGTTAACCGTCTATGATGAATTGGGATCCCTAGATAACTAAAAGGTAGGGATCCCATTTCACAACCGAATAAGCTTCTATAATTATCGTGTTCTTATTAAGATCTCCCAAAGCAAAACAATTTGCTTTTATTGAACTTGATTTTGAGCCCGGACAATTGCTCGAAAAGGCATAAAATAAGCTTCATATTCCTAGCATTTGCAAGATCGTATTCCATGAAAATAATAGTATCATCCGCATATTGTAAGACGGAGGCGCCCCCCTCTACAAGATGGGGAATGAGACCTACTACTTGACACTCTCCATAGCCCGACTAATAAGTACTACCAACATATCCGCTACGATATTAAACATCACAAGAGACATGGAGTCTCCTTGTCTTAGTCCCTTATGAGTCCGGAAATAATGAACGGTGTCATCATTGACCTTTATCCCGACATTGCCTTTCTGTATGAATGAATCCACTTGAGACCTCCAGGTATCATTGAATCCCTTCATACGTAAGGCTTGTTGTAGGAAGGGCCATTTGACCTTATCATACGCTTTTTCAAAATCCACTTTTAAGACAACCCCATCGAGTTTCTTCGAGTGGATTTCATGCAACGTTTCATGTAGGACTACCACCCCTTCTAGGATTTGTCGTCCTGGCATGAAAGCAGATTGAGTGGGTTGCAAAACCGAATGTGCAACCTATTGGGGAACACAGTATTTCAAAAAATTTACCTACGATCATGCAAGATCTATCTATGTGATGCATAGCAACGAGCGGGAGAGTGTGTCTACGTACCCTCGTAGACCGAAAGCGGAAGCGTTAAGTAACGCGGTTGATGTAGTCGAACGTCTTCGCGATCCAACCGATCAAGTACCGAACGCACGGCATCTCCGCGATCTCGCACATCGCTCAGCTCGGTGACGCCCCTCGAACTCTTAATCCAGCCGAGGCCGAGGAGAGTTTCACAAGACGACGGCGTGATGACGGTGATGATGAAGTTACCGACGCATGGCTTCGCCTAAGCACTACAACGATATGACCGAGGTGGAAATCTGTGGAGGGGGGGCACCGCACATGTCTAAACAATCAACTTGTGTGTCTATGGGGTTCCCCCCTCCCCCATATATAAAGGAGGGGAGGAGGGGGCCGGCCGGCCTCATGGCGCGCCCCCAAGGGGGGGAATCCTACACCTACTAGGAGTAGGTTCCCCCCTTTCCTAGTCCTAATAGGAAGGGGAAGGAAGGGGAAGAGGAGAAGATGGAAAGGGGGGCCGGCCCCCCTCCCAATTCGGATTGGGCTTGGGGGGCACCCCTCCTCTTGGCCGCCTCCTCTCTCTTCCACTAAAGACCACGTAGGCCCATTAAGCCCCCCGGGGGTTCCGGTAACCTCCCGGTACTCCGGAAAATGCCCGAACTCATCTGAAACCTTTTCGGTGTCCAAACATAACCTTCCAATATATCAATCTTCATGTCTCGACCATTTCGAGACTCCTCGTCATGTACGTGATCACATCCTGGACTCCGAACAATAAACTCATAATACCGATTGCCATCGAACATTAAGCGTGCGGACCCTAAGGGTCCGAGAACTATGTAGACATGACCGAGACTCATCTTCGGTCAATAACCAATAGCGGAACTTGGATGCTCATATTGGCTCCCACATATTCTATGAAGATCTTTATAGGTCAAACCGCATAATAACATACGTTGTTCCCTTTGTCATCGGTATGTTACTTACCCGAGATTCGATCGTCGGTATCACTATACCTAGTTCAATCTCGTTACCAACAAGTCTCTTTACTCGTTCCGTAATGCATCATCCTGCAACTAACTCATTATTCACATTGCTTGCAAGGCTTATAGTGATGTGCATTACCGAGAGGGCCCAGAGATACCTCTCCGACAATCGGAGTGACAAATCCTAATCTCGATCTATGCCAACTCAACAAACACCATCGGTGACACCTGTAGAGCATCTTTATAATCACCCAGTTACGTTGTGACGTTTGATAGCACACTAAGTGTTCCTCCGGTATTCGGGAGTTGCATAATCTCATAGTCAAAGGAACATGTATAAGTCATGAAGAAAGCAATAGCAACAAACTAAACGATCATAGTGCTAAGCTAACGGATGGGTCGTCATTCACATCATTCTCTAGTGATGTGATCTCTTTAATGAAATGACAACTCATTTATATGGCTAGGGAACTTAACCATCTTTGATTAACGAGCTAGTCAAGTAGAGGCATACTAGTGGCACTCTGTTTGTCTATGTATTCACACATGTACTAAGTTTCCGGTTAATACAATTCTAGCATGAATAATAAACATTTATCATGATATAAGGAAATATAAATAACAACTTTATTATTGCCTTTAGGGCATATTTCCTTGATCTCCCACTTGCACTAGAGTCAATAATCTAGATTACATAGTAATGATTCTAACACCCATGGAGTCTTGGTGCAATGATCATGTTTTGCTCGTGAGAGAGGCTTAGTCAATCTGGTCCGCAAGATTCAGATCCGTATGTATCTTGCAAATCTCTATGTCTCCCTCCTTGACTTGATCACGGATGGAATTGAAGCGTCTCTTGATGTGCTTGGTTCTCTTGTGAAATCTTGATTCGTTTGCCAGAATTGCACCAGTATTGTCACAAAAGATTTTCATTGGACCCGATGCACTAGGTATTACACCTAGATCAGATATGAACTCCTTCATCCAGACTCCTTCATTTCCTGCTTCTGAAGCAGCTATGTACTCCGCTTCACACGTAGATCCCGTCACAATGCTTTGTTTAGAACTGCACCAACTGACAGCTCCACCGTTCAATGTAAACACGTATCTTGTTTGCGATTTAGAATCGTCCGGATCAGTGTCAAAGCTTGCATCGATGTAACCATTTACGACGAGCTCTTTGTCACCTCCCTAAATGAGAAACATATCCTTAGTCCTTTTCAGGTATTTCAGGATGTTCTTGACCGTTGTCCAATGATCCACTCCTGGATCACTTTGGTACCTCCCTGCTAAACTAATAGCAAGGCACACATTAGGTCTAGTTCACAACATTGCATACATGATAAAACCTATGGCTAAAGCACAGGGAATGACCTTCATTTTCTCTCTATCTTCTGCAATGGTCGGGCATTGCGTCTGACTCAACTTCACACCTTGTAACACATGCAAGAACCCTTTCTTTCCTTGATCCATTTTTAACTTCTTCAAAACTTTATCAAGGTATGTGCTTTGTGAAAGTCCAATTAAGCGTCTTGATCTATCTCTATAGATCTTGATGCCAAATATATAAGCAGCTTCGCCGAGGTCTTTCATTGAAAAACTCTTGTTCAAGTATCCTTTTATGCTATCCAGAAATTCTATATCATTTCCAATCAACAATATGTCATCCACATATAATATTAGAAATGCTACAGAGCTCCCACTCACTTTCTTGTAAATATAGGCTTCTCCAAAACTCCGTATAAAATCATATGCTTTGATCACACTATCAAAACATTTATTCCAACTCCGAGATGCTTGCACCAGTCCATAAATGGATCATTGGAGCTTCCACACTTTGTTAGCATCCTTTGGATCGATAAAACCTTCTGGTTGCATCATATACAACTCTTCTTCCAGAAATCCATTCAGGAATGCAGTTTTTACATCCATTTGCCAAATTTCATAATCATAAAATGTGGCAATTGCTAACATGATTCGGACGGACTTAAGCATCACTACAGGTGAGAAGGTCTCGTCATAGTCAACTCCTTGAACTTGTTGAAAACCTTTCGCAACAAGTCAAGCTTTGTAGACAGTAACATTACCGTCAGCGTCAGTTCAGTCTTATTATTGAAGATCCATTTATTCTCTATGGCTTGCCAATCATCGGGCAAGTCAACCAAAGTCCACACTTTGTTCTCATACATGGATCCCATCTCAGATTTCATGGCCTCAAGCCATTTCGCGGAATCTGGGCTCATCATCGCTTCCTCATAGTTCGTAGGTTCGTCATGGTCAAGTAACATGACCTCCAGAACAGGATTACTGTACCACTCTAGTGCGGATCTTACTCTGGTTGACCTACGAGGTTCAGTAATAACCTGATCTGAAGTTACATGATCATCATCATTAGCTTCCTCACTAATTGGTGTAGGAATCACAGAACTGATTACGTGATGAACTTATTTCAATAAGGGAGCGAGTACGATTACCTCATCAAGTTCTACTTTCCTCCCACTCACTTCTTTCGAGAGAAACTCCTTCTCTAGAAAGTATCCATTCTTAGCAACGAATATCTTACCTTCGGATCTGTGATAGAAAGTGTACCCAACAGTCTCTTTTGGGTATCCTATGAAGACACATTTCTCCGATTTGGGTTCGAGCTTATCAGGTTGAAGCTTTTTCACATAAGCATCGCAACCCCAAACTTTACGAAACGACAACTTGGGTTTCTTGCTAAACCACAGTTCATAAGGTGTTGTCTCAACGGATTTAGATGGTGCCCTATTTAACGTGAATGCAGCCATCTCTAAAGCATAACCCCAAAATGATAGCGGTAAATAAGTAAGAGACAGCATAGATCGCACCATATCCAATAAAGTGCAGTTACGACATTCGGACACACCATTACGCTGTGGTGTTCTGCTACGTCTTGATCTTGCGTTGGTTTTCCTCGAAGAGGAGAGGGTGATGCAGCAAGTGTAGCGTAAGTATTTCCCTCAGTTTTTGGGAACCAAGGTATCAATCCAGTAGGAGGCTCCTCAAAAGTCCCACGCACCTACACAAACAAACTGAGAACTCGCAACCAACGCAATAAAGGGGTTGTCAATCCCTTCACGATCACTTGAGAAAGTGAGATCTAATAAAGATAGTATGATGAGATAAATATATTTTTGGTATTTTATAATATAGATGAAAAAAGTAAAGATGCAAACAAAGGTAGATTGAAAGCAAATATGATAAGAGATAGACCCAGGGCCATAGGTTTCACTAGTTGCTTCTCTCAAGATAGCATAAGTATTACGGTGGGTGAACAAATTACTGTCGAGCTATTGATAGAAAAGCGCATAGTTATGAGATTATCTAGGCATGATCATGTATATAGGCATCACGCCCATAATAAGTAGACCGACTCCTGCCTGCATCTACTACTATTACTCCACACATCAACCGCTATCCAGCATGCATCTAGAGTATTAATGTAGCGACCCGACCCGAATGGATCAAGTCTCTGTGCTTAAGTGTCATCCCTGGATCGGTATGCTGACACACACAGTACTCGAGGATTTATAACAGAGGTAAATCACATGTATAAATAACGTAAATACTATTACCTCAATCCAAATAGCGGAAGTAACAAGGTTGTGGATTCCCATCAACACCAACGGCAAAGTTGAGTGTAGAAATCGTAACCCTAACGTATCACTTACTCGTCTTCTGAAAAGTCTGCAACATGAAACGTTGCAGCCAAACGGTCAAAGACACATGGAATATCTTTGGCAAAGTAACACATAGAGAATAATGAAAGAGTAAGCCTATACTACATGCATATATGGCTGGTGGAAAGCTCTATGGTTACTGAGTTTTACGTAAAAGCCAATTTTCCCTCCTGCAAAGGAATAAATTTATTTAACTATCATGGTGGTTGTTGAACATTGAGAATGGTTGACAGCATCCTCAATCCCAATTAAAAGTACTCATTAACCCAACAATATTAATTAAAGTAACATGATGAGATCAATAGGATAATCAAAGAACTAGATACTCAAGATGTCCATAACCGGGGACACGGCTAACCATGATTAGTTTATACACTCTGCAGAGGTTTGCGCACTTTTCCCCACAAGACTCGATCGCCTCCGTTGGATTTCTCGACTACATGATGTTTGAGAAGCGGATGACCGAGACATAGTCTTTCGAAGCGCTAGCACCTTACATAGGGTAGACCGGTACACCTACTTTCCCCTACATACGCTAGTCTACCCGTAAGAGTTCGCACAACTTAATCAACTATGCCAGAGCCCATAATGGCTTGTGGCTGCACACGTAAGTTTCTAGTTTGAATAATCTCATGATCCCTTTGAGCACGGGTGGCGGTCCGAAGAAATCTGAGCAAGTCTGATGGAAACCAGTGCCTCAATCCACCCGGATGTGTGTTTAAGTTGCCACCTTAAATAAACTATTAATTAACACTCTCACATACATCATGGATACACTCACCCAATCCACGTCTACTAGCATAGCATGGCAATATAAGCAAACGTAGAAGTAACTCCCAAGGGTTTGAAAATAAACATGTAATAGGTACTACCTCAACTACTTCCCAAAACCCACAATTTAATTAGATCCTAATCATGCAATGTTTGAGGATAGATCTCATGCATAAAAACTGGGTAGTAGAAAAGGTATGATCAAAGTGTTACTTGCCTGCAATGTTGACGAAGATGGTTCGCACTCAAAACTCTTGATAGTTCTACTCGTCACACTCCGGACAATCTATCGTAATCAAGCAATAGTAGCCACACATAAGCAATCACTCAACATCGGACCGAACGAAGAAAACGATTCGGAAAACATCAAAACCAAGCAAATAACTCTTGCAATGTAAAACAATTTCTAACAGTACCAAAATTATGTGAATTTGGCCTTATCAGAAAGTTTATGTCAAGAGCTTTAATTTGCAAAAAGAATCAACCAAATCGGAGTTACGAAACTCAAGTTATGATCAAACGAAGTTCAAATTCAAATATGATCTAATTCAAATTTTTAACTTTCAAAAACATGTTTGAGTTGGATTACTGGATAGAGGGGATCATAACGAAGAAGTGGGTGTTGGTTTCGTTGAATTTGGATAAACGGATAAAAAGTTGTGACCGTTTGAAAAACAGGGGCCAATCTGTAAATAAAATATTCACGGATGGGTCCCTGGCCGAAATCTATTAATAAAAAGAAAACTCTACCGAGCGAACGTTCGCTACCGAACGCTAACGAATGAAAGCGTTCGCTAGATCTACCTAAACAGAGAACGTTCGTTACCTAAGCAAACTAAATAAATAAATAATAAACAGGGTTTATTCAAAAACCGCATCTTAAACGAAACCGGATCGGGGTTCGGTTTTTTTACCGGTCCACGACGGTTCGGTGAAGAAAAACCGACGGCGACGGTTGGCTCCAGCGCGGCTCCGGCGAGGCACGTCTCCGGCGGCGGAGTGAGCTCGGCGGCGAGTGTGGAAGAAGGCGACGAGGGAAGACGATGGCGGCGTCGGCGGAGGTCGAGGGAGGCAGAACGAGGCGCGGCGGTGGCGACAGATCTCGTCGGAGGCGGAACTCCGGCGAGGGCGGCGTTGACGCTCGGGGAGGAGAGGAACGGGGCCCGGGCCTCGGGTATTTAAGGAGGAGGGGTGGAGGTGGTGGCGTGGAGGAGGGGGCACGGAGAGGCGGCGGGAGAGGCCGGCGGCGGCCAGCGTCTTGGCTCGAGATCGTCCCGAGCTCGAGACGAGCGGCGTGGGCGGCTGGGCCGTGCTTTGGCTGGTAGGCCGGCCCCGGTCGGAAGGCTTTTAAACATTTTGCAGACAAAAATAAATAAAAGAGAATAAACTAAAAATGAAACATAGGCACATTATATATCAAAATTTTCAGAAAAAGATTTTCTACAACCTTGACATTTTTATAATGCCAAATAAAATCCACACAAATTCATATAATTCAAAGAGTGCTACTGCTCTAATAAAATCCACTGAAAATCATTTTAAAAATACCAAAATGACTTCAAATTAATTTCTCTCCAATTTTACGATGTAGGGAATCATGTTACCCTATTTTCCATATATTTTATTTTTGGATAAAATAATTTCAATAAAACTCAAATAACTCCAAATTGAAAATAAATTCAAAAGAACTTTGAATTTAATTCTTTGAAACTCCCAACTCATATTTCATATGTTTTGAAGAAGTCATTTTATCTTCGCTCGTGAAAATCATTGAGTTGCATAAAGTTCCTGGGTTGGAAATATTTTCCAAATGAAATTCAAATATTTTCAACACCCTTTTCATTTAAATAAATGGAAGAAGTCATGTCATCTTCTCTCCAGGGTTTTGTGATGAAAAGAATTTGAATTCCCGAAGATCATAAAAGAAAAAATGAAAGTTTGGGAAAGTCCTTTTATTCCCTCTCATTTAACTTTCATAAAGTTTCAAAATTCACTCACTTTCAGTCAATCAATCAAACAATCAATCAAATATATCTATTTATTATAACATTCCAAAATTTAGAATTTTGGGATGTTACAATTAAGTTCATAAGAACAGAGTAACGCATTAAGCAAGATGACATGATGTAGAGTGATAAACTCATGCAATATGATATAAACCCCATCTTGTTATCCTCGATGGCAACAATACAATACGTGCCTTGCAACCCTTTCTGTCACTGGGTAAGGACACGTCAAGATTGAACCCAAAGCTAAGCACTTCTCCCATGGCAAGAAAGATCAATATAGTAGGCTAAACCAAACTGATAATTCGAAGTGACTTGCAAAGATAACTTAATCATACATAAAAGAATTCAGAGAAGATTCAAATATTATTCATAGATAAACTTGATCATAAACCCACAATTCATCGGATCTCGACAAACACACCGCAAAAAGAGATTACATCGAATAGATCTCCACAAGAGAGGGGGGAACATTGTATTGAGATACAAAAAGAGAGAAGAAGCCATCTAGCTAATAACTATGGACCCGTGGAGTGCGTGGTAAACTACTCACGACTCATCGGAGGGGCAATGATGTTGATGTAGAGGCCCTCGGTGCTTGATTCCCTCCCGACAGAAAGTGCTTGAAGGCCCCAAGATGGGATCTCGCGGATCTGAGAAGGATTCTGGCCGGTGGAAATTGTGTTTCGTGGTGCCCTGGATGTTTTGAGTGCGTAGGTATATATAGGAGGAAGAAATCGTCGGTGGCCTGAGGGCCCACGAGACAGGGGGCGCCCTATAGGGGGGGCGCCCTCCTATCTCGTGGAGGCCTCGGCTACTTCTTGACTTGCACTCCAAGTCCTCTAGATCACGTTTGTTCCAAAAATCACGCTCCCAAAGGTTTCATTATGTTTGGACTCCGTTTGATATTCCTTTTCTTCGAAATACTGAAATAGGCAAAAAAAACAGCAATATGGGCTGGGCCTCCGGTTAGTAGGTTAGTCCCAAAAATGGTATAAATGTGTAAAATAAAGCCCATAAACATCCAAAAGGGGTAATATAATGGCATGGAACAATAAAAATTATAGATACGTTGGAGACGTATCAAGCATCCCCAAGCTTAATTCCTGCTCATCCTCGAGTAGGTAAATGATAAAAAGAGAATTTTGATGTGGAATGCTACCTAGCATAATTCATAATGTAATTTTCTTTTATTGTGGCATGAATATTCAGATCCAAATGAATACAAAATAAAAGTTCATATTGATAAAAGAAATAGTAATACTTCAAGCATACTAATCAAAGTAATCATGTTTTCTCAAAATAGCATGGCAAAAGAAAGTTCATCCCTATAAAATCATATAGTTAGGATATGCCTCATTTTAAATCACACAAAGATGTTCCCAACTTCTATACCCCCGATGACAAGCCAAGCAATTGTTTCATACTTAAATAATCTCAAACTTTTTCAACCTTCACACAATACATGAGCGTGGGCCATGGATATAGCACTATGGGTGGAATAGAATATGATGATGAGGATTGTGTAGAAAAGACAAAAAAGGAAAAAGTCTCACATTGACGAGGATAATCAACGGGCTATGGAGATGCCCATCAATTGATGTCAACATGAGGAGTAGGGATTGCCATGCAACGGATGCACTAGAGCTATAAATAAATGCTCAACAAAAGAAAACTAGTGGGTGTGCATCCAACTTGCTTGCTCAAGAAGACCTAGGGCATTTGAGGAAGCCCATCGTAGTAATATACAAGCCAATGAAAAATTCCCTCTAGTATGGAAAGGACAACTTATGAGACTCACTATATGAAAAACATGGTGCTACTTTGAAGCACAATATATGAGACTCACTACATGAAGAATAAGGTGCTACTTTGAAGCACAAGTGTGGAAAAAGAGATAGTAGCATTGCCCTTTTTTTTGGTCCTTTCTTTTTTCTTTTTGGCCTTTCTCTTTTTTTTGTTTGGGCAATGCTCAAATAATGATGATCATCACACTTCTATTGATTACAACATAAGGATTACAACTCGAAACTAGAACAAGATATGACTCTATATGAATGCCTCCGGTGGTGTACCGGGATGGTGCAATGAATCAAGAGTGACATGTATGAAAAATAATGCATGGTGGATTTGCCACAAATACGATGTCAACTACATGATCATGCAATGGCAATATGACAAAAGTAAAGTATGTCATGATAATGATGAACAGAACGGTGGAAAGTTGCATGGCAATATATCTCGCAATGGCTATGGAAATGCCATAATAGGTAGGTATGGTGGATGTTTTGAGGAAGATATAGGGAGGTTTATGTGTGATAGAGTGTATCATATCACGGGGTTTGGATGCACCGGTGAAGTTTGAACCAACTCTCAAGGTGAGAAAGGGCAATGCACGGTAATCAAGAGGCTAGCAAAGGCGGAAAGGTAAAAGTGCGTATAATCCATGGACTCAACATTAGTCAAAAGAACTCATATACTTATTGCAAAAGTTTAGAAGTTATCAAAAATCAAGTACTACGCGCATGCTCCTAGGGGGATAGATTGGTAGGAAAAAACCATCGCTCGTCCCCGACCGCCACTCATAAGGATGCACAAGCCAGGTACACTTCATGTTTCAAATTTGTTACACAACTTTAACCATACGTGCATTGCTACGGGACTTGCTAACTTCAAAACAAGCATTATTCAAATTCATAATCACCCAGCTAGCATGACTTTAATATCACTACCTCCATATCTCAAAACAATTATCAAATATCAAGTTGATCATAGCATCCAATGCACTTCCTATGATAGTTTTTATTATACCCAACTTGGATGTTCATCATTCTAGGACCAACTTTATGACCATAGCAAATACCATGCTGTTCTAAAAGACTCTCAAAATAATATAAGTGAAGCATGAGAGACTAACAATTTCTTCAAAATTAAGACACCACCATGCTCTAAAAGATATAAGTGAAGTACTAGAGCAAAAACTATCAAGCTCAAAAGATATAAGTGAAGCACATAGAGTATTCTAGCAAATTCTAATCAAATAGGCTTCTCCCAAAAGGTGTGTACAGCAAGGATGATTGTGGTAAACTAAAAAGCAAAGACTAAAATAATACACGACGCTCCAAGCAAAACAATTATCATGTGGTGAATAAAAATATAGCTCCAAGTAATGTTACCAATGAACAAAGACGAAAGAGGGGATGCCTTCCCGGGGCATCCCCAAGCTTAGGCTTTTGGCTATTATTGAATATCTTGAGGTTCCTTGGGCATCCCCAAGCTTAGGCTCTTGACACCCTTTATTCCATAGTCCATAAAAGCTTTACCCAAAACTTGAAAACTTCACAACACAAAACTCAACAGAAATCTCGTAAGCTCCATTAGTGAAAGAAAACAAAACCACCACATAAGGTACTGCAATGAACTCATTCTTTATTTAATTTGGTGTTAAACCTACTGTATTCCAACTTCTCTATGGATTATAAACTATTTTATTGGCCATATATTTATCAAAATAAGCAAACAACACACGAAAAACAGAATCTGTCAAAAACAGAACAGTCTGTAGTAATCTATAACTAACGCAAACTTCTGGAACTCAAAAAATTCAGCCAAAATAGGACGACCTAGGAAATTTGTTTATTGATCAGCAGAAATTAGAATCACTATTTTATCACGTTCTGGTGATTTCTAACAGTTATTTTCGTGAGCCGAAAGTTTCTGGAAATTACAGCAAGATCAAATAACTATCATCCAAGAAGATCCTATAGGTTTAACTTGGCACAAACACTAATTAAAAGATAAAATAACATCTAAACAGAGGATAGATGGATTATTTATTCCTAAACAGAAGCAAAAACAAAAAAAAACATAAAGAAATTTGGGTTGCCTCCCAACTAGCGCTGTTGTTTAACGCCCCTAGCTAGGCATAAAAGCAAGGATAGATCTAACGAGTGCCATCTTTGGCACTAAACTCATAAGTAGCACGCATGATAGATTTATAAGGTAATTTAACTTTATTTCTTGGAAAGTGCTCCATGCCTTTATTTAATGGAAATTGGAATCTAACATTCCCTTCCTTCATATCAATAATCGCACCAATCGTTCTAAGGAAAGGTCTACCAAGAATAATAGGGCAAGAAAGATTGCAATCTATATCAAGAACGATAAAATCTACGGCACCAAATTTCTATTTCCAACAATAAGAACATCATTGATCCTTCCCATAGGCTTTTTAATGATGGAATCCGCAAGGTGTAAATTTAACGAGTAATCATCAAGATCATGGAAACCTAGAATATCACATAAAGTTTTCGGAATCGTGGAAACACTAGCACCCAAATCACACAAAGCAAAACACTCATAATCTTTAATTCTAATTTTTATAGTAGGTTCCCACTCATCATTAAGTTTTCTAGGTATAGAAACTTCCAAATTAAGTTTTTCATCATAAGATTGCATCAAGGCATCAACAATATGTTTGGTAAAAGCTTTGTTTTGACTATAAGCATGAGGAGAATTAACAACGGCTTGCAACAAGGAAATACAACCTTTTATAGAGCAATTATCATAATCAAATTCCTTGAAATCCGAGATAGTAGGTTCAACATTATTAGAAGTCGAGGATTTTCCAATCTCACTTTTACCAAATTTAGCATTAAGATCTAAAGACTCCGATTTCTTGGGACGCCTTCTAGGCAAAGTCGATTCATCATCAGTCCCATAATCATCAAAATTCATATTGCAAAACATAGATCTAATCGGAGACGCATCAATAACTTTAAGATCCTCATCATTATTTTCATGTAAACTAGAAGAACACGCTTTTATAAAGCTTTCTTTTTATACGCAATCTAGCGGTTCTTTCCTTGCACTCGTCAATAGAAATTCTCATTACTTTGAGAGACTCATTGGTATCATGCTTAGGAGGGGAAGATCTAATTTTAAGAGAATCAACGTCAAGCGAAAGTCTATCAACGTTCCTAGCCAAATCATCAACTTTGAGCAATTTTTGTTCAAGCAAAGCATTGAAATTCTTTTGAGAAATCATAAATTCTTTCACATTATTATCAAAATCAGAGGGCATATTATTAAAATTACCATAAGAATTATTGTAGGAATTTCCATAATTATTAGAGGGATTACTAGGGAACGGTCTAGCATTAAAATTTCCTCTATAAGCATTATTTCCAAAACTATTCCTACCAACAAAATTCACATCCATAGGTTCATTATTATTCTCAATCAAGGAAGACAAAGGCATATCATTGGGATCAAGAGGAGTAGTTTTAGTAGCAAACATCTTCATAAGTTCATCCATCTTTCCACTCAAAACATTGATTTCTTCTATAGCATGCACTTTTTTACTAGAAGATCTTTCGGTGTGCCATTGAGAATAATTAGCCATAATATTATCAAGAAGTTTTCTATCATCTCCTAATGTGATTTCCATAAAGGTGCCTCCCGCGGCCGAATCTAAGAGATTCCTAGAAGCAAAGTTCAATCCGGCATAAAATTTTTGTATAATCATCCATAAATTCAAACCATGAGTAGGGCAATTGCGAAGCATCAATTTCATTCTTTCCCAAGATTGGGCAACATGCTCATGATCAAGTTGTTTAAAATTTATAATATCATTCCTAAGAGTGATAATCTTAGCGGGAGGAAAATACTTAGAGACAAAAGCATCTTTGCACTTGTTCCAAGAATCAATACTATTTTTAGGCAAAGACGAAAACCAAAATTTAGCACGATCTCTAAGTGAAAACGGAAATAACTTCAATTTGACAATATTGTTATCCGTATCTTTCTTCGTTTGCATATCACACAAATCAACAAAGTTGTTTAGATGAGTAGCGGCATCTTCGCTAGGAAGGTCGGTGAATTGATCTTTCATAACAAGATTCAGCAAAGCGGTATTGATTTCACAAGACTCATCATTATTAAGAGGAGCAATCGGAGTACTAAGGAAATCATTATTATTGGTATTCGAGAAGTCACACAATTTGGTATTATCTTGCGCCATGGCAACAAGTAATCCAACACACAAGCAAACAGAAAAACGGCAAGCGAAAAGAGAGGATGAGATTGGGAAAGAGAGGGAGAATGAAACGGCAAGGGTGAAGTGGGGGAGAGGAAACGAGAGGCAAATGGCAAATAATGTAAATGCGAGGGAGATGGGTTTGTGATGGGTACTTGGTATGTCTTTGACTTGAGCGAAGACCTCCCCGACAATGGCGCCAGAAATCCTTCTTGCTACGTCTTGAGCTTGCGTTGGTTTTCCTCGAAGAGGAGAGGGTGATGCAGCAAGTGTAGCGTAAGTATTTCCCTCAGTTTTTGAGAACCAAGGTATCAATCCAGTAGGAGGCTCCTCAACAGATCCACGCACCTACACAAACAAACTGAGAACTCGCAACCAACGCAATAAAGGGGTTGTCAATCCCTTCACGACCACTTGCAAAAGTGAGATCTAATAAAGATAGTATGATAAGATAAATATATTTTTGGTATTTTATAATATAGATGCAAAAAGTAAATATGCAAATAAAAGTAGATTCAAAGCAAATATGATAAGAGATAGACCCCGGGGCCATAGGTTTCACTAGTGGCTTCTCTCAAGATAGCATAAGTATTACGGTGGGTGAACAAATTACTGTCGAGCAATTGATAGAAAAGCGCATAGTTATGAGATTATCTAGGCATGATCATGTATATAGGCATCACGTCCATAACAAGTAGACCGACTCCTGCCTGCATCTACTACTATTACTCCACATATCGACCGCTATCCAAAGCATGCATCTAGAGTATTAAGTTCATAAGAGCGGAGTAACGCATTAAGCAAGATGACATGATGTAGAGGGATAAACTCATGCAATATGATATAAACCCCATCTTGTTATCCTCGATGGCAACAATACAATACGTGCCTTGCAACCCTTTACACCGGGTAAGGACACCGCAAGATTGAACCCAAAGCTAAGCACTTCTCCCATGTCAAGAAAGATCAATCTAGTAGGCCAAACCAAACTGATAATTCGAAGAGACTTGCAAAGATAACTTAATCATAGATAAAAGAATTCAGAGAAGATTCAAATATCATTCATAGATAAACTTGATCATAAACCCACAATTCATCGGATCTCGACAAACACACCGCAAAAAGAGATTACATCGAATAGATCTCCACAAGAGAGGGGGAGAACATTGTATTGAGAGCCAAAAAGAGAGAAGAAGCCATCTAGCTAATAACTATGGACCCGTAGGTCTGTGGTAAACTACTCACGACTCATCGGAGGGGCAAGGATGTTGATGTAGAGGCCCTCCGTGCTTGATTCCCCCTCCGGCAGAGTGCCGGCGAAGGCCCCAAGATGGATCTCGCGGATACAAAAGGTTACGGCGGTGGAAATTGTGTTTCGTGGTGCCCCTGGATGTTTTCGAGTGCGAGGGTATATATAGGAGGAAGAAGTATGTCGGTGGCCGCCCGAGGGGCCCACGAGACAGGGGGCGCACCCTATACGGGGGGGCGCCCTCCTATCTCGTGGAGGCCTCGGCTGCTTCTTGACTTGCACTCCAAGTCCTCTGGATCACGTTCGTTCCAAAAATTACGCTCCCGAAGGTTTCATTCCGTTTGGACTCCGTTTGATATTCCTTTTCTTGAAATCTTGAAATAGTCAAAAACAGCAATATAATTTGGGCCTCCGGTTAGTAGGTTAGTCCGAAAAATGATATAAATGTGTAAAATAAAGCCCATAAACATCCAAAAGAGGTAATATAATAGCATGAAACAATCAAAAATTATAGATACGTTGGAGACGTATCATGTTCCGGGTGGCGTTAGTTGCGAAACTATTCCGCATTGTTTCAAATGAAGACCAAAATCATAACTCAAATATTCTCCTCCACGATCAGATCATAGAAACTTTATTTTCTTGTTACGATGATTTTCTACTTCACTCTGAAATTCTTTGAACTTTTCAAATGTTTTAGACTTATGTTTCATCAAGTAGGTATACCCATATCTGCTCAAATCATTTGTGAAGGTCAGAAAAAATAACGATACCGTCCATGAGCCTCAATATTCATTGGACCGCATACATCAGTATGTATTATTTCCAATAAATCTGTTGCTCGCTCCATTGTTCCGGAGAACGGAGTTTTAGTCATCTTGCCCATGAGGCATGGTTCGCAAGTACCAAGTGATTCCAAAAGTCCATCAGTATGGAGTTTCTTCATGCGCTTTACACCAATATGACCCAAACGGCAATTGCCACAAATAAGTTGCACTATCATTATCAACTCTGCATCTGTTGGCTTCAATATTATGAATATGTGTATCACTACTATCGAGATTCAACAAAAATAGACCACTCTTCAAGGGTGCATGACCATAAAATATATTACTCATATAAATAGAACAACCATTATTCTCTGATTTAAATGAATAACCGTCTCGCATCAAACAAGATCCAGATATAATGTTCATACTTAACGTTGGCACCAAATAAGAATTATTCAGGTCTAAAACTAACCCCGAAGGTAGATGTAGAGGTAGCGTGCCGACGGCGATCACATCGACTTTGGAACCATTTCCCACGCGCATCGTCACCTCGTCCTTAGCCAATCTTCGCTTAATCCATAGTCCCTATTTCGAGTTGCAAATATTAGCAACAGAACCAGTATCAAATACACAGGTACTACTGCGAGCATTAGTAAGGTACACATCAATAACATGTATATCACATATACCCTTGTTCACCTTGCCATCCTTCTTATCCGCCAAATACTTGGGGCGATTACGCTTCCAAAGGTGTCGATCGCTTGAAAGAGAAGCACTCGATCTCGAGGCTTAGGTCCAGACTTGGGCTTCTTCACTTGAGCAGCAACCTGCTTGTCGTTCTTCTTAAAGTTCCCCTTCTTCCCTTTACCCCTTTTCTTGAAACTGGTGGTCTTGTTGACCATCAACACTTGATTCTCCTTCTTGATTTCTACCTCCGCAGCCTTTAGCATTGCGAAGAGCTCGGGAATTGTCTTATCCCTCCCTTGCATATTATAGTTCATCACAAAGCTTTTGTAGCTTGGTGGCAATGATTGAAGAACTCTGCCAATGACACTATCAACCGGAAGATTAACTCCCAGCTGAGTCAAGTGATTATGATACCTAGACATTTTGAGTATATGTTCACTAACATAACTATTCTCCTCCATTTACAGCTATAGAACTTATTGGAAACTTCATATCTCTCAATCCGGGCATTTGCTTGAAATATTAACTTCAACTCCTGGAACATATCATATGCCCCATGACGTTCAAAACATCGTTGAAGTCCCCGTTCTAAGCCGTAAAGCATAGCACACTGAACTATCGAGTAGTCATCAGCTTTTCTCTGCTAGGCGTTCACAACGTCCGGCGATGCTCCTGCAGCGGGTCTTGCACCTAGCGGTGCTTCCAGGACGTAATTCTTCTGTGCAACAATGATGATAATCCTCAAGTTATGGACCCAGTCCGTGTAGTTGCTACCATCATCTTTCAACTTAGCTTTCTCTAGGAACGCATTAAAATTCAAAGGAGCGAGTACGGGCCATTGATCTACAATAACATAGACATGCAAAATACTATCAGTACCAAGTTCATGATAAATTAAAGTTCAATTAATCATATTACTTAAGAACTCCCACTTAGATAGACATCCTCTCTAATCATCTAAGTGATCACGTGATCCAAATCAACTAAACCATGTCCGATCATCACGTGAGATGGAGTAGTTTTCAATGGTGAACATCACTATGTTGATCATATCCACTATATGATTCACGCTCGACCTTTCGGTCTCAGTGATACGAGGCCATATCTGCATATGCAAGGCTCGTCAAGTTTAACCCGAGTATTCTGCGTGTGCAAAAATGGCTTGCACCCGTTGTATGTGAACGTAGAGCTTATCACACCCGATCATCACGTGGTGTCTCGGCACGACGAACTGTCGCAACGGTGCATACTCAGGGAGAACACGTATACCTTGAAATTTAGTGAGAGATCATCTTTATAATGCTACAGCCGAACTAAGCAAAATAAGATGCATAAAGGATAAACATCACATGCAATCAATATAAGTGATATGATATGGCCATCATCATCTTGTGCCTTTGATCTCCATCTCCAAAGCACCGTCATGATCACCATCGTCACCAGCTTGACACCTTGATCTCCATCGAAGCATCATTGTCGTCTCGCCAACTATTGCTTCTACGACTATCGCTATCGCTTAGTGATAAAGTAAAGCAATTACATGGCGATTGCATTGCATACAATAAAGCGACAACCATATGGCTCCTACCAGTTGTCGATAACTCTGTTACAAAACATGATCATCTCATACAACAATTTATATCATCGCGTCTTGACCATATCACATCACAACATGCCCAACAAAAACAAGTTGGCCGTCCTCTATTTTGTTGTTGCAAAATTTACGTGGCTGCTACAGGTGTCGGTGTCAAAACCGGCGGATCTCGGGTAGGGGGTCCCGAACTGTGCGTCTAGAATCGATGGTAACCGGAGACGGGGGACACGATGTTTACCTAGGTTCGGGCCCTCTATATGGAGGTAATACCCTACTTCCTGCTTGATTGATCTTGATGAATATGAGTGTTACAAGACTTGATCTACCACGAGATCATAATGGCTAAACCCTAGAAGTCTAGCCTATGAGTATATGGTAATGAATCTGTCCTATCCGGACTATGCCCTCCAGTTTATATAGACACCGGAGAGATCTAGGGTTACATGAGGTCGGTTACATAAGAGGGAATCTTCATAGTCGGTCGCTTAGCTTGCCTCCCACGCCAAGGAGATCCCAATCCGGACACGGGTATAGTCTTCGGTCTTCGTGTCTTCACAGCCCAAAAGTCTGGCCCATGGATAACATGCCGGACGCCGGAGGACCCCTTAGTCCAGGTCTCCCTCAGTAGCCCCCGAACCAGGATCCAATGATGATATGTTCGGCGCTCAGATTGTCTTCGACATTGCAAGGTGGGTTTCCTTCTTTAAGTAGTGTGTCCGGTTGTTGACTCAATATCGTTCCCCTCGGCTTCTGCGCGCCTATTACTTCGTCTTCCATGTGTCAAGCGAATGCGAAAAGTCAGGGCATTTTTGCTAACAACACCTCGTCCACACAAGGCGGAACGCCTATTTAATGAAATTGGATATTAGATCCAGGCAATATCGCACCGAGAAAATCCCCAGAAACTGCCAGGAGAAGCCATTCCAACATGGCTAGCATTCCCAATTCCTCCTCCCGCTCCAGCCCAAAGAGAAGCGAGTAGGAGAAGTGTTCTGTGAATAATAGTCAGCTAGCAAAGCTGCAAACGCAGGGATTTCTTCCTCCCGCGGATCTGGTCCCTGTCCGAGCAGGGTTGGTCTCCTTCAATGATGCGACTCAGGCGGAGGACTCCCCCAATCCGTCCAGGGGGAGCGAGTGTGCCTGGTCCCCTATCTGATAAGAGGTGTCGGATTTCCAGTCCACCCGTTCCTCCGAGGGCTTCTGGAGTATTATGGCCTTCAGCTGCATAACTTCACTCCCGCCTCTATCCTGCACATCACAGGTTATGTTGCTTTATGCGAGCTATTTCTGGGTGTTGAAGCCCATTTCGAACTGTGGAGAAAATTGTTCTGTCTTGTCCCTCCCAACCATGAGGGGTCAATATTCGAAGTGGGCGGAGCCGAAGTGAGGCGCATCGCCGATACGGATACCCGTCGGCACACCAAGGAAGGCATCGAAGAATGGCTTTCGAATGGTTCTACATCAAGGACGTTGCGCTTCGATCCAGTTCGAAAGGGTCTCCTGAATTTGCAAGCGTTCCGCTAAAGAACGCCACGATTGGCGCCCGGAGCCTTGAGGAGGATGATGGTCACGGTGGTTCGTCAACTCTTGGGCGAGATGAAGACGCTCTCGGTGCGGATTAACAATGGTTGAGGTAATGGCGACCTCCGGACGCGAGGTTCAACCACTTCAATACAGAGGGCTCCCAATGTGGCACTACAACGGGGAGGACGATGCCTCCCGCTGCGGTCGAAAAGGTCCGGGCACCCCCGCCGCTCTGGCCAAAATACTGGTCGAGCTGTTCAAAGGGGAGGAAGAGGAATTTCTTCGGATCAATCGCAGAGATGGATATTCTATGTATAATCTTCCCAGTTGGGTAAGCCCCAATCCTTCCGCTCTACTCATTTCGTTTCCCGGATTACCTTTGACAAATTTATAATCCGCTTATAACAGCATTGGCGAAGAATCACCGAGGGGTTTTACAGCCCCGCCCCACAGCCTGAGGACCACAACCAGGAGCTGGATCCCGGGTTCGAAGTGGCCATTATCGCCGATTACCCCGGTCTTCTTCCTGCTTCCCATAAGTCGTTGAGAAAAACCTCTCTCGAAAGAGCTCCCTTGCACTGCCTCACCCGTCGCATTGTCTCGTACTCCACAGGGGAGACGTTCGGCGCGTCATACTGCTCCAAGGGCGCCTCCGGCGCCGAGCAAGGCTTCTAAAAGGAAGGACGGTGAAGTCACAACCGGTCCCTCATCAAAGAGGTAAGGATTTAAGGGTATACTTCTACAGTTACATCCATCTGTAACTTGTACGCTTGTTTGATACCAGGAAAAAGGTTCACCGGACTAAACTCGAGGGTCCGGCCAGCCGTACTCCTCGCGCCGGGTTTTAGACCCTATTGGAAAGGCAGGAGCCAACATAGGAACAGTGTCGGACTATCCTTCGGCCGAGGGTTCGGAGAATATGTCTGTTAGCAACTCGGAAGTGGAGAGTGCCATGAATCATCGGCGTTGTAGGGCTATTTTACGAGACCCTGGGTTTTCGGAAGAGGCATTCAATGCCTTCAGCTCGGACGATGTGTACATCTGAACTGCTCGAAACGGGCTTAGTAGAGCCACGAAGTAGTATTTAACAGATGTGCGGGTAAGTTTTATTTTTCTGAAATAGGATAGCCATGTGCCAGTAGCCCCCGAGACTAAAAGCAGTTGGTACAACTGATTTGAGGACCTTTATATCGCCAGGTTCTTACCGAGAAGAACGACCTGCTAGCCCAAGAGCTGGAACAGTGTCGGGCACAGTTGAGTGCTGCTACCACCGAACTGGAAAATTTGAAGAAGTTATCCACTGGTAACGTTCCCCTCTATTGAGGAATAGTGAATGTATACCAAATGTGCTAATACTGCCGCTGATCGCATAATAGGGTCGCCTGATCAATTTGAGAAGGAGTTGAAGACCACCCAAGAGGGAGAAAAAGAGGCGAAGAGGCAACACGCCGCAGGCGAACGTGTGATGACCCGCGTCAGGGACAAGAAAAACAAGCTGCGGGACTCCAACACCAAGTTGGGTGAAGAATTGAAGGATGTGCGGGCCCAGCTATCCGACTCCGTAAAGGAGAACAAGAAACTGCGGGGCAGCATGTTTAGTATGTTTCCGAACTTGTTTTTTTTGTAATAGTTTGGAGAGAAATGAAACTGATATAGCCATGCTTGCAGGTATATTAACGGGCCGTCCTGAAGAGGAGGTGGCCGGATCATCGAGTGATCTGCTGCAAAAGCTGTCACAAGTGAATGAACAGGCGCGGCTGGGATGCGGAGTGTTGCCAAGGCTCTATGGCCATCCGCCTCCCCTCCAGGAAGTATGGAGGAGCTTGTAGAGCGGTTCAAAGGAGCGCGGCGGCGTATCCGGCTATGGAAGATATCGGCCTGTCGAGAGGGTGTGCGTGAGGCTTGGGCCATGGTGAAGACTCGGTATACCAAGCTTGACCCTAATCACATGGCGGGTGTCAGACCGGTAGGGCTGAATGGGGAAGAAATTCCCGTTAGTTTAGTGTATGACCAAGTAGAGGTGGCCGCCAAATATTCCCAACAGGATTGTAAGTTAGATCGCATGTTAGACGGTATAGAGGAGGAAGTGTTTGAGTCCAAGTGACTATGTACTTTCCTCATCGTGTCGAATTCTAGCTGAATTGTATATCATTCGTCATGGCAGACCTTTTCATCTCAACCTCCGGACTCAAGGGTACGGTGTATTTCTGGATACCCTCACGACCGAATAGGCCGGGGCATGCCTGGAAAACTAGGCGTAGGGGTCATAATTGCTTGAACAGACAAGTTGTATTCTGCTAGTTATGTTATATTACATTTGAGTCGTAAGAAACATCTTCCAGAGAGAATAGTTCCATTAAGGGTTCCTTTCCCTGGGTGTGCATGCATTAGTAGACATGTCCGAATTGTGATGTGAAAAATCACAGTATTTATAACTTCTGGGGGTTCACAATAGAGTGAGTGCAAAAGAGATTTTTCATCCACCGGCCGAATATTCCCTTAAGAACATTAGCTTTCGGCTTCACCCAGTCTGAGGTACACATCCGGATGACCTGGCAGTAACAATCGCAGAGGTGCTCCCTTTACCACCTAGCCGAACAATCGGGAACGTAGGGGTAAGCAAGGGAGCCAGGCAACCCAGCTTGGCCAAAACTTAAGTCATATCGATGCATATAATGGTGAAGAAAAAACAAGCCGGAAAGCGCGAATGTGTGATGAGCTTGATGCTCGGAAAATAGTATTAACAAGCTTCTGTTAAAGAAGCCCCCAGGTATAATGGGCGTACATATGTAAAGATGTGTACGTCAGCAGTGTGCGGTCAAACCGAATGAGTGCTTTAACGTGAAAAAAAAATTGTGTAAAAGGGAGAAAGAGTAATGGAAACTATAGGGGAGAAGGAGACTAACAAAGAGTTTGGCGCTAGGCATAGAACCTTTGGAGTCTGGCCGCGTTCCATGGGTTCGGCTCTAGGCGATTGTCTGATGCGTCACAAAGACGGTACGCTCCTCCAGTGAGAACTTCGTAGATTATGAAGGGACCCTCCCATTTGGGCTTGAGTTTGTCCTTTTTCTTCTCCGATAAGCGTAGAACTAGTTCGCCAACATTGTAAGTCTTGGCCCGTACCTCTCTGCTTTGATACCTTCGAGCATGCTGTTGATAAAATGCTGAACGGGCTTTGGAGACGTCGGGCTCTTCCTCCAGGGCATCTAGGCTGTCCTGCCAATCCAAATCGGCCTCTTTCTCTTCGTACATACGCACTCGAGGTGAGTCGTGTATAATATCGCAGGGCAACACGGCCTCTGCACCGTACACCATGAAAAAAGGTGTGCATCCGGTGGTACGGTTGGGCGTGGTCCACAGCCCCCAGAGTACGGAGTCGAGCTCCTCGACCCAGTGCTTGTCTGATTCTGTCAAAGAACGCACTAGTCTGGGTTTGATGCCGCTCATAATGAGACCATTAGCTCATTCGACTTGACCGTTTGTTTGCGGGTGGTAGACAGAGGCGTAATTGAGCTTAATGCCCAGATTAGCGCACCAAGTTTTCACCTCGTCGGCTGTGAAATTCGAAACGTTATCGGTGATGATGCTGCACGGTACACTGTAACGGTGTACCACATCGGATATGAATGCAATCACCGGTCCAGACTCGGTCGTTTTAACCGGTCTAGCCTCTATCCACTTGGTGAATTTGTCCATCATGACCAACATATATTTTTTCTTATGGCTTCCCCCTTTAAGGGGTCCGACCATGTCCAAGCCCCAGACCGCAAAGGGCCATGTAATGGGGATTGTTTGTAGGGCGGTTGGGGGGCATATGGCTTTGGTTGGCGAAGAGTTGGCATCCAACACAGCGTTGGACGAGGTACTGTGCGTCTGCCCGGGCCGTAGGCCAGTAAAATCATGTACGGAAGGCCTTGCTGACAAGTGGCCGGGCTGCGGTGTGGTGTCCGCCGAGACCGGCGTGAATTTCTGCCGAGATTTGCCGCCCCTCCTCCTCGGAGATACACCTTTGAAGGACTCCGGTAGTGCTTTTCTTGTAGAGCTCTCCTTCGTGAACTTTATAGGCCTTCGAACGCCGGACTATGCGGCGAGCCTCGTTCTGATCTTCTGGGAGCTCCTTCCTACTAAAGTAGGCCAAGAATGGTTTGGTCCACAGGGCAATTACTGCCATGATGAGGTGGGCCGACGGTGTTAGTTCGGTGGTTGAGCCTCCGATGATGTCGGCGTGTTCGTTATCCGAGTTTGTGTTCGGAACGGGACTGTCGTCGCTGTCTCCCCCTTGCCATACCATGGATGGCTTAAAGAGCCTTTCGAGGAAGATGTTAGGTGGGGCGAATTGGCGCTTAGCAACGATGCGAGCAAGGACGTCTGCCGCCTGGTTACTTTCGCGGGCGATGTGATGAAATTCGAGTCCCTCGAACCGAGCTGACATCTTCAAAACGACATTGCGGTAAGTTGCCATCTCTGGATATTTGGCATCGAAGTCTCCATTTATTTGGGATATTGCAAGGTTTGAGTCCCCGCGCACCTCTATGCGTTGTATGCCCATTGATACGGCCATCCGGAGGCCATGTAGCAAAGCCTCATATTCGGCTGCATTGTTGGAATCTGTGTATAATATTTGGAGTACGTCTTTGGACGATGTCTCTGTGGGGGCGTGTCGACACCCGCCCCTAGCCCTGCCAACATCTTGGAGCCGTCAAAATGCATCACCCAGTTGGAATACATGCCGTACTCTTTAGGGGTTTCGGCTTCTGTCCATTCGGCGACGAAGTCGGCCAGTACCTGGGATTTGACGGCTCTACGTGGTTCGTACGTGATGTCGAATGGCAGGAGCTCAATGGCCCATTTTGCAATCTGGCCTGTTGCATCCCGGTTGTTAATTATATCGTTGAGGGGCACTTCGGAGGCCACCGTGATAGAGCACTCCTGAAAGTAGTGTCGCAATTTTTGGGATGCCATGAAGACTGCATATGCTATTTTTTGATAATGAGGGTACCGGGATTTGCATGGTGTGAGGACGGTGGATACGTAGTATACCGGCTTCTGGAGCGGAAATTTGTGTCCGGTCTGTTCTCGTTCGACGATGAGTACGACGCTCACCACCTATTGTGTTGCTGATATGTATAAGAGCATTGGCTCGCCGGTGTTTGGCACAGCCAGGATTGGGTTGCTCGCCAGAAGGGCTTTTATTTCTTCCAGTCCGGCCGTCGCCGCGTCTGTCCACTTGAAGTTGTCGGTGCACCGTAGAAGGCGATAGAGCGGCAACGCCTTTTCTCCCAACCTGGAGATGAAGCGGCTTAAAGCTGCCATGCACCCAGCGAGTTTTTGGACCTTCTTGAGTTTGATCGACATGGCTAGTTGTTATAGAGCTTGGATTTTGGCTGGATTTGCTTCAATTCCTCTATTGGAAACAATGAAGCCCAATTGTTTACCGGCGAGGACGCCGAAGACGCGCTTTTCCGGGTTAAGCTTGATGTCGTATGTGCGGAGGTTGTCGAATGTGAGACGCAAGTCGTCTATTAGTGTTTCGACGTGTCTGGTTTTGATGACGACGTCATCCACGTAGGCCTCCACTGTTTTGCCGATCTGTTTCTCGAGGCATGTTTTGATCATGCGCTGGTAGGTGGCGCCGGCGTTCTTGAGCCCGAAAGGCATGGTGTTGAAGCAAAACGGCCCGTATGGTGTAATGAATGCTGTTGCGTCTCGATCGAACTCCTTCATTTTTATTTGATGGTATCCGGAATATGCATCAAGGAAGCATAGCGAGTCGTGACCTGCGGTGGCGTCAATGATTTGATCAATGCGGGGAAGAGGGAAGGAATCCTTAGGGCAGGCCTTGTTAAGGTCTTTGAAATCGACGCATAGGCGCCATGATTTATCCTTCTTTGGTAACATTACCAAGTTTGCCAGCCAATCCGGATGTTTAATGTCTTTGATGAATCCGGCCTCGATGAGTTTGGCTAGATCCTCCCCCATAGCTTGTCGTTTGTGTTCGGAAAAGCGCCGCAGAGCTTGCTTGACCGGCTTATATGCCTTTAGTATGTTGAGGCTATGTTCGGCCAACTCGGACGGGATTTCTGGCATATCGGAAGGATCCCAGGCGAATATATCCTAGTTTACGCGCAGGAAGTCCCGTAGTGCGGCGTCGACTGCAGGGCTGAGTTGTGCTCTGATAGACGCTGTCTTCTTCGGGTCTTTTGGATGGACCTGAAATTTGACTATTTCTTCTGCTGGTTTGAAGGAAGTGGATTTGGGTCGTTTATCCAGGATCACATCATCCTTATCCACGGTGGAGCGTAGTGCTCTTAGTTCTTCGGCCGCAAGGGCCTCAGCCAATGCCTCAAGGGCCAAGGATGCGGTTTTATTCTCGGCGCGGCGGGCTATGTCTGGGTCACTGACGAGGGTGATTATTCCATTAGACCCAGGCATTTTTAGCTTCATATACCCATAATGACCTATGGCTTGAAAGCGCGTGAAGGCCTCTTGCCCTAACAGGGCATGGTACCCGCTGTTGAAAGGGGCCACCTGGAAAGTTATTTCTTCTGAACGATAATTCTCCGGCGTGCCGAACACCACATCAAGTGTAATTTTTCTGCACACCGAGCTTCCCGGCTGGGGATGATACCTCGAAAGGTTGTGCTGCTTTTCTTGATGTGGCTTCTGTCTATTTCCATCTTGTGGAGTGTGTCCTCGTAAATGAGGTTTAGTCCGTTGCCGCCGTCCATGAGGACTTCTGTAAGTCGAAAGCCATCCACGATGAGACTGAGGACTAGGGCGGCTGGCGCTCGGACAGTTCTGTATTTAGGTTCGTCACTGGTGTTGAAGGTTAAGGCCGTGTCATTCCAGGGGTCGATTGCAGCGACCTGGCAAACTTCGGCGAGATCGCGCAGGGCCCTTTTACGCTTGTTGTTTGAAGCGAATGCCACGAAGACTGCCAATACTCTATTGTCGTTGTTTGCTGGAGGGTGTTGTTCTAGATTGTCCTTGATAAGGATGTCCTCGCCGCTCTTGGCTACCTGCCAAAGTATCCAACATGCTCTAAGGCTGTGGGTCGCCACGGTATCCGGCATCGCGTGTATTTTGCATGGGCCATTGAGCCATCCCTCCAGAACGTGCCGTGCAACATAATAGGTTTATGTTTTTTGACTGTTCGGCTGGGCGTGCCCCGGGGGCGCGTCCTTTTTGCCTGTAAGGGGAGCCGGGATGGTTCCCAGCCAGCTGCCTGAGTTTTCCAGGTGCTTTCCATCGCTGTACTTTTGTGCGATCGTTGCTAGGTCTACGAACTTTTGTATGCCGCGGCGATTGATGGCGTTAAGGATGCCTTCGTCCGTGCAGTTGTTGCAGAATGCTGCTATCGCGTCTTTGTTGCGGCAGCCTTTTACCTTGTTTTTGACAAGGTGGAATCTGCCCCAGAAGTGGTGGACCGTTTCTTGAGGCTGTTGTTTGATGTTTCTGAGAGCATCTATGTCCGGGTGGGTGGGTGGAATTGAATCCGAACCCTGACCTGGTTTTGGATCCGGAGTTTGGAGGTTTACCGGGGTGGATAGTTCGGGCTCCGAGATATCGACTGATTTTTTTGGCTCGTCATCCGACTTTATGTTCGGAGGAAGAGATTTGACTTTATGCCGGAAAGTATCCGGCTCTTCAAGATCGGCGATCTGAACATAGTTCGTCTTCAATATAGTAGAAGAGTAGTTATGCTTCTCGACTACCGCTATCTGATGGGTGATCGGTGGAGTTTTAATTTCTCTCTGGTTGGGTTTAAGCCCGACCCGATCGTAGTATGTAGCGACCCCCAAGGCGGCCATGCGATCCAGGAGTTCGTTCAACGACGACAACTCCACTGATCCATGCGGGCGGAGTATTCAGGATCAACGCGGAGGTGATTTTTGATGACTTGAGAGGTCATCATCGGCTTAAGGGCCGAGCCGGCGGTCATGACGAAACCGCCGAGACGGAGGGTCTGACCTGGGGTCAGGGCTCCTCCGGAGATGATATTATCCTTGACAACAAGGCGAGCCACTGACCCTCTTAGCGACGACACAGAGGAACTCTCAATGAAACCACCAATGTCGGTGTCAAAATCGGCGGATCTCGGGTAGGGGGTCCCGAACTGTGCGTCTAGAATCGATGGTAATAGGAGACGGGGGAAACAATGTTTACCCAGGTTCGGGCCCTCTCTATGGAGGTAATACCCTACTTCCTGCTTGATTGATCTTGATGAATATGAGTGTTACAAGAGTTGATCTACCACGAGATCGTAATGGCTAAACCCTAGAAGTCTAGCCTATGAGTATATGGTAATGAATCTGTCCTATCCGTAATGCCCTCCAGTTTATATAGACACCGGAGAGATCTAGGGTTACATGAGGTCGGTTACATAAGAGGGAATCTTCATAGTCGGCCGCTTAGCTTGCCTCCCACGCCAAGGAGAGCTCAATCCGGACACGGGTATAGTCTTCGGTCTTCGTGTGTTCACAGCCCATCAGTCCGGCCCATGGATAACAGGCAAGACCCCTGAGGACCCCTTAGTCCAGGTCTCCCTCAACGGGCTTAGCAAAAACCGTTCTTACCTACGCATCAAAAACCACAACGATTTTTCGTCAAGTGTGTTGTTTTAACCTTCAACAAGGACCATGCGTAGTCACACTCGATTCAACTAAAGTTGGAGAAACAGACACCCACTAGCCACCTGTGTGCGAAGCACGTCGGTAGAACCAGTATCATGAACGCGGTCATGTAATGTCAGTCTGGGCCACGTCATCCAACAATACCGCCGAATCAAAGTATGACATGCTGGTAGGCAGTATGACAATTATCGCCCACAACTCTTTGTGTTCTACTCGTGCATATAACATCTACGCATAGACCTGGCTCGGATACCATTGTTGGGGAATGCAGTATTTCAAAAAAAAATACCTACGATCACGCAAGATCTATCTATGTGATGCATAGCAACGAGCGGGAGAGTGTGTCTACATACCCTCGTAGACCGAAAGCGGAAGCGTTAAGTAACGCGGTTGAAGTAGTCGAACGTCTTCGCGATCCAACCGATCAAGTACCAAACGCACGGCACCTCCGCGATCTGCACACGTTCATCTCGGTGACGTCCCTCGAACTCTTGATCCAGCTGAGGCTGAGGGAGAGTTTCGTCAGCACGACGGGGTGATGACGGTGATGATGAAGTTACCAACGTAGGGCTTCGCCTAAGCACTACAACAATATGAACGAGGTAGAAATCTGTGGAGGGGGGCACCGCACACGGCTAAACAATCAACTTGTGTGTCTATGGGGTGCCCCCTCCCCCGTATATAAAGGAGGGGAGGAGGGGGCCGGCCAGCCTCATGGTGTGCTCCCAAGGGGGCGAATCTTACACCTACTAGGAGTAGGTTCCCCCCTTTCCAAGTCCTAATAGGAGGGGGAAGGAAGGGGAAGAGGAGAAGAAGGAGGCCGGCCCCCCTCCCAATTCGGATTGGGCTTGGGGGGGCGCCCGTCCTCTTGGCCGCCTCCTCTCTCTTCCACTAAACCCCATGTAGGCCCATTAAGCCCCCGGGGGGTTCCGGTAAACTCCCAGTACTCCGGAAAATGCCCGAACTCATCCGAAACCTTTCCGGTGTGCAAACATAACCTTCCAATATATCAATCTTCATGTCTCGACCATTTTGAGACTCCTCGTCATGTCCATGATCACATCCGGGACTCCGAACAACCTTCGGTACATCAAAAACCATAAACTCATAATATCGATTGTCATCGAACGTTAAGCATGCGGACCCTACGGGTTCGAGAACTATGTAGACATGACCGAGACTCATCTCCGGTCAATAACCAATAGTGGAACCTGGATGCTCATATTGGCTCCCACATATTCTACGAAGATCTTTATCGATCAAACTGCATAACAACATACGTTGTTCCCTTTGTCATCGGTATGTTACTTGCCCGAGATTAGACCGTTGGTATCACTATACCTAGTTCAATCTCGTTACCGGCAAGTCTCTTTACTCGTTCCTTAATGTATCATCCCGCAACTAACTCATTAGTCACAATCCTTGCAAGGCTTATAGTGATGTGCATTACCAAGAGGGCCCAGAGATACCTCTCCGACAATCGGAGTGACAAAACCTAATCTCGATCTATGCCAACTCAACAAACACCATCAGAGACACCTGTAGAGCATATTTATAATCACCCATTTACATTGTGGCGTTTGATAGCACACTAAGTGTTCCTCCGGTATTCCGGAGTTGCATAATCTCATAGTCATAGGAACATGTATAAGACATGAAGAAAGCAATAACAGCAAACTAAACGATCATAGTGCTAAGCTAACAGATGGGTCATGTCAATCACTGAAGGAAATATTCCCTACAGGCAATAATAAAGTTATTATTTATTTCCTAATATCATGATAAATGTTTATTATTCATGCTAGAATTGTATTAACTGGAAACAAAATACATGTGTGAATACATAGACAAACATAGTGCCACTAGTATGCCTCTACTTGACTAGCTCGTTAATCGAAGATGGTTAAGTTTCCTAGCCAAGGACATGAGTTGTAATTTGATTAACGGGATCACGTTATTAGGATAATAATGTGATTGACTTGATCCATTCCGTTAGCTTAGCACTTGATTGTTTAGTATGTTGATATTGCTTTCTTCATGACTTATACATGTTCCTATGACTATGAGATTATGCAACTCCCGTTTACCGAAGGAACACTTTGTGTGCTACCAAACGTCACAACGTGAATCGGGTGATTATAAAGGTGCTCTACAGGTGTCTCCGAAGGTACTTGTTGGGTTGGCGTATTTAGAGATTAGGATTTGTCACTCCGATTGTCGGAGAGGTATCTCTAGGCCCTCTCGGTAATGCACATCACAATAAGCCTTGGAAGGATTGTGACTAGTGAGTTAGTGGTGAGATGATGTATCACGGAACAAGTAAAGAGACTTGCCGGTAACGAGATTGAACTAGGTATTGAGATATCAACGATCGAATCTCGGGCAAGTAACATACCGATGACAAAGGGAACAACGTATGTTGTTATGCGGTTTGACCGATAAAGATCTTCGTAGAATATGTAGGAGCCAATATGAGCATCCAGGGTCCGCTATTGGTTATTGACCGGAGACGTGTCTCGGTCATGTCTACATAGTTCTCGAACCCGTAGGGTCCGCTTTAAAGTTAGATGATGATCGGTATTATGAGTTTTGTATTTTGATGTACCGAAGCTAGTTCGGAGTCTCGTATATGATCACGGACATGACGAGGAGTCTCGAAATGGTCGATACATGAAGATCGATATATTGGACGACTATGTTCGGACACCGGAATGGTTTCGGGGAGTTTCAGATACATACCGGAGTACCGGGGGGTTACCGGAACCCCCCGGGGAGTTTAATGGGCCAAGATGGGCCTTAGTGGAGAAGAGGAGCAGCGGCTAGAGCTGGCGGCGCGCCCCTCCCCCTCTAGTCCGAATTGGACAACGGGGGGCGGGGGAGGGGGCGGCGCCCCCTTTCCTTTCCCCTCTCTCCTTCCCTTCCTTTCCCCCGCCTACTCCAACTAGGAAAAGAGGGAGTCCTACTCCCGTTTGGAGTAGGACTCCTCCCTGGCGCACCCTCCTCCTGGCCGGCCGCCCCCTCCCCCTGGTCCTTTATATACGGGGGCAGGGGGGCACCTCTAGACACAACAATTGATCTCTTGATCTCTTAGCCGTGTGCGGTGCCCCCCTCCACCATATTCCACCTCGATCATATCGTAGCGGTGCTTAGGCGAAGCCCTGCGTCGGTAGCATCATCATCACCGTCACCACGCCGTCATGCTGACGGAACTCTCCCTCAAAGCTCGGCTGGATCGGAGTTCAAAGGACGATATCGAGCGGAACATGTGCTGAACTCGGAGGTGCCGTACGTTCGGTACTCGGATCGGTCGGATCGTGAAGACGTACGACTACATCAACCGCGTTGTGCTAACTCTTCCGCTTTCGGTCTACGACGGTACGTGGACACACTATTCCCTCTCGTTGCTTTGCATCACCATGATCCTGTGTGTGCGTAGGATTTTTTTTGAAATTACTACGTTCCCCAACAGTGTAATCCGAGCCTGGTTTTATGCGTAGATGTTATATGCATGAGTAGAACGCAAGTGAGTTGTGGGCGATACAAGTCATACTACATACCAGCATGTCATACTTTGGTTTGGCGGTATTGTTGGATGAAGCGGCCCGGACCGACATTACGCGTACGCTTACGCGAGACTGGTTCTACCGACGTGCTTTGCACACGTGTGGCTGGCGGGTGTCACTTTCTCCAACTTTAGTTGAATCGAGTGTGGCTACGCCCGGTCCTTGAGAAGGTTAAAACAACACTAACTTGACGAACTATTGTTGTGGTTTTGATGCATAGGTAAGAACGGTTCTTGCTCAGCCCGTAGCAGCCACGTAAAACTTGCAACAACAAAGTAGAGGACGTCTAACTTGTTTTGCAGGGCATGTTGTGATGTGATATGGTCAAGGCATGATGCTATATTTTATTGTATGAGATGATCATGTTTTGTAACCGAGTTATCGGCAATCGGCAGGAGCCATATGGTTGTCGCTTTATTGTATGCAATGCAATCGCCCTGTAATGCTTTACTTTATCACTAAGAGGTAGCGATAGTCGTAGAAGCAATAGTTGGCGAGACGACAACGGTGCTATGATGGAGATCAAGGTGAGATGGTGATCATGACGATGCTTCGGAGATGGAGATCACAAGCACAAGATGATGGTGGCCATATCATATCACTTATATTGATTGCATGTGATGTTTATCCTTTATGCATCTTATTTTGCTTTGATTAACGGTAGCATTATAAGATGATCTCTCACTAAATTTCAAGATAAAGGTGTTCTCCCTGAGTATGCACCATTGCCAAAGTTCGTCATGCCGAGACACCACGTGATGATCAGGTGTGATAAGATCTATGTGAAGGAAATTTGCCCTAGAGGCAATAATAAAGTTATTATTTATTTCCTCATATCATGATAAATGTTTATAATTCATGCTATAATTGTATTAACCGGAAACACGATACATGTGTGAATACATAGACAAACTTAAAGTCACTAGTATGCCTCTACTTTACTAGCTCATTAATCAAAGATGGTTATGTTTCCTAACCATAGACATGTGTTGTCATTTGATTAACGGGATCACATCATTAGGAGAATGATGTGATTGACATGACCCATTCCGTTAGCTTAGCACTTGATCATTTAGTATGTTGCTATTGCTTTCTTCATTACTTATACATGTCCCTACAACTATGAGATTATGCAACTCCCGTTTACCGGAGGAACACTTTGTGTGCTACCAAACGTCACAACTTAACTGAGTGATTATAAAGGAGCTCTACAGGTGTCTCCAAAGGTACAAGTTGAGTTGGCGTATTTCGAGATTAGGTTTTGTCACTCCGATTGTCGGAGAGGTATCTCCGGGCCCTCTCGGTAATGCACATCACTATAACCCTTGAAAGCAATGTAGCTAATGAGTTAGCTACGGAATGATGCATTATGTAACGAGTAAAGAGACTTGCCGGTAACGATATTGAACTAGGTATTGGATACCGATGATCGAATCTCGGGCAAGTAACATACCGTTGACAAAAGGAACAACGTATGTTGTTATGCGGTTTGACCGATAAAGATCTTCATAGAATATCTAGGAGCCAATATGAGCATCCAGGTTCCGCTATTGGTATTGACCAGAAACAGTTCTAGGTCATGTCTACATTGTTCTCGAACTCGTAGGGTCCGCATGCTTAACGTTACAATGACAGTTTTATTATGAGTTTATAGTTTTTGATGTACCAAAGTTTGTTCGGTGTCTCGGATGTGATTACGGACATAACGAGGAGTCTCAAAATGGTCGAGACATGAAGATGGATATATTGGACGACTATATTCGGACACCGGAATGGTTCCGGGAGTTATCGGGTATATACTGAAGATGCAGGGGGTTACTGGAACCCCGGAGGTTAATGGGCCTCATGGGCCCAAGAGGAGGAATAGGAGAGGCGGCCAAGGGGCAGCCGCGCGCTCCTCACCCCCTACGTCCGGGTGGACAAGGAGGGGGCGCCCCCCTTCCTTTCCCTCTCTCTCTCCTTCCCTCTCTCCTACTCCAACAAGGAAGGAGGGAGTCCTACTCCGGTGGGAGTAGGACTCCTCCTGGCGCGCCTCCTCCCGGCCGGTCGCACCTCCCCCCGTGCTCCTTTATAGCCGGGGGTAGGGGGGCACCCTAGAGACACAACAATTGATCCTTGAGATCTCTTAGCCGTGTGCGGGGCCCCCCTCCACCATAGTTCTTCTCGATAATATTGTAGCGGTGCTTAGGCGAAGCCCTGCGACCAGTAGAACATCAAGATCGTCACCATCTTTGTCGTCTTGTGGAACTCATCCCTGACACTTTGCTGGATCGGAGTCCGGGGATCGTCATCGAGCTGAACGTGTGCTAAAACTCGGAGGTGCCGTAGTTTCGGTGCTTGATCGGTCGGGTCGTGAAGACGTACGACTACATCAACCGCGTTGTTATAACGCTTCCGCTTTCGGTCTACGAGGGTACATGGACAACACTCTCCCCTCTCGTTGCTATGCATCACCATGATCTTGCGTGTGCGTAGGATTTTTTTTAAATTACTATGTTCCCCAACAGTGGCATCGGAGCCTGGTTTTATGCGTAGATGTTATATGCACGAGTAGAACACAAGTGAGTTGTGGGCGATACAAGTCATATTGCTTACCAGCATGTCATACTTTGGTTCAGCGGTATTGTTGGATGAAGCGGCCCGGACCGACATTACGCCAGACGCTTACGCCGAGACTGGTTCTACCGACGTGCTTTGCACACGGTGGTCGGAGGGTGTCTGCTTTCTCCAACTTTAGTTGAACCGAGTGCATACGCCTCGTCCCGCGAAGGTTAAAACAACACTAACTTGACGAACTATCGTTGTGGTTTTGATGCGTAGGTAAGAACGGTTCTTGCTAAGCCCGTAGCAGCCACGTAAAACTTGCAACAACAAAGTAGAGGACGTGTAACTTGTTTTTGCAGGGCATGTTGTGATGTGACATGGTCAAGATGTGATGCTATATTTTATTGTATGAGATGATCATGTTCTGTAACCGAAGTTATCGGCAACTGGCAGGAGCCATATGGTTGTCGCTTTATTGTATGAAATGCAAACGCCCTGTAATTGCTTTACTTTATCACTAAGCGGTAGCGATAGTCGTAGAAGCAATAGACGGCGTAAACGACAAAAATGCTATGATGGAGATCAAGGTCTCGCGCCGGTGACGATGGTGATCACGACGGTGCTTCGGAGATGGAGATCACAAGCACAAGATGATGATGGCCATATCATATCACTTATATTGATTGCATGTGATATTTATCCTTTATGCATCTTATCTTGCTTGGATTGACAGTATTATTTTAAGATGATCTCTCACTAATTATCAAGAAGTGTTCTCCCTGAGTATGCACCGCTATGCGAAAAGTACTTCGTCTTTGAGACACCACGTGATGATCGGGTGTGATAGGCTCTACGTTCAAATACAACAGGTGCAAAACAGTTGCACACGCGGAATACTCAGGCTAAACTTGACGAGCCTAGCATATACAGATATGGCCTCGGAACACGGAGACGGAAAGGTCGAACGTGAATCATATAGTAGATATGATCAACATAGTGATGTTCACCATTGAAACTACTCCATCTCACGTGATGATCGGACATGGTTTAGTTGATTTGGATCACGTGATCACTTAGATGACTAGAGAGATGTCTGTCTAAGTGGGAGTTCTTATGTAATATGATTAATTGAACTTAAATTTATCATGAACTTAGTACCTGATAGTATTTTGCTTGTCTATGTTTGTAGATAGATGGCTCGTGCTGTTGTTCCGTTGAATTTTAATGCGTTCCTTGAGAAAGCTAAGTTGAAAGAAGATGGTAGCAACTACACGGACTGGGTCCGTAACTTGAGGATTATCCTCATTGCTGCACGTAAGAATTACGCCCCGGAAGCACCGCTGGTGCCAGTGCCTGCAGATGCAAATCGACGACGTTAAGAACGTCTGGCGAGCAAAGCTGATGACTACTCAATAGTTCAGCGTGCCATGCTTTACGGTTTAGAACCGGGTCTTCAACGACGTTTTGAACGTCATGGAGCATATGAGATGTTCCAGGAGTTGAAGTTAATATTTCAAGCAAATGCCGGATTGAGAATATGAAGTCTCCAATAAGTTCTATAGTTGTAAGATGGAGGAGAATAGTTTTGTCGGTGAACATATACTCAAAATATGCGGGTATAATAATCACTTGATTCAACCGGGAGTTAATCTTCACGATGATAGTGTCATTGACAAAATTCTTCAATCACTGCCACCAAGCTACAAGAGCTTCGTGATGAACTATAATATGCAAGGGTTGGACAAGACTATTCTCGAGCTCTTTGCAATGCTAAAGGCTGCGGAGGTAGAAATCAAGAAGGAGCATCAAGTGTTGATGGTCAATAAGACCACCAGTTTCATGAAGAAGGAAAAGGGAAGAAGAAGGAACTTCAAGAAGAACAGCAAGCAAGTTGCTGCTCAGAGAAGAAACCCAAGTCTGGACCTAAGCACAAATCGAAAGTGCTTCTACTGCAAGCAGACTGGACACTAGAAGCTGAACTGCCCCAAGTATTTGGCGGATAAGAAGGATGGCAAGGGACTACGGATTAAGCGAAGATTGGCTAAGGACGAGGTGACGATGCGCGTGGGAAATGGTTCCAAAGTCGATGTGATCGCGGTCGGCACGCTACCTCTACATCTACCATCGGGATTAGTTTTAGACCTAAATAATTGTTATTTGGTGCCAGCGTTAAGCATGAACATTATATTTGGATCTTGTTTGATGCGAGACGGTTATTCATTTAAATCAAAGAATAATGGTTGTTCTATTTATATGAGTAATATCTTTTATGGTCATGCACCCTTGAAGAGTGGTCTATTTTTATTGAATCTCGATAGTAGTGATACACATATTTATAATGTTGAAGCCAAAAGATGCAGAGTTGATAATGATAGTGCAACTTATTTGTGGCACTTGCCGTTTAGGTCATATCGGTGTAAAACGCATGAAGAAACTCCATCTTGATGGACTTACGGAATCACTTGATTATGAATCACTTGGTACTTGCGTAACCGTGCCTCATGGGCAAGATGACTAAAACGCCGTTCTCCGGAACTATGGAGCGAGCAACTGATTTATTGGAAATCATACATACTGATGTATGTGGTCCAATGAACATTGAGGCTCGCGGCGGGTATCGTTATTTTCTTACCTTCACAGATGATTTGAGCAGATATGGGTATATCTACTTAATGAAACACAAGTCTGAAACATTTGAAAAGTTCAAAGAATTTCAGAGTGAAGTGGAAAATCATCGTAACAAGAAAATAAAATTTCTACGATCTGATCGTGGAGGAGAATATTTGAGTTACGAGTTTGATTTACATTTGAAGCAATGCGGAATAGTTTCGCAACTCACGCCACCCGGAACACCACAACGAAATGGTGTGTCCGAACGTCGTAATCGTACTTTACTAGATATGGTGCGATCTATGATGTCTCTTACAGATTTACCGCTATCGTTTTGGGGTTATGCTTTAGAGACGGCCGCATTCATGTTAAATAGGGCACCATCAAAATCCGTTGAGACGACGCCTTATGAACTATGGTTTGGCAAGAAACCAAAGTTGTCGCTTTCTTAAAGTTTGGGGCTGCGATGCTTATGTGAAGAAACTTCAACCAGATAAGCTCGAACCCAAATCGGAGAAATGTGTCTTCATAGGATACCCAAAAGAGACTATTGGGTACACCTTCTATCACAGATCTGAGGGCAAGATATTTTTTGCTAAATTCGGATCCTTTCTAGAGAAGGAGTTTCTCTCGAAAGAAGTGAGTGGGAGGAAAGTAGAACTTGATGAGGTAATTGTACCTGCTCCCTTATTGGAAAGTAGTTCATCACAAGAACTGGTTCCTGTGACAACTGCACCAATCAGTGAGGAAGCTAATGATACTGATCATGAAACTTCAGATCAAGTTACTACCGAACTTTGTAGGTCTACTAGAGTAAGATCCGCACCAGAGTGGTACGGTAATCATATTCTGGAAGTCATGTTACTTGACCATGGCGAACCCACAAACTATGAGGAAGCGATGATGAGCCCAGATTTCGCAAAATGACTTGAGGCCATGAAATCTGAGATGGGATCCATGTATGAGAACAAAGTATGGACTTTGGTTGACTTGCCCGATGATCGGCAAGCCATAGAAAATAAATGGATCTTCAAGAAGAAGACTGACGCTGATGGTAATGTAACTTTCTACAAAGCTCGACTTGTTGCGAAAGGTTTTCGACAAGTTCAAGGGGTTGACTACGATGAGACTTTCTCACCCGTAGCGATGCTTAAGTCTGTCCGAATCATGTTAGCAATTGCCGCATTTTATGATTATGAAATTTGGCAAATGGATGTCAAAACTGCATTTCTGAATGGATTTCTAGAAAAGAGTTGTATATGATGCAACCGGAAGATTTTTTGATCCAAAAGGTGCTAACAAAGTGTGCAAGCTCCAAATGATCCATTTATGGACTGGTGCAAGCCTCTCGGAGTTGGAATAAACGCTTTGATAGTGTGATCGAGCATATGGTTTTATATGAGACTTTTGGAGAAGCACGTATTTAGAAGAAAGTGAGTGGGAGCTCAGTAGCATTTACGATATTATATGTAGATGACATATTGTTAATTGGAAATGATATAGAATTTCTGGATGGCATAAAGGGATACTTGAATAAAAGTTTTTCAATGAAAGACCTCGGTGAAGCTGCTTACATATTGGGCATCAAGATCTATAGAGATAGATCAAGACGCTTAATTGGACTTTCACAAAGCACATACCTTGATAATGTTTTGAAGAAGTTCAAAATGGATCAGGCAAAGAAAGGGTTCTTGCCTGTATTAATAGGTGTGAAGTTGAGTCAGACTCAATGCCCGACCACAGCAGAAGATAGAGAGAAAATGAAAGATGTTCCCTATGCTTCAGCCATAGGCTCTATCATGTATGCAATGTTGTGTACCAGACCTGACGTTTGCTTAGCAATAAGCTTGGCAGGAGGTACCAAAGTAATCCAGAGTGGATCATTTGGACAGCGGTTAAGAATATCCTAAAATACCTGAAAAGGACTAAGGATATGTTTCTCGTTTATGGAGGTGACAAAGAGCTAGTCGTAAATGGTTACGTCGATGCAAGCTTTGACACTGATCCAGACGATTCTAAATCGCAAACCGGATACATGTTTATATTGAACGGTGGAGCTATCAGTTGGTGCAGTTCTAAATAAAGCGTCGTGGAAGGATCTACATGCGAAGCGGAGTACATAGCTGCTTCGGAAGCAGCAAATGAAGGAGTCTGGATGAAAGAGTTCATTGCCGATCTAGGTGTCATACCTAGTGCGTCGGGACCAATGAAGATCTTCTGTGACAATACTGGTGCAATTGCCTTGGCAAAGGAATCCAGATTTCACAAGAGGACCAAGCACATGAAGAGACGCTTCAATTCCATCCGGGACCAAGTCCAGGTGGGAGACATAGAGATTTGCAAGATACATACGGATCTGAATGTTGCAGACCCGTTGACTAAGCCTCTTCCACGAGCAAAACATGATCAATACCAAGACTCCATGGGTGTTAGAATCATTAATGTGTAATCTAGATTATTGACTCTAGTGCAAGTGGGAGACTGAAGGAAATATGCCCTAGAGGCAATAATAAAGTTATTATTTATTTCCTTATATCATGATAAATGCTTATTATTCATGCTAGAATTGTATTAACCGGAAACATAATACATGTGTGAATACATAGACAAACATAGTGTCACTAGTATGCCTCTACTTGACTAGCTCATTAATCAAAGATGGTTATGTTTCCCAACCATAGACATGTGTTGTCATTTGATTAACGGTATCACATCATTAGGAGAATGATGTGATTGACATGACCTATTCCGTTAGCTTAGCACTTGATCGTTTAGTATGTTGCTATTGCTTTCTTCATGACTTATACATGTTCCTACAACTATGAGATTATGCAACTCCCATTTACCGGAGGAACACTTTGTGTGCTACCAAAGCGTCACAACGTAATCGGGTGATTACAAAGGAGCTCTCTGGTGTCTCCAAAGGTACATGTTGAGTTGGCGTATTTCGAGATTAGGTTTTGTCACTCTGATTCTCGGAGAGGTATCTCTGGGCCCTCTCGGTAATGCACATCAGTATAAGCCTTGCAAGCAATGTAGCTAATGAGTTAGTTACGGAATGATGCATTATGTAACGAGTAAAGAGACTTGCCGGTAACGAGATTGAACTAGGTATTGGATACCGACAATCGAATCTCGGGTAAGTAACATACCGATGACAAAAGGAACAACGTATGTTGTTATGCGGTTTGACCGATAAAGATCTTCGTAGAATATGTAGGAGCCAATATGAGCATCCAGGTTCCGCTATTGGTTATTGACCGGAAATAGTTCTAGGTCATGTCTACATTGTTCTCGAACCCGTAGGGTCCGCACGCTTAACATTACGATGACAGTTTTATTATGAGTTTATAGTTTTTGATGTACCAAAGTTTGTTCGGTGTCCCGGATGTGATTACGGACATAACGAGGAGTCTCGAAATGGTCGAGACATGAAGATTGATATATTGGATGAATATATTCGGACACCGGAATGGTTCCGGGAGTTATCGGGTATATCTTAGTACCGGGGTTCTGGAACCCCCCCAGAGGCTATTGGGCCTCATGGGCCCAATTGGTGGAAGAGGAGAGGCGGCCAAGGGGCAGCCGCGCGCCCCTCCCCCTCCCAAGTCCGAATTGGACAAGGAGGGGGGGGGGGCGCCCCCCCTTTCCTTTCCCCCTCTCTCCTTCCCTCTCCTCTCGTAGTCCAACAAGGAAAAGGGAGGCAGTCCTACTCCCGGTGGGAGTAGGACTCCTCCTGGCGCGCCTCCTCCTGGCCGGCCGCACCTCCCCCCTTACTCCTTTATATACGGGGGCAGGGGGCACCCTAGTGACACAACAATTGATCCTTGAGATCTCTTAGCCGTGTGCGGTGCCCCCCTCCACCATAGTTCTCCTCGATAATATTGTAGCGGTGCTTAGGCGAAGCCCTGCAACGGTAGAACATCAAGATCATCACCACGCCGTCGTGCTGATGGAACTCATCCCCGACACTATGATGGATCGGAGTCCGGGGATCGTCATCGAGCTGAACGTGTGCTAAAACTCGGAGGTGCCGTAGTTTCGGGTGCTTGATCGGTCGGGCTGTGAAGACGTACGACTACATCAACCGCGTTGTTATAACGCTTCCGCTTTTGGTCTACGAGAGTACGTGGACAACACTCCCCTCTCGTTGCTATGCATCACCATGATCTTGCGTGTGCGTAGGAAATTTTTTGAAATTACTATGTTCCCCAACACCATGTTCATCTACAATGGGTGCAAGCCAATTTTGCACACGTAGAATACCCCTGTTAAATTTGAAGAGCCTAGCATAAGCAGATATGGCCTCAGAACACTGAGACCGAAAGGTCGAGCGTGAATCATATAGTAGATATGATCAACATAGTGATGTTCACCATTGAAAACTACTCCATCTCACGTGATGATCGGACATGGTTTAGTTGATTTGGATCACGCGATCACTTAGATGATTAGAGGGATGTCTATCAAAGTGGGAGTTCTTAAGTAATATGATTAATTGAACTTAAATTTATCATGAACTTAGTACCTGATAGTATTTTTCTTGTCTATGTTGATTGTAGATAGATGGCCCGTCTTTGTTGTTCCGTTGAATTTTAATGCGCTCCTTGAGAAAGCGAAGTTGAAAGATGATGGTAGCAATTATAATGGACTGGGTCTCAGAATTTGAAGATTATCCTCATTGCTGCATAGAAGAATTACGCCCCGAAGCACCGCTGGGTGCCGTGCCTCTTTGCAGATGCCCAGCGACATTATGAACGTATGGTAGAGCAAAGCTGATGACTACTCAATAGTTCAGTGTGCCATGCTTTACGGCTTCAAACCGGGACTTCAACGACGTTTTGAACGTCATGGAGCATATCAGATGTTCCAGGAGTTGAAGTTAATATTTCAAGCAAATGCCCGGATTGAGAGATATGAAGTCTCCAATAAGTTCTACAATAGCAAGATGGAGGAGAATAGTTACAAGGTGAACATATACTCAAAATGTCCGGGTATAACAATCACTTGATTCAACTGGGAGTTAATCTTACGGATGGTAGTGTCATTGACAGAATTCTTCAATCATCGCCACCAAGCTACAAGAGCTTCGTGATGAACTATAATATGCAAGGGATGGATAAGACAATTCCCGAGCTCTTCGCAATGCTAAAGGCTGCGGAGGTAGAAATCAAAAAGGAGCATCAAGTTTTGATGGTCAACAAGACCACCAGTTTCAAGAAAAAGGGCAAAGGGAAGAAGAAGGGGAACTTCAAGAAGAACAACAAACAAGTTGCTCCTCAAGAGAAGAAACCCAAGTCTGGACCCAAGCCTGAGACTGAGTGCTTCTACTGCAAGCAGACTGGACACTGGAAGCGGAGCTGCCCCAAGTATTTGGCGGATAAGAAGGATGGCAAGGTGAACAAAGGTATATGTGATATACATGTTAATGATGTGTACCTTACTAGAGCTCACAATAGCACCTGGGTATTTGATACTGGTCTTGTTGCTAATATTTGCAACTCGAAACAGGGACTACGTATTAAGCGAAGACTGGCTAAGGACGAGGTGACGATGCGCGTGGGAAATGGTTCCAAAGTTGATGTGATCGCCGTCGGCACGCTACCTCTACATCTACCTTCGAGATTAGTTTTAGACCTGAATAATTGTTATTCGGTGCCAGCATTGAGCATGAACATTATATCTGGATCTTGTTTGATGTGAGACGGTTATTCATTTAAATCTGAGAATAATGGTCGTTCTATTTATATGAGTAATATCTTTTATGGTCATGCACCCTTGAAGAGTGGTCTATTTTTATTGAATTTCGATAGTAGTGATACACTTATTCATAATGTTGAAGGCAAAAGATGCAGAGTTGATAATGATAGTGCAACTTATTTGTGGCACTACCATTTAGGTCATATTGGTGTAAAGCGCATGAAGAAACTCCATGCTGATGGGATTTTGGAATCACTTGATTATGAATCACTTGATGTTTGCGAACCATGCCTTATGGGCAAGATGACTAAGACTCCGTTCTCCGGAACAATGGAGCGAGCAACTGACTTATTGGAAATAATACATACTGATGTATGCAATCCGATGAGTGTTGAGGCTCGCGGTGGGTATCGTTATTTTCTAACCTTCACGGATGATTTGAGCAGATATGGGTATATCTACTTGATGAAACATAAGTCTGAAACATTTGAAAAGTTCATATAATTTCAGAGTGAAGTGGAAAATCATCGTAACAAGAAAATAAAGTTTCTACGATCTGATCATGGAGGAGAATATTTGAGTTAGAGTTTGGTCTACATTTGAAACAACGCGGAATAGTTTCGCAACTCACGCCACCCGGAACACCACAGCGTAATGGTGTGTCCGAACGTCATAATCGTAATTTACTAGATATGGTGTGATCTATGATGTATCTTACTGTTTTACCGCTGTCGTTTTGGGGTTATGCTTTAGAGACGGCTGCATTCACGTTAAATAGGGCACCATCTAAATCCGTTGAGATGACACTGTATGAACTATGGTTTGGCAAGAAACTTAAGCTGTCATTTCTTAAAGTTTGGGGTTGCGATGCTTATGTGGAAAAGTTTCATCCTGATAACCTCAAACCCAAATCGGAGAAATGTGTCTTCATAGGATACCCAAAGGAGACAGTTGGGTACACCTTTTATCACAGATCCGAAGGCAAGACATTCGTTGCTAAGAATGGATCCTTTCTAGAGAAGGAGTTTCTCTCGAAAGAAGTGAGTGGGAGGAAAGTAGAACTTGATGAGGTAAATGTACCTGCTACCTTATTAGAAAGTAGTTCATCACAGAAATCTGTTTCTGTGACTCCTACACCAATTAGTGAGGAAGCTAATGATGATGATCATGTAACTTCCAATCAAGTTACTACCGAACCTCGTAGGTCAACCAGAGTAAGATCAGCACCAGAGTGGTACGGTAATCCTGTTCTGGAGGTCATGTTACTTGATCATGACGAACCTACGAACTATGAGGAAGCGATGATGAGCCCAGATTCCGCGAAATTTCTTGAGGCCATGGAATCTGAGATGGGGTCCATGTATGATAACAAAGTGTGGACTGTGGTTGACTTGCCTGATGATCGGCAAGCCATTGAGAATAAATGGATCTTCAAGAAGAAGACTGACACCGACGGTAATGTTACTGTCTATAAAGCTCGACTTGTTGCAAAAGGTTTTCGACCAGTTCGAGGGATTGACTATGATGAGACTTTCTCAGCCGTAGCGATGCTTAAGTCTGTCCGAATCATGTTAGCAATTGCTGCATTTTATGATTATGAAATTTGGCAAATGGATGTCAAAACTGCATTCTGAATGGCTCGGAAGAAGAGTTGTATATGATGAAACCAGAAGGTTTTGTCGATCCAAAGGAGCTAACAAAGTGTGCAAGCTCCAAATGATCCATTTATGGACTGGTGCAAGCCTCTCGGAGTTGGAACAAACGTTTTGATAGTGTGATCAAAGCATATGGTTTTATACAGACTTTTGGAGAAGCCTGTATTTACAAAGAAGTGAGAGGGAGCTCTGTAGCATTTCTGATATTATATGTGGATGACATATTACTGATTGGAAATGATATAGAATTTCTGGATAGCATAAAAGGATATTTGAATAAAAAAAATTCAATGAAAGACCTCGGTGAAGCTGCTTGCATATTAGGCATCAAGATCTATAGAGATAGATCAAGACGCTTGATAGGACTTTCACAAAGCACATACCTTGACAAAGTTTTGAAGAAGTTCAAAATGGATCAAGCAAAGAAAGGGTTCTTGCCTGTGTTACAAGGTGTGAAGTTGAGTCAGACTCAATGCCCGACCACTGCAGAAGATAGTGAGAAAATGGAAGATGTTCCCTATGCTTCAGCCATAGGCTCTATTATGTATGCAATGTTGTGTACCAGACCTGATGTGTGTCTTGCTATTAGCCTAGCAGGGAGGTACCAAAGTAATCCAAAAGTGGATCACTGGACAGCGGTCAAGAACATCCTGAAATACCTGAAAAGGACTAAGGATATGTTTCTCGTTTATGGAGGTGACAAAGAGCTAGTCATAAATGGTTACGTCGATGCAAACTTTGACACTGATCCGGACGATTCTAAATCGCAAACCGGATACGTGTTTACATTGAACGGTGGAGCTGTCAGTTGGTGCAGTTCTAAACAAAGCGTCGTGGCGGGATCTACGTGTGAAGCGGAGTACATAGCTGCTTCAGAAGCAGCAAATAAGGAGTCTGGATGAAGGAGTTCATAAACGATCTAGGTATCATATCTAGTGCATCAGGTCCAATGAAAATCTTTTGTGACAATACTGGTGCAATTGCCTTGGCAAAGGAATCCAGATTTCACAAGAGGACCAAGCACATCAAGAGACGCTTGAATTCCATCCGCGACCAAGTCTAGGTGGGAGACATAGAGATTTGCAAGATACATACGGATCTGAATGTTGCAGACCCGTTGACTAAGCCTCTCTCACGAGCAAAACATGATCAGCACCAAAACTCCATGGGTGTTAGAATCATTACTGTGTAATCTAGATTATTGACTCTAGTGCAAGTGGGAGACTGAAGGAAATATGCCCTAGAGGCAATAATAAAGTTATTATTTATTTCCTCATATCATGATAAATGTTTATTATTCATGCTAGAATTGTATTAACCGGAAACATAATACATGTGTGAATACATAGACAAACATAGTGTCACTAGTATGCCTCTACTTGACTAGCTCGTTAATCAAAGATGGTTAAGTTTCCTAGCCATGGACATGAGTTGTCATTTGATTAACGGGATCACATTATTAGGAGAATAATGTGATTGACTTGACCCATTCCATTAGCTTAGCACTTGATCGTTTAGTATGTTGCTATTGCTTTCTTCATGACTTATACGTGTTCCTATGACTATGAGATTATGCAACTTCCGTTTACCGGAGGAACGCCACAACGTAACTGGGTGATTATAAAGGTGCTCTACAGGTGTCTCCGAAGGTACTTGTTGGGTTGGCGTATTTAGAGATTAGGATTTGTCACTCCGATTGTCGGAGAGGTATCTCTGGGCCCTCTCGGTAATGCACATCACTATAAGACTTGCAAGCATTGTGACTAATGAGTTAGTTGCGAGATGATGTATTACGAAACGACTAAAGAGACTTGCCGGTAACGAGATTGAACTAGGTATTGAGATACCGACGATCGAATCTCGGGCAAGTAACATACCGATGACAAAGGGAACAACGTATGTTGTTATGCGGTTTGACCAATAAAGATCTTCGTAGAATATGTAGGAGACAATATGATCATCCAGGGTCCACTATTGGTTATTGACCGGAGACGTGTCTCGGTCATGTCTACATAGTTCTCGAACCCGTAGGGTCCGCACGCTTAAAGTTAGATGACGATCGATATTATGAGTTTTGTGTTTTGATGTACCGAAGATAGTTTGGAGTCCCGGATATGATCACGGACATGACGAGGAGTCTCAAAATGGTCGAGACATAAAGATCGATATATTGGACGACTATGTTCGGACACTGGAATGGTTTCGGGGAGTTTCGGACACATACCGGAGTACCGGGGGGTTACCGGAACCCCCCGGGGAGTTTAATGGGCCAAGATGGACCTTAGTGGGGAAGCAGAGGAGCGGCTAGGGCTGGCCGCGCCTCCCCTCTAGTCCTAATTGGACAAGGAGGGGGGCGGCGCCCCCTTTCCTTTCCCCTCTCTCCTTCCCTTCCTTTCCCCCTCCTACTCCAACTAGGAAAAGAGGGAGTCCTACTCCCGGTGGGAGTAGGACTCCTCCCTGGCACACCCTCCTCCTGGCCAGCCGCCCCCTCCCCCTGTTCCTTTATATACAGGGGCAGGGGGCACCTCTAGACACAACAATTGATCTCTTGATCTCTTAGCCGTGTGCGGTGCCTCCTTCCACCATATTCCACCTCGATCATATCGTAGCGGTGCTTAGGAAAAGTCCTGCGTCGGTAGCATCATCATCACCGTCACCACGCTGTCGTGCTGACGGAACTCTCCCTCAAAGCTCGGTTGGATCAGAGTTTGAGGGACGTCATCGAGCTGAACATGTGCTGAACTCGGAGGTGCCATACATTCGGTACTCGGATCGGTCGGATCATGAAGACGTATGACTACATCAACCGCGTTGTGCTAACGCTTCCGCTAGGAAACTTAACCATCTTTGATTAACGAGCTAGTCAAGTAGAGGCATACTAGTGACGCTCTGTTTGTCTATGTATTCACACATGTACTAAGTTTCCGGTTTATACAATTCTAGCATGAATAATAAGCATTTATCATGATATAAGGAAATATAAATAACAACTTTATTATTGGCTCTAGGGCATATTTCCTTCACAACCTGCATCTACCTATTTGTGCCAACCTTTGTAAAGATCTTAAAGCTTACATTGAGAAGACATATTGGTCTAAACTGCTCAATGCGAACGGCTTCCACCTTCTTTGGCAAAAATGTTATTGTTCCAAAATTGAGGTGGAACAAATTTAGGTGGCCTTCAAATAAATCATGGAACATAGGCATGCGATCACTCTTTATGATATGCCAACATCTTTGATAGAATTCGGCCGGGAACCCGTCTGTCCCGGGCGCTTTATTGTGTTTCTTTTGTGTTATGGCATCGAACGCCTCTTTCCGAGTGAACGGGGCAGAAAACACCTCATTCTCTTCTAAGTTGAGTTGTGGTATGTCCCTGGTCACATTCTCATCAAGAGAGACAAAACTTTCTTCGGGTGCTCTGAAAAGTTTCTTGTAATATTCGGAAATGTATAGTTTTAGATTCTCTTGTCCTACAATTGTACCCTCATCTTGTTCTAGTTGCATTATCTTTTTCTTCCTATATTTCCCATTAGCAATCATGTGAAAGGGTTGTGTATTATCATCCCCTTGGACGATTTTACACACTTTTGCTCTAAGCGCCCATTTCATCTCCTCTTCTCTCATGAGGGTTTGCAACTTCTTCTCGGCCTCATTCTTAATATCTCTCTCGGAAGTATTAAGAAGGATCGATTTTGCTTTCACATCAAGTTCATTAATAATTCTTAACATTCTTTCCTTTTCCACTTTATATAAACCACTTTGGTGTTTGGCCCAACCTCTCAAAAATTGGCACAGATGTCTAATTTTGTTTTGCCATCTCTCCACACTAGAAGACCCTCCCATGTCTCTGGCCCATTCAGTCGCAATGAGCTCCATAAGTCCTTCCCTCTCAAACCATCCCAGTTCGAAAGAGAAAGTATTTTTGTTTCCCACATGGGTCGCTTCCGCGGAATCAACCAATAGTGGGGTGTGGTCAGAGATGGCCCTCTGTAAGGCCTGAACCGTGACCAGTGGTTATTTTTGTTCCCACTCGACACTAGAGAGAACCCTGTCCAATTTCTCGTAAGTAGGAACATGCAAAGAATTGGCCCACGTGAATTGCCTACCAGTGAGGTCAATCTCCCTCAAATCGAGGCTTTCAATTATCATATTAAACATGAATGAGCATTTCCCATCGAAGTTGTCTTTATTTTTTTCCTCTTGTCTTCTAATGATACTAAAATCTCCCCCAACCAAAATGGGCAACCTTTCATCCCCACGAATTCGAACTAGATCCGCGAGGAATTCAGGTTTAAGCTCTGGCTGAGCCGCACCGTATATGGCCACCAAAGCCCATCGGAAACCGTCAATTTTCGACCTTACACGAAATTTGACAGCAAAATCACCGTGGACCACATTTAGCACTTCTAAAATTTCACACTTCACCCCATGTAGTATCCCTCCGGATCTCCCCCTTGGAGGTAGACAGTGCGAGTCAAATTCACCCCCCCCCCCCAGAAATGGTGTTGAGAAACTGAGGAGTGAAATTATCTCTACCCGTCTCCATCAAAGCCATAAAATCTAATTTTTGTTCTACTAATGTATCACTAAGGAATCTACTTTAAGCCAAGTCCGCTAGACCTCTGCTATTCCAGAATATCCCTTTCATATATCATCATGGAATTTTTTTCTTTTGTTTGACTCTCGCACTCTGATGAACCGCCGATATAGGATAAACCTTCCTCTTCCAGGTTTTTTTGGTTTATCCTTCATGTCCTCAACATGTTGAACATCAGTGACAGAAGTGGCCTCCGGTTGCAAAGGGGCCACATACCCCTTTGTAACCATATCCTCCTCCTCGGCGTCCAAGCCCTCCGTGGGGACTAAATCCTCACAGAGACTCTGAAGCCCATTTACTCCAAGATCATTGATATCTGCCTCATTCATAGGTTTTACCGCTGCTATATGTCGTATTAAATCCACAGCTCTATCAGTCTCTAGGTCTAGTAAGCCATTAATTGATTTTGCAGTTTCTTTGTCATTACTACCAAGATAAATCCCTAAGTTGTTGGCTTTATCAATAATACCGTGTTCCGAAAAGTGAAGAATTGAACAACTTGTATTAACTGACATACCAGGATGTATTAACTTGCTTTCGGCTATATTCCATGAAGAAAATAAGAACGATTTGTATACCAAGAAAAACTTTAACAAAAAATTAGCAAACATTCATAGCCAAGGTTGCATGATTTCTTTGATTGGTACAAGCCTTTTAATAAGTCGAGAATGTTAGATTACAACTTGTAATAGGATTAAGACTCCTACTCGGTTTGTAATAGGGCTAGGTCAGCTACGGCTTGGCTCTTATATATACCTCTTGTACCGACACAATATTGAATCAACAATTATTCAATACAATTCTACATGGTACCAGACTTTCGATCCTAGGGTATGACTAACCCGCCAGCCTCGCCACCGCCGCCGCCGCCCGGCTACTTCGAGCGGCCCGCCGCCATCGTCGCCGCCAAGGTCGCTGCCGCCACGGCCTCCTCCGCCTCTACCTCTAGTCTAGCTTTACTCCCACCAATACCCCCTTCCATATCCTTCACGACACCATCTCCGATATTAGCCCCTACATTCCCATAACCCTAGACCTTGCTGCTCACAACTACTACCATTGGCGTCACCTTTTTGATGTCCACCTTGGGCGATGCAATCTCCGCTCTCACGTTGTCGACGGCTCTCTACCTCAACTTCATGATCCGCGATGGGTCAAGGATGATCTCGGCATTATTCAATGGATCTACATGAGAGTCTCCACAGAGATCTTCAATCTCGTCCACTGTGATGGTGCCTCCGCCGCCGATCTATGGGCGGCCCTTCGTCAGCTCTTCCAGGACAACATCGACGCTCGCGCCAACAATCTCCACACCGAGCTTCAAAATACGGTGCAAGGTGATTCACCAGTCGGTGTCTACTGCCAACGCCTCAAGGCGATCGTGGATGAACTCCGCGAACTTGGTGATCCGTTCGACGATCGCCAGCTCATCAATGTCCTCCTCATTGGCCTCAGCGAGCGGTTCGAGAAGAAGGCCTCCTTCATCCCTATGATGCGTCCGCGTCCCTCCTTTGCCGAGGTTCACTCAATGCTCCAATGGGCCGATCATGCCCTAACTACGAAGGACTCCCGTCCTCAGGTCTTCACTGCTTCTCCTCGCCCGCCTGCGTTGACGCCGCCACCGCCACCTCCACTAACAGCACCTCCTCAACCATCCGGCTGGCGTCCAAGTCCTAACTACCGGGGCAAAAACCCTAGGCCGCTGCAGTTCCGCACGGCGCCCGCTCCTGCTCCGCCCCCGTCTCCACCAACTGCACCACCACCGCCCTCGGCTTCATCAACAACACCACCACCACCGCCCAGATGGCGCCCATCTCCTGATCCATGGACAGGGCTAGTCCAGGCGTGGCCTATGCCCTGGTCCGTCCCTACGCCATATGGTGCCCCGCCTACCTATACCGGTGGCTGGCAGCCCGGTGCTCGCCCTCACACCGGCGCGCCCGTCCTCGCGCCCCGACAGCCGACGGCCGCATACCACGCTGCTCCCGCCTACGCGCCTCCGATCTACAACACTAGTTCTTATGCATCCTATGGCGCTCCATCGTCCCCCTACATGCCAGCCCTACTGCCGACGCCAGCACACCCGCAAGCTCCCATGACTACACCGGCCTTTACTTTGACTCCGAGCTGGGACCAAGCTGCTTTTCTACAAGCCATGAACAACTTTGTTGCACAAGGGAACTCTGGTACAGATTGGATTTTCGATTCTTGTGCTTCTCGTCATATGTCTGCATCGAGTAATTTGCTTTCTTCTTGCACACCGTCGCCTTTTCCCTCCATTACTCTCGGTGATGGATCCTCTATTCCTATTTACTGTGTCGATCAGGCTCAAATCCAATTCCCAACTAAGCCTTTGCTTCTTCGTGATGTTCTTGCAGCTCCTGCTCTTATTAAAAATCTGATTTCTGTTCGCCAAATCACCACTGATAATCATGTTTCTGTTGAGTTTGACCCCTTTGGTTTGTCTGTGAAGGACTACCTGACCAAGGCCGAGATCACTCGATTCAATAGCTCCGGTGATTTATATTCTCTCCATGGTGCTCCGGTCGCTGCTCCTCCAACATCTATGGTGGCCTATGTTGATCTATGGCACCAACGTCTCGGCCATCCCAATAAAAATGTGTTATCCACACTTCTTAGTGAATTTTCAATACCTTGTAATAGAAATTCCCATAATTCTTTATGTGTCAGTCATGTCAATTGGGCAAATATGTTCGCCTTCCCTTTAGTTCCTCTCAATCCTCTAGTACTTTTCCTTTTGAATTACTTCATTGTGATCTCTGGACATCACCAATAGAAAGTGTATCTAGATTTAAGTACTATCTCGTGATTCTTGATGATTTTACTCATTATGTTTGGGCTTTTCCTTTACGAAACAAATCCGACGTTCATAATATATTCCTCAACTTTCAACGCTATGTCTCGGTCCACTTTTTCCTCCCTATAAGATTCATACAATGTGATAATGGTTGTGAATTTGACAACTTTAAAAATCGAAATTTCTTTCTACAATATGGAATTCTCTTACGTTTCTCATGTCCTTATACCTCCCCTCAAAACGGCAAAGCCGAGCGTTCTCTTCGTACTCTTAATGATATCATTTGCACTCTGCTTATTCAATCTTCTATGCCGTCGATGTTCTGGGTAGAGGCACTCCACACGGCCACATATTTACTCAATATTCGTCCATCTAAAGTTAACCCACAAATTACTCCTTACTTGTTTTTTATTTCTCTCTCATCCAAATTACTCCAACATTCGCGTCTTCGGTTGTATTTGTTTTCCAAACTCCTACTCCACTTCTCCTAACAAACTTTCCCCGCGCTCTATCCCGTGTGTCCATCTAGGTTTTTCTGACGAGCACAAGGGTTATCGTTGTCTAGATCTTGTTAGTGGTCGTGTTCATGTGTCTCGTCATGTAACATTTGCTGAAAACATTTTTCCCTTTTCTGAGCGTCAACAATTAGATTCCAACTCACTCGCCCCGTCCACTAGTCCCTCTCGTCGCAATCATCTTCCCTTCTTTCACCCGCCGACCAATCCAGCGAAACCAGCCGCAGTAGCAGATCCTGCCACAACCACTTCTGTCATCATCTCTGTCCCGGCAGAAGAAAACACATTACACTCTGACGCGGCAGACTTCCTGCAGCCGCAGTCTTCACCACCATCCCCCGTGTACGCTTCCTCCGCTATGCCGGACGCGTCCACCACATCTTCCCCCACCCCTCCTTCTCATGATATTCCCGTTCCAGCTCCTACTAACGATCATACCATGCGCACACGTGCCAAGTCCGGGTTTAGTTTACCTGCAAAAGTTCGTCTCAATCTTCATGCATCTTTATCTCCTTCCTCTCTACCCAATCTTACAAATCAGCTCTCCTAGATCCTAATTGGGCTGCAGCTATGAAAGATGAATATGATGCCCTTCTACAGAATAAAACGTGGCAGTTAGTTCCTCGTCCTTCCAATACAAATATCGTTTCGGGCAAATGGTTTTTTCGCCATAAATTTAATTCTGATGGGAGTCATGCACGTTATAAGGCTCGATGGGTATGTCATGGTTACTCTCAGCAACACGACATCGATTATGATGAGACTTTCTCTCCAGTTGTCAAGCCCAGCACTATTCGCACTGTCCTTAGCATCGCTGTCTCTTCTTCCTGGCCAATTCATTAACTAGATGTAAAAAATGCTTTCCTTCATGGCTCTCTTCAAGAAACAGTTTATTGTCAACAACCTCTTGGCTTCGAACATTCCTCCTATCCTAATCATGTTTGTCTTCTTCAAAAATCTCTTTATGGTCTTAAACAAGCACCACGTGCCTAGTTCCAACGTTTTTCTACTTATGCTCAAACCATTGGTTTTACCCCTTCCCGTTCTGACACTTTACTCTTCACCTTTCATCACAACAACAACACTGCTTACCTTCTTTTATATGTTGATGATATTATCCTCACAGCTTCCTCACAATAATTTTTAGATCATATTATCTCTCTTCTTCGCCACGAATTCTCTATGACAGATTTAGGTCTTCTTCATCACTTCTTAGGTATTGTTGTTATCCGTGACTCCTCTGGTCTTTTCTTGTCTCAACGTCAGTACACTCTGGATCTTCTTTCTCGTGCTGGTATGCTTGATTGTCAAACTTCTTGCACCCCTGTTGATACAGGTTCCAAACTCTCTGCCGACAGTGATCCTTTCTCTGATCCTTCTCTTTATCGTAGTCTTACCGGTGCACCTCAGTATCTTACTCTCACTCGTCCTGAAATTTCTTTTGCTATCCAACAAGCTTGTTTATACATGCATGATCCTCGTATTCCACACTACAATCATGTCAAACATATTCTTCGATATCTCAAAGGCACACTAGACATAGGTCTTCATATCAACAAATCCTCTCCCACCTCCTTGACAGCTTACTCGATGCAGATCGGGCTGGTTGTCCAGATACTCGTGAGGTCCACATCCGGATTTTGTGTTTTTCTTGGTAACAATTTGGTTTCTTGGTCTTCAAAAGGACAGGTTACGGTCTCCGCTTCGTCTGCTGAAGCTGAGTACCGTGACTGCGGGCTCATGCGGTTGCGAAACGGTTTGGTTGCGCGATTCTTTGTCGGAGCTGCACCGTCCTATTGAGCAAGCTACCATTGTTTACTGTGATAATATCTCAGCTGTCTACATGTCAGGGAATCCGGTTCAACACCGTCGCACCAAGCATATTGAGATCGACATTCATTTTGTTCGAGAGAAGGTGGCTCTCGGTCAAGTTCGCATTCTCCACGTGCCTACTTCTGCTCAGTTCGCTGATATCTTTACTAAAGGCCTGGCGACTACTCCGTTTCAAGACATTCGTTTCAGTCTCAACGTCGTCGAGCCTACCGTTGACACTGCGGGGATGTTAGAATACAACTTGTAATAGGATTAGGACTCTTACTCGGTTTGTAATAGGGCTAGGTCAGATGCGGCTTGGCTCTTATATATACCTCTTGTACCGGCACAATATTGCATCAACAATTATTCAATACAATTCTACAGAGAATGTGGACATTTAAAACTGCAATGGGAGAAGGAGACCCAGAAAAAACTGTAGAGAAACATACACAGGAGGAGCAATGCACAAATCTGACTTTGGGCAGCCTCACATGACCGACAATTCAGAATGGAAATCCAAAAGTGCATTATTTAGAAACCAATGCTTTGTTAGCAGCCACACTGCAAACATCGACCAGAGCACGTAATGCTCATGCATAGGTAACGGAAACAATAATCGCCATGAGGGGGAATAGCGCTATGGTGGCTCCAGGTAACCGCGGTCTGCTTGGGTGTCGCGTCGTCGATCGACATCTAGCCTTGCGGCGGCGGGGCCGAAGGACAACATGGGGGAGAAGGACGGCACCGTGGTGGTGGGCGCTGGCCGCGATCCGCTTGGACGGCGCGTTGGGGAGCGACATCCAGGCCTGCAGTGGCGGGATCTCTGATGGCGAACCCTAAGTGCTCTTGCTCGTGCGTAACCCCGTCCGCTATGTGGCCGAGAACATCCACGACTTTTTCTCATCAAACCGGGAGAGCGAATCACGGGGTTACGGGCGAGAAAAAAATTAGGACAAGGAGCAGAATGGAGGCGGACGAAAGTAGGAGCGAAACGGAAACCTTGCGTGTTTTCGATACGAGAAGAGATGAGAGATATGGAGGAGAAATTCCTGGCTGGTCATGGCTGCCTAAACTACCCCACGTCTTATGTTCACCAAATCTTATTTTATTTGGTAAGTCTGGCTAAATTATATTTTTGGCAATTAATTTTATTACCGATTAAAGAACAATGGGGGCATTTTGGCGGAGTTTCATTTTTTTGCTAAATTCAAAATTCAAACTTTTCAATTTAAAAAATCTGAAAAAAAACATGTAAGTATACAAGGATGCAATGTAGACGTGTATAAAAATTCAGAATGAAATACCTTGAAATGCGACCTGTACCTAATAACAAATTTATGGACTTTGCAGATAAATAGTGTCATGTGCTGAAAAACCCCAGATTTTTTTTTTCACAGCCCTCATTTAAATGTATTTCGTTCTGAAAATTTACACACATGTACATTATGCCTATGTGTATATCTGTATTTAAAAAAATGAAATGTAAAATTATGAATTTTGAAATTTACAAATGGACGTCTGCATGGAGTTCGGCCTCAAAAACAAATTTCAATAAATTATGATGATTGCATATGAAATATTATCGTCCCGTTGTATCGACCGGTAGAGTTAGGCCAACCAGGAATGGTAAAAGTTCTGGGGCCTGCTGGCCCGGTCGCTCTCGTCCTGGCAGAGGTAGACAGGTAACTACAGCGATGGGGAATCCCTAGCTAACGCTCGCTAGCGTCAAAAGAACGAGCTTCCGCGCAGGCGCGATCTAAATGGGCCGGCCCATTCGATGGCATCATGGCGAAGACGGTACTACAAAATAAAATAAAAACAAAGATCGCACTTGGATTCGAACTCATAACCAGGCGATAGTGGGTCAGCGTGCCCAACCAGTAGTTGAGCTGCCAAGTGTTCATAGTTAGTAGGCCGCAAAAGCATTTATGAACTCAATGCGTTGGCAGATCCAGTAAAAATCGAAACTTAACCATGGAACATTTTTGTAAAAATACTACGAACAATTTAAATACACATCGAACTTCTTGATATATGCAGAACAATTTTAAAATACACATATTTTTGTGATATACGCTGAACATTTTTTAAATATACATTAAAACATTTTTTATTAATAAAGGATGAACATTTTTTGAACTACACATTGAACATTTTTGTGATATATGCTGAATATTTTATTAAATATACATTAGAACATTTTTTATTTTAAAGGATGAACATTTTTTGAACTGCACATTGAACATTTTTGTGATATAAGCTGGACAATATTTAAATAGACACTGAACATTTTTATGATATATCATGAACAAATTTGAAAATATACATTGAAGATTTTTGTAGTATACGCTGAACAATTGTTGAATTGTGATTGTTTTTGAAAAAAAACTGATTTTTTCAAAACCGTGAACAATTTTTGAAGTTATGAACAAATTTGGAATTTTGAACATTTTTGAAAACTAAGAATAAAAGTAAAACCTAAAAAGGATAAAAGGAAAGGAAAGAAAAATAAAATAAATATAAAAAGAAGCAGAGAAAAGGAAACAGAAACAAAAAAGGAAAAGGAAACAGAAAAAACCGAAAAAACAGTAAAAGAAAAAACAGAAAAACCGGTTGAGGGAACCCTCTAAAAGGTTCCCAAAACCGGTTTGCCAGGCACTGCTTCAACGCTCAAAGTGGGCCGGCCCGTTTCGCGCTGTTCGCTCGAACGCTTCAGCGAAAGGGCTGCAGTCGGACGCACGCGAGCGTCAAATAGGATTTGCCACAGCGATGCCGATAATTACCAGTGTGTATGCTCCGAAAGTCTGAATTTGTGGGCATGTTTGGTGTACCCGGATCACCCATTGCCTCCGCAGAAACGATGCATCCCAAGGATCATGTTTCGTTTTCGCGATGACGTGCGAGCTATATACTCTCTCCTTAATTTTGTTCTTTTTTTTGCCGCATTTCTTCTCAGGGCATGGCCAGTTGTCACCACACGGGCCACAACGTGCGTTCTTCACAGTGCAGTCGATGGAGGCAGGCAGGCCCGCCGGCCACCTCCTCCATGTAATTTCCCTTGATAGGATCGACGAGTCTGACTCCATCGATCCCGGCTGTGAGGTCGCTCTCACCCTCCCTGCTGCCTTGGCCACTCCGATCTCCTTTGGGCTACTGTGACAATTTCATGGGAGCGACGCACCCTCTCGCTCTCCTACCTATAAGCAACTATGCAAGATCCAGCGGAGCGAATGGGCAGCACGACACGTTCGTCGCGTGTACGTGCAGCACGCGCGTGGCACGCCGGCAATGGAGCCTTGTATCCCAACGATTGAATAGCTAGCTGTAGCGAGGGCTTACGCGGCGACCGATCACGGCACTGCGACAGTAGCAGTGTGCATCGCCAGTTCACCAACGACATGCATAGTCCTGTGTGCGCGGCGCGATCACGTCCGTGGCACTGTAGCTAATTAGTACGTTTGGTGCGGGGAACAGCCGTAAGCTTAGCCATGGGTTCGACACGGACGCGGTGAGCCACATGCAGAGATGTTGTACGATCTGGCACGCCACGGCCTTGTTGTTTCTATCCGTGGGAGGCAGAGATTAGTACGTTTGGGGTGCCCGGCGAGGTAGAGTTTTAGTGGTGCGGTATTTTTATTTTATTTTTTTGAGCATCAACAACTTTATTTTCTTATATAATAGACATATCGTTTACAACTTGAGAAAGAATAAAGTCAAGGATAATAGTCTCCTAGAATTCAGACGAGCTAGACATAAAAGAGTGCTTGGCTAAACTACCAGTGACTGAATTAACTTCTCTGCAACAGAAATAGTAGCCAACACTTGCAAAGTCCGAAGCTAGATGAGTACATTCAACTAACATTGCCATATCCGGACCCATATAATCATTTGCATGGGTAACCGACTCAACTGCAGACATATAGTCAGATTCAATGACCAGCTTGTTGCATCCTATTTTTCTTGCCAGACAAAGGCCATTTCAGATAGCATTTGTCTCTGTTGATTCAGCATCGCAAACATGAGGTAAAACCCAAGTCACAGCAACTATGAAGTTCCCCTTGTGGTCTCTCGCCACCGCTCCACTAGCTCCGGAAAGAGTTTCAAGGTGAAAAGATGCATTAACATTTATTTTAACAGTGCCATCAATCGGTTTTCGCCAGGTATGGATTTCTTTCCTGGTAGGTTGATTCGGTGTTGCAGCTCTAAAAAAATCATTGCCAGAACCAGGATTGAGACAACCGAGCGACTAGGCTCCTGGACGGCCTCTCCTTTTCCAATTTGACGCCTTTGCCACCATATATACCACACATCTACCAAGATTAGCTCTGCCTTTGGAAGTTCATCAATCATCTCACGGTTTTTCAACAAAATTTATAGAGTAACTGAACCGGACCTGTATTGAACTAGTGCACGCTTGGACAACATCCTATAAGTCAAGTTCGGTCCATGCCTCCTTCGCTCTTGAAAAATTAAAGAGGGCATGTTGTAAATCATCAAATCCAACTTTACATATTGGGCATCGTGGAAGAACCGGTATGTGTCATCCAGCCAGGACACATAGGCATGGTAATACACCCTTTAGTACCTTTCATCCAAAATGTTTAACTTTCCCTGGGATGCAGAGTTGCCACAATTCCTTCCAGACCGGATTTATGTGCACACTGCTCTGGCCATCTGGTCTGTCCTTTTGGCCCCCAAATTGATGATTGAACTCCGCATGATACACCGACCGGACCAAGAAAGTTCCTGATCTTATATATTGCCATGCAACAAAATCTTCCACAACCTCTGTCCGAAGGGGAATTTGTAAAATTCTGGCGACATCCACCGATGAGAAGATAGAATGAATGAGATCCAAATCCCATTGACCCGTATGAGGATCAATCAAATCATGTACCAATGTTAACATAGTTCCTCCTCTTGGTGTAATGACTCTCCTTGTTTCGCTAGATGGGATCCATGAATCTTCTCAAATTTTTATTTGCGATCCTGAACCAACTCGCCATATACAACCTCTTTTAAAAGTCTGAATTCGAGCAACTATACTTTGCCAAGTAAATGAGGACCCTTTCTTTGGTCTAGCTTTTAAAATATCACAATTTGGATAATACTTTACACTTAGAACTCGAGCACACAAAGAATTTCTTGGTTTCCTAAGAATTTTTTATGTGTTAGTCGATTTGCCTGAAGCCCCGAGTCAGAGAGGGCACGCCTCAGTGAGGGATAGAGAGGCCTCGATTGGAAGTATGTAATGGGCAACGATGTTTCTGGTGAAGATGAGTCAAATGTTAATGGTTCAGAGTGTGGGGCGGGCTAGTGGTGAGACACACAAGCAGTGTGTAGAGGGACGGTTGAGGGCAGTGACGGACTAGCGGAGGCGGTATCAACGAGCTGGCAAGACAGGGCGCAATATTGCCACCGGCTACGGGTGGCAGCAGTAGACGGTTCGGTGGCTAGAGCACACGACCGCGGACAGTGACCAGACACCACACCAAAAACATCCTTCACAACCATAAAACTCAAACTTTATACCTCAAATTCATACTACACATGCAAATAAAACCTACATACTACATACATAAGTAAAACTACTCATTGTTGGAGATCTCGACGATCTCCGTGTCCCGGCGCCGGGTAGACGGGCAAGTTCGGACACCTCCTCTGACTCCGCCTTCATGTCCAGTTAGATGAACAGCGCCTCCGTCGCCGCCTATTCTTGCCGGATGAACTGTCGGTTGGCCTCGACTTAGGCCTCGTCCTGAATGGACTCAAGGATGGCGGTCTGCTTTATCATCTTCATCGCTTGGGCGGCCTCGTACTCCGCCTCCGTGTCCGCCATGGTGAAGCCTGTATTCGGCAATGCCTCCTCTTCCGGCTCTGCCGCCTTCTCCTCCATGGGCTCCGGCTCCGGGTCCTCCTCCTCCTCGCTTCTTCCTACTCCTCATCCTCATCCTCCGGCTACCCGACGACCTGGAGGAAGCCGGTGGCTTAACGAGCAGCCCACCTCGCCTGGATCTGCTCCAGCTGCTGCACCTGGCGCTCCAGAGTGAGCATGGCGTAGGTGACGATTCGGCGCCTCGGCATCGTAAGCGGCGGACGAAAGTGAAAGTGTCGGTGGCGGAGAGGAGAAGGGAAAAAAATGGGACGGGATAGGGTTCTATTGCCGTCGTCCAGCTTAAATAGCCGGTTTCCTCCCCCCAAGCGGCATGCCGGAGCAGAGGAGGCGCCCGTCGGACCAGCGATCTCTCCATGTCTTCACTTAGCCCCTATACGTCAGTCCAACGTAACGGGCGTGTCCGGGAGCGACCGGACCTCCTCATATCCGCCTCAGATATGGGCAGTGCCGGTCAGCCCGGATGTTTGGCCCGGCTATGAGGAGCCCGAAGTGGTTAAAACTTCGTTCAAGATCGATCGGGCAGCCCGCCCGATCGTTTTGGCTGGTATGAGTGGTCCGATTATAGATGCTCTTGAAAATTCAAAAAGCCAGACGACTATAGCATAGGTGACCTTTATTAGTTTTTTTAGACGAAGGTGACCCTTGTTAGTGGTGCTAACGTCAGTTTAATGGTTTTACCGCCGGCCGGTCGCTCGCGAGGCCAGATGCCAGAGACGAGGGAGAGTATGCGTCGCGTTATGCTGCCGCATCGGGCTTGCAACAATAACTGCACGCGTGGCACGACACACACCAGAAGGAGACATTTCACTTGTACCGGTGGGACACTGGTGGTGGGTACGGTACGTAGAAAAATGCTAAACACACGGGCCTGTTACGGGATGATTACGGGCCTTTACAATAATACTTTTCATCCCCCGATTTTCAGGTGAGTGGGGCCTGCACGTCACCTTTAAACCAATCCAATTTTGCCATGTCAACACCAGCCCCGTAAAACGCCCGTAAATGTCCGTGCGTGTAGCATTGTTGATGTACGTAGTGCTATAGCTCAATCGGGTTAGCACTTGGCAGCATTTCTATTTCGCTGTCACAGACTACCGCGCCCAAGTTGCACAACTTCAACCTTGTTATTAAGCCATGTGAAAAATACCTTGTTATTAAGCTCTTTCGCAGGAAAATAAGGGCATGTTACCTTATGGCGATCTGAACGTCAAAAAACAAACTTATGACCGTCTGCTCACATTTTTTTCTAAAAAAACTTGAACAGTCTGGTCACTTTAACTTGGGAAAAGTAGGCATGTGACAGGAAGAGGATTTGGAGCACTGGGCGCGGGTGCTCCACCCCACAATACAAGTATTAAATTCAAAAAGTAAACAAGGAAAATTAAAAGAAAAACTGAAATTTTGGAATATCAAATCTGGTTGTCCAATCTACTCCCATATGAAGTTTCATGAAAAAATACCAGAAAATGTACTGAATAAAAAGACAAAAATTCCTATGTATAAAAAATTGTATGGATGAATTGCAGGTCAGATTGTATTTTATTTGCCATGGATACTGTCGGTGTCAAAATCGACGGATCTCGGGTAGGGGGTCCCGAACTGTGCGTCTAGGCGGATGGTAACAGGAGACAAGGGACACGATGTTTTACCCAGGTTCGGGCCCTCTCGATGGAGGTAAAACCCCACGTCCCGCTAGATTAATATTGATGATGTGTGTTACAAGAGTAGATCTACCACGAGATCAGAGAGGCTAAACCCTAGAAGCTAGCCTATGGTATGATTGTTGTTCGTCCCACGGACTAAAACCCTCCGGTTTATATAGACACCGAATAGGGTTAGGGTTACACAGAGTCGGTTACAATGGTAGGAGATCTACATATCCGTATCGCCAAGCTTGCCTTCCACGCCAAGGAAAGTCCCATCCGGACACGGGACGAAGTCTTCAATCTTGTATCTTCATAGTCTTGGAGTCCGCCGATGATGATAGTTCGGCTATCCGGACACCCCTAGTCGGAACTCCCTCAAGAGCCTCGAACCAGGCTTCAATGACGATGAGTCCGCGCGCATGTTGTCTTCGGCATTGCAAGGCGGTTCTCCTTCGCCTTCATGTTCCCGCCGAATAGTGTCCGCTTCTTTATAAATGTTGCGCTCCTTGGCTTCTACGCCCAATAATGGCCTTCTTCCACGTGTCGCATTTAATGCGAAAGGCTGGGATATTTTTACTTTTAACCCCTAGCCGTGCGAACGAGCCGCCTACAAGAGAGGCGAGGATCTAGATCCAGCTCACACCATCCTCCATCCGCAAGTTCTCATCAAAGCGCCTTTGACAAAAATCCATTCCATCATGGGTAGCCGACGCGGCTCCTCCTCTCACGCCCCTAGCCCTAAGCCAGGAGATTGGGGGAGATGCTCAGTTCCACACAACAAGCTAGTGGTGCTTCAAACCGAGGGATATCTTCCTCCAGCTTTCATGGTTCCGGTTCGAGCCGGACTGGCCACCTACAAGGGTGGGAAACAGTGAGAGGCGTCCCCAACCCTTCCAAAGGGGAGCGGGTATGCTTTGTCCCCTATCTAATAAGGGGACTCGGATTTCTCATACATCCGTTTCTCCGGGGGCTCCTAGAGTTCTACGGACTTCAACTTCACCACCTCACGCCCGCCTCCATTTTGCACATCGCGGGCTTCGTAGCTTTTTGCGAGCTGTTCTTGGGCATCGAGCCCCATTTTGCCCTGTGGAAGAGATTGTTTTGTCTCGCACCCGTTCTCATGAGGGGTCGATATACCAAGTGGGCGGAGCCGAAATATGGCGCATCGCCGGACCGGATATCTATCCGCACCCCAAAGAAGGCGTCCAAGACCGGCCTTGAATGGTTCTACATGGAGGGCGCCTCACGGATCCAGTCCGGATCGGCCTCCCGGAGTTCAACAATGCTCCCTTGAATAAACGCTCGAGTTGGCGCCATGAGCCCTCAACGGGAAGATGACAGAGGCGTCCATTATCCGATGGGCCGGATTAGGTTATCGCCCATTCCGGATTGACCATGATTGGAGTCATGGCCACGTGCATTATGCGAGGGGTGCAACCACTCCAATATAGGGGCCACCCTATGTGGGATTTCAACGGGAAGATGACGCCACCCGTCATGGCCGCAAAGGGTTAGGCTCGGCACCGATCTCGCAAAGATCCCGTCCGGCTTGTACAAGGGAGAGGAGGAGGACTTCTCCGCAAGAACCCGTTGAATGGATTTTCTATGCATAACCCTCGAGCTGGGTAAGCGGATGTTCATCTACCCGATCCATACCTTTTTTAAAGTCAAGTATCTTACTCAGTGATTTGGTAGCGCAGAGCTGCGCCGGACATGGAGGGCATACGAAGCCTAGCTCCACAGCCCGAGGATCCGGAACGATCCCTTGATCCGACCTCCGAAGAGGATCCGGACATAAAGGTGGATCTGATTGACGGGGTGTTCCACCAACGTAGCATAGACAATGCCCTAGTCGCCATTACGGCTGACTACCCCGGTTTGTTCCCGGCTTCCCAGGTGACTGTGACCAAGGTCTTGACACCATCATTTGATCCGCGCTCAATTCTAACCATCCCATACTAATGGTGCATCGCAGGAGGTGCCTTTAAGGTGGGAAGCCGAACCCGCGGCGGCCGGACAACAAGGGTCAGTCCGGCCCAGCAGGAGGAAGAGGAGCGACGTAATGTAAATGTCGCCATAGAACGATGCGAGCACCGCTATTTTTAAGGGAAGGATCCCCGGAAGGTATATTAATGCTCATAACTTTTCGAGAAGAGCACTCGCGGACGGTGTCCGGAGAGGTTGCCAATCAAGCCTCCGTCGGCCATGGTCCAACGCATGTTCCGGAGGGGGGTGAATACAAAGCTGAATCGGACGCTCCTCCGACGGAGGATGCCGACAGCTGTCCGCCACCCGGCCCGAGGTGGAGAGCGCCATGAATCACAGGCGTCGCCGGATAGTTCTTCGTGACGCGTGTTTCTCCCCGGAGGCGTTAAATGCCTTTAAAGCGGGAAACGCGCACCTCCGTGCCGCTCAAGATGGGTTAACCAGAGCCACGGAGCAGTATGTGAAAGACATACGGGTAAGTAATTTTAATAGTTATATATGCCAGTAGCCCCCGAGACTTAAAATAGTTGAAATAACTGATTTAAGGATCAATTATTATGCAGGTCTTATGGAGAAGAATACCCAGCTGTCCTGTGAGCTCCAAGAGTGCAAGGCCCAACTTGAAGCCGACTGCCGCCACAGGGGAGCCACAGAGACCTCAGCTGGTAAGACGATCTTGTTAAAAGGTAATTATTTAGCAAAGTGTGGCGTGAATCGACAATAATATTGCCGAGGGTGCCGGACTAGATCCGGACAAGCAACAGCCATCTGCGTCGCCTAAAGGCCGCGAGAGAGGGTGCTTATGAAGGTGCAGCAGAGAGAAACAAGCTCCAAGATGCCCACACCCGGCAAGGAGAAGAGCTGAAAGGTGTTCGGGCCCACTGTCTGCAGCTCCGTGAAGGAGAATCGGTAACCGTCGCGGCATTTATAGTAAGTGCTTGAACGAATTCCTTTGAAAAGAAGAATTCGGCGAGGAAGACGATTGGATGAAATATGTCTTTAGGTGTGCTCACAGTCGCCTGCGGAGGAAATGCTCGAGTCAACGGGTGACCAACTTCCCGAGCTAGTGCAATTGCTCGAACGTGTTCGACAAAGCGGCGAGTGGCGTCGTTCATGCTTTATGGCCATCCGTCTCCCTACCCGAGGGCCTTGGTGAGCTTCGAGAAGCTTCAGGAGCACGGTGACGCCTCCGCTTGTGGAAGATATCGGCTGCCGTCAGGCGCCAGGAGGCTCGGGCCATGGTGAAGACACGTTACAAGTCCGACCCAAACCACATGGCCGAGGTCGGACAAGGGGCTGATGGGAAGGAGATCCCTGTGAGTTTGATGTACGACCAAGTAGAATCGTCATGAAATATTCCCAACAGGATCAGAATTAGACAGCCTGTTAGATGGGATTGAAGAGGAGTACAATCGGTCGGTTTGACGATGTAATTTGAAATGACATGTAACATGCCTTCTAGCCGGATTGTAGATCGTTTGTCTTTGCGGACCGTTTTCGCTTCAACCTCGGGACCCAACAGTCCGGAGTGTGTCCGAATACCCTTACGGTTATAAAAGAACCGGGGCATGCATGGAGACAAGGCGTCGGGTCATAATTTCTTTATCGGACAAGTGCCCAACTAGTTATGTTATATTACATGGTTAGTAAGAAACATCTTCCGTGAAGAATAGTTCCGTTAAGGGTTCCTTTCACAGGAGGCATGCCCTAAAGTGCAATGCCGGATCGCGAAAATAGCGTAAAAAAGCATCCGGGGCAGATAAATAAGTAAGTAATAAATCATCTTTCAAGTCACCGACCGAATATTCTCTTAAGAACGCTTAGCTTTCGGCTTCACCCACCGAGGTACACATCCGCCGACACGACAAGAATAATCGCAGAGGTGCTCCTTTACCTCCTAGCCGAACAATCGGGAACGAGGGGTAAGCACAGGAGCCAGCAACCCAGCTTGGCCAAAACTTAAGTCATATCGATGCATATAATGGTGAATAAAAGGTACATGCGGAAGTATGACACATGTGTTGGGCATGAAGCCCGTATGAATAAGCTTACATTTAAAGAAGCCCGTGTATAATGAGTGCCAGGGGCACATCAAGTGTGTGTGAACACAGCGCAAATCAACCCATAAAAGGTGAAAAAAAAGTGGGAAGAAGGAGGAGGAGGAGACACAGTAAAAAACAAAGAGTGGACGGGGGAGTGAGACGAACCCGGAGTCCGGCGTTAGGCGCAGAATCTTCGGAGACGGGCTGCGTTCCATGGGTTCGGCTCGAGTCGGTTGTCCGATGCGTTATGTAGACGGTACGCTCCGCGGTCGGACTTGGTAGATGATGAAGGGACCTTCCACTTGGGCTTGAGTTTGTCCTTTTTCTTGTCCGAAAGCGAGAATAAGTTCGCCAACATTGTAAGTTTTGGCCTGCATTTCTCTGCTTTGATATCTTGAGCTCGCTGCCGATAAAATGCGGAACGAGCCTTTGCCACGTCCGCTCCTCCTCTAAGGCGTCCAGACTGTCCCGCCGATCTAGCTCGGCTTCTCTTTCTTCGTACATGCGCACACGAGGTGAGTCATGAATTATATCGCAGGCAGGACTGCCTCTGCGGCCAGATACCATAAAAATGGTGTGAATCCGGTAGTTCGGTTTGGCGTGGTCCGCAGCCCCAGTACGGAGTCGAGCTCCTCTACCCGGTCGTGTTAGATTCCTTGAGGGACCGCACTAGTCTGGGTTTGATGCCGCTCATGATTAGACCATTTGCTCGCTCAACTTGACCGTTAGTTTGGGGGTAATAGACTGAAGCGTAATCGAGTTTAATGCCCATGTTTTTGCACCAGAGTTTAACCTCGTCGGCCGTGAAGTTCGTGCCGTTGTCAGTGATGATGCTGTGGGGGACAGAAGCGGTGTACTACCTCGGATATAAAGTCTATCACCGTCCGGATTCTCGCCGCTTTAACCGCTTGGCCTCAATCCATTTGGTGAATTTGTCCACCATGACCAATAAGTATTTGTGCTTGTGGGTTCCCCTTTAAGGGGTCCGACCATGTCAAGCCCCCTGCACCGCAAACGCCGTGTAATGGGTATAGTTTTGAGGGCGGTGGGTGGCATATGGCTCGACTAGCAAAGAGCCGGCAACCGACGCATCGTTGGACTAAATCTCGAGCATCCGCCGGGCTGTCGGGCCAATAAAATCCTGTACGGAAGGCCTTGCCTACAAGGGCCCGGGCTGCAGCGTGGTGCCCGCCGAGTCCGGCGTGAATTTCAGCCAGGAGATTTCGCCCTTCCTCTTCGGAGATACACCTTTGAAGGACTCCGGTTGTGCTTTTCTTATAAAGCTCTCCCTCATGGACCTTGTAGGCTTTAGATCGCGAACTATGCAGCGGGCCTCATTTTGGTCTTCGGAAGTTCCCGCCGCATTAAGTAGGCTAGGAATGGTTCTGTCCACGGGCAATGACCGCCATTATTTCGTGAGTCAAGGTGTTATTTCGTTGGCTGAGCCGCCGATTGTGTCGTAATGGTGCGAGTTAGGTGATGCAGCTAGCTCCAGTTGTTATTTCCGGACTCCTCTTCCCATAATACGGATGGCTTAAAGAGCCGTTCCAGGAAGATGTTAGGAGGGACGGCGTCTCGTTTCGCGCCGATGCATGCTAACACGTCTGCTGCCTGGTTATTATCCCGGGCTACATGATGGAATTCTAGTCCTTCGAACCGAGCTGACATTTTTAGGACGGCGTTGCGGTAAGCTGCCATTTTTGGATCTTTGGCGTCGAAGTCTCCATTTACTTGGGATATTGCGAGGTTTGAATCCTCGCGCACCTCTAGGCGTTGAATGCCCATGGAGATTGCCATCCGGAGGCCATGTAGGAGGGCCTCAGATTCGCTGCGTTGTTGGAGTCCGTGTACATTATTTGAAGTACGATTGGATTGTGTCTCCCATTTGGGACGTCGGGACCACGCCAAATTTCAAGCCAGCCAACATTTTGGATCCGTCGAAATGCATGATCCAGTTGGAGTACACGCCGTACTCTTTAAGGAGTTCGGCTTCGGTCCATTCGGCGATGAAGTCCGCTAGAACCTACGACTTTATAGCTCGCCGTGGTTTGTAGGTTATGTCAAATGGTAAGAGCTCGATAGCCCATTTTGCAATCCCGCCTGCTAAGGCCACGATTGTTTATAATATCGTTGAGAGGTACTTCGGAGGCCACCGTTATTGAACACTCTTGAAAGTAGTGACGCAGCTTCCGGATGCCATGAACACCGCATATGCTATTTTTGATAATGTGGGTACCGGATTTGCATGGAGTTAGAACGGTGGATACGTAGTACAATCGGTTTTGAAGAGGGAATTTGTGCCCTTCGCTTTCTCGTTCAACGACGAGTACCGCGCTAACAACTTGATGTGTTGCTGCGATATATAATAACATAGGCTCGCCCGGGTTGGGCGCGGCCAGACCGGATTTGTTGCCAAGATGGCCTTTATTTCTTCGAGTCATTTGTGGCGGCATTCGTCCATTCGAAATGTTCGTGCGCCGAGGAGGCGGTAGAGGGGCAGAGCCTTTTCTCCCAAACGGGAGATGAAGCGACTTAAGGCCGATATGCATCCGGTTAGTTTTTGTATCTGCTTGAGGTCTTTTGGAATATCCAATTGTGATAGAGCTCGGATTTTGGCCGGGTTTGCTTCAATTCCTCGACCGGATACGATGAAGCCCAAGAGCTTTCCTACCGGGTACCGAAGACGCATTTTTCCGGATTGAGCTTAATGTCATATGCTCGGAGGTTGTCGAATGTCACCCTCAAGTCTTCTACTAGAGTTCCGACGTGTTTGGTCTTGACGACCACATCTTCTACGTATGCCTCTCTGCTTTTGCCTATCCGGGTAGCCGGACATGTTTTAATCATGCTACCGATATGTTGCGCTGCGTTTTTAGTCCGAACGGCATTGTGTTGAAGCAGAATGGCCCGTATGGAGTAATGAATGCCGCTATGGCCTGGTCTTTCTCCGCCATCTTGATTTGATGGTATCCGGAGTATCGTCGAGGAAGCACAATGAATCGTGTTTCGCGGTAGCATCGATGATTTGGTCGATGCGAGGGAGGGAGAAAGGGTCCTTTGGACGAGCCTTGTTAAGGTCTTTAAAATCGACGCAGAGGCGCCTGTGATTTGTCCTTTTTGGTACCATTACTAGATTTGCTAGCCAGTCCGGATGCTTTATATCTCTGATGAATCCGGCTTCTAAGAGTTTGGCTAGCTCTTCTCCCATTACCTGTCTTTTGGGCTCGGAAAATCGCCAAGAGCTTGTTTGACCGGGCTTGAATCCTTTTAGGATATTTAGGTTGTGCTCTGCCAACCTGCGTGGGATTCCTGGCATGTCTGAAGGATGCCAGGCAAAAATGTCCCAATTTTCCCGAAAGAATTCTCGTAGTGCGGCCTCGACATCAGGACTTAATTGTGCCCCAATGGAGGCCGTCTTTGTGGGGTCCGTTGGATGGACCTAAAATTTGACTATCTCGTCTGTTGGTTTAAAAGAGGTGGATTTGGACCTCTTATCGAGTATCACATCGTCCCTATCCACTGTGGAGCGCAGTGTAGCTAGTTCCTCCGCCGCTAGGGCTTCGGACAATGCCTCTAGGGCCGGTCACGGCTGTCTTATTTTCAGTGGAGTGCCATATCCGGTCCTTTGGCGAGAGTGATTATCCCATTGGGTCCGCATTTTGAGCTTCATGTACCCGTAGTGGGGTATAGCTTGGAAGATTGTGAATGCCTCTCGCCTAACAAAGCGTGATATCCGCTGCCGAATGGGGCCACTTGAAACGTGACCTCCTCGACCTGTAATTGTCCGGTGAGCGAACACTACATCTAGTGTGATTTTTCCCGCAGCTGCATTTCTCGACTAGGGATTATCCCTCTGAAGGTTGTGCTGCTTCGCTCAATGCGGCTCCACCAATTTCCATTTTTGAAGTGTTTCCTCATAGATGAGGTTTAATCCGCTGCCGCCATCCATGAGTACCTTAGTAAGACGAAAACCGTCCACTATCGGACTGAGGACCAATGCGGCTGGTGCTCTAGCTGTTCGGAATTTAGGTTCGTCGCTGGCATTGAAGGTGATAGCCGTGTCGCTCCATGGATTTGTTGTTGCTACTTGGTAGACTTGGCGAGGTCATGGATTGTTTGTTTCCGCATGTTATTTGATGCGAAAGTCTCGAAGACTGTTAATACCGTACTGGTACTGCTGGGTTGGTTGCCCGGGGCTAAAAAGCCGACGCCACTTTTGGCCACCTGCCGTAGTATCCAACACGCTCGAAGGCTGTGTGTTGGAGTGGCGCCCTCCATGCTGTGGATTTTGTAGGGTCCGTTAAGCCAACCCTCCAAAGACGGTTCCGCACTTTAGGGGTTTTGGTTTTGGTATTCAATCCGGTGCTTGATAATGATGCACCCTTTTGTTCCGGACTAGGGATGTATTCGGGGCGGATTATCCCAAAATTTACTTTCGGTTTTCCAGCGCTCTCCATCGCACAAGATACTTTTGTACTATGGTTGCCAAGTCAAGAAGCGTGTAATTTCGCTGACGACTTATGGCGTTTAGGATTCCCTTGTCCGTGCAATTATTGCAGAAAATTGGGATTGCGTCCTCCTCTCGGCAGTCCTTTATCCTGTTCTTAACCAGGAGGAATCGCCCGATAATGATGTCTCGCTTTCAGCGGGCTCTTGCCGAATTCGAGAGAGATCGCTAATGTTTGGGTGGGCGGGTGGAACTAGATCCGGAACCCTGTCCAATTCAGGACTCAAGGGCCGAGAAGTTTCCGAACTTGTAAGTTTGGATTTTTGAGTGTTATCCAATGAGTCCAACCTGCCGTCTGACTTTAAGTTCAGGGCTTGATCGACGTCCGTCCCTCTGCAGGAATCCGGCATGGAGGGATCGGGAATCCGGACGCAACTAGTCTTTAAGATACAAGAAGAATCGCCGCATTGCTGCTCTATCACAGCAACATGATGGGTAGCCTGGGGAGAGTTGACCTCTCTCAGATCGGTTTTAGGCCTGATCCGGTCGTAGTCTGTGGCGACTCCCAGGGCAGCGATGCGATCCAAGAGCTCATTTATGGAGGAGAGCTCGATCAGATCTAACTGTTCGGCAAGTTCGAACTAACTCGAGATTGGTTTTGATGACTCGAGAGGTCATCATCGGCTGATGGCCGGATGGCGGTCATAAGAAAACCACCTAGCCGAAGAGTTCCGCCAACGGCCAAGGCTCTTTGGCGATAGTATCGCCTCTAAAGACGAGATGAGGCATCCTACCAAGGCGACGACACAGAGGAAACTCTCAATGAAAGCACCAATGTCGGTGTCAAACCGGTGGATCTCGGGTAGGGGTCCCGAACTGTGCGTCTAGGCGGATGGTAACAGGAGACAAGGGACACGATGTTTTACCCAGTGTTCGGGCCCTCTCGATGGAGGTAAAACCCTACGTCCTGCTAGATTAATATTGATGATATGTGTTACAAGAGTGGATCTACCACGAGATCAAAGAGGCTAAACCCTAGAAGCTAGCCTATGGTATGATTGTTGTTCGTCCAACGGACTAAAACCCTCCGGTTTATATAGACACCGGATAGGGTTAGGGTTACACAGAGTCGGTTACAATGATAGGAGATCTACATATCCGTATCGCCAAGCTTGCCTTCCACGCCAAGGAAAGTCCCATTCAGACATGGGACGAAGTCTTCAATCTTGTATCTTCATAGTCTTGGAGTCCGGCCGATGATGATAGTTCGGCTATCCGGACACCCCCTAATCCGGAACTCCCTCAGATACCTTTCCTGATATTGTTTTTTCACGAAACTTCAACCGGAGTAGATTGGGCACCAATGTATGATATCCTTAAATTCTAGTTTTTTTTAAAAAAAATCTATTATTTTTAAATTAATATTCATACGGGGCTGGAGCACCCAGGAGCTATGGTGTATTTTCCGCGTGTGAAACTCTTTTCCTGCCACCTACCCGACATTAAAATGCTTGATTTTGCTCAAAATTGATGCTTATTTACCGAGGTTCCTCCCTGCTTCGCAGAGACGTAAAAAATTGAAGTGAAAGAGAGTAGGTCGAGCCATGGAGACGGAGATGCAAGAAAAGTTCAAACTTTCTGACGAGGGCATTTTGATTCCCAAGCATGTCTACATCAAATAATAGTGGTGGAGGTAGGCAAAAGATTTAGGAGGGCCAAAGGCAAATCTTAAAAATCTGAGGGGGCAACAACTAATTTTCTCTCAATCCAAGCCTCCTAAAAAAATCCTTCATAGTTATTTCAAAGCTAGGGGCCGTTGCCCCCCACCCCCCGACAACAACATAGGCCCGCCATTGCCAGATATGAATACTAAATTCAAAAAAGAGTTAGACCCATGCTTGAGTGTGCTAGGGGTGTACAAAAATTTATGGACAAATAACATTCGAGGAGGTCTATATAAGAAACAATCGGCTGCCAATGAAACTTAAAAAAAACATTTTGGAGGCTTTTTTTCTAAAGCTCCTAGAATGTCATTTCACCACGAAAAATTGAACACTCCTATAGCATACTCAAGCATGTTTAGATGAGCCTTTTTCGCGAATACACATTGTTGTGTATCTTTGCATTGATAGGTTGAGAAAAGAGTTACAGTGAGCAGCCCCAGGGGGAGTGCGCTAGGAGGCGTCCCGTAGGATGACCATGACCAGAACTCATGCCTTGGCTAGAACCCAACAGAGACACAACAACAAGAATGTAGCACCGCCAATATTCGTGCCAATTTGATAAACTGGATGGTCTTTCATGTTGTCAACGGAAGCCACCATGTGCATTAGGATCATCATGGAAAGGACCCATGCATCGAGACCAAGATCAACATAGAGAGGGCCCATGCAGTAGGATCAAGATCAGCATTGAGAGGCCCAGGGCGTGCAACCTAGGTGTGTGGGGCCCACATGGATCCCCTGACCTTCTCTCTGCTACACATCACCTTCCCCAACACGAAATTCATAGAGAATTTTTTATTATTATTCTGTTGCTAAGTGGAACATAGAACCCTACTCTTCTCCCGGAGGGCTCATCCCGCTGGATCCACCACTTCCGACCGGGAGAATTCGAGGCCATTGTCATACTCAACACGAAGGCATCATTAGGGTCATCTTCATCCACTTCATCTACAACACCAAACCCCCTCTCCATCACCATCTATGAGCACATGCTATAAATCGGTAACCGTGATGACTTTCAGATGCTAATTGTTGTTTACTAGTTGACGTTTATTTATTGGTGAAAGGTTTATGCTATCAAATTTTGCAAGTTGATTGGGTTTACCTTGCAAGTAATGCATATTAATGATAAAAAAGAGAAAAATGTTTGTAATGTGTTATTACAAGTTAAAATGATAGTTGCCCAGGTGAGGAATATGAGGTAAAGAGATTATATTATCGACATTATGTCAGCTTTCCTAATGATATACTCTGTTTTATTACTTAATACTTATGCATGCTTATGAGTGATATTTGGGTAGAGTATTAGCTATAGATTAATATCGGATAGCTGTCTTTAGAAATAAGGGCATGATGCCTATATGCAAAGCTTGCGTTTGGAGGCCCACTAGGATTTCTATTGTAACATAAGATTATGGATTATCTATGGAATCTTCCATGATAGGGGCAAAGTGGATCGTGTTGGGGACGGGGTTCATGTTACCTCACTGGATGAAAACGACGATGATATATGCAGCTTCATCAATCAAAGACGGAATTAGCGATAAGGATAAGATGAAGATGATTCACAATGCACCGTAGGTGTGTCGGTGAGCTATATGAGAATACTAGATCATGATAGCACGCGTTGTTGCGCCTGTTCATTTTTCAAAATAATGATAGAATATTATATAAATATTTCAAAATATAGAGTAATATTTTTACATAATATTATAAAAATCCTAGTCTAAAAAAATATAATATTTTGTTTCTTTCATAGACATATATAGGAAATGACAATCTTCACAAAGGATAGCATTTCTTATGACATCGTAACACATAAAGTATTTATGCAGATTAAAGGAAATAATAATAATAATTTTTTTAGGCATATATAATGAGTGAAAATTTTCAGGAAATGATTTTTTAAGACCCTTCTTTACATCTCATCAGGTAGTTAATAAAATGATGGTACAACTTATATAATGAGTGCGAGTGAAAACTGATTTACTTATGTCGACACTTTTCTTGCCATCAAACTGTTAAGGGCTTAAAACCTCTAGGTGGTTTCTGATTTTTTTTTTATGGTTCTTAAACAAGAGGTTCACTGTTAGTGGGGCTATTGCAAACCAGACCCTTAGTGACTCAAAACTTTCACTTTCACTTTCTGAGAGTATGATAAAAAGCATATCTGTTCACACAATAGGAGACTTCCTGTCACAGGTATATATATGAGATAGACATCCCAAACTTAGCAGTTGAGAGACACAAAAAAAGGATAAATTGATTATGCCAGCGACACCACCAAAGAAGTACACAATTTGAACTACTAAATCTATGGTTGCTTTGTAGATAATATATACATACAGAGACTTTTGTCATGCCTTTGTTGTGGCTGAAGTGAGAAAAGGCGAACATACATGTGCAGCACACGCAAGACAATAAAATAAATAAATAAATTGTTTTCACCAAATGTGTAGGTAAATATTTTCCAACAGTGTGTGGATAGAAAAGCGTTTCCAGTGACCTGTCAAAAAAATGGAAGTGTTTCCAGTGATACATAAGTGCAATTATCTTCAGACTTAACGGCAAGATAATTGACGCCCTTCTTCAAACAAGTGTAGAAGCCAGAGACTAAAGCATGAGCACAACGTGCCAGGGGAAATTAATCATATGCCTTTCCTTGTCGACTTACCCGACAATTATTATGGGTGTGGAGAGGTCGAAGACGCATGCGCATGCACAGACTGCCGGGATGAACGGAGGAATGCATGCTGCATGCACGGTTTCCACTTTCATTAGCTAAAGCCAGTTGGCCGGCCCAATAAGCAAAACCTGGACCGATCAACAACAACGGGTGTAGATAGCTCTGCGGAGCAGCGGCCCAACAGATAGATCGGGACATGCAGAGATCGGACGGCCAGGGACGTTAAAGTCCTGTGAGGGCTCATAGCTCACCCCATTATACTGTTTCTTAATATGGCTTTTGGCGATGAGGTTCGCCTGGGACTGTTTGGTGTCTTACCTATCTTGAGAACTCATGTGCACCCATGTGGCCTCACAGTGATATCTTAGCCCACTAGGGTTCAAGTCCTAGACTCGACATTGGTGCTCATATTATTTCTGAATTTATTTCAGGATTTCGGTGATGTTCATTTAGTGGGAGGAGACGTTCTCGCCGACTGCGATATGTCTGTGATGACTTTGTAAAATTTCAAAATACTATGCCGTTTCGGTCTTTTAAATGTGCTTATAGGGAAGGGTGTGCGTGCGTGTGTTGACAGGGGTGAGTGCATGCTAAGAGCATTACTAGTAGAACCCTCAAACCCTCAAATCCTTAAAGCAGTTTTAAGGGTTGAGAAGTGCCACTTTTTGACACTTTTAAGGGTTGAAAAACAGGGACAAATACTAGAACCCTCAAACCCAACCCTTATAACGGAATATTCCGTCGAGCACCTCGTGCACGACGGGCGGAGGGTCGGCGATTGGGGGCGCGGGCGCGGTCTTCGTCCGGGAGGTGGTCCTCTTCACGACCGGGGTCCCTCCCGCAAGAAAGCTTACCGCGAAGACCCTTCGCCCATCCGACGCACGCCTTCCGATGGTGCTTGGTGGTGGCGGGCGGCGAGGAGGAGGCGGGGGCAGGCGATCGCGGATGCAGAGGACGACATGTCCAAGATGCCGCTGGCACCGAGGACGTGGGTGGCGGCCACCACCGACGCGACTGCGCTGGCTCGACACGGTCATTGGCCGACGCGTCAGCGGAGGCGGCGATTGGGGCGACGTGGCGGGCAAGGGAGGAGGCGTGAGGGCAGGCGGGCGGCTCCATGGCGACGGCCATGGGCGCGGGGCGGGCAAGGGAGGAGGCGGGCGATTTAACCTGATTTTTCCCTCCTCACAGAACGGACAAATAGAGGTTGGGGTTGTTTCCTCTCCAACCCTCACTTTTAGAGGCTGGGAGAGCGACCCGGGCTCTAACCCTTAAAATTGTTTACAGGTTTAGGGGTTAAAGGGTTCTAGTTTTTGCGTTTTTTTCGTCTTAACCCGTAAAAAAACGGTTATTTTTTAGGGTTTGAGGATACTACTAGTAATGCTCTAATGTACGTAAGCGACCTTGATTGTAGCATGTTAAAAAAAAGTTGACGAAGGGAGTGACTGTGGGACCGTGGCATAGCACAGCTGTTAGCTGGACTGCTGATCCGTTACAACTGTCAGTGGGACCACTATCTCCTCACTTCTCCTCTCAAATGAAAAAAACATTATTAATGAGTAAGGAGATTAAAAAACAACTTGAGAATACGTATTTCCAGGAAGGGAACAAACAAGCCACGCTCTCGCCACAGTCCAATCTTCCCCCCGCTATAAATACGCGCGGGCGGCCCGCGAAGCCCGCGGCCGCGTAAAACGCGAAGAAAAAGTAAAGCACAAAAAACGCGCAGCGGTGGGAGAGCCATGGAGATGGGCGGCGACGAGATGATGATGACCTCGGGCGCCACGGGCCGGATCGTGCCCGTCTTCCGCTCCGTGCTCTCCCGTCGCGCGCTGCTCCGCCTGGCCGTCGCGCTCCACTCGCTCTTCCTCTGGCTGCTCCTCCTCGTCGGCCGCCGCCGCCGCAGCCCCGACGCCGCGAGCCCGGCGGAGCCCGGCCGCCTCGGGAAGGCCAGGAGCCGGCGCAGGGCCGCGGAGGAGGAGGACGTGCGCCGCCGCCGGGCGCTCGCGGAGGAGGTGCCCATGGTGGAGGACGACGCGGACGCGGGCGGGAGGACGTGCGGCACCTTCGTCATCGCCGGGGCCAGGCGGAACGCGCTCTTCTGCCGCGTCTGGGCGCCGGCGGCCGGCGCGGACACGAGGTGAGCCCCGTCCGCCCGTCCCGTTGGCGTGTGCGATTGAATTGCCTTCCGTGGACCCTGGGGGTTTCGGTCGCTGTGGAAATTGGTGGTTTCCTTTTGTTCCTTTGTGTGGATTTCGCTTTCCTGGCTCCTGGTTTTTTACCTCACACTTTTTTGCTCTAGTATATCATATCGGTGGAGGTGGAGCGGTGGGGGAACGGTAGTTCGTGGACTCGGCCTTACCCACAAGGGATTTCTTCTTTCGTTTGAACCAGTCAATCACGTAGGTTTTTCTGCGAGAGTTCTGGGCATTTCGTTGACAATATTACAAGGAATTTTCCCCTCAAAAATATAACAAGGATTTTCTTCGGGTCTTTGACCCCTTAGGAACTTTGCTTATTTGCGAATTGTGCGTTGTGAATAGTTCTCTTGCGGCTTTGGCACTCTTCTCTGATGCCAACGGGTGGTAATTTCAGTTAAAGTTGCAATTTTCTGCTCCTGTTTAGGCGATTCTGGTGTAGTAATGGCAAGGCGCGATGAGCATTTAGATCATGCATACTAGCTGCGGTTTTGATCACGCGATTAGAGTGCTTTACCAGATACCTGGACCTAGTGTTTCACAGAAGACTTTGTGGCTGCTGCTCTACTCATAAAGAGACGTGCCGTGCGATGCACGTTGAGTACATCCAAAAAAATTCAGATCTCCACCGATCTTTGCATTCGTAGTCATTACCCCTGTCAATGATGATGCATGGGGTTTGTCCTCATCGCAGAGCTGCTGTTTTAGGTTGTCATATTTCTTGTACGCGTCTCTCCTTCGGAACCTGAGCTAGTTGACTAAAATAACGATAGCTTTGTGCAGTTTTTTAGTGTGAAGCAACTTTGAAATACAGGAAAGGGGGAACAAGTAAAGTGGAACGGATCAGGAGAATATAAGCTGACGCTTATCTCCAACCTCTGTTCCATTCTTATCTCTCAGTTCTCCATGGAAAACCTTAACGTAATGTCTCCATGTGACACCGGAAAACTTAGCTATCAAGAAAGGGGGAGCCGGATTTTTCTTAATTCTTTAATGCGCCCACTTTGCGCAACTAAAGTGTTGATTATTCTTGACATGACCCAGTGTGTAGTTGCCTGAGCTGACCGTCAACTCTGTTTTCAATATGAATGACATAATAGTCAAACAACCTAGCAAACAAATGTTGACAAGGGAGATAACCACTTTAGGTAACCCGCCACCCCTAATGTTGCTGACTGGTTTTATGGCTCCACATGTGTGAACACCTTCTGAAGATTATGGTTCTGTTTCAGTCTCTTTCATTAGAAATGATAAGTTTGAAGTATCAAACTGAACCCTTCTTTCACTTGCAGTCACGCAATTTTGTATTGACAAGTTTTCCTCTTTTGCTTTAGGGGCATTCTGCTCATCGTACATGGGCTCAATGAGCATAGGTAAGGAAATCCTGTTGAGTCATTCCCCTCCAGTCCTCCAAGCCTCAGCATGGTGGTGTGCCTACCTATATTTTTCATATCCTCCTTGTACTGAAGGCATTACTGAATGTACTTTGATCTTGCGTTTCAGTGGGAGGTATTTGCATTTTGCCGAGCAGCTAACATCATGTGGCTTTGGAGTATATGCAATGGATTGGATAGGTAAGGAAACCTACTTGTGGTTTTCTGAACATGTGTTCTTCTGGTATATTATAGGAAATGTTACACATGGTTGGTTTGGTGGAAGATCAGTGCTATATTTAGAAATAAAGTAAATACATGATCAATTTCGAGGTATGTTGTTCGATCTTACATAATTATTCCTCGGAGAAAATCTAACTAACTGTTAGTTCTTAATTGCTTGGTATGGGCAAAAAATACTAGGAAACTAGAATAAATTACTACTCCGAGTACTAGTTTTTTTTTGCGTGTGTGGATCATGTAGGTATCAAACTAACTAGGTGTTAGCTGTCTGGTACTCGTAATGTTATGACAACATTTAGAACCAGATAGTAGTTTTTTTATAGCATGTCATAAGGTAAAATATAAGCAACGACGCTTAAGGTTGTCATATGCTGTACCCGCATAGTTGTGGATTCTTACCTTGCAACTCATTCCCATGAATCAAGCAGTACTTTAAAAAATATTCGTGGTTTTCAATCTCTTTGGTCCTATTAGATGTGAGCATGCCTGTTGAATTTTGCATTCATTTCAACATCAACAGGCTAACATGAGCTTACGCTTAACAGGTCATGGAGGCAGTGATGGTCTGCACGGCTATGTTCCTTCTCTCGATTATGTCATAGAAGACATGGTAAGTCTCTGTCTGTCCACCTACTTCTACATTCTGTTCAAGGTTTTTCGATAGAAGGCACAAAGCTATTCTGTTCCTGATTGCTAATGTAATGCTATATTATCATCTCTAAACAGGAAGTACTTCTTGATAAAATTATGCTGGAGAATCCAGATGTTCCTTGTTTTCTACTCGGTCACTCCACTGGTGGAGCTGTTGTTTTGAAGGTATGGCTTGTCGAATTAAATTGCTTTTTGTCATCGGTATTTAGGCCAGATCTAGACACTGACCCTACTCCTCTGGGCCTGTGAACAATGGATACCCTGACGGCGGAGAATGGTGCAAAGCATTAACAAAATAGCCTGGTTGAAATGGTTTGGCTAACGATGCTCATTTAACAACGCTTAATTTTCTTGTTTCATGCGTGCTCATCACTGGCTGTCATCTTGCAGGCGTCGCTGTACGCCCATATCAGAACCAGACTGGAAGGAATCATCCTGACTTCACCAGCTGTGCGTGTAAAACCAGCGCATCCGATAGTTGGGGTAATATTACTATTCCGGTTTCCTATTACTATTCCGAATTATCCTGATTTGAGAACTTTTGATATTGTACGCTCGTATCAAAAGCAGAGCTACTTTAGAAGCTCTGCTTTTGAATTCATCCACAAATCCAAAACTTAAAATTGGCCACACATATTTGTTTAACCTGCATTCCAAGTTGTGTTTCATCACTGAGACTTATCTGAATCAAATGCAGGCCGTGGCACCGATATTCTCTCTGATAGCACCCAAGTTCCAATTCAAGGGAGCCAACAAGCGCGGCATCCCGGTGTCGCGCGACCCCGCCGCACTGCTAGCGAAGTACTCTGATCCGCTGGTCTACACGGGGCCGATCAGGGTCCGTACGGGCCACGAGATCCTGCGCATCTCCTCCTACCTGCTGCACAACCTGAAGAAGGTGACGGTCCCGTTCGTGGTCCTGCACGGCACGGCGGACCGTGTGACGGACCCGCTGGCCTCGCAGGAGCTCTACACCGAGGCAGCGTCGAGGCACAAGGACCTGCGGCTGTACGAGGGATTCCTTCACGATCTGCTCTTCGAGCCCGAGCGCGATGAGATCGCCGCCGACATCATCGGGTGGATGGACCGGACGCTCGGCCTGCAGGCCGTATGAAGGGTAGCTGTTGTCTGAAGATGGGGGAGGAGTTGAACACTCGTGTGCAGATCGCTCCGGTCACAGCCATGGGATTGCAGCCACGGGCTTCATGTCATGGCATGGCAAGACATGCATGATGGCTTTGGTCTGGTTCTTGATTGTATTGTTTGCGGTGACCCTCATCTTTCGATGCTGCCGGTGCAGACCAGTGAAGTGAAAAGCCAGTGGTTTGTGGTTTGTATTAATGCTACACTATCTATAATAACAAAAGGGGCCTGGAAAACCTTTCTCGATCCTGTAAAGTTTGTTGCCCCAATTATTGGCACTACGTATTCCGACCTGCAAACCTTTAAAATGAAAACAAGCAGCTGCACGTATCCTGGCGGTTAGCTGTCTCGGACCAACATGTGCCAACTGCAAGTGGTTGGGAGGGACCGTTTTGTTGGCAGTTTCGAGTCAACAATTGCGAGCGGTAGATTGTTGATTGGACATGTTCGTCTGATTATATGAAACTAGGTGCAGATAATATAATTCCTCCCGCGGATAGATTTTCTGGCTGGTGGCTCTCCTGCAGCAACGTGTGCCGTTGGCGGCCAAGTGGTAGCCGGGGACGATTGACAGTTTCAAGCATGGTCAGCACTGGCGAATGGTAGTTGGTGGGTAGGTGGTCCGAAGTCATGTGCGCGAGGACATGCTCCGTTCAAAAAGCGTTGGCCCTGTTTGGATAACTTAGTTAGAGGTTAGAGTTAGATTCTAACCCTAAATTAATCCTAAACTAACTCTAACCAAAAATCTGTTTGGATGGTAGGGTTAGATTGACAATAAATATTCTTTCTCAATCATTTGACTACTTTAGACCATGTTTGGATGGGAGGGGTAACTTTTTTTACTAATTTTTTTAGTGGACCCAAGAGAACTAACCCAAATAAGCTCTTCTAGTGTAGGCTAGTTTTTTGGGGTGGGTTAGATCCAACTAACCCAAACTAACTCATCATGTTTGGATACTTTTGGGTTATTTGAGCCCCAACTAACCAAAACTAACTCTAACATAGGGATCCAAACAGGGCCGTTGTTCAAGTTTCAGCTTTGCGGGTGTTTGGACCACCGTCACGTAGGACTTCGACACCTTCGGCCTATTCAAATTCCCCACCACGTTTGCCAAGTCTCTTAGCACAATATGTCTCACCGCGTTTTCAGGAATAGCTGGTTATTGAAGATAAGGCTAAGAGATGACCCATTGTAGACAATTTTTTTGTCATCTCTAAATTACATGCAAGACTTAAGATAAGGCTATCTTATCAACCATTGTACATGACCTAAATAAGAGAAGACAAACATTTTCTTATGAGTTCTCTCTCCTCTATCTCATCATTTATCCTATGTAGCATTACTAAGATAGCACTATTGTCCATGCCCTTAGTGGTTACGCTCGTCTTGCTCCGAAACGACGCGGTTTCATAGGGCGTGCTACGTGCTAGTTTTGGCCTAGTAACACCCCTCCCCCACCCACCACACACACACACACTTGCTAAGCATCTTTTACTCATGAGTGTAAGAGGAATAGAGAGAGAGAGAGATTATTGGAATTATTGTTGTATTGCTTGAGCCTCATGGGCGTATATATAAAAGTACAAGATTAATTTGGAGTACAAGACAAGGTAGAAATTAATCCTATGCTATCCTATGTTTCCTAAGTACTCCCTCCGTCTAGGTGAATAAGTCGACTTTAGACTACCAAACACGACATGCAGTGGTTAGTTCATTGCATGCAATGCTATTAATTAGCAAATAAACATTAAGTTCTCTTGTTTTCCCCTCCTCCTTGGTCACGGTGACTTTAGACTACCAAACACGACATGCAGTGGTTAGTTCATTGCATGCAATGCTATTAATTAGCAAATAAACATTAAGTTCTCTTGTTTTCCCCTCCTCCTTGGTCACGGTGCACAACCTAAGATGACTTACTCACCTAGATAGAGGGAGTATTCAACATTCCCCATAGTCACAACGTTACCGACGGAGACGGTGAGACTGGAGAAGAATCCGAAGCTAAGCTGACACATCACGGAAGTCGTGTATAGACTATAGAGTGGAAACCACGAGGTTGCTCAAGTAAGGTGATAGCCCTTTTGTGCCGTTGTTGAGGTAGCCGAGAGAGTTGGGTGGTGTAACCGTGGTCGAGGTAGCCGTGCAAGGGACGTCGTGGTCAATGTCAAGTAAGGGTGGCCGGTGTCGAGGTAGTCGACGTGGAGCCGCAGGCGTAAAGAGGCGCTGGGTTAGTCATTGGCGTAGTGGTGCCCCGCGAAGAAGCAGGTGTTGACGAGGTGTCTCTCTGGGTTTGCCAAGTCGGGGCACACGTCGTGGACAAAGGCACACGTTGCTGTTGTCAGCACCGAGCATGTGTAGACGGACGAAGTCGATGTTGACGAAGCGCCGCACTAGGCTTGCCAGGCCCGGGGACACATCATGGACGAAGGCACGCGTTGGTGGTGCCAACATTGGGCATGTGTAGTGTTGGGGAACGCAGTATTTCAAAAAATTTACCTACGATCACGCAAGATCTATCTATGTGATGCATAGCAACGAGCGGGAGAGTGTATCCGCATACCCTCGTAGACCGAAAGCGGAAGCGTTAAGTAACGCGGTTGATGTAGTCGAACGTCTTCGCGATCCAACCGATCAAGTACCGAACGCACGGCACCTCCGCGATCTGCACACGTTCAAATTTCGGTGGCGCCCCTTGAACTCTATATCCGGTGAGGCCGAGGGAGAGTTTCACGTCGACGACGGCGTGATGACGGTGATGATGAAGTTACCGACGCAGGGCTTCACCTAACCACTACAACGATATGACCGAGGTGGAAATATGTGGAGGGGGCACCGCACATGGCTAAACAATCAACTTGTGTGTCTATGGGGTGCCCCCCTCCACCGTATATGAAGGAGTGGAGGAGGAGGAGGGCCGGCCTCATGGGGTGCGCCCAAGGGGGGATTCCTACTCCTAGTAGGAGTAGGTTTCCCCCTTTCCCTAGTTGGAGTAGGAGAAGAAGGAAGAGGGAAAGGGAGAGAAGGAAAGCCCCCCCCCCCCCAATTCGGATTGGGCTTGGGGGCGCACGCCTCCCACTTGGCCGCCTCCTCCTCATTTCCACCATGGCCCATTAAGGCCCATTAACTCCCCGGGGGGTTCCGGTAGCCTCTCGGTACTCCCGAAGATGCCCGAACTCATCTGAAACCTTTCCGGTGTCCAAACACAGCCTTCCAATATATCAATCTTCATGTCTCGACCATTTCGAGACTCCTCGTCATGCCCGTGATCACATCCGGGACTCCGAACAACCTTTGGTACATCAAAACACATAAACTCATAATACCAATCGTCATCGAACGTTAAGCGTGCGGACCCTACCGGTTCGAGAACTATGTAGACATGACTGAGACTCATCTCCGGTTAATAACCAATAGCGGAACTTGGATGCTCATATTGGCTCCCACATATTCTACGAAGATATTATCGGTCAAACCGCATAACAACATACGTTGTTCCCTTTGTCATCGGTATGTTACTTGCCCGAGATTCGATCGTCAGTATCGCAATACCTAGTTCAATCTCACATCGGCAAGTCTCTTTACTCGCTTCGTAATGCATCATCCCGCAACTAACTCATTAGTCACATTGCTTGCAAGGCTTATAGTGATGTGCATTACCGAGAGGGCCCAGAGATACCCCTCCGACAATCGGAGTGACAAATCCTAATCTTGATCTATGCCAACTCAACAAACACCATTGGAGACACTGAGAGCATCTTTATAATCACCCAGTTATGTTGTGACGTTTGATAGCACACTAAGTGTTCCTCCGGTATTTGGGAGTTGCATAATCTCATAGTCATAGGAACATGTATAAGTCATGAAGAAAGCAATAGCAACAAACTAAACGATCATTGTGTTAAGCTAATGGATGGGTCTTGTCAATCACATCATTCTCTAATGATGTGATCCCGTTAATCAAATGACAACTCATGTCTATGGTTAGGAAACTTAACCATCTTTGATTAACGAGCTAGTCAAGTAGAGGCATACTAGTGACACTCTGTTTGTGTATGTATTCACACATGTACCAAGTTTATGGTTAATAGAATTCTAGCATGAATAAGAAACATTTATCATGATATAAGGAAATATAAATAACAACTTTATTATTGCCTCTAGGGCATATTTCTTTCAGTCTCCCACTTGCACTAGAGTCAATAATCTAGATTACATAGTAATGATTCTAACACCCATGGAGTCTTGGTGCTGATCATGTTTTGCTCGTGAGAGAGGCTTAGTCAACGGGTCTGCAACATTCAGATCCGTATGTATATTGCAAATCTCTATGTCTCCCTCCTTGAATTGATCGCGGATGGAATTGAAGTGTCTCTTGATGTGCTTGGTTCTCTTGTGAAATCTGGATTCCTTTGCCAAGGCAATTGCACCAGTATTGTCACAAAAGATTTCCATTGGACCCGATGCACTAGGTATGACACCTAGATTGGATATGAACTCCTTCATCCAGACTTCTTCATTTGCTGCTTCCGAAGCAGCTATGTACTCCGCTTGACACCTAGATCCCGCCACGACGCTTTGCTTAGAACTGCACCAATTGACAGCTCCACCGTTCAATATATATACGTATCCGGTTTGTGACTTAGAGTCATCCGGATCAGTGTCAAAGCTTGCATCGACGTAACCATTTATGACGAGCTCTTTGTCACCTCCATAAACGAGAAACATATCCTTAGTCCTTTTCAGGTATTTCAGGATGTTCTTGACCGATGTCCAGTGATCCACTCCTGGATTACTTTGGTACCTCCCTGCTAAACTAATAGCAAGGCACACATCAGGTCTGGTACACAACATTGCATACATGATAGAACCTATGGCTGAAGCATAGGGAATGACTTTCATTTTCTCTCTATCTTCTGCGGTGGTTGGGCATTGAGTCTGACTCAACTTCACACCTTGTAACACAGGCAAGAACCCTTTCTTTGCTTGATCCATTTTTAACTTCTTCAAAACTTTATCAAGGTATGTGCTTTGTGAAAGTCCAATTAAGCGTCTTGATCTATCTCTATAGATCTTGATGCCCAATATATAAGCAGCTTCACCGAGGTCTTTCATTGAAAAACTTTTGTTCAAGTATCCTTTTATGCTATCCAGAAATTCTATATCATTTCCAATCAACAATATGTCATCCACATATAATATTAGAAATGCTACAGAGCTCCCACTCACTTTCTTGTAAATACAGGCTTCTCCAACTGTATAAAACCATATGCTTTGATCATACTATCAAAACGTTTATTCCAACTCCGAGATGCTTGCACCAGTCCATAAATGGATCGCTAGAGCTTGCACACTTTATTACCATCCTTCTTCCAGAAATCCATTCAAGAATGCAGTTTTTACATCCATTTGCCAAATTTCATAATCATAAAATGTGGCAATTGCTAACATGATTCGGACAGACTTAAGCATCGCTACTGGTGAGAAGGTCTCATCATAGTCAACTCCTTGAACTTGTCGAAAACCTTTCGCAACAAGTCGAGCTTTGTAGATAGTAACATTACCGCCAGCGTCAGTCTATTTCTTGAAGATCCATTTATTCTCTATGGCTTGCCGATCATTGGGCAAGTCAACCAAAGTCCACACTTTATTCTCATACATGGATCCCATCTCAGATTTCATGGCCTCAAGCCATTTCGCGGAATCTGGGCTCATCATCGCTTCCTCATAGTTCGTAGGTTCGTCATGGTCAAGTAACACGACCTCCAGAACAGGATTACCATACCACTTTGGTGTGGATCTTACTCTGGTTGACCTACGAGGTTCGGTAGTAGCTTGATCTGAAGTTACATGATCATCATCATTAGCTTCCTCACTAATTGGTGTAGGAGTCACAGGAACTGATTTATGTGATGAACTACTTTCCAATAAGGGAGCAGGTACAGTTACCTCATCAAGTTCTACTTTCCTCCCACTCACTTCTTTCGAGAGAAACTCCTTCTCTAGAAAGGATCCATTCTTAGCAACGAATATCTTGCCTTCGGATCTGTGATAGAAGGTGTACCTGATCTCTTTTGGGTATACTATGAAGACACATTTCTCCGATTTGGGTTCGAGCTTATCAGGTTGAAGTTTTTTCACATAAGCATCGCAACCCCAAACTTTAAGAAACGACAACTTGGGTTTCTTGCCAAACCACAGTTCATAAGGTGTCGTCTAAACGGATTTATGTGCCCTATTTAACGTGAATGCAGGCGTCTCTAAAGCATAACCCAAAACGATAGCGGTAAATCAGTAAGAGACATCGTAGATCGCACCATATCTAATAAAGTGCGGTTACGACGTTCGGACACACCATTATGCCGTGGTGTTCCGTGTGACGTGAGTTGCGAAACTATTATGTATTGTTTCAAATGAAGACCAAACTCGTAACTCAAATATTCTCCTCCACGATCAGATCGCAGAAACTTTATTTTCTTGTTACGATGATTTTCCACTTCACTCTGAAATTCTTTGAACTTTTCAGACTTATGTTTTATCAAGTAGATATACCCATATCTGCTTAAATCATCTGTGAAGGTCAGAAAATAACGATACCCGCCGCAAGCCTCAATATTCATCGGACCGCATACATCAGTATGTATTATTTCCAATAAATTTGTTGCTCGCTCCATTGTTCCTGAGAACAGAGTTTTAGTCATCTTGCCCGTGAGGCATGGTTCTTAAGTACCAAGTGATTCATAATCAAGTGATTCCAAAAGTCCATCGGTATGGAGTTTCTTCATGCGCTTTACATCAATATGACCCATACGGCAGTGCCACAAATAAGTTGCACTATCATTATCAACTCTGCATCTGTTGGCTTCAATATTATGAATATGTGTATCACTACTATCGAGATTCAGTAAAAATAGACCACTCTTCAAGGGTGCATGACCATAAAAGATATTACTCATATAAATAGAACAACCATTATTCTCAGATTTAAATGAATAACCGTCTCGCATCAAACAAGATCCAGATATAATGTTCATGCTTAACATTGGCACCAAATAACAATTATTCAGGTCTAAAACTAATCCCGAAGGTAGATGTAGAGGTAGCGTGCCGATGGCGATCACATCGACTTTGAAACCATTTCCCACGCGCATCGTCACCTCGTCCTTAGCCAATCTTCACTTAATCCGTAGTCCATGTTTAGAGTTTCAAATATTAGCAACAAAACCAATATCAAATACCCAGGTACTCACTACTGCAGGATGGGCCAAACGCAACACTACGATCAGAGACCCTTCGGCAAAACTGTGTGTGATGCCATAATCGCAAACGGTGGTGTAAAAAAACTGTCAAAAAAGGTGCAAAATATTTGCGATGACAGATGCATCAAACATGGTTAAGATTTTAGTTGCGTGTGCGATCCAGGGCATACGGTTCAGCTCAATGAACTCTTTGCGATGAGGCGGAACAAAAGAAATGGGCAGCCAAATGAAGGCGTGTGCGATATAGAGCATACGGTTCACTCGGATGAACTGTGTGTGATTAGGCAACACAATGGAAGCGGTTCAACTGAACAAGATGTGTGTGATACGCGGCAAACAGGTCCGTAATCAGAAATGTGTGCGAAGACCAATAATAACACAGACGATTGCTGGTAATAAGCCGTGTGAATTGCTCTGTCTACAGTAGAATAACATGTGTGTGTGTGTATATATATATATATATATATATATATATATAAAACTAAAATAAACATCCAATTACATAAGTGACTATACAGATCATTCGCACACACCTTAATAAACAATTGCATGCATTCTAAAGTAGGAGAAACGATCGTCTAGTCATCTACTTCTTGTAACGCTCTCGCCACTGCTATGTGGCTCGATCCCTCGTCTGGGTCAGGAAGAAGACGGTTCCTCATGTCAACGATCCGCCTGTACATCTTGTAGCTTGTGTACGCGTCCATGGCCGCGTACTTGACATGTTGTTCATCCAGTCTCTCATGCCACACACTGTGCCAGGCGTTCTTATCCTTATTGCTCTCTTCTTTCATCTTCATGTAGTAGGGGTCGATGATGGCCGAGGCGAGGTCAACCAGGGAGTTCAGTTTGTTTTTGTCGCTGCCCCAGACCTTGTAGTGGTGCTGGATGTTGACAAGATTCGGGCATTTCAAGTCCGAAACCTTGAGCGCTTTTTAGATCGTTGGCGGTGTCCACCGTAGCGAAACTGTAGTCAGAGCTGTTGATAAACCTGGAGAAACGCTCGCAAGGCCTTGTGGCAAGGTGGTAGTGGTAGACGAGGACGTCATGTCGCACGCACAACTGGGTGACGCAACCTTCTTATCGTGCCCGACGCGACCGATGGTGTACTTGAGGTCGAAGCCGACCACTCGGTACTTGTCCTCGGCAAGGAACTGCTCCATAGTTTGGATGTAGCTCTCCACAGAGACCGGATCGTTCGTGTACACCACCGAGAGGGCCTTCCCCCTCACGTGGGTGTCCACTATGTGATGCGTGGTGAACTGCCCACCGTTGTCGTCGGCGGCCGCTGGGAGCGCCATTGGGACCTCTGGATTTCCTCTCTGTATGTGTTCTCGTGGGTGTGCTTATTGTGTCGTGTGAGACGAGAGATGAAGGTAAATGGCCGCAGGAATAAAAGGGGGCCGGGCGGCGTGGATTCTCGGCGCGTCCGCATGGCAGTTTTTGCAGTGGGTAACTGCATCGTCGCGCCGCGCCCGGCGCAACCGCTTGCACACGAACGTGCGTGATCGTGCGCCGGCCCCAAACACTGGCAGCGCGCGTGGAGGGACGAGGGCAGAGCACTCGGAGGGACGCGAGAGCAGAGCGCGCCGCGGCCACCTGAACCGCTAGCAACCACACACATAGAGCAATTGAACACGCAAGAAATGGTCGCCTACAAGCCGGCCGACAGCCGTGTCGCTGCGTAGAGAGCGGCCATGTGCTACCACCTTGATATGTCTCCATCGTATCTATAATTTTTGATTGTTCCATGCCAATATTCTACAACTTCCATATACTTTTTGGCAACTTTTTATACTATTTTTGGGTCTAACATATTGATCCAGTGCCCAGTGCCAGTTCCTGTCTGTTGCATGTTTTTGGTTTCGCACAATATCCATATCAAACAGAATCCAAACGGGATAAAAATGGACCGAGAATTATTTTGGAATATTTGGAAAATCTGGGAGAAAGATCAACGCGAAACGGTGTCCGAGGTGGGCACGACGTAGGGGGGGTGCACCCTACCCCCCAGGGCGCGCCCCTGACCCTCGTGGGCCACCCGTAAGGCGGTTGATGCCCTTCTTTGGCCGCAAGAAAGCTAATTTTTGGTAAAAAATCACGGCGAAGGTTTCAGTCCAATCGGAGTTACGGATCTCCATATATATACGAAACAGTGAAAGGGCAGCAGGAGAACACAGAAACAGAGAGAAACAGAGAGATAGATCCAATCTCGGAGGGGCTCTCGCCCCTCCCATGCCATGGAGGCCAAGGACCAGAGAGGAAACCCTTCTCCCATCTAGGGAGGAGGTCAAGGAAGAAGAAGACGAAGGGGCCCCCTCTCCCCTTCTCTTCCGGTGGCGCCGGAACACTGTCGTGGCCATCATCATCACCGCAATCTTCACCAACAACTTCACCGCCATCATCACCAACTCTTCCCCCCTCTATGCAGCGGTGTAACCTCTCTCTTACCCGCTGTAATCTCTACTTAAACATGGTGCTCAACACTATATATTATTTCCCAATGATGTATGGCTATCCTATGATGTTTGAGTAGATCTGTTTTGTCCTATGGGCTATTTGATGATCAAGATTGGTTTGAGTTGCATGTTTTATTATTGGTGCTGTCCTATGGTGCTATATGTGTCGCGCAAGCGTGAGGGATCCCCGCTGTAGGGTGTTGCAATACGTTCATGATTTCTTATAGTGGGTGGCGTGAGTGACAGAAGCACATACCCGAGTAAGTAGGTTGTTTTCGTATGGGATAAAGAGGACTTGATACTTTAATGCTATGGTTGGGTTTTACCTAAATGATCTTTAATAGTTGCGGATGCTTGCTAGAGTTCCAATTGCAAGTGCATATGATCCGAGTAGAGAAAGTATGTTAGCTTATGCCTCTCCCTCAAATAAAATTGCAATAATGATTACCGGTCTAGTTATCGATTGCCTAGGGACAAATAAAGCTCTTTACTAAATCTAATTTAGTTGTGTCTTTATCTAAACAGCCCCTACTTTTTATTTACGCGCTCTTTATATTCTTGCAAACCTATCCAAAAATACCTACAAAGTACTTCTAGTTTCATACTTGTTTCCTAGAGTTTAACGAGCGTCAAGCGTGCGTAGAGTTGTATCGGTGGTCGATAGAACTTGAGGGAATATTTGTTCTACCTTTAGCTCCTCGTTGGGTTCGACACTCTTACTTATCGAAAGAGGCTACAATTGATCCCCTATACTTGTGGTTATCAAGACCTTTTCCTGGCGTCGTTGCCGGGGAGTTATAGCGTGGGGTGAATATTCTCGTGTGTGCTTGTTTTCTTTATCACTAAGTAATTTTTATTTGCTGTTCTTAGTTGTTTTCTATCTTTAGTTATGTGTAGAAAACGCAAAATACCAAAAAAAATTAGTTGTACCTACTGAACCAATGGTTGAAGAACCACTCGAAATCTATCACACTCCTGAAGCTTTTTACTTGGATCATCTTCGATCCCTATGTGCTCGTGCTGAAACCCCTACTAGCTTAGTTGAGGGCAAATCTTTAGATGAGCATGCTTGTTATGTGCGACACCGAATATCTAAAAAAGGGAAAATTCTATTAGGTCAAATTCATCGTTTGCAATGCTATGCTTGGAATTTATGTGAAATATATGATATTACTTGTTGTTTTGAAAACCCTAAGAAACACCTTCCCTATCAATGTGAGTTTAGTGATAATGGAATCGTATCTTTGTATGCTAAAGGTGTTTATAGTTACTATGATATTCAACAAATTGAAGAATTTGTTACTTTTAAGGGTGCTTATGAAATTGCTTCTTTGATTGAAACGTATGATGCTAATCTGCACAAATCTGAAAATTTTGCCATACTTAAATATTGCTATGATAATTATGCTTCTAATGCCTATGTTGAACCATATATTGAGGACTACCCCGCTGTCCAAGAAGAGACTAATATTTTGCAGGAGTCTATGGAAGAAGAGATTGATGAAACTGTGAGCTCATTGGATGAAAAAGATGAGGAGGAGAGCGAAGAACAAAAGGAGGAAGAGCGGATTAGCTACCCGTGCCCACCTTCTGATGAGAGTAACTCTTCAACTCATACATTGTTTAATTTCCCTTTGTGCTTACCGAAGGATGAATGCTATGATGATTGTTATGATCCCATTGATTCTCTTGAAATATCCCTTTTTGATGATGCTTGCTGTGCTTGTGGCCAAGATGCCTATATGAATTATGCTTATGGAGATGAACTTGCTATAGTTCCTTATGTTAAACATGAAGTTGTTGCTATTGCACCCACGCATGATAGTCCTATTATCTTTTTGAATTCTCCCGATTATACTACATCGGAGAAGTTTGCTCTTATTAAGGATTATATTGATGGGTTGCCTTTTACCGTTGCACATGATGATTTTGATAGATATAATATGCATGTGCTTGCTGCTCCTACTTGCAATTATTATGAGAGAGGAACTATATCTCCACCTCTCTATGTTTCCAATACAATAAAATTGCAAGAAACTGTTTATACTATGCATTGGCCTTTACTATGTGTGCATGAATTGTTCTTTTATGACATGCTGATGCATAGGAAGAGAGTTAGACTTTGTTATTACATGATATATGTTACTTTTTGCTCATTACTAAATTACAAATCATTGCTAATTAAAATTGGCTCTTATATACCTTGGGATCCGGGTGGATTCACTACTTGAGCACTATATGCCTAGCTTAATGGCTTTAAAGAAAGTTCTGCCAGGGAGACAACCCGGAAGTTTTAGAGAGTCATTTATTTCTGTTGAGTGCTTTCATATAGTTTAAAAACAACAAAAATAAAGAGGGGAACCCAAAACTTTTCAAAAGGAAAGTGAAAGTGAGAAAGACAAGCATTGTTGAAGTGGGAGAGCTCCTTGAACTTTGTTCATGCTCACGGCAACTTTGTGAATCTTGATTACAGAAACTTTTCAACAAAAATAATTATCCCCTTGTACAATTCCATTTTATTATAAAAATAATGTGACAAGGTTTGCCTTTAGTATGGTTTGTACGGTGCAGGACAGAAACTTTGGCTGTAGTGCACGAATTTATTTTTTTACTGAAACGTAAAATGGTTCTGATTCTTTTTGCACTGTCTTTCTATACAAATTGTTTATGTTTCCTAATTTTGGCAGAATTTTTCAAGTATCAGAAGTATGGTGAATGTTCAGATTATTACAGACTGTTCTGTTTTAGACATATTCTGTTTTTGATGCATAGTTTGCTTGTTTTGATAAAACTATCAATTTATATCAGTGGATTAAGTCATGAAAAATTTATATTACAGTAGACACAATGCAAAAATAAAATATGAATTGGTTTGCAACAATACTTAGAGTGGTGATTTGCTTTATTATACTAACGGTTCTTACCGAGTTTTTTGTTGAAGTTTTGTGTGGATGAAGTGTTCGATGATCGAGAAGGTTTCGATGTGAGAAGAAGGAAGAGAGGCAAGAGCTCAATCTTGGGGATTGCCGAGGCACCCCAAGTAAATATTCAAGGAGACTCAAGCATCTAAGCTTGGGGATGCCCCGGAAGGCATCCCCTCTTTCTTCAACAAGTATCAGTATGTTTTCGGATTTGTTTCGTTCATGCGATATGTGCAAATCTTGGAGCGTCTTTTGCATCTAGTTTTCATTTTTCTTTTATGCACCATGTTGGTATTGAGATGATCCTTGGTTGATTTATAGAATGCCCTTTGCACTTCACTTATATCTTTTGAGTATGGCTTTATAGAATGCTTCATGTGCTTCACTTATATCATTTTCTCTTCACTTAGACAACCGCCATTTGTAGAATGCTCTTTTGCTTGACTTATATTTGTAGAAAGAATTAAACTCTCGTTCTTCACTTATATCTATTTAGAGAGATGACAGGAACTGGTCATTCACATGGTTAGTCATAAAATCCTACATAAAACTTGTAGATCACTAAATATGATATGTTTGATTCTTTGCAATAGTTTTGCGATATAAAGATGGTGATATTAGAGTCATGCTAGTGGGTAGTTGTGGATTAGTAGAAATACTTGTGTTGAGGTTTGTGATTCCCGTAGCATGCACATATGGTGAACCGTTATGTGATGAAGTCGGAGCATGATTTATTTATTGATTGTCTTCCTTATGAGTGGCGGTCGGGGACGAGCGATGGCCTTTTCCTACCAATCTATCCCCCTAGGAGTTGATACGTCTCCAACGTATCTATATTTTTTGATTGCTCCATGCTATATTATATACTGTTTTGGATCATATTGGGCTTTATTTTCCACTTTTATATTACTTTTGGGACTAACCTATTAACCGGAGGCCCAGCCCAGAATTGCTGTTTTTTTGCCTATTTCAGTGTTTCAAAAAAACGGAATATCAATCGGAGTCCAAACGGAATGAAATCTTGAGGAACGTGATTTTCTCATCGGATAAAATCCAGGAGATTTGGACCCTCGGTCAAGAAAGAAGGGAGGCGGAACACGAGGGTGGAGCGCGCCTGCCTCGTGGGCCCCAAGCTGCACCGACGTACTCCTTCCTCCTATATATACCTCGTCCCCAACAGATCGAGAGACGGAGCCAAAACCTAATTCCACCGCCGCAACTTTCTCAGATCCACGAGATCCCATCTTGGGGCCTGTTCCGGAGCTCACGGAAGGGAATCCACCACGGAGGGCTTCTACATCATCATCATAGCCTCTCCGATGAAGTGTGAGTAGTTTACTTCAGACCTTCGGGTCCATAGTTAGTAGCTAGATGGCTTCTTCTCTCTTTTTGGATCTCAATACAATGTTCTCCCCCTCTCTCGTGGAGATCTATTCGATGTAATCTTCTTTTTGCGGTGTATTTGTTGAGACCGATGAATTGTGGGTTTATGATCAAGATTATCTATGAGCAATATTTGAATCTTCTCTGAATTCTTTTATGTATGATTTGTTATCTTTGCAAGTCTCTTCGAATTATCCGTTTGGTTTACTAGATTGGTAGTTCTTGCAATGGTAGGAGTGTTTAGCTTTGGGTTCAATCTTGCGTTGTCCTTTCCCAGTGACAGTAGGGGCAGCAAGGCACGTATTGTATTGTTGCCATCGAGGATAACAAGATGGGGTTTTTATCATATTGCATGAATTTATCCCTCTACATCATGTCATCTTGCTTAAGGCGTTACTCTGTTTCTTTAACTTAATACTCTAGATGCATCTTTGGATAGCGGTCGATGAGTGGAGTAATAGTAGTAGATGCGGTGAGTCGGTCTACTTGTCTCGGACGTGATGCCTATATACATGATCATACCTAGATACTCTCATAACTATGCTCAATTCTGTCAATTGCTCAACAAAGAATTCGTTCACCCACCGTAAAATACGTATGCTCTTGAGAGAAGCCACTAGTGAAATCTATGGCCCCCCGGGTCTATTCTCATCATATTAATCTTCCATCACTTTATTATTGCTTTGCTTTTTTACTTTGCCTTTTATTTTACTTTGCATCTTTATACCAAAAATACCAAAAATATTATCTATCATCTCTATCGGATCTCACTCTCGTAAGTGACCGTGAAGGGATTGACAACCCCTATTCGCGTTGGTTGCGAGGAGTTATTTGCTTTGTGTAGGTACGAGGGACTTGCGCGTGGCCTCCTCTTGGATTGATACCTTGGTTCTCAAAACTGAGGGAAATACTTACGTTACTCTGCTGCATCATCCTCTCCTCTTCGGGGAAAACCAACGCAAGCTCAAGACGTAGCAAGAAGGATTTCTGGCGCCGTTGCCGGGGAGTCTACGCAAAAGTCAACATACCAAGTACCCATCACAATCCCTTATCTCCCGCATTACATTATTTTCCATTTGCCTCTCGTTTTCCTCTCCCCACTTCACCCTTTCCATTTTATTCGCCCTCTCTTTTCCGTTTGCCTTCCCGTTGCCATGGCCGAATAAAAAAGAAATAAGGGTCCTTTCCAGGGTTCTAGTACCTTGGATAACCCCTCTATCCTCTCTAAGCTCATAAATAATGATGCTACGGAAAGACCCACCGGGGTTACCAATGAGAGCTTAAATAATTTTGATGAAGATGACTCTGGAATTTTTCGTTATTTACTTGATGAGTCTTTAAAAGATGCTTGGGATAGGTTATTAAGGATTCGGCTAGCTATGTACCACAATATCAAATTGAGGTTTACTTAAAAAGTTTCTATGTTGGATTGCCCGCTTCTTTCAAACAAGTTCTAGATTCTATTTTTGATGAAGGTTTTCTTGAAGGGGATGCTATAGATACCTATGAAAAAATGAAACTATATTTGGGCACCCCATGAATGATAAGGTTGAGTCTACCACTCTCTTATGCTTCTACCAAAACAAAATTATCAAAGAGATGAAATCTAGTTTAGATGCAAATTTCCGTAACGTGCTTAATCTCACTTCCTCCATTAATGGCAATGTGCTTTCCCAAAATAGAAGGATGAATTCCATAGAAAAGAAAATTGCTCTTTTCTTTTCGAGTGTCAAAGATGGCAATACCTAGATCTATCCTTGCTTTTATGCCTAGCTAGTGGCGTTAAACGATAGTGCTTGTTGGGAGGCAACCCAATTTTATTTTTGTTTTTTTTGTTTTTTTATGTTTAGGAATAAATAATCCATCTAGCTTCTGTTTAGACGTGGTTTATGTTTTAATTAGTGTTTGTGCCAAGTTAAACCTATGGGATCTTCTTGGATGATAGTTATTTGTTCACGAAAACAATTGTTAAAGATCACAAGAACGTGATAAAATAGTGATTCCAATTGCTTATGACCAATAAACAAATTGTCTAGGTTTTCCTATTTTGGCTGAAGTTTTGGAGTTCCAGAAGTTTGCGTTAGTTACAGATTACTACAGACTGTTCTATTTTTGACAGATTCTGTTTTCCGTGTGTTGTTTGCTTATTTTGATGAATCTATGGCTAGTAAAATAGTTTATAATCCATAGAGAAGTTGGAATACAGTAGGTTTAACACCAATATAAATAAAGAATGATTTCAGTACAGTACCTTGAAGTGGTCTTTTGTTTTCTTTCGCTAACGGAGCTCACGAGATTTCTGTTGAGTTTTGTGTTGTGAAGTTTTCAAGTTTTGGGTGAAATCTTTTGATGGATTATGGAACAAGGAGTGGCAAGAGCCTAAGCTTGGGGATGCCCATGGCACCCCAAGATAATCCAAGGACACCAAAATTCAAAGCTTGGGGATGCCGGAAGGCATCCCTCTTTAAATCCACTTCCATCGGTAACTTTACTTGGAGCTATATTTTTATTCACCACATGATATGTGTTTTGCTTGGAGCGTCTTGTATTATGTGCGTCTTTGCTTTTTAGTTTACCACAATCATCCTTGCTGTACACACCTTTTGATAGAACCATACATGAATTGAAATTTGATAGAATACTCTATGTGCTTCACTTATATCTTTTGAGCTATATAGTTTTGCTCTAGTGCTTCACTCATATCTTTTAGAGCACGGTGGTGGATTTGTTTTATAGAAACTATTGATCTCTGATGCTTCACTTAGATTATTTTGAGAGTCTTAAATAGCATGGTAATTTTCTTAATAATAATATGCTAGGTATACAAAAATAGTAAAAACTTTCTTATGAGTGCGTTGAATACTAAGAAAAGTTTGATGGTTGATAATTGTTTTGAGATATGGAGGTGATAATATCAAAGTCGTGCTAGTTGAGTAGTTGTGAATTTGAGAAATGCTTGTGTTGAAGTTTGCAAGTCCCATAGCATGCACGTATGGTAAACGTTATGTAACAAATTTGAAACCTGAGGTGCTAGCTGATTGTCCTCCTTATGAGTGGCGGTCGGGGACGAGCGATGGTCTTTTCCTACCAATCTATCCCCCTAGGAGCATGCACTTAGTGCTTTGGTTTTTGATGGCTTGTAGATTTTTGCAATAAGTATGTGATTTCTTTATGACTAATGTTGAGTCCATGGATTATACGCACTCTCACCCTTCCATCATTGCTAGCCTCTTCGGTACCGTGCATTGCCCTTTCTCACATTGGGAGTTGGTGCAAACTTCGCCGGTGCATCCAAACCCTGTGATATGATACGCTCTTTCACACATAAACCTCCTTATATCTTTCTCAAAACAGCCACCATACCTACCTATTATGGCATTTCCATAGCCATTCCGAGATATATTGCCATGAAACTTTCCACCATACCGTTCTTCATGACACATTCATTATTGTCATATTGCTTAGCATGATCATGTAGTTGGCTTAGTATTTGTGGCAAGGCCATCTTTCATAATTCTTTCATACATGTCACTCTTGATTCATTGCATATCCCGGTACACCACCGGAGGCATTCATATAGAGTCATACTTTGTTCTAGTATCGAGTTGTAATCATTGAGTTGTAAATAAATAGAAGTGTGATGATCATCATTTTCTAGAGCATTGTCCCAAGTGAGGAATAAATAAATAAATAAGAGAAAGGCCATAAAAAAAGAAAAGGCCCAAAAAATGAGAGAAAAAGAGAGAAGGGACAATGTTACTATCCTTTTCCACACTTGTGCTTCAAAGTAGCACCATGTTCTTCATATAGCGAGTCTCATATATTGTGCTTCAAAGTAGCACCATGTCCTTCATATAGAGAGTCTCTTGTTTTGTCACTTTCATATACTAGTGGGGATTTTTCATTATAGAACTTGGCTTGTATATTCCAACGATGGGCTTCCTCAAATGCCCTAGGTCTTCATGAGCAAGCAAGTTGGATGCACACCCACTTAGTTTCTTTTGTTGAGCTTTCATACATTTATAGCTCTAGTGCATCCGTTGCATGGCAATCCCTGCTCCTTGCATTAACAACAATTGATGGGCATCGTCATAGCCCGTTGATTAACCTCGTTGACGTAAGACCTTCTCCTTTTTTGTCTTCTCCACATAACCCCCATCATCATATTCTATTCCACCCATAGTGCTATGTCCATGGCTCGCGCTCATATATTGCGTGAAAGTTTATAGGTTTGAGATTACTAAAGTATGAAACAATTGCTTTGGCTTGTCATCGGGGTTGTGAATGATGAGAGCATTCTTGTGTGACGAAAATGGAGCATGACTAAACTATATGATTTTGTAGGGATGAACTTTCTTTGGCCATGTTATTTTGAGAAGACATAATTGCTTTGTTAGTATGCTTGAATTATTATTATTTTTATGTCAATATGAACTTTTGTCTTGAATCTTTTGGATCTGAATATTCATACCACAATTAAGAAGAGTTACATTGGAATTATGCCAAGTAGCACTCCGCATCAAAAATTCTCTTTTTATCATTTACCTACTCGAGGACGAGCAGGAATTAAACTTGGGGATGCCTGATACGTCTCCAACGTATCTATAATTTTTGATTGCTCCATGCTATATTATCTACTGTTTTGGACCATATTGGGCTTTATTTTCCACTTTTATATTACTTTTGGGACTAACCTATTAACCGGAGGCCCAGCCTAGAATTGCTATTTTTTTTGCCTATTTCAGTGTTTCGAAGAAAAATAATATCAAACGGAGTCCAAACGGAATGAAATCTTCGGGAACGTGATTTTCTCATGAGATAAGATCCAGGAGACTTGGACCCTCGGTCAAGAAAGGAGGGAGGCGGCCACGAGGGTGGAGGCCGCGCCCCCTGCCTCGTGGGCCCCCCGAAGCTCCACCGACATACTCCTTCCTCCTATATATACCTACGTACCCCCAAAAGATCAGAGACGGAGCCAAAAACCTAATTCCACCGCCGCAACTTTCTGTATCCACGAGATCCCATCTTGGGGCCTATTCTGGAGCTCCGCCGGAAGGGGAATCCACCATGGAGGGCTTCTACATCATCATCATAGCCTCTCTGATGAAATGTGAGTAGTTTACTTCAGACCTTCGGGTCCATAGTTAGGGTTTAGATGGCTTCTTCTCTCTTTTTGGATCTCAATACAATGTTCTCCCCCTCTCTCGTGGAGATCTATTCGATGTAATCTTCTTTTTGCGGTGTGTTTGTTGAGATCGATGAATTATGGGTTTATGATCAAGATTATCTATGAGCAATATTTGAATCTTCTCTGAATTCTTTTATGTATGATTGGTTATCTTTGCAAGTCTCTTCGAATTATCCGTTTGGTTTGGCCAACTAGATTGGTAGTTCTTGCAATGGGAGAAGTGTTTAGCTTTGGGTTCAATCTTGCGTTGTCCTTTCCCAGTGAAAGTAGGGGCAGCAAGGCACGTATTGTATTGTTGCCATAGAGGATAACAAGATGGGGTTTTTATCATATTGCATGAATTTATCCCTCTACATCATGTCATCTTGCTTAAGGCGTTACTCTGTTTTCATTAACTTAATACTCTAGATGCATCTTTGGATAGCGGTCGATGAGTGGAGTAATAGTAGTAGATGCAGCCAGGAGTCGGTCTACTTGTCTCGGACGTGATGCCTATATACATGATCATACCTAGATACTCTCATAACTATGCTCAATATTGTCAATTGCTCAACAGTAATTCGTTCACCCACTGTAAAATACTTACGCTCTTGAGAGAAGCCACTAGTGAAATCTATGGCCCCCGGGTCTATTCTCATCATATTAATCTTCCATCACTTTATTATTGCTTTGCTTTTTTACTTTGCCTTTTATTTTACTTTGCATCTTTATACCAAAAATACCAAAACTATATCTATCATCTCTATCAGATCTCACTCTCGTAAGTGAACGTGAAGGGATTGACAACCCCTATTCGCGTTGGTTGCGAGGAGTTATTTGCTTTGTATAGGTACGAGGGCTTGCGCGTGGCCTCCTACTGGATTGATACCTTGGTTCTCAAAAACTGAGGGAAATACTTACGCTACTCTGCTGCATCATCCTCTCCTCTTCGGGGAAAACCAACGCAAGCTCAAGACGTAGCAGGAGCATGCGCATAGTATTTTGTTTCAATAACTAATAGATTTTTGCAATAAGTATGTGAGTTCTTTATGAATAATGTTGAGTCCATGGATTATACGCACTCTCACCCTTCCATCATTGCTAGCCTATTCGGTACCGTGCATTGCCCTTTCTCACCTCAAGAGTTGGTGCAAACTTCGCCGGTGCATCCAAACCCCGTGATATGATACGCTCTGTCACACATAAGCCTTATTATATCTTCCTCAAAACAGCCACCATACCTACCTATCATGGCATTTCCATAGCCATTTCGGGATATATTGCCATGCAACTTCCAACATTATCATATACATGACTTGAGCATTTATTGTCATATTGCTTTGCATGATCGTAAGATAGCTAGCATGATGTTTTCATGGCTTGTCCGTTTTTGATGCCATTGCTACGCTAGATCATTGCACATCCCGGTACACCGCCGGAGGCTTTCATATAGAGTCATATCTTTGTTCTAGATATCGAGTTGTAATATTGACTTGTAAGTAAATAAAAGTGTGATGATCATCATTATTAGAGCATTGCCCCAGAGAGGAAAGGATGATGGAGACTATGATTCCCCCACAAGTCGGGATGAGACTCCGGACTTTATCAAAAAAATAAAAGATGCCAAAGAAGCCCAAATATATAAAAAGAGGCCAAAGAAGCCCACAAAAAAAACAATAAAAAAGAGAAAATAAAAAAATGAGAGAAAAAGAGAGAAGGAGCAATGTTACTATCCTTTTACCACACTTGTGCTTCAAAGTAGCACCATGTTCATCATATAGAGAGTCTCTTGAGTTATCACTTTCATATACTAGTGGGAATTTTCATTATAGAACTTGGCTTGTATATTCCAACGATGGGCTTCCTCAAATGCCCTAGGTCTTCATGAGCAAGCAAGTTGGATGCACACCCACTTAGTTTCAGTTTGAGCTTTCATACACTTATAGCTCTAGTGCATCCGTTGCATGGCAATCCCTACTCACTCATATTGATGTCTATTAATGGGCATATCCATAGCCCGTTGATACGCCTAGTTGATGCGAGACTTTCTCCTTTTTGTCTTCTCCACACAACCTCCACCATCATATTCTATTCCACCTATAGTGCTATGTCCATGGCTCACACTCATGTATTGCGTGAAAGTTGAAAAGGTTTGAGAACATCAAAAGTATGAAACAATTGCTTGACTTGTCATCGGGGTTGTGCATGATTTGAATATTTTGTGTGGTGAAGATGGAGCATAGCCAGACTATATGATTTTGTAGGGATAACTTTCTTTGGCCATGTTATTTTGAAAAGACATGATTGCCTTATTAGTAGGCTTGACGTATTATTGTTTTTATGTCAAAGGATAGACTATTGCTTTGAATCACTCGTGTCTTAATATTCATGCCATGATTAGACATATGATCAAGATTATGCTAGGTAGCATTCCACATAAAAAATTATCTTTTTTATCATTTACCTACTCGAGCACGAGCAGCAATTAAGCTTGCGGATCTTGTCGTCTCCGTCGTATCTATAATTTTTATTGTTCCATGCCAATATTCTACAACTTCCATATACTTTTTGGCAACTTTTTATACTATTTTGGGACTAACATATTGATCCAAAGGCTCAAAGTGCGGTTCATGTCATACATTGCATGTTTTTGGCTTCACAGAATATCCATATCAAACGGAATCCAAATGGGATAAAAACGGAAGGAGAATTATTTTGGAATATTTGGAAAATCTGGGAGAAATATCAACGCGGAACGGTGTCCGAGGTGGGCACGAGGTAGGGGGGCGGGCCCTACCCCCAGGGCGCGCCCCTGACCCTCGTGGGCCACCTGTAAGGCGGTTGATGCCCTTCTTCGGCCGCAAGAAAGCTATTTTTTGGTAAAAAATCACGGCGAAAGGGCAACAGAGAGAACGGTGAAAGGGCAACAGAGAGAACGCAGAAACAGAGAGAAACAGAGAGATAGATCCAATCTCGGAGGGGCTCTCGCCCCTCCCATGCCATGGAGGCCAAGGACCAGAGGGGAAACCCTTCTCCCATCTAGGGAGGAGGTCAAGGAAGAAGAAGACGAAGGGCCCCCCTCTCCCCTTCTCTTCCGCGGAACGCTGCCGTGGCCGCAATCTTCACCAACAACTTCACCGCCATCATCACCAACTCTTCCCCCCTCTATGCAGCGGTGTAACCTCTCTCTTACCCGCTGAAATCTCTACTTAAACATGGTGCTCAACGCTATATATTATTTCCCAATGATGTATGGCTATCCTATGATGTTTAAGTAGATCTGTTTTGTCCTATGGGCTATTTGATGATCAAGATTGGTTTGAGTTGCATGTTTTATTATTAGTGCTGTCCTATGGTGCTCTCCGTGTCATGCAAGCGTGAGGGATCCCCGCTGTAGGGTGTTGCAATACGTTCATGATTCTCTTATAGTGGGTGGCGTGCGTGACAGAAGGACAGACCCGAGTAAGTAGGTTGTTTGCGTATGGGCTAAAGAGGACTTGATACTTTAATGCTATGGTTGGGTTTTACATTAATGATCTTTAGTAGTTGCGGATGCTTGCTAGAGTTCCAATCATAAATGCATATGATCCGAGTAGAGAAAGTATGTTAGCTTATGCCTCTCCCTCAAATAAAATTTCAATAATAATTGCCGGTCTAGTTATCGATTGCCTAGGGACAAATAACTTTCTCGTGACAACAAGCTCTTTACTAAAACTAATTTAGTTGTGTCTTTATCTAAACAGCCCCTACTTTTTATTTACGCGCTCTTTATATTCTTGGAGACTTATCCAAAAATACCTTCAAAGTACTTCTAGTTTCGTACTTGTTTCCGGTAAAGCGAACGTCAAGCGTGCGTAGAGTTGTATCGGTGGTCGATAGAACTTGAGGGAATATTTGTTCTACCTTTAGCTCCTCGTTGGGTTCGACACTCTTACTTATCGAAAGAGGCTACAATTGATCCCCTATACTTGTGGGTTATCACACCTCCGTCTAGTCTATAGTCTCCTTTATATTCGGTGCCATACTTGCCCTCAAATTTAACCAACAAAATGTTAAGGCATGTTTAAAAATATATAATTGGAAACTATGTTCAAATACAAATCTAACTATATAATCTTTGGCGACATGCATTCGTATTTTATTAGTTAAATCATACTTATAAACCAGGACGGTGGTATAGTAGGTAATTAAATCGCAAACATTTTTTTATTAACCGTATGTGTACGTGGCCTTTCGTCCTCCTCTCGCACGTCTTGTCACCCCGCTGCCGTAGACGGCTTACAGCGCAAGCTTGCGCAGCGCGTGGGGGCGTTCTTTTGGCCAAACAGTGGCGCCAATGAATCATCGGTGAGCCCGTTCCCGCACAACCTCGCAGGTTCCCGCGCAAGCTTCCCGCCCGACTCGGTGAAATCCCCCAAAATCCCAATGCTTACCAGCCTGCTATAAAAACCCTCACGGCCGGCGAGTCCTGCATCGCATTTTCCCCTCCCTCCCTGTAGCTTATCTCGTCTGCTTCTCCCACAATCGCCAATGGCACCGGTTCATCGTCGTCGCTCAGCCACTCCCCAGTCATCTAGGACAGCTCCAGCTGGGAGGCTACACCGCGGCGGCGGCGCAGTCCCCGGTGTAGTGTAGTGCGCGTGGTGTCCCTGTTGGGTGTGCGCGGAACACCCACCACACGCTCCGTCGCGGTGCCCATCGGCAGCTATTGCCGGCCGCTGTTGCCGCCACACCACCGTCGAAAGCCAGGGCCATCCCCCGCTCCACCTCCGCGGACCGAAGGCGGGAGGTGGCCGTCGTGGCCGCCACCCCACCGCCGGACACTGTGGCCATCACCCGCTCCGCCATCGCGGCCCGAAGGCGGAAGGCGGTGGTCGTGGCCACCACCCCGTCGTCGGCCGCCGTGGCCGCCAGCCCACCATCGACTGCCGGGGTCATCACCCGCTCTGCCACCGCCACCGCCACCCGAAGGCGGGAGGCGGAGGTGGATGCCCACACGTGCGTGAGCGACCTTGCGCGCTACACCGAGTTCCTGCGGGAGGAGGAGGAGCGCCTCGTCGAGCACGCAAAGAGCCTTACCGTTGCCGTGGCCGCGACACATGCTGCCTCAGAGGCGAGGAATCTGGAGATCTACGAGGAGAACCACCGCTTCGAGAGGGGTCGTCTGGAGCGGCAGAGGGCGTTCGAGGTGAGCGTCATTGGCCGCAGCCGGGCAGCACCGTAATCAAGCGGTTACCCAGCTCGTCAAGATGGCTCCTCCTCCTCTTCGAAGGCTTCAGAGGAAAGGCAGCCAGAACCGGAAGTAGTATAAATCCCCTCCGTAGTAGTAGCAGTATTTAGGGGCTATTTTGTTCAGTTCATCTGACTATAGATGTGGTGGAACTGTACAACATACTTAAAATTAGCTAGTATATATAGTTGAACTAGCTATTTCAGTACATGGTTGGCAACAATTGTGGAAAAGTTTGGTCGGTTCAGCTGTCGAGTTGAACTGTTTGTATAAATTAAGAATGACTGCTTAATCTATGAATGAAATCTATGCTTAATTACTGAATTTTAGGTGCAAAAATTAGATACTGCTAGTGATTGTTAGCTTCATATTTGGACAAATCTCAGTGTTACAAGGATTGACAAATCTTACCAAATTGTGTGTACGTGGTTGCTCACGGGTCATCCAAAACAACCGTTTGCGTTGAAGGGATGCACAAATCCTGCGCTGCTCTCACTTTGTATACGGGTGTTCTATCTAAAACGTTTGCGATCAAGAGCTGCAGAAATCCTGCTCGGCACATTTTTTCTTGGCTTCCTGGGGAAGCTGTCGGTTTCCATACGGGTGTTCTAACTAAAACGTTTGTGATGAGTGTTTTATATTTGAAAAGTGAATTAAACTACGGCTTGGGCGCCATTAATGGAGAGGATGCGAGCAAGGCGGGCGGCCATGGAAGTCAAAGGGCTTGCTTCCCAGTGAGCCTGCTCAGCGTACAGCTCGCACGCTTCTCGGTGAGCCTTTGCATTCGAGGACAACTTGCACGCCTCTCGGTCAGCCTGCACACTGGACGACGCTCGCACGCCTCCCATTCAGTCAAGGTCAAGCAGTTGTCCGCACAACACCTCCTACAACCATTAAAACCAAGACACGAGTGTCACGAGAATGGTTAACAGAATGCACACGATTTGAATTATACAAACGTTTGAGATATTAAAGTGGCAGCTAGTTTTTCAAAATGCCTTTGTTGGCTGTCATTATTCGAGTGCGCCTTCTCTGGACACGAAAAATACCACAGCATGTCGGGTGCCATTCCATGATAGAATGCCAAGTTTCATGAATTTCATACGAGTTTTGGATTTACTAGAATTTAAAAACCAGGCATCTCAACGTTTTGCCGGCATTCAACGGTGCCCTCGTGTTTGAAATTCATTCCCATTTCTTGCTTGGGACCTAAGCATGCACCCAAGGACACATATATGATTTTTCAACCAATTTATATGCACTGGAGCATGCACATGTAGTTCAAATTTGAATTATGCACATAAATGCATTGAAAACTCAGTTAATGCATAAAAATGTCCAAACAAACCCCGAAAAAACACAAAAATTCACACAACACTCTTGTTGTTCTATGTTGACACGAGAAAAAAATTCGAAAGCAATAAGAGGCAATGGATATCGTTTCCTCCCCAAAGGTGGGACGTTCCCTACCGAAAACCATCATGCTTGTTGTGAGAAGCTCCGGTTTGTGAGAAGCATATACCCAAACCTACCCCAAATGGGACAATTTTTTTTTACCATGGCATGTTGATGCCGCTCCATGATAGCATGCCAAGTTTCATGAATTTCAGACGAGTTTTGGATTTACTAGAATTTTAAAACCAGGCATCTCAATGTTTTGCCGGCAATCAACGGTGCCCTGGTGTTTGAAATTCATTCCTATTTCTTGCATGGGACCTAAGCATGCACCCAAGGACACATATTTGATTTTCAACCAATTTATATGCATTGGAGCATGTGCATGTAGTTCAAATTTGATTTGTGCACATAAATGCATTGAAAACTCAGTTAATGCATAAAAATGTCCAAACGAACCCCGAAAAATCACAAAAATTCACACAGCAATCCCGTTGTTCTATGTTGGCACGAGAAAAAAATTGAAAGCAATAAGAGGCAATGGATATCGTTTTGTCCCCAAAGGTGGAAAGTTCCCTACCAAAAACCATCATGCTTGTTGTGAGAAGCTCTGGTTTGTGAGAAGCATATACCCAAACCTGCCCCAAATGGGACAAAAACATTATCACGACATGTTGATGCTGCCCCATGATAGCATGCCAAGTTTCGTGAATTTTAGACGAGTTTTGGATTTAACCGAATTTAAAAACCAGGCATCTCAATGTTTTGCTGGCAATCAACAGTGCCCTGGTGTTTGAAATTCATTCCCATTTATTTCATGGGACCTAAGCATGCACCTAAGGACACAAATTTGATTTTTCAACCAATTTATATGCACTGGAGCATGTGCATGTAGTTCAAATTTGAATTATGCACATAAATGCATTGAAACTCAGTTAATGCATAAAAACGTCCAAACAAACCCCAAAAAATCACAAAAATTCACAAAACACTCCTGTTGTTCTATGTTGACACGAGAAAATTTTTGAAAGCAATAAGAGGCAATGGATATCGTTTCGTCCCCCAAGGTGGGACGTTCCCTACCGAAAACCATCATGCTTGTTGTGAGAAGCTCCGGTTTGTGAGAAGCATATACCCAAACCTGCCCCAAATGGGACCAAAAATTTACCACGACATGTTGATGCCGCTTCATGATAGCATGCCAAGTTTCATGAATTTCAGATGAGTTTTGGATTTACTAGAATTTAAAAACCAGGCATCTCAATGTTTTGCTGGCAATCAATGGTGCCCTAGTGTTTGAAAGTCATTCCCATTTCTTGCATGGGACCTAAGCATGCATCCAAGGACACATATTTGATTTTTCAACCAATTTATATGCACTGGAGCATGTGCATGTAGTTCAAATTTGAATTATGCACATAAATGTATTGAAAACTCAGTTAATGCATAAAATGTCCAAACGAACCCCAAAAAATCACAAAAATTCACACAACACTCCTGTTGTTCTATGTTGACACGAGAAAAAATTTGAAAGCAATAAAAGGCAATGGATATCATTTCGTCCCCAAAGGTGGGACGTTCCCTACATAAAACTATGATGCTTGTTATGAGAAGCTCCGGTTTGTGAGAAGCATATACCCAAACCTGCCCCAAATGGGACAAAAAATTTACCACGGCATGTTGATGCCGCTCCATGATTGCATGCCAAGTTTCATGAATTTCAGACGAGTTTTGGATTTACTAGAATTTAGAAACCAGTCATCTCAATATTTTGCTGGCAATCAATGGTGCCCTGGTGTTTGAAATTCATTCCCATTTCTTGCATGGGACCTAAGCATGCACCCAAGGACACAAATTTGATTTTTCAACCAATTTATATGCACTGGAGCATGTGCATGTAGTTTAATTTTGAATTGTGCACCTGAAATGGCTAGAAAACCAATTTAATGTATAAAATGTTCAAACGAACCCTGAATAATTCCAATTCTTTTACGACACACATATAGTTGCATGTTCACTCCAGATAAAAGGTCTAGTAATTCAAACACCATCCATTGCCACTATGACCCCATTATGTAATTCAGATCAAGATGAAAAATTAAGTAGATCACACACTGTAACATCCCAAAATTCTAAATTTTGGAATGTTATATTAGATAAATAACTATGCTTGTTGTCTGATTGTTTGTTTGATTGATTGAGTGAAATTGAGTGGAATTTGAAAACTTTTGAAAGTTGGATGAGAGGGAATAAAAAATGACTTTCCCAAAACTATCCCCTTTGCTTTTTTTGGATCTCAATGAATTCAATTTCATTCCAACACCAAAACCCTAGAGTGAAGATGACATGACTTCTTCCATTTGAAATGAAAAGGGTTTTGAAAAGATTTGAATTTCATTTGAGAATATTTCAAATTCAAAGCTTTATGCAACTCAATAATTTTCATGAGGGAAGATAAAATGACTTCTTCAATTATATGAAATATGAGTTGGAAGTTAAAAGAATCAAATTGAAAGTTATTTGAAGGTATTTTGAAACTCCCTTCAAATTTGGAATTATTTGGATTTTATTCAAAATTATTTTCTCCCAAAAATAAATAAATGGAAATATGGGTAAAATGATTCCCTTCAATGGAAAATTAGGAGAAAATAAATTTGAAGTCATTTTGGTATTTTTAAAATGATTTTATTGGATTTTATTAGAGCAGAAACACTCTTTGTTTTATTTGAATTTTTGTGTATTTTATTTGAACTTGAAAAGTAGTTCATGTTGTAGGAAATCTTTTTCTGATCATTTTGATATATATATATGTCCTATATAAAATAATTATATTTATTATGTTTTTCTCTCTCTCTCTAAATTCAAAAAAATAAAAAAGAAGAAAGAAACCTCAGCGCCACCAGAATAACCCAGCCCGGCCAGGCTGACCAATGAGCCGGCGGGCCAGCCTGACCCGAGCGCCGAGCCGACCGACCGACCCAGTAGTCTGCGAACCCCTAGGCCTCGCCCGACCCGATCGCCTCTCTCCTCTCGCCGACACCGGGCCCCACCCGTCGTCTTCCTCGCGCAAACCAGCCCGCTTGGCCGCTCATGCCGGATCCCGTGAGATCCGGAGCCTCCCGATCCTCGCTGATCGCCTCGTCCAAGCCGAGGCGCCCTATAAATACCCCCACCCGACCCGTTTCCCCTTCGCCTCACCCGACGCCCTCCTCCTCCGAACGCCATGGAGACCGAGCACCGCCGCCGCCATTGCCACCGTCCCGACCCACCGGCCATCCCGAGCTCGCCCGACCCCACCCCGGACTCCTCGCCAAGCGCCGCACCCGCCGGAGGTCCCTTGACGCCCCGACCACCGGAGTCGCGGAACCATCGCCGCCTCGAGCCCGTCGCCGTCGCCGACCGGTAAAGTCACGGACCCCTCCCGCCCGTTAGATCTAGGTCAGACGGTTAGGATTAGATCCCCCGAAGGGGTAGGTTATTTCTAATAAATCGGTCCGGTTTATTTTGTTTAGTTAGGTTTTTATTTAAACCGGTCGATTCGTTTTAAACCCTAGGGCGTAGTTTAGTTATTTAACGCCGAAGCGTTATATAGGCCCATTAGCCCGTTTTCGTTTTAATTTTTATTTTTAGTTTTCTGTTTTAACAGAATAGTTTCAGATTTGAAAAATTCATATATTTTATTTTACTTAATATTTTTAAGTGATTCTTTTTTTGTTGGTTTGCAAATTTCTTATAGTTTCTGTAGAAAATATAATTAGCCATGTTAAAATTATTTAAAATTGCTTTATTTTAGATTTAGACAGAATAGTAAATCTGCTATAGAATGAGTTAGGAATATTATTTTTGGGTGATTCTTTTTGTCACCACTTTGTTTTGACATTGCCTAACCGTAGGAATTTATTTGGGCATGTTAGGATTAAAAAATAGTTGTAATCAGAATCATGTTATTCTTAATTAATTAACTAGCTACTGTTTTCCTATTGTTTTAGTTAGCAAATAAATTTATTTTTCATATGTGATAGATTATTCTAGGTTAGTTTCTGTAACTTTAGAGCATGAACTTTTATTTATAATAAATAAAACTTTTATTTTATTTTTCTTACTAAAATTTGCTTTAGGCCTAATAGGAGTTTTATAATAGATTTTAAAGTGATTCTTTTTGCTCCTAGTTGCATAATGAATTCTTTTCTGTTAGGTAACATAAAACCATGCTTAGGTTCTGTTAAGAAAATTTTTTGTTATGTAAAACTATTTTTAGTTGTTGCTTGAAGTAGGAAAGCATTGAGTTGGATTTCTTCGAGTTTTTCCTTTGGGTTTTGATTCGTTTGTTTTGTGTGATTGTGTTAGCATGTTGTTATGTTAAGTGATCATATGCTATATGCTTATTATGATTGTTGTTTGCCTCGGTAGAATTTCCTGAGTCTAAGCTTGCTACCACGAGTCCCTAGTTTTCAAGATCGTCAGCAAGGCAAGTTCACTTTGACCATGCTTTCATACCTATGTTTATTGCATTTAGTGGCATCTTTGCAACCACCCCTCAGTAGTGTTATTGAATCCTTGTAGTTGAGTAGTATGCATGAGGTAGGAACCCATCACCCTGTTACCAAGCCCGGGAGTTATTTATTTTAATGCTACGCTATAGTAGACGGGGTTTGGTATGAGTGTTCGAGTGGTGTGAAGAAGGAGGACTCTCGTCAATGGCGACAACTCCATGATGGAACCTGCAAGGACTGCATTTTCAAGGCCTCAAGACTTCAAGACTCGAGACAAGAATTCAATACACACTCTTTGGGTGAAGGACGGTTGTCGGGCACACTGGAGAAACCAGTGGTTGGCCGGGATGCATGGAGAAGCGCCATGACATCTTGCGGAAAGCTTCACCCAGACTCAAAGTGACGGAAGAATACTTCATGCCCGGAAGCTTACCTGTGCAACCGCAAGTCAATATGGGCTCTGTCTTGGTTGACCTTAGTTGTGACTCGGGCTGGGACGGTGCTAGCAGATGTAGAACTATGGTAGGATTGGATGAGCACCGGACGGTGGTCGAGGAACTCTTGGAAGACCATGTTTCGGTCATCTTGTTCTCAAACACCACGAAGTGCGAGAACGTAAAGAGAGGGATCGAATCTTGCGGGTAAAGTGTACAAACCTCTGCAGAGGGTTTAAACCTAATCGATTAGCCGTGTCCCGATTCACGGACAACTTGAGCATCTGGACTTGGATCTATCTCGGAACTCTCAACACCGGATTGATAACTTAATTGTGGGCAACTTATGATGATTTTGGGCTATGAGACATCGGTTGGCGGAACCATGTCATGATAGAAAACTCCATAGTACAGACTTCATTTATTCCTTTGATGTAGGGAAAATAAAACCAGCTTTTACGCAAACAAAACTCGGATCTGAGCCACAAAGCCAAATTGCATATAGTATAGTTTTACCATCTGTTTATTCATGTTGTGATCTTGCGGTACATTCAATGTCTTGACCTACACGGCTGCAACGTATCATGTTGCGTAATACTTTCTTCCGACGAGTAAGGGTTACGATCTGAGTTACGGTCTACACTCAACCTGCCGATGGCGTTGATGGGACTCCACACCCGTTTGATTGTTTCATTGTGACTAATGAGGTATATATCAGTTTTACGTTATTTATACATGTGACTGCACTTTGATATATACATTGATGTCTGTGTGCCAAAGATACCGATCTGTGGATGGCATGTAGATACTGAGGCTTGACTGTCTGAGGTCGGGTCGCTACACACACAGTTTATTATCAGCAACTGTGTGAGATTCAACACAAAATATCCTGGAGCACCGTCGGTGTATAGTACACCTATGGCTTACGCGATAAGGTGCGTCGGCTATAGTCCACAGCCGGCGTCTCAAGCACACTAGCTCGCTCCCCAAATATCATTTCACTGTTCAATCGTCGTCGGTGAAAGATGAGAACGTGGACCCACGTCGTGAGGGCAACTTCGGCGGCCCACTCCGGGGAGAGCGCGGCCGCAGCCGCCATGCGCGTGCTAATAAGGTGCATGAGCGCGGCCGCAATCTGCGACTGGGCGGCAAAGGCAGCCCAAACGACCGGTGTTGCTTCTCAGGTGGCGGCAGCAACATCTGCCTCGGGGATAGCAACTGGCAAGAGTGGCACAGCAGCTGCCCGTTCCCCAGCGGCGGCCTTAGCTCTAATGGAGGCGGCCCACAACGATGTCGAGGCTGCCCACGCCCAGCTCCTGGCGGTCACCGCACAAATCGAACGAAGCTTCTCCGACAATGGTCGGCAACCCACGACCGAAGAGCTGGCAATCGCCGAGAGCGTACGAGCAGCCATCCGTTCCTCCGCAGCATACCTTGCAACGACAGAGCCCGTCCAAGCCCAGATCGCGTCTGCCCACGCCCAGCTCGTGGCGGCCTTTTCCAAAGAGATGTCAGACACGGATGGCGAGATGCTTGCTGAGTATGGTGCGATGGATGCCATGGAGTCCCTTCCCCAAGAGATCGTCGAGCGCAAGCTGGACATGGAGGCGGCGACGGAGATCGACGAGCACCAGCCGTAGTAGTACTCTTTGTTTTTTTAATTAAGAGCGCCGGTCTTTAATTTGTTAGATTAATGTTTAGGTCATCTAACTCTGTTTAATTGCTGAACTTGCTCGATTAAGAAGTGTGGGTGTGTTGTAGTCTCCTTTGTGTACCCAAATTATGCAATGACGTGGATGACTACTGTAACCATGGAAATTCGAACCAAAACTTTTGACGTTCAAACTCATCACACACGGGTGAAGCTATCTGAATCGTTTGTGATGTCCACATATCGTACCTGATTACGAATCAGGGACTGTGTCTCATGACACTTTCTTGGCGCATGATTTTTGGTGAAGCGATTCCAAATTTTGGCGTCCATGGAAATATCTACCTCCCGGCCCCCTCCCATTACCAAAATCCACATTTCCCCCTCTTTCCGCCTTCCTTTTCAAGTTGAAACCTTCACTCCTTGCTTGCAGCGCCGCCTCCTTGTTGGCGACCCTCCTTCACACTGCTCGGCCTCGTCTATCCAGGCAGGTAATCCACACCCAACCCCCATCCTCCTCCTCCTTCCACACCCCACATGCCCTAATCGCCGGCGCGAGCGCGAGACCTTCCACCCAAATCACCGACCCCTCCACCAAATAAGCGCTGGCCTAAGCCATGGTGCATGCAGCATAGCCAGGATCTCAGGGAGCATTTGGCAGCGGAGAAGCAAATCGCGGCCGCACGCGCGGATGAGGTCGCGATGGCTGCCATTCATGCCAACCCCCAGATCTTGGAGGAGCACCTTGCCATTTGCTAGCTATGCCGGTTAAGCATGCTCGGTTTACTCGTTGCGTGTGCTGCTCCTGCCTTTCCTTCCCAAATTCTAGTGAATTGTGCCATCTAATTTTACCATGCAATCTGTTGCTCTAGTGTATATGTTCTATATGTAAATGCGGTGTGGTGCTCACTTATTAACTATTTTGTTAATTAGTTGTCGTCTTCAGTTAACTATTTGGTTCAATTCTGCAAATGTGATGTTCAATTCTTCAGGCTGCAATTTTCTATTGTCTTCCATGTGAGAAATAAATCGAATTTATCTTTACAAAATACATGAGAAACGAATACAATTGCTATATTTCCAAGTTGTCAAGCATGCTTGGTTTGGTTATACATTGTGCAATGTGGTGCTCAGTTAACGTTTGATTCATTTGTGTTGTGGTGTTTAGTTAATTGTTTGGTTCAATTCTGCAATGCGATGTTCAATAGTTGTGGGTGCATTCTGTTATTATATACCATGTGAGGGATAAATTGAATTTTGCTGTAGTAAATACATGAGAAACAAATAGAATTGCTACAATTGGCTGTAGTTAACTGTTTGGTTAACTGTCTATTCTTCTATTAGGAGTATGTTATATTGTGCAATGTGGTGCTCAGTTAATGTTTGGTTCATTTGTTGTGGTGTTTAGTTAACTGCTTGGTTCAATTCTGCAATGCGATGTCCAATTGTCGTGGGTAGAATTTTGTATTGTTGTGCATGTGAGCAATAAATCGAATTTGGTTGCACTTAATACGTGAGAAACATATACAAGTGCTATATTTCCTAGTTCTTAATCATGCTTGGTTTGGGTAAATGGGTTTTCCGTGTGGCTTGAATTACTCTGATGAATCTGCAATGTGCTTATTTTTCATCAACATATTTTACTGATAGCATGCGAACCCTTACTTAACCTGATGACTAACTACCTTATATGTGTTGCAGGGAAACAATGGGAAGCACTACGGTTTACAATCGAGGTTAGCATGTGCATGGTCCGTTCTCTAATAGCACATTATTGTGCAATTGCAGGAACCATTCTAATATTTTGGTTTTTAACAATTTGGTCTTGCACATGTAGGTCCTATGTCGAGGTTTTGACCTTTGTTAGACCCTTTTTGCATATGGGGAAAGAGTTGTCCATGAATATCAATCAAATCAAGAAACTTAGAAAGATTGTTAGGATAAAGAAATTAGCTACAAAAAACAACAATATCTTTGTCTGCAAAAATAAGAAGACATCAGTTCAGTATAAGATGTTAATAACTATTATAAATTGATTTATTTATTCCTTTGCCCCATTTACAATATAGAGAAGATATTTATGCACATCCTTGTTTTCAGGCCTTTCCAAAGCAGTTCACTGATGATTACCTCTCAAACCACCTCTATGGTCAGGAGGCGAGGAAGGTTTTCATTCAACACTCACGGTTCAATATTGAAGTGTTCCTGAAGAGGACGAAGGACGAACGGTCAAACATCCACGAGCCTTGGCCTAAAGTTGCAAAGACCTTCAACATGAATGAAGGCTCAATATTCGCCTTCCGCTTCAGCAGTTTTCCAGATGAGATGCATCTGTCTATATACCATCTATGACGCTAATTTCCAAAGGTTCTACATGTTGCATGTGGAATTTGCTGCTGGTTTAGTTGTGTAATGGGGTAGCTGAGTGCTGAAGCTATATCATGTTGTACTCTGATGTATTTCAATTATGAAATTATGCTTCCTTAATATAGAAATGAAATATATTGTGTGCTTAATATGAAATGTCAATTAGATTAATAGATGGATTATTAATAATTGGATAATTAGCCTGCTAATGACGAATTAGCCTACTAATTCGGTTTTGCTATTGCAAACGGTTGTTGAAAAAATACCATGGGCGATCACCTCAGGCAACACACACAGTTTCTAGGAATAAACCATGTTGTATCAATGAATAATCATACACGACTTTCTCTTGAAAACTGTATGCGTTAGGCCACCTTGCGCAAACGTTTACCACATAAAAACTGCGTGTGATGGACAGCCTTTGCCACACAGTTTCTTCTACAGACCGTGTGTGATACATTCAATAACGCAAACGATTTAACGGGAAAAATTGTGTGTGATGTACCTGTGAACGGAAACGTTTTCCTTGGAGCGACTGTGTGTGGGATGCACATATGAACAAAAACATTTAGCGGGGACTGACTGTGTGGGATGTACTTGCGATCGGAAACAATTTCGCCATATAATTGTATTTTTTAACTCTACTGTACGTATTTCCGTATTTGAGCGCTCACCGGTCGCACAGGACCTCATTTTGCCGATCATGTGTGCCAGAGGGCATATCCTCGACGGTTTCTGGGTCGTGTGGGAAGGACCCCCCCTATCGCCCACACTCACTTGGCGACGGTTCCAAATGCCGTCGTGGAAAGGGGTTAAAAACCGTTTGTTTAGGACCGACGCGCACCAGTGACTACTGCGAGCATTAGTAAGGTACACATCAATAACATGTATATCACATATACCTTTGTTCACCTTGCCATCCTTCTTATCCACCAAATACTTGGGGCAGTTCCGCTTCCAGTGACTAGTCCCTTTGCAGTAGAAGCACTCAGTCTCAGGCTTAGGTCTAGACTTGGGCTTCTTCACTTGAGCAGCAACTTGCTTGCCGTTCTTCTTGAAGTTCCCCTTCTTCCCTTTACCCTTTTTCTTGAAACTGGTGGTCTTGTTGACCATCAACACTTGATGCTCCTTCTTGATTTCTACCTCCGCAGCCTTTAGCATCGTGAAGAGCTCGGGAATTGTCTTATCCATCCGTTGCATATTATAGTTCATCATGAAGCTTTTGTAGCTTGGTGGCAGTGATTGAAGAACTCTGTCAATGACACTATCAACCAGAAGACTAACTCCCACCTGAGTCAAGTGATTATGATACCCAGACATTTTGAGTACATGTTCACTGACAGAACTATTCTCCTCCATTTTACAGCTATAGAACTTATTGGAGACTTCGTATCTCTCAATCCGGGCATTTGCTTGAAATATTAACTTCAACTCCTGGAACATCTCATATGCTCCATGACGTTCAAAACTTCGTTGAAGTCCCGGTTCTAAACCGTAAAGCATAGCACACTGAACTATCGAGTAGTCATCAGCTTTGCTCTGCCAGGCATTCACAACGTCTGGTGTTTCTCCTACAGCGGGTCTTGCACCTACCGGTGCTTCCAGGACGTAATTCTTCTATGCAACAATGAGGATAATCCTCAAGTTATGGACCCAGACCGTGTAGCTGCTACCATCATCTTTCAACTTAGCTTTCTCTAAGAACGCATTAAAATTCAAAGGAACTGTAGCACGAGCCATTGATCTACAACAACATAGACATGCAAATACTATTAGGTACTAAGTTCATGATAAATTAAAGTTCAATTAATCATATTACTTAAGAACTTCCACTTAGATAGACATCCCTCTAATCATCTAAATGATCACGTGATCCAAATCAACTAAACCACGTCCGATCATCACGTGAGATGGAATAGTTTTCAAGGGTGAACATCACTATGTTGATCATATCTACTATATGATTCACGCTCGACCTTTCGGTCTCAGTGTTCTGAGGCCATATTTGCATATGCTAGGCTCGTCAAGTTTAACCCGAGTATTCTGCGTGTGCAAAACTGGCTTGCACCCGTTGTATTTGAACGTAGAGCTTATCGCACCCGATCATCACGTGGTGTCTCGGCACGACAAACTGTTGCAACGGTGCATACTCAGGGAGAACACTTATACCTTGAAATTTAGTGAGAGATCATCTTATAATGCTACCGCCGAACTAAGCAAAATAAGATGCATAAAGGATAAACATCACATGCAATCAATATAAGTGATATGATATGGCCATCATCATTTTGTGCCTTTGATCTCCATCTCCAAAGCACCATCATGATCACCATCGTCACCGGCTTGACACCTTGATCTCCATCGAAGCATCTTTGTCATCTCGCTAACTATTGCTATCATGACTATCGCTACCGCTTAGTGATAAAGTAAAGCAATTACATGGTGATTGCATTTCATACAATAAAGTGACAACCATATGGCTCTTGCCAATTGCCGATAACTGTGTTACAAAACATGATCATCTCACACAACAATTTATATAATCACGTCTTGAACATATAACATCACAACATGCCCTACAAAAACAAGTAAGACGTCCTCTACTTTGTTGTTGCAAGTTTTATGTGGCTGCTACGGGCATAGCAAGAACCGTTCTTACCTACGCATCGAAACCACAACAATTTTTCGTCAAGTTTGCTGTTTTAACCTTCAACAAGGACCGGGTGTAGTCACCCTCGATTCAACTAAAGTTGGAGAAACAAACACCCACTAGCCACCTGTGTGCGAAGCACGGCGATAGAACCAGTCTCATGAACGCGGTCATGTAATGTCGGTCTGGGCCGCTTCATCCAACAATACCGCAGAATCAAAATATGACATGCTGGTAAGCAGTATGACTATTATCGCCCACAACTCTTTGTGTTCTACTCGTGCATATAACATCTATGCATAGACCTGGCTCGGATGCCACTGTTGGGGAACGCAGTATTTCAAAAAAATCACCCACGATCACGCAAGATCTATATATGCGATGCATAGCAACGAGCGGGAGAGTGTGTCCACGTACCCTCGTAGACCGAAAGCGGAAGCGTTAAGTAACGCGGTTGATGTAGTCGAACGTCTTCGTGATCCAACCGATCAAGTACCGAACGCACGGCACCTCCGAGATCTGCACACGTTCAGTTCAGTGATGTCCCTCGAACACTAGATCCAGCTGAGGTCGAGGGAGAGTTTCATCAGCACGACGGTGTGATGACAATGATGATGAAGTTACCGACACAGGGCTTCGCCTAAGCACTACAATGATATGACTGAGGGAGTCCTGGATTAGGGGGTATCCGGACAACCGGACTGTATACAACGTCCGAACTATTGAAGCATGGAGATACAAGACTCAAGACTTCGGCCCGTGTCCGGATGGGACTTTCCTTGGCGTGGAAGGCAAGCTTGGTGATCCGGATATTATATTTCCTTCCTTGTAACTGACTCCATGTAAACCCTAGCCCTCTCCGGTGCCTATATAAACCGGAGAGGTTGGTCCTTAGAAGGCCGATCACAATTACAATCATACCATCATAGGCTAGCTCTTAGGGTTTAGCCTCTACGATCTCGTGGTAGATCTACTCTTGTACTACCCATATCATCAATATTAATCAAGCAGGAAGTAGGGTTTTACCTCCATCGAGAGGGCGAACACAGGTAAACATATGTGTCCCTGTTTCCTATTACCATCAGCCTTGGCGCATAGATTGGGACCCCCTACCCGAGATCCTCCGGTTTGACACCGACATTGGTGCTTTCGTTGAGAGTTGCTCACGTATGCGTCGTTGTCGCCTCGATGGCTCCTTCAATCATCATCAACGATGCTTTGTCGTAGCGAGACTTTCCTCCCGGACAGATCTTCGTGTTCGGCGGCCGCACTATGGGGCAACTTCGCTTGGCCATCCGGAAGCAGATCGACAGCTCGCCCACAGCCACCAGGTCAGGTTCGGAAACCTGAACTACACGGTGGACATCCGCGGAGGCTTGATCTTCGATGGATTTGGGCCTATGCCAGGAGCACCGGACAGACACGACGAGCACGACTTAGACCTGCCGTCGGACGAAGCTCGGGGTATCACCCCCGTAGTATCCACGGACCTAGATCCGGAGCAGGATGCGCTGCCTAAGGACGGAGGGATGGACCCCTCCCCCCAGATCGCACACTCATCGGCGGTGGAGCCGAACACGGGTCTTACCTCTGCGATGGCATGTGACTCCGAACCCCCGGATTCGTATCCGGATGTTGGTTCCAGTCCGCGCACTCCCGAGCCCGTCGGGCCAGGATGGGCTCCGGTAATGGAGTTCACCGCTGCGGATATCTTCCAACACTCTCCCTTTGGCGACATGCTGGACTCATTAAAGTCTCTCTCTTTGTCAAGAGGCTCTTCGCCGAACTATGTCCGGCTCGAGTGGGAGGCAGGCGACGAAGGAATTCGTTGCCCACCCACCACCCACTTCATTGCCACGGTCGATGATTTAACCGAGGTACTGAACTTTGACTCCAAAGACATCGACGGTATGGACGACGATGCAGGAGAAGAACATGAACCACCGCTCACTGGGCGATGGGTAGCCACCTCTTCTTATGATATATACATGGTGGACACTCCGAAGGAAACAAATGGCGATGAGGCAACAAAGGATAAAACCTCAGGAAAAAAAGCAAAGAATGGGCATCGTTGGTGCCACTCCAAGCCCCGCCACAGCAATACCGGCCCAGGAGACGAAAAAAATATGAATGGTGCCGAAGAAGAATACAACCACGATCAGCCCGCCTTGAGCGGGCGAACAGGGAGGATGAGTAGGCCAGCCGGAAGAACAGCGACAGACGAATACCCAGAGGAGGACAGCTACATGCCCCCTCGAAGGCGAGATTAGCCTCGGCGGCGACGAGTTCGGCGTGCTGAGGATCTCGTGAAGCGAGGCGCTTCAAGCGTCGGCTTATAGCCCGCTGCGAGGAGCACGAAAAAGCGGCGGCAACTCCAAGCTGATCAAGACCTGCTCACAGACAGATGGACTGAAGTCCTGGCAGCCGAGGAATACGGACTCGAGCACCATACGGCTGACCGGCCACCTCGTGACCGGGATAAAACGGCATACCAGTCCGCATACCATCCAACACCCCCACGCCAACATACTACGGCCTGGGGCAACAAATCAGGATAGCCAAGATCGATCTACGGATCGCGGGGGCGCGCCTAGGTACACGACGAGGACCGTCACGCCGGATACACCTTCAACAAGTCGGCCGGGCGAATATAGCCACCGAGCAATTCGACCTGCGTGAGCACATAACCCGCACGCAGGCGCGCGCACCCCCTCTCGCTTCGCGGCGAAGTAATGGATCATGAATTCCCGGAAGGGTTCAAACCCGTAAACATCGGATCATCACGATGGCACAACAGACCCGCAGTATGGATCGAAGATTTTCTTCTCCACATTCACATGGCCCATGGAGACGATGCGCATGCCATCAAGTATCTTCCCCTTAAGCTCAAAGGACCAGCCCGGCGGCTAAACAGCCTGCCCGGCAAATTCCATTGGCAGCTGGGAAAACCTAGAAGACGCATTCCTCGACAACTTCCAGGGCACATATGTGCGACCACCTGATGCCGATGACTTGAGCCACATTACTCAACAGCCCGGAGAGTCATCCAGGAAATTCTGGACTCGGTTCCTAACTAAAAAGAACCAAATAGTCGACTGTCCGGACGCCGAAGCCCTGGCGGCTTTTAAGCATAATATCCGTGACGAGTGGCTCGCTCGACACCTCGTCCAGGAAAACCCCAAGTCCATGGCAGCTCTCACAACACTAATGACCCGCTTTTGCGCGGGCGAGGACAGTTGGTTGGCTCACAGCAACACTACGCCACATTCTGGCAATTCAGATGGCCGCGACAATAACGGCAAGCCACGGCGTAACAGACATAAGAGACGGAACAACGGCGACAGCACTGAAGACACGGCAGTCAATGCCATATTCAGCGGATCCAAACCCGGTCAGCGGAAGAAGCCGTTCAAAAGAAATAATCAGGGACCGTCCGATGCGGACCGCATCTTTGAGCGCTTCGTGCCAAATTCATGGCACCGGACAAGCCAGCCAACCACACCAATAGAGATTGCTGGGCATTCAAACAGGCCGGCAAGATAAGCGCTGAAGACAAGGACAAGGGGCTGCTAGCAGCGATGACGAGGAGCCCGGCGTCCAACACGGGGACAGAAGAAATTTCCCCCCCAGGTGAAAACAGTGAACATGATCTACGCCACGCACATCCCCAAGCGGGAACGGAAGCGGGCACTAAGGGACGTCTATGCGATGGAGCCAGTTGCCCCCAAATTCAACCCATGGTCAACTTGTCCGATCACCTTTGATCGTAGGGATCACCCTACTAGCATCCGTCACGGCGGCTCGGCCGCATTGGTCCTAGACCCAATCATTGACGGATTCCACCTCACGCGGCGTCCTTATGGGCGGTGGCGGCCTTTGAACACGCTTTATCAGGACACAGTGCGCAAAATGGGCATTGACCCTTCAAGGATCAAGCCCACTAAAACCACCTTTAAAGGTGTAATTCCTGGAGTAGAGGCTCGCTATACGGGCTCTATAACATTGGAAGTGGTCTTGGGATCTCCGGATAACTTCCAAAGCGAAGAGTTAATCTTCGATATTGTCCCTTTCTGCAGTGGTTACCATGCACTGCTCGGACGAACCGCATTCGCTAGATTCAATGCGGTACCACACTACGCATACCTCAAGCTCAAGATGTCAGGACCACGCGGGGTCATAACGGTGAACGGAAATATGGACCGCTCTCTACGAACAGAAGAACATACCGCAGCCCTTGCGGTGGAAGTACAATGCGGCCTTCTCCGACAAACCAATCTGGCGACAACAACTTCGAAAGCGATCAAGCGAGTCCGGAGCACCCATAGCAGGATCTTGAGCACGCCAAGAGCGCGACTAGCAGTCCGGCCTCTGCTTAAGCCCCATCAAAGCAGCATTCGTGCCACGCGCACACAATTATGCACTTAAAATACCATGGGCATAGGCGGGCGCATCAACGACTCGATCAATAATGCGGGTAACCGCCAAATACTTTCATACTCTTTCCCTCTTACCTTTCAGGACACCGCGTTGGTGCAGCATCCTCAAAAGAGCCGAATTGCCGGACTTATAGGGGAGAGACATCCAAGGAGGCAACAAACGTTGTGGACAGAAGGAAATACCCAGGTGGAATCTATTTACGATCATTATACCTGTTTTATCTATCTGAACACAGCCTGCCCCTAGATAGGACATGTTAAATAATCCTATTTTATCTCTGCTTAACGCATCCATTGTAAACATACGCTTAAACGTATTTTTCGTCAATGGGAGATTATATATAGCGTCAGCTTATTATTCTTATTTGAGCATTTTTTCTCTTATAAATGTTCATTTGATATTGCATCCGTACACCTTGGTGCGGTCAGTTTGCTAGGGGCTTCTCATGGCGCCCTGTAATATGGCAAATAAAGTCCGAACACTTTCAACAGTGCGGCACCCCAAACTTATAGCACTATATGCATCAGCTCCGAATCATGTCTTGGGTCTCTGATTGGGATAGCCCGGCTCCCTTGCTTTGGTGCCTTACGTTCCATTATATCGGCTAAGGTAGCGAGGAGAACTCTGCGATTGTGTCCCGGTTCTTTCGGACGAGCACCTCAGTAGAGAAAGCCGAAAACTGACCGGCATGATGTGGCGAGAGCTGGTCGCTGTTCGAGAGGTTTTAAAATCCTTAAAGATTTTCTGCTTTAGGCGATAAATCGGCTTCGTCCTGTAACGCCCGGATAATCATGCTACAGTAAACTCACGTTGATGGTGCCACGTCACCTCTGTCACTGTAGTTAATCTCGGGTTAATTCAAAACTGTTTCAAAATTCAAATTCAAATTTATGATGACAATAGAAGTTTTCAAAAATTTAAAACTAAAAAGTTAAATTGGTTGTCAAATATTACAAAGTTAATTATGGTGCAACAAACCCATTTTATAAAATGCCTAAATATGTTTAAATGAATTAAAACAGAAAAGAAAATAAATAAAAGAAACAAAATACAAGAAAAACAAAACAAAAGGGGAGAAGCCCTTTCTTTGGACCACGCCAATCACAACGGCCCAGCAGCCAGCCAACCGCCCATCCGCCCCCTCACTCCCTTAACCCTCCCCCACTCCCCACGAACCCTAGCCCCACCATGACACCTCCCACTTCCCCCGTCGCCCCACGATCCCATTCTCCTCCCCACGATCTGGATCGGGATCGGCCCCGATCCCATCGACCCGGCGCCCGGCACTTTCGCCGCCGCCGAGTTCGCCGTCCGCCTCCCGACCTGCTTCCCTGCGTCGTCGTCGTCCCGGCCCCCCCTCCACGGCGCCGCCTCGACCTCCTCCTCGCCCGGTCCTCCCCGACCGTCCCGAGCCCTGTGCCTAGACCCTACGCGCCTCCCCCCCGTGAGCTCCCTCCTCTCCCTTCTCCGTCACCGGGGCCGTATCCCCCCCGCTACGCCGTTGCCGCCCCGCCGTGGGCCGCTGCGTGCGGCAGCGCCACAGGCACGCTGTGACACCAACCGCGCCGCCCGTCTCCTCCTTTCCCGCGCTCGTCGTGCTCACGGTGCTCCCGCCTCGGCGGGCGCCCTGCGCCCATCCACCGTCGCCCGCTCCGCTCCGGTCGGCGCCCATGGCCCCGTGCCTCGGTGCGCCTCGCCTCCGCCCTTCCCTCCTCCGTGGCGCGCCACGCCGCCCTCGCCTCCGCCAGTAGGCCCCGGTTGGCAGCAGCGCCGTTGGTGCCCGCGCGCCGGTGGCCTCACTGTGCCGGGTTCCCATACAGGCGCCTTGCGCTCATGGGTTCTTGCTTTTGGGCAACTAACCCAAGTGAGGGCGATAATGACGGGACCCGCCTAGAACGTTTATAAAAAAAAGAATTTAAAAAATAATAATATAAATAAATAAGTAATAATTAAAATAATTAAAATATTAATTAGTTAATTAAGTAATTAATTAAGTTAATTAATCCGGATTAGATTAACCTAATCACTAATTAAATTAACTAATCTGTAATTAAACTAAACAGAGAATGACAGGTGGGTCCCACTGGACCCACACGTCAGTTTGACCAGGTCAATGGTCGGCGTTGACTCTTGACATCACCACGATGTCATCTTGACGTCGACTTTTCTGCTCGGATAATGTTGGATTAAATAATTAATTAAATTCGAAATTAATAAAATCTTTAGAAAATCATATCTTTTAATCCGTAACTTCGGATTAAAATATTTTGAACATGAAAGTTGCTCGAGCAGCGAGGCGAATCCGGATCGCAGTCCGTTCTTCCGCCACACACCTAACCTATCGAACCGCAACTTTCCCCCTCGGCTCCTCTGCTGAAAACCACGAAACCCGGGGATATTTTCCGGATGTTTCCCCTTAACCGGTACCACCTCATACCACGTTAGGGCACGCCTAGCATCGTTACTTGTCTTGTCATGCATCGATATGCATCTGTTTACACAGTATTCATTGTTTCTTCCCCTCTTCTCTCACGGTAGACTACTGAGACCAAAGCTGCTTCTTTGCCCAGTTCGACTAGGGAGTTGGCGACCCCTCTCTCTTGGGAGCAACCAGGGCAAGCCCCCTTGATCACGAGATATCGCCTATTCTACTCTATCTGCTTGCATTAGAGTAGTGTAGCATGTTCTTGCTACATTATACCTAACTTTGATGCATAGCTTTGTCCTTGTTACTCTTGTTGTTACCTTTACGCAATCCTATATGCTTAGTATAGGATGATTTTATTTTCATCTGTGGCCCTACATTCTTGTCCTTCAGCTGTGCTATACTATCGGGCCGTGATCACTCGGGAGGTGATCACGGGTATAGTATATACTTATACATGATACATGTGGAGACTAAAAGTCAATTAAATTTGGTGGAGCACCATGAGTGGATCTTTGTGGCGGAGGCGGCAGGGCAGGTTGAGACCGCCTAGGAGAGAGGTGGGCCTGGCCTGTTCGGCGTTCGCGAATACTTAACACGCTTAACGAGATCTTGGTATTTGATCTGAGGTTGGCTCTGAGCCTATACACACTAACCAACTACGTGGGAAAGATATGGGCACTTTCGGCGTCGTGGTATCGGTAGAAGCCCGTGGCCTTGGCCCGAGTGGCGCGCCGGATTGGAACGTAAGCCTGCTCTTGTATTAAGGGGGCTAGATTACGCTTCCGGCAGCGTCACATAGCGTCTTGGTGTGCTTTCGAGGCGATGGGCCCGGACCCTGTGGCGCTTAGGTTTAGACCGGCGTGTTGGCCTCTGTTGAGCCTAGGTGGGGCTGCAGCGTGTTGATCTTCAGCGGCGGGCATGACCCAGGAAAGTGTGTCGGCCAAATGGGATCAAGCGTGTTGGGTAAGTTGGTGCACCCTGCAGTGAAGTTAATCTATTGAATAGCCGTGATCTTGATAACAGACGACTTGGAGTTGTACCTTGACCTTATGACAACTAGAACCGGATACTTAATAAAACACACCCTTCCAAGTGCCGATACCACCGGTGGTCGCTCTCTCTCTCGGGGATACGAGGAGGGATGGCGGGTAGGATTATTGCTATGTGATGTTACTTGGAGGACTTCAACCTACCCTCTTCTACATTTGCAAGGCGAAGGTGACGAAGCGTAGTCTTCGATAAGACTAGCTATTCCCCTCTTATTACGGCATTACGATTCGGTCCACCGATATGGCCTTTTACACATATATCCATGCATATGTAGTGTAGCTCCTTGCTTGCAGTACTTTGGATGAGTACTCACGGTTGCCTTGTTCCCCCTTTTTCCCCTATCTCTACTCGATTGCTGCAACCAGACGATGGAGCCCAGGAGCCAGACGCCACCGTCGATGACGACTACTACACTGGAGGGGCCTACTACTATGTGCAGCCCACTGATGACGACCAGGAGTAGTTTAGGAGGATCCGAGGAAGGAGGCATGCGCCTCTTTCCATCTGTATCCCAGTTTGTGCTAGCCTTCTTAAGGCAAACTTGTTTAACTTATGTCTGTACTCAGATATTGTTGCTTCCGCTAACTCGTCTGTGATCGAGCACTTGTATTCGAGCCCTCGAGGCCCCTGACTTGTATTATGATGCTTGTATGACTTATTTTATTTGTAGAGTTGTGTTGTGATATCTTTCCGTGAGTCCCTGATCTTGATCGTACACATTTGCGTGCTTGATTAGTGTCTGATTGAATCGAAGCGTCACAAGTTGGTATCGAGCCCATTGCCTGTAGGAATCCCCCTTCCACACTCCTTGGCCAAAGTCGAGTCTAGACATTGCAAAAACTTTTACTAACTTGGTTGTGTGACTTACGGGCCCACGTCGCCATCGGGTGGTACTAGGATCTTTTGCTCCTCGACCTTTACTCTAGGACTCTGAACTGTCTTCTACTCGGGTTAAACGAATTTACTAACTAACACTAGGATCCCGTGACCACATTCACCCCAAAGTTGGATAAAGCCATAGTTATTCCTTGGAATTGTATTTTGATCAATTTCCACCTTTGTCATTTGACTCCTTTGAAACATCTTTGTTTTCGAGATGGAACCCACGAGGCAGGTAAATGCGCCACACGACGGCCATTGGTGCCGGGATCACTGCGGTGCTAGCGAGATGATGACCTATCTGGGTTATCGCTGGCACCTGAGTACACCGTCTATGAAAGTACCGGGACTTTAACGAGAGCGATGCCGAGCCATCGTCCACCTCTACTCTCGGGAGTATGACTCCACTCTTGTCTGCACACCGCACATGGTGTTGGGGTGACTATCGATATGGCAGTCCACGATGCTGCTTATGCTGCTCGACACGTCTTCGTGGAGAGTATCGGGAGTTGGACACCTCCCCTTGAGCACATTGCTATCGCGTCGATGTTGGTGAGGAGGGTTACTACTGCTGCCTACTCCTTTGTCACCGAAGAGCCCTTCTACCATCGAACTTTGTTACGCATCGCGATGGGCTGGATCGAGCCAACCGAGCTCTTCGCCACGAGTTATACATCACCCGTCGGCACCTTTACCGTGCTCGACGCTGTTGCACCCCTTTGTCCGATCCAGAGCTGCGGCGTTCTGCGATCTACCCAGCCAGACCGTGATGCCCCAGGGTGTCGGATGGCGGATGTGGGAGGCTACTCTCCGCACTTGGTCCTCTTCGCCACTTGGTCGCCGGGTTACGCACTGAGTATCCGCGGCCCCTGTGTCAGCGGCGTGGAGGACTATCCGCTGCCACACTACCAGCTTCGGGCTACTGACTACCTCCGCAGCGATGCAGCGTGGGGTGATGTAGGCTTGCTTGTTAGTGTTAGATGTATTCGCCGCGAGCTGCGTGCCGCCTATGATGTCTTAGTCTATGTATTGAACTCGTGTATCGAACTCTGTCGTGATCCCTTTTGTATGATATGCCGACTACTATGTAGTTTCTATCGTCTTTGCTTTCATTATGCATGTCTTATCATGAATGATTCTTGTCCTTTGCATATTCTCAAATGCTGAACTACCCTGTTATATATTAGCGGGATGGTTAGACCAGCTGAGTCGTGGTCGTGGTGGCAACTTCCCACCACCGCTTTGAGTACATGGCTGGTATGATCCAACAACTTGAGATGAATCGCCAGTTCATGGAAAACATGATGGCTCGGTTTCCTTGCCCCAATATGAACCAAAGCAGCCAAACACGGTAACTCTGCGAGGATTTCATGCGCCTCAACCCAAGTGTGTACCGCAGCTCAACCCAGCCCACGGATCTTTGATGGTAGCTCGTGACATCACTTATGAGATGGAGTCTGCTGATGTAGCCCTGCCAGCTATGTCACCTTTGCTTCCTTCTTCACGAAAGGACCCAGACTCAATGGTGGGACAGCCACAGGCGTACTCGGCCAGTTGGAACAATCATCACTGGCGGACTTCGGGCTGCTTTCCGTGCCCGCTTCATCCCTCAAGGAGTCATGGACGGAAGAAGCGTGAGTTCCATAACCTCACCCAAGGCAACAAGACTGTTGAAGCTTATCGTGAGAGTTCTGGACTTGTCTCACTATCTTTGAGGAGGACATTGCAACGGATGCACGCAGACAGGAGAAGTTCCGTGACGGCCTTCAAGCTGACATCAAACTCGCACTTCTAGTGCACGACTTTGCTGATTTCGCCACCTTGGTGAACAAAGCTATCAATGTCGAAACTGGTCTGCAGGAATACCAGAGCTCTAACAGGCGCAACCGTGACACGGGCTCATCTTCGGGCCCGTCCTCGCAGAAGCGCAAGATATGGATTCCCAACAAATGTACCAGCCGAATGCACCTGCCCCAAGGCAGAGCTATGCTGCACCTCGTCTGCCTACTCCAACTAGGCAGCCGAAGCTTCCAGCTCCACCACCCCAAGCTCCTGTTCCCACTCCCAATAATGGTGCATGCTACAAGTGTGGTCAACCAGGTCACCGTGCTAGGGATTGCAATCGAGAATCAGAATCAAGCGGCACTTCCATGGCTGGCCGTGGGAGCAACCAGTCCCGCAACAACAATGCCAAGCCTTATGGTCGAGTTCATGCCAACCACGTTGATCTGAACGAAGCTCAAGACCGGCCTGCTACTGTGATGGGTACACTCCTCGTAAATTCAGTACCTGCATCTATTTTATTCGATTCAGGAGCATCGCATTCATTCATGTCAGAAGATTTTGCATACAAGCACGACGTTAAGTGTGAGGAGATGAACTCTTCGGTATTGGTAAAAACCCCCTTGGGACAATGTCAAACCTCCATGGTTGGCGTCGACGTCCCCGTGGAAATCGAAGGGCTGGAATTCTATGCCTCACCCATTATCCTGAAGACGTCTAACATCGACCTCATTTTGGGGATGGATTGGTTGAAAGCGCATCTTTGCTTCAATCGTTTGCGCCACTAAGACCGTCCATCTGCTACACCCTTCGATGAAATAATAAGCTACAATGCTAAATGCAGTTCGGGATGCCGAGGCAAGGCTCTATGCATTGAATGCATTGAACGCCGCACCCTCGAGGGCATTGAAAACATTCTGTCGTTCCCGATTTCGGGGACGTCTTTCTGAAGAACTTCGAGGATTCCCCTGCTAGAGCTGTCGAATTCGTCATCGACTTGAAACCGAGCACCACTCCTATAGCCAAGCGCCCCTACAAGATGCCGCCGCATGAACTCCTTGAGCTCAAGGAGGAAATCGACAAATCTCTTCGAAGTGGTTTCATTCGCCCAAGTTGCTCTCCTTGGGGAGCACCTTCTCTCTTTGTCAAGAAGAAGGATGGGACAAACCGATTGGTCCAAGACTACCGTCCTATAAACCAAGCTACAATTCAGAATAAGTATCCTCTTCCTCGGATCAATGATCTGTATGATCAACTGGCTGGTTCATCAGTGTTCTCTAAACTCGACTTGAGGTTGGGTTACCACCAGATCCGTGTTCGTGAAGAGGATATCCCCAAGACCGCCTTTGTGACTCGTTATGGTTCATACGAGTACACCGTCATGTCTTCGGCTTAACCAATGCTCCAGCCACCTTCTCTCGCTTTGATGAACTATATATTCATGGATTACCTCGACAAGTTAAATCGTGGTTTATCCGGATGATATCCTGATATTTTCAAGAAACAAGAAGAACATCTTTGAACATCTTCGTCTTGTCTTTGGAAAAGCTACGAGAGCATCAACTTTATGCCAAGTTCTCCAAATGTGAATTCTGGCTTCCCGAAGTAACCTATCTCGGGCATGTCATCTCTAATGTTGGTATTGCCGTCAACCCTGAACGAGTTCAGGCTATTCTCGATTGGACTCCTCCGAAGAACGTTAAGCAAGTCAGAAGTTTTCTCGGTCTACTTGACTATTGCCGTCGATTCGCCGAGAACTTCTCCAAGATTGCCGAGCCTCGACTAACTTTGTTGCATAAGGCGTCAAGTTCCAATGGATGAGATAAATGTCGGGAAAGTTTCCGAGCACTCAAAGACAAGTTGACTTCTGCCAAGTACTAGCTCCTCCCCGATACTAAGAAGGACTTCGTCATTCTGCGACGCTTCCCGTCAAGGATTAGGCTGTGTCCTAATGCAAGAGCGCAAAGTGGTTTCTTATGCCTCTCGGCAATTAAGCCCTCACGAAGAGAACTACCCAGTTCACGACCTCGAGCTTCTGCTGTCATTCATGCACTAAAGCGGTGGCGACATTACCTTCTCGGTAATCGTTGCGAGATCTTCACGACCACCAAAGTCTGAAGTATCTGTTTACTCAGCCAGACCTGAACCTCCGTCGTGAGAGATGGATGGAGACTGCCATGAGACTTTGACTTGGGTATTTCCTATACACCAGGCAAGGCTAATGTAATGGCTGATGCCTTGAGCCGCATAAGTCTTCTGCAACCACCTCCAAGTTCACAAAGTTCAGCCCTCACTTGTTGAAGAATTGAAATTTGAACCTCCATATTGTTCCTTCGGGTGCACTCGCTCCCCCTCCTCCATGATTCACATAAGATGAACCTCCATGTTGTTTCGGGGGTTCTCTCAATACCACAGTTGCGAAACCAGATCTTGTGGACACCATCAAATGGATACAGAAATGTGACGATGAAGTCGAGGGGATTAAACGTTATCTCGCAGAAGGAAAGCCCTCATTCTTCACTATGGATGACGCAGGCACCCTATTCTTCAAAGGTCGCCTAGTGGTACCGAGTAAGAGGGAAAACCTGAATCTGACTCCAAAGGTTATGAAAGAAGCTCATGATACGCCTTTGTCTATTCATCCCGGTAGCACCAAGATGTACCAAGACATTAAATCGAGATTACGGTGGTCTAATATGAAGCGAGACATTGCTCGTTATGTTGCTGAATGTGACGTTCTTTGTCGTATCAAAGCGAGAACATCAAAGGCCTGCTTTGGAACTACGCAACCTATCTCTATTCTGAATGGAAATGGGACCATGTTGAAATGGACTTAAATCCTTTGGATTTCCCAAGTCACGAAAGGTAATGATGTTATTCTTGTCGTCATTGACCGGCTTTCTAAAGTTGCACATTTTCTAGCGGTCAAAGAAAGCGATCACGCTAGTCGACTTGCAACTCTCTATATGTCGAAATTGTTTCATTTCATGGTATTCCATTGGTTATCGATTCGGACCGTGGCAGCTTATTCACTTCAAGATTACGGGCAAGTTTCCAAGAAGCTATGGGGACTCACTTATCTTTCGATCTTGCGTTTCATCCGCGATCACAAGGGCAAGTTGAGCGTGTCAACCAAGTTCTCGAAGATATGCTTCGAGCTTGTGTTATTTCCTTCGCAAGAAATGGGAGGAATCTCTCCGTATGCTGAGTTCTCTTATAATAATAGCTATCAAGCTAGTGCGAAGATGGCCCACTTGAAGTGTTATATGGACGAAAGTGCGAACCCCTCCGAACTGGTCGAAATCGGGAACGCGTCCACTCTTGGTCCGGATATTATCCAACATGCCAAGAACAAGTCCGCATTATTCGCGAGAATCTCAAGACTGCTCGGTCTCGTCAAAAGATTAATTATGACCGTCATCATAAAGACATGGTCTATCAACCTTTCGAAAAGTCCTATCTCCGCGTTATACCAATGAAGGGTGCTCACCGCTTCGGGATCAAGTGCAAGCTTGCTACTCGCGATATTGGCCCATTCACTATTACGGAAAGGCGTGGAAAAGTGGCATATCAACTGGAGCTTCCGTCGAACCTTTCTCAGGTTCACGATGTGTTCCACGTGTCACAACTCCGACGCTGGTTCAAGGACCCAATCCGAGCAGTGGACCATGAAGTGCTCGAATTGCAACAGGACCTCTCCTATAAAGAGCATCCGGTCTGCATTCTCGACCAAGCTGAACGCCGCACACATCAGAAGGCGATCAAGTTCCTCAAGGTCCAGTGGTCGAATCACTCTGAAGATGAAGCCACCTGGGAACGCGAGGATCGCCTGCGTGATGAATACCCCGCACTCTTTCCTGCTACCTCCTAAATCTCGGGACGAGATTTCTTGTAGTGGAGGAGATTTGTAACGCCCGGATAATCATGCTACAAAGAACTCACGTTGATGGTGCCACGTCACCTCATCACTGTAGTTAATCTCAAGTTAATTCAAAAGCTGTTTCAAAATTCAAATTCAAATTTATGATGACAATAGAAGTTTTCAAAATTTAAAACTAAAAAGTTAAATTGGTTGTCAAATATTACAAAGTTAATTATGGTGCAACAAACCCATTTTTATAAAATGCCTAAATATGTTTAAATGAATTAAAACAGAAAAGAAAATAAATAAAAGAAAGAAAATACAAAAAACAAAACAAAAGGGGGAGAAGCCCCCTTTGGACTCCCGCCAACTGGGCCAACGGCCCACCGGCCAGCCCCACCGCCCATCTGGCCCCCTCACTCCCTTAACCCCTCCCCCACTCCCCACCGAACCCTAGCCCCCCCGCAGCACCTCCCACTTCCCCCCCCGTCGCCCCCCACGATCCCCTTCTCCTCCCCCCACCGATCTGGATCGGGATCGGCACTGATCCGATCGTCGACCCAACGCCCAGCGCTCGCCGCCGCTTGAACCTCGTCGCCGCCCGCCTCCCAGCCTGCTTCCCTAACGTCGTCGTCGTCCCGGCCCCCCTCCTGGCGCGCCGCCTCGACCTCCTCCTCGCCGGTCCTCCCCGACCGTCCCCGAGCCCTCTGCCCTGAACCCTACGCGCCTCCCCCGTGAGCTCCCTCCTCTCCCTTCTCCGTCACCGCGCCAGTATCCCCCAGATTCTGTTGCCGCCCGCCGTGGGCAGCCTTGGCCGCGCCACAGGCCTGTGACCTGACACCAACCGCGCCGCCCGTCTCCTCCTTTCCTCAAGGCTCGTCGTGCTCACCGTGCTCCCCGCCTCGGCCGGCGCCCTGCGCCTATCCTGCCGTCGCCCGCTCCGCTCGGTGGCGCCCGTAGCCCGTGCCTCGGTGCGCCTCGCCTCCGCCCTTCCCTCCTCCGTGGCCGCGCCGCCCGCCTCGCCGCCCGCCGTGGCCCCGGTTGGCAGCAGGCGTGCCCGCCGTTGGTGCCCTTGCGCCCGGTGGCCTCACTTTGTGCCGGGTTCCCATACTGGCGCAGACGCTCATGGGTTGCGCCCGCATTGGGCAACTCCGCTAACTTCGAGGGGGCGATGAGCAGGGACCCGCCTAGAACGTTTATAAAAAAAGAATTAAAAATAATAATAATATAAATAAATAAGTAATAATTAAAATAATTAAAATATTAATTAGTTAATTAAGTAATTAATTAAGTTAATTAATTTGGATTAGATTAACCTAATCACTAATTAAATTAACTAATCTGTAATTAAACTAAAGAGAGAATGACAGGTGGGTCCCACTGGACCCACACGTCAGTTTGACCAGGTCAATGGTCAACGTTGATCTTGACATCACCACGATGTCATGCCGACGTCAGCTTTTACTGCTCGATAATGTTGGATTAAATAATTAATTAAATTCCGTAAATTAATAAAATCTTTAGAAAATCATATCTTTTAATACGTAACTTCGGATTAAAATATTTTCAACATGAAAGTTGCTCGTAACGACGAGACCAATCCGGATCACGCGATCCGTTCTTCCGCCACACACCCTAACCTATCGAACCCGCAACTTTCCCCCTCGGCTCCTCTGCTAGAAAACCACGAAACCGGGATATTTTCCGGATGTTTCTTAACCGTACCACCTCATACCACGTTAGGGCACGCCTAGCATCGTTACTTGTCTTGTCATGCATCGATATGCATCTGTTTACCTGGTATTCATTGTTTCTTCCCCTCTTCTCTCCGGTAGACTACGAGACCAAGCCAGCTGCTTCTTGATTCGACTAGGGAGTTGGCGACCCTCTCTCTTGCCCGAGCAACCAGGCAAGCCCCCTTGATCACCAGATATCGCCTATTCTACTCTATACTGCTTGCATTAGAGTAGTGGAGCATGTTACTGCTTTCTGTTATACCTAACCTGATGCATAGCCTGTCCTTGTTACTATTGTTGTTACCTTTACCTGCAATCCTATATGCTTAGTATAGGATGCTATTATTTCTTGTCCGTCTGCTGTGCTATACTATCGGGCCGTGATCACTCGGGAGGTGATCACGGGTATATACTATATACTTATACATGATACATGTGGAGACTAAAGTCGGGTCGGCTGGTGGAGCACCCGCGAGTGGATCTTTGTGGCGGAGGCGGCAGGCGAGTTGAGACCGCCTAGGAGAGAGGTGGGCTGGCCTGTTCGGCGCTCGCGAATACTTAACACGCTTAACGAGATCTTGGTATTTGATCCGAGTTGGCTCTGAGCCTATACGCACTAACCAACTACGTGGGAAAGATATGGGCACTCGGCGTCGTGGTATCACCGGCACTTCGTGACGCCTTGGCCGATCGAGTGGCGCTACCGGATTGGAACGTAAGCCTGCTCTTGTATTAAGGGGCTAGTTACGCTTCCGGCCGCGTCACATAGCGTGCAGGTGTGCTCGAGGCGATGGGCCTGCACCCTGCGCTTAGGTTTAGACCGGCGTCTTGGCCTCTCTGTTGAGCCTAGGTGGGGCTGCGACGTGTTGAACTTCCGCGGCCAGGCATGACCCAGGAAAGTGTGTCCGGCCAAATGGGATCAAGCGTGTTGGGTAAGTTGGTGCACCCTGCAGGGAAGTTAATCTATTCGAATAGCCGTGATCTTCGGTAACAGGACGACTTGGAGTTGTACCTTGACCTTATGACAACTAGAACCGGATACTTAATAAAACACACCCTTCCAAGTGCCAGATACCACCGGTGGTCGCTCTCTCGGGGATACGAGGAGGGATCGCCGGTAGGATTATTGCTATGTGATGTTACTTGGAGGACTTCAACCTACCCTCTTCTACTGTTGCAAAGCGAAGGTGACGAAGCGTAGTCTTCGATAAGACTAGCTATTCCCCTCTTATTACGGCATTCTGCAGTTCAGTCCACCGATATGGCCTTTTACACATATATCCATGCATATGTAGTGTAGCTCCTTGCTTATAGTACTTTGGATGAGTACTCACGGTTGCCTTGTTCCCCTTTTCCCTATCTCTACTCGATTGCTGCAACAGACGATGGAGCCTGTGAGCAGACACCACCGTCGATGGCGACTACTACACCGGAGGGCCTACTACTACGTGCAGCCCGGCGACGACGACCAGTGAGTAGTTTAGGAGGATCGAGGCGGAGGCCTGCGCCTCTTCGATCCGTATCCCGATTTGTGCTAGCCTTCTTAAGGCAAACTTGTTTAACTTATGTACGTACTCAGATATTGTTGCTTCCGCTGACTCGTGCGTGATCGAGCACTTGTATTCGAGCCCTCGAGGCCCCGGCTTGTATTATGATGCTTGTATGACTTATTTTATTTGTAGAGTTGTGTTGTGATATCTTCCCGTGAGTCCCTGATCTTGATCGTACACATTTGCGTGCATGATTAGTGTACGATTGAATCGGGGGCGTCACACGTCCGATCTAGGCGTGTATAGCGCCCCGATTCGGCCTTCCGGATTCTAGGGGCTTCGCCAAAATTTAAAATTGTAGACTTCTATGGCTAAGTGAAAGTTATAAAGCCGCATAGTCCGATTGCCTTGTTTGCTGCACCGGACACCTCCTTAAGGGACCAAACATTTGGATAAAGAGTGTCCGGGTTTTCCACGAACACCCCAGTACTAGTTACGTGGGGGAGGAAGCCGACGACTGGCCTACTTTCAGAATTTTATAAACAGCCACACAGAAGGTAATATTTTAAATAACGAAAGCGCTACATAGCGCAAGTAACTTCGTTTTTAAATTGCAAACATGACAGAAGTGAACTCATTCCAAAATGGCGTCCTTGGTACACTCATCGGCGACGAGACGAGCGCCCTTCATCACGCCATCGTAGTACATCTCGGGATGGCGATGCGCCTTGCCCTCCGGCGGCCCGTCCTTGACCAGCTTCTCCGCATCCAGCTTGCCCCAATGCACCTTGACGCGAGCAAAGGCTCGGTGGGCACCTTCGATGCAAACGGATAGCTTGATCACTTCAAGCCGCGGGCAGGCATCCACCATCCGCTTGATCAGGCCAAATTAGCTACTGGGCAGGAGCTCACCAGGCCACATCCTGACTATGAAGTCCTTCATAGTCAGTTCGGCCGCCCTGTGGAGTTTGATCAACTGCTTCAGTTGGTCGCTCGAGGTATCGGATGATCGGCCCGACATCGGGACGAGAACAGCTTCTCCGTTGAGCTCCCCTCCGGCACGCAGTAGAACTCCGCAGCATCTGCGACGCTGCATGGCAGATCTGCAAATGCCCCTGGAGAGCTCCGTATTCGAGTAAGTAAAAGAAACGCCTCCTCCACATGTTTGCTTTGCATAAAGAATTTCTTACCCGCTGCTATCTTTTTGGCCTCCTGGATCTCCTGATGTGCTTTCTCGGCTTCGGCCTTGGCATCTTTCAAACTTACAAGGGACTTCGCAAGCTCGGCCTCCTTCATCTTCAGATTATGCTCCATGGACTCGCACTTCTTGCCGAGGTCCTGGAGCTCTTGCTGTACCTCACCCACTCTAGCACTTTGCTTTTTGCGCTCCTTGCATTCCAAGGCCGCTTTGTCTTCGGCCTCGGACAGCGCTTTCTTCAGGGACGCCACTTCGGTGGTGGCCCCTGTTGCACAGTCGCGACGCTTTGGCGCTAGACTGACAAATTAATACATACGAACGGGGAATCGCTTACCTTTATTCTCCTCGAGCTGCCTCTTCGTGAGGCCGAGCTCTCCATGCGCCTGCTCCAGATCCCGCTTCAATTCAGCAACTTCGGCAGTACGGGCAGCAGCGGCAAGCAACACGACCTGCTTATTCACATAAACGCTTTTTAGACTCCTGCGGATTGTAATTGACCCTTCGTTTGGCTTTTCTTTCCGAACACCAACCAGAGTATCAGGGGCTACTACCTATCGGGTGGTAATTTCATACATTTTTATTACTTACCTCAAAGCCCGTCAAGAGGCTTGTGTAGGCTTCGGTTAGTCCGCTTTTGGCGGACAGAACCTTTTGAATCACCGCACTCATAAGAGTACGGTGCTCTTCTTCCATGGAAGCGCCTCGAAGCGCTTCCACTGTGCTATCCGGCGCCGTTGACGCGACGGAAGTCCTCGGCACGGGCGGCTCGCCCTCCCTAACGAGGGGCTGCCTGCCTGAGTCCGGAACCGTCGGAGGTTCCGGAGTAGTGTTCGGTCGAGAGTCCGCCTTGTTGCGGCTCTCATCGACGCGATCCGCGGGGATCTTGAACCCCGCATGTCCGACATTCGGAAGTCCGCCTTGGGGCGTCTCTAGGGTCACCTCCCCCTGCTCGGGGAACCTTCAGGACAACACCTCCGTGTCATCCGCAGGCTGAGAAGTGGTGGCCGTCGGGAGCGAGTTCATCTCTGAAGCGCTCAGAGACCCATCCAAAGACGACACCTCCGGATGAGCCCTGGCCGGACTGCATATATGTTCGGTGTTATTAAACAGCTATGACGTAAAATCACGGTAGAGTGCGGACACTTACGATCACGCCGGGGGCTTCCTCCTGGGCAGCCACCCTTCATCATTGTGAGCGGCCGTGGTGGAGTAGTCCGGAAGGGATGTTTTCCCCTTCTTGGACGCCCCATCCTCCCCCTCCGGGGCGGCTTTTCTCTTCTTCTCCCCCCCAGTGCGGGGAGGGGAAATTTCTTCTTGATTCCCCCCGCCTCTGCAGGAGGAATCTGTCTCGTCGTCATTGGACGACAGCGGTATAACGGCCTTGCGCCGAGGGCCTCTTCCGGCCCCCTGGCCCGCTTCGCCGGGCCCCTCATCCTTTCTGGATAGGGCGTCTTCTTCTTCTTCTTCCTCCTCCCCTTCGTGGGAGGAGTCTGCCTCGTCATCCTCGGACGAGGCTTCTAGCGCAACCTTACGCCGGAGACCCTTTCGGGTCCCCGGTGCCTTCTTCTCGGCCTTGTTCTCCGGCACCTTGTACGGTGCCGGGACCAGCATCTCCGTCAGGAGAGTGTCAGCTGGGCCCTCTGGCAGCGGAGCCGGATAGTAAACCTGCTCCGCTGTCTCCACATAATCCTGAGGGCAAATATGTATAACTACTTAAGGATCTCCCTTGAGCATATTGGGAAAAACCGAGTCCAGTGGTAGTCTGAGAACTCACCTGACTAGGAGCCCGCGCGGCGTGAAGCCCGCGGTCTTCGGATGTGGGAGGAGGCACTTCAGAGGTCTTGAACAGCACCTTCCATGCGCCTTGGTGCGTCATGTCATAGAGCTTCCGGAGCGTTTGGTGTTTGGCCGGGAAGAACTCCCATAGATTGAGTGCCCGCCTTTGACAGGGCAGGATCCGGCGAACAAGCATGACCTGAATCACGTTGACAAGCTTGATGTTCTTGTCCTTCATGCTTTTGATGCATGTATGGAGTCTGGTCAGCTCCATAGAATCGCCCCAGGACAAGCCCTTCCTTTCCCAGGAGGTGAGCCGCATGGGGGCTCCAGACCTGAATCCGGGGGCCGCCACCCAGTTGGCGCTGCGCAGTTCGGTGACGTAGAACCACCCCGATTGCCATCCTTTTACGGTCTCCGCAAAGGAGCCGTCCAGCCAGGTGACATTAGGCATCTTGCCCACCATGGCTCCTCCGCACTCCGCTTGCTGGCCGCTTACAATCTTCGGCTTCACGCAGAAGGTTTGCAGCCATAGGCCGAAATGAGGCCGGATGCGGAGGAAAGCCTCGCATACGACGATGAACGCCGAGATGTTGAGGACGAAATTCGGGGCTAGATCATGGAAATCTAGCCCATAGTAGAACATGAGCCCGCGGACGAAGGGGTGAAGTGGAAACCCCAGTCCACGAACGAATTGGGCGACGAACACGACTCTTTCATGGGGTCCCGGGGTCGGAATGACCTGCCCAGCGTCCGGTAGCCGGTGCGCTATGTCTGCGGCCAAGTATCCGGCTGCCCGAAGATTTGTGATGTGCTTCTCCTTGACGGTGGAAGCCACCCACTTGCCTCCTGCTCCGGACATGTCTAGCTGTGCGGAGGAGACTTGGGCTTGGGCGCTGGAGCTCGAGGGGGCAAGAGTGGGCAAAAGGAGGAAGAAGGCGTGGGTAAAAATGGGGAAATCTTATCCCTTTATAGAGGCGACGAAAGTGGTGCGCCTCCCCACTTGCCCATTGGGAATCGCTTGCTTCCCAAGCGCCATGATTAATGATGTGGTGGGATTACCCGTACCTGTATTGATGAGAATCCCATGATAAGGGGGCACGATCTCTGCTTTGACAAGACGTGTCAAGGAAACTGCCTCGCAATATGCACTGTGGCTGGTTGTGGAAAGACGGTTCGAATAATGACCCGACCGTAATGACACGTCGCATTGCCTAAAAAGTTGTCAGCAGATTGCATTTGTGAAACATCATTCTCTCTACGGTGGCATGCGAAGATCATATTGTGGATCCGGACACGGTTGGAGTGTTCGATAATTACCTTGGAGTATTCGGAGGAGGAACCTGCCCTGCAATGCCGAAGACAAGACTGCGCTCCGGACTCATCGTCATTGAAGCCTGGTTCTGGGGCTACTGAGGGAGTCCTGGATTAGGGGGTATCCGGACAGCCGGACTGTATACAACGTCCGGACTATTGAAGCGTGGAGATACAAGACTCAAGACTTTGGCCCGTGTCAGGATGGGACTTTCCTTGGCGTGGAAGGCAAGCTTGGCGATCCGGATATTATATTTCCTTCCTTGTAACCGACTTCATGTAAACCCTAGCCCTCTCCGGTGCCTATATAAATCGGAGAGGTTGGTCCTTAGAAGGACAATCACAATTACAATCATACCGTCATGGGCTAGCTCTTAGGGTTTAGCCTCTACGATCTCGTGGTAGATCTACTCTTGTACTACCCATATCATCAATATTAATCAAGCAGGAAGTAGGGTTTTACCTCCATCGAGAGGGCCCGAACCTGGGTAAACATCTGTTTCCCATGTTTCCTATTACCATCAGCCTTGACGCACAGATCGGGACCCCCTACCCGAGATCCGCCGGTTTTGACACCGACAGTGACCGAGGTGGAAAGATGTGGAGGGGGGCACTGCACACGGCTAAACAATCAACTTGTGTGTCTATGTGGTGCCCCCTCCCCCGTATATAAAGGAGTGGAGGAGGGGGAGGGCCGGCCTCATGGGGCGCGCCCAAGGGGGGGATTCCTACTCCTAGTTGGAGTAGGTTCCCCCTTTCCCTAGTTGGAGTAGGAGAAGAAGGAAGAGGGAGAGGGAGAGAAGGAAAGGGGGCCGCCCCTGCTACCTCTTGAGCACTGCGTTGGTTTTCCCTTGAAGAGGAAAGGGTGATGCAGCAAAGTAGCGTAAGTATTTCCCTCAGTTTTTAAGAACCAAGGTATCAATCCAGTAGGAGGCCACGCACGAGTCCCTCGCACCTACACAAACAAATAAATCCTCGCAACCAACGCGATAAGGGGTTGTCAATCCCTACACGGTCACTTATGAGAGTGAGATCTAATAGATATGATAAGATAATATTTTTGGTATTTTTATGATAAAGATGCAAAGTAAAAAAAGTAAAATAAAAACGGCGCCAGAAATAGCTTGTTGACGGGAAATTAATATGATGGAAAATAGACCTGGGGGCCATAGATTTCACTAGTGGCTTCTCTCAAGAGCATAAGTATTTATGGTGGGTGAACAAATTACTGTTGAGCAATTGACAGAATTGAGCATAGTTATGAGAATATATAGGTATGATCATGTATATAGGCATCATGTCCGAGACAAGTAGACCGACTCCTGCCTGCATCTACTACTATATACTCCACACATCGGCCGCTATCCAGCATGCATCTAGAGTATTAAGTTCATAAGAACAGAGTAACGCTTTAAGCAAGATGACATGATGTAGAGGGATAAACTCATGCAATATGATATAAACCCCATCTTGTTATCCTCGATGGCAACAATACAATACATGCCTTGCTGCCCCTCACATCCTTTGGGAAAGGACACCGGAAGATTGAACCCAAAGCTAAGCACTTTCCCATTGCAAGAAAGATCATTCTAGTAGGCCAAACCAAACTGATAATTCGAAGAGAATTGCAAAGATAACCAATCATGCATAAAAGAATTCAGAGAAGATTCAAATATTGTTCATAGATAAACTTGCATAAACCCACAAGTCATCGTTCTCAACAAACACACCGCAAAAGAAGATTACATCAAATAGATCTCCACGAGAGAGGGGGAGAACATTGTATTGAGATCCAAAAATAGAGAGGAAGCCATCTAGCTAATAACAATGGACCCGAAGGTCTGAGGTAAACTACTCACACATCATCGGAGAGGCTATGGTGTTGATGTAGAAGCCCTCCGTGATCGATGCCCCCTCCGTGAGCTCGAAATAGGCCCCAAGATGGGATCTCACTGCATGAAGGTTGCGGCGGTGGAATTAGGTTTTGGCTCCGTGTCTGGTAGTTTGAAGTGCGTAGGTATATATAGGAGGAAGAAGTACGTCGGTGGAGCAACAGGGGGCCCACGAGGGTGGAGGGCGCGCCTGGGGGGGTAGGCGCGCCCCCCTACCTCGTGCATCCTGGTTGATGTCTTGACGTAGGGTCCAAGTCCTCTGGATCACGTTCGTTTCGAAAATCACGTTCCCGAAGGTTTCATTCCGTTTGGACTCCGTTTGATATTCTTTTTCTGCGAAACTCTGAAATAGGAAAAAAAACAGCAATTCTGGGTTGGGCCTCCGGTTAATAGGTTAGTCCCAAAAATAATACAAAAGTGTATAATAAAGCCCAATAATGTCCAAAACAGAATATAAAATAGCATGGAACAATAAAAAATTATAGATACGTTGGAGACGTATCACCCCCCCCCCCCAATTCGGATTGGGCTTGGGGGGCGCACGCCTCTCACTTGGCCGCTTCCTCCTCTCTTCCACCATGGCCCATTAAGGCCCATTAACTCCCCGGGGTGTTTCGGTAACCTCCCGATACTCCGGAAAATGCCCGAACTCATCCAAAACCTTTCAGGTGTCCAAACATAGCCTTCCAATATATCAATCTTCATGTCTCGACCATTTCAAGACTCCTCGTCATGTTCGTGATCACATCCGAGACTCCGAACAACCTTTGGTACATCAAAACAAATAAACTCATAATACCGATCGTCATCGAACGTTAAGCGTGCGGACCCTACGGGTTCGAGAACTATGTAGACATGACCGAGACTCATCTCCGTTAAATAACCAATAGCAGAACACGGATGCTCATATTGGCTCCCACTTATTCTACGAAGATCTTTATCGGTCAAACCGCATAACAACATACGTTGTTCCCTTTGTCATCGGTATGTTACTTGCCCGAGATTCGACCGTCGGTATCTCAATACCTAGTTCAATCTCGTTACCGACAAGTCTCTTTACTCGTTCCATAATGCATCATCCTGCAACTAACTCAATAATCACATTGCTTGCAAGGCTTATAGTGATGTGCATCACCGAGAGGGCCCCGAGATACCTCTCCGACAATCGGAGTAACAAATCCTAATCTAGATCTATGCAAACTCAACAAACACCATTAGAGACACCTATAGATCATATTTATAATCACCCAGACGTTTGATAGCACACTAAGTGTTCCTCTGGTATTCGGAAGTTGCATAATCTCATAGTCATAGGAACATGTATAAGTCATGAAGAAAGCAATAGCAACAAACTAAACGATCATCGTGCTAAGCTAACGGATGGGTCTTGTCAATCACATCATTCTCTAATGATGTGATCCCGTTAATCAAATGACAACTCATGTCTATGGTTAGGAAACTTAACCATCTTTCATTAACGAGCTAGTCAAGTTGAGGCATACTAGTGACACTGCTTTGTCTATGTATTCACACATGTACTAAGTTTCCGGTTAATACAATTCTAGCATGAATAATAAACATTTATCATGATATAAGGAAATATAAATAACAACTTTATTATTGCCTCTAGGGCATATTTCCTTCATGTAGATAGGGACATGCATGACCTATACGCAATGTCGGAGGGCTCAGCAGAGGAGGACTCGACAAGGTTTGCGGTGCCTGTCGACTTGGGTAGAAGGTGCGGATGTCGATCAAGGTTGTCAGAGTGGATGAAGCGGTCGGGGAAGATGACGACGACGATGGTGATGAGCTGGTGCAGGACGAAGACGAAAAGGTGGACGACTAAGTAGGCGACGGGACCAGAGGTAGACTGTGGCCGTGGAGGCCACATCGGTCGCCGGTAGGAGTGCGGCGGCGTTGTTTAAGGTAGGCGAGGAAGAACCCGACATCATGATGAAGACCGGGCGCAGACGATGGTGTCCCGCGCCTAGGGAGGTGACGCGACGCATACCATGTACAAGTCGACGCACAGGGATGGCGGAGTGGACCACGTGGCGCGGCTCTCCAGTCCGAAGGGGCGACGCAGCGGTAGCACACAGGTAGGGGCGACGGCGTGGAGCGTGCATCGCGGCGCTATGACCGAAGAAGCGACGAAACAACGGTGCACGGGTCGGGGGCAACCACAGGTACGGCCTCGAGGCAGCAACGTGGACTGCATGCCGCGGCGCTACGGCCCGAAGGGGCAACACTATGACAGCGCGCGGGTTAGTGCACCCGTGGGGACGGCCTCGAGGCGATGGCATGGACCATGTGTCGCGGCGCTACGACTCAAAGATGTTACGCAGCGGCAGCGTGTGGGTCGAGGCAGCGGCTGGGAGAACTATGGGGGCGGCGTCTAATAACCCACAAGTATAGGGGATCGCAACAGTTTTCGAGGGTAGAGTATTCAACCCAAATTTATTGATTCGACACAAGGGGAGCAAAAGAATATCCTCAAGTATTAGCAGCTGAGTTGTCAATTCAACTACATCTGAAAGACTTAATATCTGCAACAAAGTATTTAGTAGCAAAGTAGTATAGAAGTAACGGTAACAGTGGCAAAGTAACAGTATCAGTTTTGTAGCAATTGTAACAGTGGCAACGGCAAAGTAACGTAGCAAAGATCAATATGTGAAAAGCTCGTAGGCAATGGATCAATGATGGATAATTTATAATTATGTGAGATGGCATTCATCATGCAATAGTTATAATATAGGGTGACACAGAAGTAGCTCCAATTCATCAATATAATGTAGGCATGTATTCCGAATATAGTCATACGTGCTTATGGAAAAGAACTTGCATGACATCTTTTGTCCTACCCTCCCCTGGCAGCCGGGTCCTAATGGAAACTAAGGGATATTAAGGCCTCCTTTTAATAGAGAACTGGACCAACGCATTAGCACTTAGTGAATACATGAACTCCTCAAACTGCGGTCATAACCGAGAAGTGTCCCGACTATTGTCACTCCGGGGTTGCCGGATCATAACACGTAGTGGGTGACTATAACTTGCAAGATAGTATCAAGAACACAAATATATTCATGAAAACATAATAGGTTCAGTTCTGAATTATGGCACTCGGGCCCTAGTGACAAGCATTAAGCATAGCAAAGTCATCGCAACATCAATCTCAGAACATAGTGGATACTAGGGATCAAACCCTAACAAAACTAACTCGATTACATTGTAAATCTCATCCAATCCATCACCGTCCAGCAAGCCTACGACGGGATTACTCACGCACAACGGTGAGCATCATGAAATTGGTGATGGAGGATGGTTGATGACGATGATGGCGATGATTTCCCCTCTCTGGAGCCCAAAAGGGACTCTGGATCTGCACTCCCGAGGAAGAACAGGAGGTGGCGGCGGCGGCTCTGTATCATAAAACGCTATGAATCCATCTCTGTGATTTTTTTCTCCCCGAACATGAATATATGGAGTTGGAGTTGAGGTCGGTGGAGGTCCAGGGGACCCACAAGGCAGGGGGGTGCCTCCCACCCTTGTGGTCAGCTGGTGGGTCCCCCTCTGTTGATTCTTTCGCCAATAATTTTTATTATTCAAAAAATATTCTCTGTGAAGTTTCAGGTCATTCTGAGAACTTTTATTTATGCACAAAAATAACAACATGGCAATTCTGCTGAAAACAGCGTCAGTCCGGGTTAGTTCCATCCAAATCATGCAAATTAGAGTCCAAAACAAGGGCAAAAGAGTTTGGAAAAGTAGATACGATGGAGACGTATCAACTCCCCCAAGCTTAAACCGTTGCTTGTCTTCAAGCAATTCAGTTGACAAACTGAAAGTGTTAAAGAAAAACTTTTACAAACTCTGTTTGATATTGTTTTTGCAAATATGTAAAGCGAGCATTCAAGTTCTCAACAAAGATTATGAACTAACCATATTCACAATAACATTTAGGTCTCACATTTACTCATATCAATGGCAAAATCAACTAGCAAGCAATAGTAATAATGAATCTCGGATGACAACACTTTTTCAAAACAATCATGATATGATATAACAAGGTGGTATCTCGCTAGCCCTTTCTGAGACCGCAAAACATAAATGCAGAGCACCCTTGAAGATCAAGGACCGACTAGACATTGTAATTCATGGTAAAAGAGATGCAGTCACAGTCATACTCAATATAAATTAATAACAATGCATACAAATGACAGTGGTGCTCTCTAACTGGTGCTTTTTATAAGAGGATGATGACTCAGCAATAAAAGTAAATAGATAGGCCCTTCACAGAGGGAAGCAGGGATTTGCAGAGGTGCGAGAGCTCGAATTTTAAAACAGAGGTAAATAATATTTTGATCAGTATGCTTTCATTGTCAACATAACAACCAAGAGATCTCGGTATCTTCCATACTAGATACGTTATAGGCGATTCCCGAACAGAATGGTAAAATTTATACTCCCCCACCACCAATAAGCACATTCCACGGCCGGTCCAAAACAACGGGTACCGTCCAACTAACAACAGTCCTGGGGGAGTTTTGTTTGAAGTTATATTTTGATTTGATTTGAGCATGGGACTGGGCATCCCAGTTACTAGCCATTCTCTCATGAATGATGAGCGGAGTCCACTCATCATGAGAATAACCCACCTAGCTTGGAAGATACTAACAGCCCCCAGTCGCCACATGAGCGATTCGGGCATACAAAACAGATTATCATTTGAAGGTTTAGAGTTTGGCACATGCAAATTTACTTGGAACGGCAGGTAAATACCGCATATAGGTAGGTATGGTGGACTCATATGGAACAAATTTGGGTTTATGGAAGTGGATGCACAAGCAGTATTCCCACTTAGTACAAGCGAAGGCTAGAAAGAGACTAGGGAGCGACCAACTAGAGAGCGACAATAGTCATAAACATGCATTGAGATTAACCAACATTGAGTGCAAGCATGAGTATTATATAAATCACCATGAACATAAATATCGTGGAGGCTATGTTGATTTTGTTTCAACTACATGTGTGAACATGTGCCAAGTCAAGCCACTCGAATCATTCAAAGGAGGATACCATCCTATCATACTACATCACAACCATTTTAAAAGCATGTTGACACGCAAGGTAAACCATTATAAACTCCTAGCTAATTAAGCATGGCATGAGTAACTATAATCTCTAATTGTCATTGCAAACATGTTTTGTTCATAATGGACTGAATCAAGAATGATGAACTAATCATATTTACAAAAACAAGATAGGTCGAGTTCATACCAGCTTTTCCTCATCTCAATCATTTCATCATATATCGTCATTATTGCCTTTCATTTGCACGGCCGAATGGTGTGGATAATAATAATAGTGCACGTGCATCAGACTAAGCTAGAATCTGCAAACATTTATTCAAAGGAGAAGACAAGGTAATATGGGCTCTTTGTTAGATCAACAATAATGCATATGAGAGCCACTCAATATTTTCATCGTGGTCTTCTCCTCTCGACCCCCAAAGAAATGAAAAGAATTTCAAAGAAACACACTGAAATGTTTTTGGAGTTTTTTTTCCTGAAGAAACTAAAACAAGAACGAGAAAAACTATTTACACGGGAAAGCTCCCAACAAGCAAAAGAAGAACGAGAAATATTTTTGGGTTTTCTTTAATACTTCTACTAAATAAACATGGAAAGGAAACTAAAAAGATGCTACAACTAATTTTTTTTGGTTTTACTCAAATTTTTTCAAACACACAAGAAGAAAGCAGGAAAAAGAAAATAAACTAGCATGTATAATACAATGAAAAAGTATGAACACTGACAACTGGAATGAGTGTGTGAACGTGAATGTAATGTCGGTGAGAAATACGTACTCCCCCAAGCTTAGGCTTTTGGCCTAAGTTGGTCTATGCCCATGGATCAAAGTAGCCCTCTTTAGTGTACTGAGGAGGATCCTGGGGGTTCCACTGGTTAGTGAGCTCCTGTGGCTCCCACTGATAAATAGACTCCTGATATGGATCAGGTGATGGCTCTGGCTCAGGAACTAGGGATCGCGTCCCCTCCCAGTATGCATAAATGTCTGCGGGCATGATGAGATGCCTGCCTGGATAAATATCGAACAAAGAAGGTGTAGGCAAGGTAATAATTTGACAAGTCTTCTCGCTAAATACCAGGTCATAGATGAGTCTCTTGTCATCGTCTTTCTTAATAAAATAATGTGCTACCATACTGTCATAATCTAAGTATATAGTAGTAGCAGCTTCTCCTCTTTTTCATCGTGCATAATGGGTATCTCGAAGCGTCTAGCAAGACTGGAAGCATAGATACCTCCAAAAATAGGCCCCTTCGAACGGTTTAAACTCAACCGTCGAGCAACCATAGCGCCGAAACTAAAAGTTTTATCACGAAGTAAAGCATGGCGCAAAATAGCAAGGTCGGGAGCACTAAGGCCTCCACTCTCCCCGCGACCAATTAAACATCTCCCAGCAAATAATGAGTAGTAGTGCGGAACAGGAAATGTAAAGTAGACACTCTCGCTTCCGACACCTTTCTCCTTTCCCCAATGATAAATTTATCAATAAAATCTTCCACATTTCTAGGACGTGGCTCATCAACGCTGCCCTCATAAGGTAATTTGCAAACCTCACAAAAGTCATAAAGCGTCATCTCCTTATGCTCATCATATAAGTGAAATTCTACCGTGGGTGGTGATCTCCTAGCATGAAAGTGAAATTTTTGCACGAAAGTATTAGTGAGTAGGAGTACTGATCACACTGGTCATGGAGAAAGTCAGTGATGCCTGCATTTCCAGCCAAATAATAGAAATCCTCATAAATATCGGCCGCCTCCAAGAATGCATCACATGGCCATTCACACGGCCAAACCTCCGCGGTGCGAGGAAGCTTGTACTTGGGCTTCTTCTTCTCTTCATTTTAATTGCCTTTAGAACCGCGACTTAAAGAGCCTCTTAACAATCTCCTCATCATTTTCTTCCTCTGAAAATTTTCTGAAAATTTTAGTGACTCAAAATAAAAGTGAACCAAACTCAACAAAATTGATAGCAACTACTCCTACAAGTGCCTAGAGGCTATATCATGCATCAAAACTACTTTGGACCATATAAATTTGACATGCAAGCTCAAGAACAAGGTCACCATAGCAGCAATACTTTGCAATAAATAAAGCACTAGAACAAAAACTAATTGGACCAATGGAGGAGCCACATACCGAAGAACAATCCCCCAAAACAGTTTTGCAAATGGAGCTTTGCACAAGGAGATCGAAAATGGCAGCAAGATGAGCTAGAACAAGGGTTTGAGCAATGGGATGATTTTTTCTGGAGGAAGACGAAGTGGATGGGTGCTGGAATAAGTGAAGTGGACCACATGGGATCCACAAGGCAGGGGGCGCACCCAGGGGGGTAGGGAACGCCCTCCACCCTTGTGGCCCACTGGTGCAGCCCCCTGGTGCATGTTCAGTGCCAGAAATTCTAAAATATTCTATAAAAATCATACTAAATTTTCAGGGCATTTGGAGAACTTATATTTTTGGGACATTTTTTATTGCATGGGTAATTCAGAAAATAGACGGATAATACTATTTTTGCTTTATTTATTCTAAATAATAGAAAATAAAAAGTAGATATAGAAAGTTGTGCTTTCTAAATTCATCCATCTCATGCCCATCAAAAGGAATCCATTAACAAAGTTGATCAAGTCTTATTAACAAACTTCTTTCGAATAACATGAAACTGTAGAATTTTCGAATAACACTAGGTTACCTCAACGGGGATATGCATGTCCCCAACAATAGGAATATCATATTTCTTTTTGAGAGGGAATTCAAAACCTCCAATAGTAATAGTTGAAAATTTTCCAATAGAATTGATACTATGAACTTGAGGTTGTTTCTTTGAAAAGTGTATCGTATGCTCATTACAATTAACATGAAAAGTGACATTGCCTTTGGTGTAATGAATAACATCCCCTACAGTATTCGAAAAGGGTCTACCAGGGATAATCGACATATTGTCGTCCTCGGGAATATCAAGAATAACAAAGTCTGTTAAGATAGTAACGATTGCAACCACAACAGGCACATTCTCACAAATATCGATGGGTATAGCAGTTGATTTATCAGACATTTGCAAAGAAATTTCAGTAGGTGTCAACTTATTCAATTCAAGTCTACGATATAAAGAGAAAGGCATAACACTAACATCGGCTCCAAGATAACATAAAGCAGTTTGGACATAGTTTATTTTAATGGAGCATGGTATAGTTGGTACTCCTGGATCTCCAAGTTTCTTTGGTATTCCACCCTTAAAAGTATAATTAGCAAGCATGCTGGAAATTTCAGTTCCACTATCTTTCTTTTATTAGTAACAATATCTTTCATATACTTAGCATAAGGAGGCATTTTCAGCATATCAATCAAACACATACGCGAAAAGATAGGTCTAATCATTTCAGAAAAACGCTCAAAATCCTCATCATCCTTTTCCTTGGATGGCTTAGGAGGAAAGGGCATGGGTTTTTGAACCGATGGTTCTCATTCTCTACCATGCATGTTTCCTAGCAATGAAGTCTCTCTTATCATAACGTTGATTCTTTGATTGCGGGTTATCAAGATCATCAGCAGGTTCAATCTCCACATCATTATCATTACTAGGTTGAGCATCAACATGAACATCATCATTAACATTATCATAGGTTCATGTTCATCACCAGATTGTGTCTCAGCATCAGAAATAGAAATATCATTGGGATTCAGAGGTGTATCTATAACAGGTTCACTAGAAGCATGCAAAGTCCTATCAGTTTTCTTTTCTTTTTTTTAGAAGGACTAGGTGCATCAGTATTAATTCTCTGAGAATCTTGCTCAACTCTCTTGGGATGGACCTCAGGATACAAAGGTTCTTGGATTTTTACCATCTTTAGTCATAACTCTAACAACATTATCATTATTCTTACTATTCAAGTCATTGAGAAAATCATCATGTGCCTTAAGTACTTGTTATACTTGAGTTTTAACCATGGAAGCATGCTTACTAATAAGCTTAAGATCATTAATAGTTCTACTCATATAATCACCCAAGCAGTCAAGCATGTGAGCATTACGTTTCAATTGTCAACTAACATAAGCATTGAAATTTTCTTGTTTAACAATAAAATTATCAAACTCATCCAAGCATTGACTAGCAGACTTATTGTGAGGAATATCACCTTCATCAAATCTATAGATATAATTTACCTCTACTACCTGTGTCGGGTTATCAAGACCATGTATTTCTTCAATAGGTGGTAAATTCTTAACATCTTCAGCTTTAATACCTTTTTCTTTCATATTTCTTTGCCTCTTGCATATCTTCAGGACTGAGAAATAGAATACCTCTTTTCTTTAGAGTTTGCTTAGGAGTTGGTTCAGGAAGTGTCCAATCATTATCATTACTCAATATATTATTCAATAGCAATTCAGCTTGCTCAACAGTTCGTTCCCTGAAAACACAACCAACACAACTATCTAGGTGGTCCCTAGAAGCATCGGTTAGTCCATTATAAAAGATATCAAGTATTTCATTTTTCTTGAGAGGATGACCAGGCAAAGCATTAAGTAATTGGAGAAGCCTCCCCCAAGCTTGTGGGATACTCTCCTTCAATTTGCACAAAGTTAAATATTTCCTTTAAAGCAGCTTGTTTCTTATGAGCAGGGAAATATTTTTCAGAGAAGTAATAAATCATATCCTGGGGACTACGCACACAACTAGGAGCAAGAGAATTAAACCATAACTTAGCATCACCCTTTAACGAGAAAGAAAACAACTTAAGAATATAGTAATAGCGAATTTTTCCTCATGAGCAAATAGGGTGGCTATATCATTCAATTTAGTAAGATGTGCCACAAACAGTTTCAGATTCATAACCATAGAAAGGATCATATTCAACTAAAGTAATTAACTCAGGATCGACAGAGAATTCATAATCCTTATCAGTAACAAAGATAGGTGAAGTAGCAAACTTAGGGTCATATTGCATTCTAGCATTCAAAGATTTTTCTTTAAGCTTAGCTAACCGTTTCTTAAGATCATTTCTATCATTACAAGCAAAAAAGTCTTGTAGTTTCTTCATCCATAATATAACCCTCAGGTACAATGGGAAGTTCATATCTAGGATAGCTAGTCTTATACGGTGTTTCAAAGTTTCCAGTTTCAATAATTTCATCAGTTTCGGAAATATCATCATCTTTAGCATAATCAATAGTTCTAACTCTAGCAAGATGTTCATCAAGTAATTCACCCAGTGGCACGGTATTATAAAGCAGAGTAGTATCATCATAAACATCATTCATAGCAGAATTGGCATCATCAATAGCAGGTGTAGGTGTCGTATGTTTACTCAAAACAGAAGGTGAATCAAGTGCAGAGCTAGATGGTAGTTCCTTACCTCCCCTCGTAGTAGAGGGAAAAATCTTGGTTCTAGTATCTTTCAAATTCCTCATAATGATCAACAGATATAAATCCCAAGTGACTCAGAGAATAGAGCTATGCTCCCTGGCAACGGCGCCAGAAAAAGGTCTTGATAACCCACAAGTATAGGGGATCGCAACCGTTTTCGAGGGTAGAGTATTCAACCCAAATTTATTGATTCAACCACACCTGAAAGACTTAATATCTGCAGCATAGTATTTAGTAGCAAAGTAGTATGGAAGTAACGGTAACAGTGGCAAAAGTAAAAGTATCAGTTTTGTAGCAATTGTAACAGTGGCAACAACAAAGTAACGTAGCAAAGATCAATATGTGAAAAGCTCGTAGGCAATGGATCAATGATGGATAATTATGTCGAATGGCATTCATCATGCAATAGTTATAACATAGGGTGACACGAAACTAGCTCCAATTCATCAACATAATGTAGGCATGTATTCCGAATATAGTCATACGTGCTTATGGAAAAGAACTTGCATGACATCTTTTGTCCTACCCTCCTGTGGCAGCGGAGTCCTAATAGAAACTAAGGGATATTAAGGCCTACTTTTAATAGAGAACCTGACCAAAGCATTAGCACTTAGTGGATACATGAACTCCTCGAAATATGGTCATCATCGGGAAGTGTCCCGACTATTGTCACTCTGGGGTTGCCGGATCATAACACGTAGTGGGTGACTATAAGTTGCAAGATAGGATCAAGAACACAAATATATTCATGAAAACATAATAGGCTCAGATATGAAATCATGGCACTCGGGCCCTAGTGACAAGTATTAATCATAGCAAAGTCATACCAACATCAATCTCAGAACATAGTGGATACTACGGATCAAACCCTAACAAAACTAACTCGACTACATGGTAAATCTCATCCAACCCATCACCGTCCAGCAAGCCTATGATGGGATTACTCATGCACGGCGGCGAGCATCATGAAATTGGTGATGGAGGATGGTTAATGATGATGATGGCGGCGATTTCCCCTCTCCGGAGCCCTAAACGGACTCCAGATCTGCCCTCCCGAGGAAGAACAGGAGGTGGCGGTGGCTCTGTATCATAAAATGCTATGAATCCTTCTGTCTGATTTTCTTCTCCCCAAACGTGAATATATGGAGTTGGATTTGAGGTCGGTGGAGGTCCAGGGGACCCACAAGGTAGGGGGCGCCCTAGGGGGCGCCCCCACCCTTGTGGACAGCTGGTGGGTCCCCCTTTGTTGATTCTTTCGCCAATATTTTTTATTTATTCCAAAAATATTCTCCATGAAGTTTTAGGTCATTCTGAGGACTTTCATTTCTGCACAAAAATAACACCATGGAAATTCTGCTGAAAACATCATCAGTCCGGGTTAGTTTCATTCAAATCATGCAAATTAGAGTCCAAAACAAGGGCAACAGAGTTTGGAAAAGTAGATACAATGAAGACGTTGATACGTCTCCAACGTATCTATAATTTTTTATTGTTCCATGCTATTATATTATCTGTTTTGGATGTTTAATGGGCTTTAATATGCTCTTTTATATTATTTTTGGGACTAACCTATTAACCATAGGCCCAGTGCCAGTTGTTGTTTTTTGCCTATTTCAGTGCTTCGCACAAAAGGAATATCAAACGGAATCCAAATGGAACGAAACCATTGCGAGGATCTTTCTTGGAACAAACGCAATCCATGAGACTTGGAGTGGAAGTCAGAGACACAACGAGGCGGCCACGAGGCAGGAGGGCGCGCCCCCCACCCTCATGGGCCCCTCACAGCTCCACCGACCTACTTCTTTCGCCTATATATACTCTTATACCCAGAAAACATCCAGGGGAGCCACGAAACCACTTTTCCACCGCCACAACCTTCTGTACCCGTGAGATCCCATCTTGGGGCCTTTTTCGGTGATCTGCTGGAGGGGGATTCGATCACGGAGGGCTTCTACATTAACACCATAGCCTCTCCGATGATGTGTGAGTAGTTTACCACAGACCTTCGGGTCTATAGTTATTAGCTAGATGGCTCGTTCTCTCTCTTTGGTGCTCAATACAAAGTTCTCCTCGATGTTCTTGGAGATCTATTCGATGTAATACTTTTTGCGGTGTGTTTGACGAGATCCGATGAATTGGGGGTTTATGATCAAGATTATGTACGAACAATATTTGATTCTTCTCTGAATTCTTATATGCATGATTTGATATCTTTGCAAGTCTCTTTGAATTATCAGTTTGGTTTGGCCTACTAGATTGATCTTTCTTGCAATGGGAGAAGTTCTTAGCTTTGGGTTCAATCTTGCGGTGCTCGATCCCAGTGACAGAAAGGGAACCGACACGTATTGTATTGTTGCCATCGAGGATAAAAAGATGGGTTTTATATCATACTGCTTGAGTTTATCCCTCTACATCATGTCATCTTGCTTAATACGTTACTCTATTCTTATGAACTTAATACTCTAGATGCATGCTGGATAGCGGTCGATGTGTGGAGTAATAGTAGTAGATGCAGAATCGTTTCGGTCTACTTGACACGGACGTGATGCCTATGTTCATGATCATGCCTAGATATTCTCATAACTATGTGCTTTTCTATCAATTGCTTGGCAGTAATTCGTTCACCCACCGTAATATACGCTATCATGAGAGAAGCCACTAGTGAAACCTATGGCCCTCGGGTCTAATTTACATCATATAAGTTTCCGATCTATAATTCTAGTTTACTATTTATTTTGCAATCTTTAATTTTCAATCTATACAACAAAAATACCAAAAATATCTATCTTATTATCTTTATCAGATCTCACTTTTGCAAGTGGCCGTGAAGGGATTGACAACCCCTTTATCGCGTTGGTTGCAAGGTTCTTGATTGTTTGTGCAGGTACTAGGCGATTTGCGTGTAGTCTCCTACTGGATTGATACCTTGGTTCTCAAAAACTGAGGGAAATATTTATGCTACTTTGCTGCATCACCCTTTCCTCTTCAAGGGAAAACTAACGCATGCTCAAGAGGTAGAAGGATTTATGGCACCGTTGCCGGGGAGGTTTACGCCAAGTCAAGTCAAGATTTGATCTCCCATCAACGTGCCGATTTCTGGCACCGTTGCCGGGGAGATCTATGCTCAAGTCAAGACATACCAAGTACCCATCACAAACTCTTCTCCCTCGCATTACATTATTTTCCATTTGCCTCTCGTTTTCCTCTCTCCCACTTCACCTTTGCCTTTTCTTTGCCACTTTCCCGTTTGCTTTGCTTTCTCCATGGCTGAGTCGAAAGGGCTAAGGGTTCTCTCCCGGGTTTTAGTACTTTGGATAGTCCCTCTGTCCTCTCTAAGCTCATAAATAATGATGCTATGGAAAGACCTACCGGGGTTATCAATGAGGGTTTGAATAATTTCCATGATGATGATCCCGGAATTTTTCGTTATTTACTTGATGAGTCTTTGAAAGATGCTTGGGATAGGCTATTAAGGATCCAAGCCAGCTATATGTGCCCCAATATCAAATTGAGATATACCTAAAAAGCTTTTATGTTGGCTTACCCTCTTCGTTCAAGCAAGTTTTAGATTCTATTTTTGAATAAGGTTTTCTTGAGGGGGATGCCATAGACACCTATGAAAAGATGAAAACCATATTTGGGCACCCCATGAGTGAGAATGTTGAATCCACCTCTCTTTTGTGCTTTTATCAAAATGAAATTATCAAAGAGATGAAGGCTAGCTTAGATGCAAATTTCCGTAGCGTGCTTAATCTTTCTTCCACCATTAATGGCCATGTGCTTTCTAAAAATACAAAGATAAATGCTATAGATAAAAAAATTTCTCTTTTCTTTCCCAACACCAAAGATAGCAATACCTAGATATATTCTTGTTTTTATGCCTAGCTAGGGGCGTTAAATGATAGCGCTTGTTGGGAGGCAACCTAATTTTATTTTTGTTCCTTGCTTTTTGTTCCTGTTTAGTAATAAATATTTCATCTAGCCTCTGTTTAGATGTTGTTTTATGTTTTAATTAGTGTTCGTGCCAAGTAGAACCTTTGGGAAGACTTGGGTGAAGTCTTTGTGATCTTGCCATAAAAAACAGAAACTTTAGCGCTCACGAGGTTAGCTGTCATTTTTTTACTGGAGATTGATTTTAGGTTGATTATTTTTTCAGATGATTAATATATAAATTCCTCACGTCCACCAGTTTATTTCAGAATTTTTGGAGTTCCATAAGTATACGTTTGATACAGATTACTACAGACTGTTCTATTTTTGACAGATTCTGTTTTTCGTGTGTTGTTTGCTTATTTTGATGAATCTATGGCTAGTATCAGGGGGTATGAACCATAGAAAAGTTGGGATACAGTAGGTTTAACACCAATATAAATAATTAATGAGTTCATTACAGTACCTTAAGGTGGTGGTTTTTTTTCTTACACTAATGGAGCTCATGAGATTTTCTGTTTAAGTTTTGTGTTGTGAAGTTTTCAAGTTTTTGGGTAAAGATTTGATGGATTTTGGAATAAGGAGTGGCAAGAGCCTAAGCTTGGGGATGCCCAAGGCACCCCAAGGTAAAATTCAAGGACAACCAAAATCCTAAGCTTGGGGATGCCCTTGTCTTCGTCTATCGGTAACTTTACTTGAGGCTATATTTTTATTCACCACATGATATGTGTTTTGCTTGGAGCATCTTGTATGATTTGAGTCTTTGATTTTTTAGTTTACCACAATCATCCTTGCTGTACACACCTTTTGGAGAGACACACATGAATCGGAATTTATTAGAATACTCTATGTGCTTCACTTATATCTTTTGAGCTAGATAATTTTGCTCTAATGCTTCACTTATATCTTTTTAGAGCACCAAGGTGGTTTTATTTTATAGAAATTATTGATCTCTAATGCTTCACTTATATTATTTTGAGAGTCTTTTAGAACAGCATGGTAATTTGCTTTGGCTATAAACTTAGTCCTAACATGATAAGCATCCAAGATGGGTATAATAAAAACTATCATATAAAGTGCATTGAATATTATGAGAAGTTTGATTCCTTATGATTGTTTTGAGATATGAAGATGGTTATATTAGAGTCATGCTAGTTGAGTAGTTGTGGATATGAAAGATACTTGTGTTAAAGTTTGTTATTCCCGTAGCATGAACGTATGGTGAACCGTTATGTGATGAAGTTGGAGCATGATTTATTTATTGATTGTCTTCCTTATGAGTGGAGGTCGGGGACGAGCGATGGTCTTTTTCTACCAATCTATCCCCTAGGAGCATGCGCGTAGTACTTCGTTTCGATAACTAATAGATTTTTGCAATAAGTATGTGAGTTCTTTATGACTAATGTTGAGTCCATGGATTGTACGCACTCTCACCCTTCCACCATTGCTAGCCTCTCTAATACCGCACACCTTTCACCGGTATCATACACCCACCATATACCTTCCTCAAAACAGCCACCATACCTACCTATTATGGCATTTCCATAGCCATTCCGAGATATATTGCCATGCAACTTTCCACCGTTCCGTTTATTATGACACGCTCCCGTTTATTATGACACACTCCATCATTATCATATTGCTTTGCATGATGATGTAGTTGACATTGTATTTGTGGCAAGGCCACCATTCATCATTCATACATGTCACTCTTGATTCATTGCATATCCCGGCACACCGCAGAGGCATTCACATAAGTCAAATTTGTTCTAAGTATCGAGTTGTAATTCTTGAGTTGTAAGTAAATAAAAGTGTGATGATCTTCATTATTAGAGCATTGTCCCATGTGAGGAAAGGATGATGGAGAGTATGATTCCCCCATAAGTCGGGATGAGACTCCGGATGAAAAAAATATAAAAGAGGCCAAAGAAGCCCAAATTCACCCTGGGCATTCGGGTTTACCCGAAATTTCAGGTCGGGTAATTCGGGTTTTTTGAAATTCGGGTTTTCATAAACAACTCCCGAAATATCTCTAAAAAACTAAAACCCGAAATATCGGGCACCCAAATTTTCGGGTTTGGGTTCAGGTAGTCCCAAATTTCCCAAACCGTGAACAAAGGTAGCGCCGATGATGCATCACCGAGACGGCAAGACATGGACGAGTCCGGGAGATGGCAAGACGGGGACATGGACGGAGTTAGTGCTTCAAGATCCTTGCAAGACGGGGATGTGGAACAACGAGATGGCAGGATGGATGAGTCTGGGACGGCGGGACCGTGGTACGGCAGAACTCGCGACCGAGACTGGTGGGTGGTGGCTCATGGCGCCGGTGGTGATGAGGACTGGTAGGCTTGCGGCGTGCCGCCGCCAACAGGCGACTTAGCAGCGCTGGTGGTGACGATTGACGAGGCCAGGAGCAGCCAGGAGTGTGGCGGCTAGGGTAGGGGAATCAGGGAATTGGGGCGTTGGATTTGGCATCGCTGCGACACTGTGTACAGAGGCCGATGAGTTGGACAAAACTGGGCTGAGCTAAATGGGCTGCCACCGTGTACAAAGGCCGGAAGTTCTGTCTTTGCAATTTGCTATTCGGGCTTCGGGTTGTTCGGGTATCGGGACAAAACACCCAAAAATCCCAAAATAATTTCGGGTTTTCGTGCTGGCCACCCGAGAAATGTGTTCAGATTTTGGGTTCAGGCTTCGGTTTTTTCGGGTTTGGGCTCCGGGTTCGGGAAAAAGTGCCCAGCGTGAGCCCAAATAAAAAGAGGCCAAAGAAGCCCACCAAAAAAATAATGAGAGAAAAAGAGAGAAGGGACAATGTTACTATCCTTTTTCCACACTTGTGCTTCAAAGTAGCACCGTGATCTTCATGATAGAGAGCCTCCTATGTTGTCACTTTCATATACTAGTGGGAGTTTTTTCATTATAGAACTTGGCTTGTATATTCCAATGATGGGCTTCCTCAAAATGCCCTAGGTCTTCGTGAGCAAGCGAGTTGGATGCACACCCACTTAGTTTCTTTTGTTGAGCTTTCATACACTTATAGCTCTAGTGCATCCGTTGCATGGCAATCCCTACTCACTCACATTGATATCTATTGATGGGCATCTCCATAGCCCGTTGATACGCCCTAGTTGATGTGAGACTATCTTCTCCTTTTGTCTTCTCCACAACCACCATTCTATTCCACCTATAGTGCTATGTCCATGGCTCACGCTCATGTATTGCGTGAAAGTTGAAAAGGTTTGAGAACATCAAAGTATGAAACAATTGCTTGGCTTGTCATCGGGGTTGTGCATTATTTAAATATTTTGTGTGATGAAGATAGAGCATAGCAAGACTATATGATTTTGTAGGGATAACTTTCTTTGGCCATGTTATTTTGAGAAGACATGATTGCTTTATTAGTATGCTTGAAGTATTATTATTATTATTATTATTATTATTATTATTATTATTATTATTATTATTATTATTATTATTATTATTATGTCAATATTAAACTTTTGTCTTGAATCTTCGGATCTGAACATTCATGCCACAATAAAGAAAATTACATTGAAAATTATGTTAGGTAGCATTCCACATCAAAAATTCTGTTTTTATCATTTACCTACTCGAGGACGAGCAGGAATTAAGCTTGCGGATGCTGATACCTCTCCAATGTATCTATCATCTTTATTGTTCCATGCTATTATATTATTTGTTTTGGATGTTTAATGGGCCTTAATATGCTCTTTTATATTATTTTTGGGACTAACCTATTAACCGGAGGCCCAAAGTGCGATTCTTTTTTTGCCTATTTCAGTGTTTCGCAGAAAAGGAATATCAAATGGAATTCAAACGGAACGAAACCTTCGCGAGGATCTTTCTTGGAACAAACGCAATCCAAGAGACTTGGAGTGGAAGTCAGAGACGCCACGAGGCGGCCACGAGGCAGGAGGGCACGCCCCCCACCCTCGTGGGCCCCTCGTAGCTCCACCGACCTACTTCTTTCGCCTATATATACTCTTATACCCTGAAATCATCTAGGGGAGCCACGAAACCACTTTTCCACCCCCGCAACCTTCTATACCCATGAGATCCCATCTTGGGGCCTTTTTCGGCGATCTGCTGGAGGGGGATTCGATCACGGAGGGCTTCTACATCCACAACATAGCCTCTCCGTTGATGTGTGAGTATTTTACCGCAGACCTTCGGGTCCATAGTTATTAGCTAGATGGATTCTTCTCTCTCTTTGGTTCTCAATACAAAGTTCTCCTCGATGTTCTTGGAGATCTATTCGATGTAATACTTTTTGCGGTGTGTTTGCCAAGATCTGATGAATTGTGGGTTTATGATCAAGATTATCTATGAAAAATATTTGATTCTTCTCTGAATTCTTATATGCATGATTTGATATCTTTCCAAGTCTCTTCGAATTATTTTTTGGTTTGGCCTACTAGATTGATCTTTCTTCCAATGGGATAAGTGCTTAGCTTTGGGTTCAATCTTGCGGTGCTCGATCCCAGTGACAGAAAGTGAACCGACATGTATTGTATTGTTGCCATCGAGGATAAAAAGATGGGGTTTATATCATATTGCTTGAGTTTATCCCTCTACATCATGTCATCTTGCTTAATGCGTTACTCTGTTCTTATGAACTTAATACTCTAGATGCATGCTGGATAGCGGTCGATGTGTGGAGTAATAGTAGTAGATGCAGAACCGTTGTGGTCTACTTGACACGGACGTGATGCCTATGTTCATGATCATGCCTAGATATTCTCATAACTATGCGCTTTTCTATCAATTGCTCGGCAGTAATTTGTTCACCCACCGTAATATACGCTATCATGAGAGAAGCCACTAGTGAAACCTATGGCCCCGGGTCTACTTTACATCATATAAGTTTCCAATCTATAATTCTAGTTTACTATTTTATTTTGCAGTCTATTTTTCAATCTATACAACAAAAATACCAAAAATATCTATCTTATTATCTTTATCAGATCTCACTTTTGCAAGTGGCCGTGAAGGGATTGACTACCCCTTTATCGCGTTGGTTGCAAGGTTCTTGATTGTTTGTGCAGGTACTAGGCGATTTGCGTGTAGTCTCCTACTGGATTGATACCTCGGTTCTCAAAAACTAAGGGAAATACTTACGCTACTTTGATGTATCACCCATTTCTCTTCAAGGGAAAGCAACGCATGCTCAAGAGGTAGCAGACGTCTCAGCGGCACTGCGGCCCGACGGGGTGATGCAGCGGCATCCCATTGCTCGAGAGGTGGAGGAGTGCGCTGGACTCAGGGACGATCTTCACTGGACCCGCAGAGGCGCGTGCAGATGACGTGTTAGGTCGGTCACGTGATGTGGATGGAGAGGAGTGGCGGTCAGGTAGCCAACTTGACCACTTGCGACGTCCAAGACGCCCTCAGTGATGATGTGACCAAGCCACCGAGGCCACCCGCGAGCAGACGTGTGAACAGTCAGTGCGTGCAAGCGGCCCACGCCCGAGCGGAGCGCAAGGTGCACAACACAGCGCAACCAGTGTGAAGGCATCCCGTGCATGGATGCGCCAGGGCCGGCGGACTGATTCAGCTGAGCGGGGTGGAGGTGCGGTTGGTGCAGGATCATGATCGGATGAAGGCGACGACGGGTGGCGCAGAATGACGGGCGAATGGATGCGCGGAAGAAGACCATCAGGCACCGCATCGCACGAGGCCGCCTGGTCGGTGAAGAGGCCTGGTAATCACGCCGGTGTCGGGGTAGAGGCGCGCAAGGGTCGCGGGAGGCGGTGGGCGACGCACACCTATATTAGATCAGAAAACCAAAAAGAAATACCGATCAAGACGATCGACACAAGAGAAAATCTCGGATCAAAGGATCGGGAAAAAGACTCTCTAGGGCAACCGATCGATACGACCGGCGGACGAAGCCTAGGTACGTGCGGCGTGGCCCCCGGTGGCGATCATTGAGATCGACCGCTCAAGGGACGATGTGACGATGCGACGGCAATGGCCAGGGTTTAGATCGAGATTAGACTGATACCATGTAAGAGGAATAGAGAGGGAGATCGATGGAATTGTTGTTGTGTCGCTTGAGCCTTGTGGACGTATATATTGTTCGGGAACGTAGTATTTCAAAAAATTTACCTACGATCACGCAAGATCTATCTAGGAGAAGCATAGCAACAAGCAGGGAGAGTGTGTCCACGTACCCTCGTAGACCGAAAGCGGAAGCGTTTAGTAACGCGGTTGATGTAGTCGAACGTCTTCGCGATCCAACCAATCCAAGCACCGAACATACGGCACCTCCGCATTCAGCACACGTTCAGCTCGGTGATGTCCCTCGAACTCTTGATCCACTTGAGGCCGAGGAAGAGTTCCGTCAGACGATGGCGTGGTGACGGTGATGATGAAGTTACCGGCGCAGGGATTTGCCTAAGCAAAACGACGATATGACCGAGGTGTGTAACTGTGGAGGGGGGCACCGCACACGGCTAAGAGATTGTCTATTCTGCTATTGGGGTGCCCCCTGGCCACGTATATAAAGGAGGGAGGAAGAGGAGGCCGGCCTAGGAGGAGCGCTCCTATAGGGGGAGTCCAACTAGGATTCCCAATCCTAATTGGAGTCCCCTTCCTTTTCCAAGAGGGGAGAGAGGGAATGAGTAGGAGAGGGAGAAGGAAAGAGATGAGGGCGCCGCCCCCTCCCTAGTCCAATTCGTACTTGCCATGGGGGGGCGTGCGGCCACCCCTTGAGGCCCTTCTCTCCTTTCCAGTATGGCCCATTAAGGCCCACTACTTCCCCCGACGAATTCCCGTAACTCTCTGGTACTCCGAAAAATACCCGAATCACTCGGAACCTTTCTGATGTCCGAATACAGCCTTCCAATATATCGATCTTTATGTATCGACCATTTCGGGACTCCTCATCATGTCCGTGATATCATCCGGGACTCCGAACAACCTTCGGTACATCAAATCACATAACTCATAGTACAAATCGTCATCGAACGTTAAGCGTGCGGACCCTACGAGTTCGAGAACTATGTAGACATGACCAAGACACATCTTCGGTGAATAACCAATAGCGTAACCTGGATGCTCATATTAGCTCCTACATATTCTACGAAGATCTTTATCGGTCAAACCGCATAACAACATACGTTGTTCCCTTTGTCATCGGTATGTTACTTGCCCGAGATTCGATCGTCGGTATCATCATACCTAGTTCAATCTCATTACCGGCAAGTCTCTTTACTCGTTCCGTAATGCATCATCCCGCAACTAACTCATTAGTCACATTGCTTGCAAGGATTATAGTGATGTGCATTACCGAGAGGGCCCAGAGATACCCCTCCGATACATGGAGTGACAAATCCTAATCTCGGTCTATGCCAACCCAACAAACACCTTCAGAGACACCTGTAGAACATCTTTATAATCACCCAGTTACGTTGTGACGCTTTCTGACACACAAGGTGTTCCTCCGTATTCGGGAGTTGCATAATCTCATAGTCAGAGGAACATGTATAAGTCATGAAGAAAGCAATAGCAATAAAACTCAACGATCATAATGCTAAGCTAACGGATGGGTCTTGTCCATCACATCATTCTCTAACGATGTGATCCCATTCATCAAATGACAACACATGTCTATGGTCAGGAAACATAACCATCTTTGATTAACGAGCTAGTCAAGTAGAGGCATACTAGGGACACTATGTTTTGTCTATGTATTCACACATGTACTAAGTTTCCGGTTAATACAATTCTAGCATGAATAATAAACATTTATCATGATATAAGGAAATATAAATAACAGCTTTATTATTGCCTCTAGGGCATATTTCCTTGAGTCTCCCACTTGCACTAGAGTCAATAATCTAGTTCACTTCGCCATGTGATTTAACACCAATAGTTCACATCACCATGTGATTAGTTCACATCGTCATGTGACTAATACTCAAAGGGTTTTACTAGAGTCAATAATCTAGTTCACATCTCTATGTGATTAACACCCAAAGCGTACTAAGGCGTGATCATGTTTTGCTTATGATAGAAGCTTAGTCAATGGGTCTGTCATATTCAGAGGCGTATGTATTTTGCAAATTTTCTATGTCTACGATGCTCTGCATGAAGCTACTCTAGCTAATTGCTCCCACTTTCAATATGTATCCAGATTGAGACTCAGAGTCATCCGGATCGGTGTAAAAGCTTGCATCAGCGTAACTCTTTATGATGAACTCTTTATCACCTCCATAACCGAGAAATATCTCCTTAGTCTTCTAAGGATAATTTTGACCGCTCTCAAGTGATCCACTCTTTGATCAATATCGTACCCCTTTGCCAAACTCATGGGAAGGTACACAAAAGGTTTGGTACACATCATAGCATACTTTATAGAACCTATGGCTGAGGCATAGGGAATGACTTTCATTCTCTTTCTATTTTCTACCGTGGTCGTGTTTTGAGTCTTACTCAAATTTACACCTTGCAATACATGCAAGAACTCCTTCTTTGACTGTTCCATTTTGAACTACTTCAAAAATCTTGTCAAGGTATGTACTCATTGAAAAATCTTATCAAGCGTCTTGATCTATCTCTGTAGATCTTGATGCCCAATATGTAAGCAGCTTCACCGAGGTCTTTCTTTGAAAAACTCCTTTCAAACACTCCTTTATGCTTTCCAGAAAATTCTACATCATTTACGATCAACAATATGTCATTCACATATACTTATTAGAAAGGTTGTAGTGCTCCCACTCACTTTCTTGTAAATACAGGCTTCAGCGCAAGTCTGTATAAAACTATATGCTTTGATCAACTTATCAAAGCGTATATTCCAACTCCGAGATGCTTGCACCAGTCCATAGATGGATCGCTGGAGCTTGCACATTTTGTTAGCACCTTTAGGATTGACAAAACCTTCTGTTTGTATCATATACAACTCTTCTTTAACAAAACCATTAAGGAATGTAGTTTTGACATCCATTTGCCAGATTTCATAAAATGTGGCAATTGCTAACATGATTCGGACAGACTTAAGCATCGCTACGAGTGAGAAAATCTTATCGTAGTCAACACCTTGAACTTGTCGAAAACTTTTTTGCGACAATTCAAGCTCTGTAGATAGTAACACTACTATCAGTGTCCGTCTTCCTCTTGAAGATCCATTTATTCTCAATGGCTAGCCAATCCTCAGGCAAGTCAATCAAAGTATATACTTTGTTCTCATAGATGGATCCCATCTCAGATTTCATGGCCTCAAGCCATTTCGCGGAATCTGGGCTCATCATCGCTTCCTCATAGTTCGTAGGTTTGTCATGGTCAAGTAACATGACCTCCAGAACAGGATTACCGTACCACTCTGGTGCGGATCTTACTCTAGTTGACCTACGAGGTTCGGTAGTAACTTGATCAGAAGTTTCATGATCATCATCATTAGCTTCCTCACTAATTGGTGTAGGAATCACTGGAACTAATTTTTGTGATGAACTACTTTCCAATAAGGGAGAAGGTACAACTACCTCATCAAGTTCTACTTTCCTCCCACTCACTTCTTTCAAGCGAGACTCCTTCTCTAGAAAGGATCCAGTCTTAGCAACAAAATCTTGCCTTCGGATCTGTGATTGAAGGTGTACCCAACAGTTTCTTTTGGGTATCCTATGAAGACACATTTCTCCAACTTGGGTTCGAGCTTATCAGGTTGAAGCTTTTTTACATAAGCATTGCAACCCCAAATACTACGAAACGACAACTTGGGTTTCTTGCCAAACCATAGTTTATATGGTGTCGTCTCAACGGATTTAGATGGTGCCCTATTTAACATGAATGCAGCTGTCTCTAATGCATAACCCCAAAACGATAGTGATAAATCGGTAAGAGACATCATATATTGCAACATATCTAATAAAGTACGGTTATGATGTTCGGACACACCATTACGCTGTGGTGTTCCAGGTGGCGTGAGTTGTGAAACTATTCCACATTGTTTCAAATGAAGACCAAAACTCGTAACTCAAACATTTGTCTCCGCGATCAGATCGTAGAAACTTTATTTTCTTGTTACAATGATTTTCTACTTCACTCTGAAATTCTTTGAAATTTTCAAATGTTTCAGACTTATGTTTCATCAAGTAGACATACCCATGTCTGCTCAAATCATCTGTGAAGGTCAGAAAAATAACGATACCCGCCGCGAGCCTCAACACTCATCGGATCGCATACATTAGTATGTATTATTTCCAGTAAGTCAGTTGCTCGCTCCCTTGTTCCGGAGAACGGAGTTTTAGTCATCTTGCCCATGATGCATGGTTCACAAGAATCAAGTGATTCATAATCAAGTGATTCCAAAAACCCATCAGCATGGAGTTTCTTCATGCGCTTTACACCAATGTGACCTAAACAGCAGTGCCACAAATATGTTGCACTATCATTATCAACTTTGCATCTTTTGGCATCAATATTATGAGTATGTGTATCACTACGATCGGGATTCAATAAACCATTTATATTGAGTGTATGACCATAGAAGGTTTTATTCACGTAAATAGAACAACAATTGTTCTTTGACTTAAATGAATAACCGTATTGCAATAAACATGATCCAATCATATTTATGCAAACACCAAATAACATTTATTTTAGGTTCAACACTAATCCCTAAGGTAAAGGGAGTGTGCGATGGTGACCTTATCAACCTTGGAATCACTTCCAACTCACATCATCACCTCGCCCTTAATTAGTCTCTGTTTATTTTGCAACTCCCGTTTCGAGTTACCACTCTAAGCAACTGAACCGGTATTAAATACTGAGGAGTTGCTATAAACACTAGTAAAATACACATTAATAACATGTATATCAAATATACCTTTGTTCACTTTGCCATCCTTCTTATCCGCCAAGTATCTAGGGCAGTTCCACTTCCAGTGACCATTTCCTTTGCAGTAGAAGCACTCAGTTTCAGGCTTGGGTCCATCTTTGGGCTTCATGGGAGTGGTAACTTGCTTGCCATTCTTCTTGAAGTTTTCTTTCTTTCCCTTGCCCTTTTACTTGAGACTAGTGGTTTTGTCAACCATCAACATTTGATGCTTTTCTTGATTTCTACCTTCATCGATTTCAGCATCACGAAGAACTCGGGAATCGATTTCGTCATCACTTGCATATTATAGTTCATCATGAAGTTCCAGTAACTTGGTGATAGTGACTAGAGAACTCTGTCAATCACTATTTTATCTGGAAGATTAACTCCCACTTGATTCAAGCGATTGTAGTACGCAGACAATCTGAGCACATGCTCACTGGTTGAGCTATTATCCTCCATCTTGTAGGCAAAGTACTTGTCAGAGGTCTCATACCTCTCAACTCGGTGAAAGGATCGATATGGTTGACTAGAGGGGGGGGGGTGAATAGGCAACTAACAATTTTTAAGCTTTTCTTTAACAAATTAAACCTTGCGACAAAGTAGGTTGTCTAGATATGAAACTAAGTGGACAACCTATATGATGCAATGACAACTAGCACACAAGCAAGCAATAGATACAACACAAGTAAGCTTGCAAAAGTAAAGGGACGAAATAACCAAGGGTGGAGCCGGTGAAGACGAGGATGTGTTACCGAAGTTCCTTCCTTTTAAAGGGAAGTACGTCTCCGTTAGAGCGGTGTGGAGGCACAATGCTCCCAAGAAGCCACTAGGGCCACCGTAATCTCCTCACGCCCTCACACAATGCGAGATGCCATGATTCCACTATTGGTGCCCTTGAAGGCGGCGACCGAACCTTTACAAACGAGGTTGGGGCAATCTCCACAACACTTGGAGGCTCCCAATACCACCACAAAGCTTCACCACAATGGAGTATGGCTTCGAGGTGACCTCAACCGTCTAGGGTGCTCAAACACCCAAGAGTAACAAGATCCGCTAGGGATAAGTGGGGGAATCGAATATCTCTTGGTGGAAGTGTAGATCGGGCCCTTGTCACCCAATCCCGAGCAAATCAACAAGTTCGATTGGCTAGGTTGAGAGATCGGGCTAAAATGGAGCTTGGAGCAACAATGGAGCTTAGAAATGGAAGAGGTGGTCAACTAGAGGTAGGAGACGCCCCTTTTATAGTCAAGGAAGAGATCCAACCGTTATCCACAAGTTCAGCCTGCGACATGCGGTACTACCGCTCCAGGAGCGCGGTACTACTGCAAGGCCACGCGGTACTACCGTGGAGGGCCACGGTACTTCCGCGGCAGCAGCAGAGGCCGGGACTAGCCTGACTGAGAGCAGTACTACCGCTTGCGCGGTACTACCGCTCCCCCTTGCGGTACTACCGCAAGGCAGGGAAGTCAAAGCCTACGAAGAGCGCGGATGAAATAAAATACATCCGTGCCTACTTCCGCTGAAAAAGAAACAGTGCAAAACCCCGATGCGGTACTACCACACACGAGGCGCGGTACTACCGTTGAGGCGCGGATGTAAAACATACATCCGCTCCTACCGCCATGACGATGGTACAAGGTATGAGGGCCACGATACTTGCGACTCCAAGGGAGCGGTACTATCGTACCACCATGGTACTACCGCAAGACGACGTCTTGATTACTACCGTGTGGGCGCGGATGTAAAAAATTACATCCGCCCCTACTACCATACCGGAGCAGCACTAGGCCTGGGAGCTACGGTACTAAGGCTCCAGAGGAGCGGTACTACCACAGGTGCTTGCGGTACTACCGCTCCATAGAGCAGTACTACCGCAAGTACAGCAGTAGCTGTCAGATCAAGCACAACTAGGAAAATGGTGAGACGCTCCAAAGTGCAACGGAAAGGAAAGACATGTGTACATGTTGATTCCACCCGAACCTTTCCGACGCGGACCCCCTCTTAATAGTACGGCTCTCCTACGACTCAAATCCACCAAAGAGAAACGTAGAACAACGCCGTCTTCAATAGTCTTCGAGGGGCATCGAATCGTCTCGTGCCTAGTGAAGAAGCTTCCGAGAAACTCAAGTTACACGATTAGTCCGCAAAAGCATTGTCATCAATCACCAAAACACCTAAGGGATAAATATGCCCTTACAATCTCCCCCTTTTTGGTGGATTGATGACAATATGGGATTTGCACATAGATGAGATAATATTGAGCAAGGGCAAACCCCTCCTCTCTAGAATATAGACGGGCTCCCCCTAGATGTGTGCAACCTAGATGGATGCTTTGGACTGCATAGCACACAAGCTAGGATCACCACTCCCCCTATATTTTAGAGACAAAGGCACGATAACTAACATCTAAGCAGATCATAGCACAAAGGTAGCACAATATATCACAAGCTCGCTAAGATAGATAGAGTGCATATGTCTTACACCATATGAAGAAAAAGCAACTGAAACGAGGTTCAAACGAGAACGAGAAAGCAGCAAACACACCGAACACGAACGACGACTCACGACTCGCAAATCCCTACACTCTCTCCCCCTTTGGCATCGAGACGCCAAAAAGGCAGAGAGGACACCTACACACAAGAGGTGGCTCAAGCAGCAGGGAACTCATCCCAACCCTCTCCGTCGGACTCCTCGGCAGCAGGGATGGTCTCCTCGACGTCCTCCTCAGAATCAGTCCACCTGTAGCCTTGCTTCTCCATCCACTCGGCCTCTGGAGTGATGTGATCCTCAGAACCACCAGACACGTCCTTGTTGTACAGCTGCAAGATCTTCTTGTCCTGGTGGCGACTCTCCTTAGAAGCCACGTGAGTTCTGTACTGTCCCTTGGCTTGCATGCAGAAAAGAGTCTTCATCTTGTCCTTCAGCTTCTTGGCCCACGAAGGCATAGAGGAACTCTGGGAAGGCCTAGCAACCTGACCCTTGACAACATCCTCGGCGCCAGCATCCTCCTCATCAACAGCAGCCCTAGCAGCAGACGCTTGGAGCCGGTGTCACGACTGGGATTGGAACGGCGAGAACCACCACCTGAGACACACACGCAAAACACCAACGAAACGCAAAGAGGATCAATGCGAAGACCACGGCAAAGCACAAGAAACACATAGAAAGTATACGTGAACGTTGCCATGAGATAAATGTGAGCCACGGTAGTACTGCCAGAGACTGCGGTACTAAAATTTTAGTACCGCTCCAGGTCGCGGTAGTACCGTGCGAGGCGCGGTAGTACCGTGGTTGGAGCGGTAGTAAAGTGTTAGTGCCGCAGTGAGCGCGGTAGTACCGCGCCAGACGGGCGGTAGTACCGGACTAGCGGTAGTTCCGCGCCAGGCGGGCGGTAGTACCGCGTCGCGTCAGATCCAAACGTCAGTTCAGATCTGAAAAGAACCGCGAAACCATGGCGGTGCTACGGTGACCAAATCTAGCACAGGACAAAAATACAAGTATAATTCCTCATAAAGCTACTCTCCTTCATCCTACTCTTGCATAGAAAGAGCCTAAGAATCTCTAGAACACACAAGTCTCCCCCAAAAACCTAGAGGCAAAGAACTCAACAAAACGAGAAGAGGTTGGGGAAAAACCTGGGTCCATAGCAAGAGCACGTGATGGGGAAAGATCCCACCGGACGGAATCACGGGAGGGCAGCCGGAGGAGGAGATCCGGCGACGAACGCTGTCTCCGATCTTGAGCGTGGGAGAGAGAGAGACGACGTGGGGAGGGAACTGCAAGCCCGTCCTTATCCCCACGCGCCCTTGTGGCGCGGTAGTACCGCATATCATCGCGGTAGTACCGCTCGGGCGGAAGTACCGCACCGTAGCGGTAGTACCGCTCACCCAGGCGGCAGTAAAGTTACTGCCGCGTGGGGGCGGTAGTACCGTGCTCCCCACACGCGGTAGTACCGTGGCTGGCTGCGGTAGTACCGTGAGCTCAAGACACGGTAGGTTTCAACACGAGAAGAAGGTCTTTGCAAAGGAACTAATCACACAAAGGATACCACAGGAACACGCACAAACCAAAGGCATAAAGACAACAAGAAACCACCATGCGACACAACCTCTCAAAAGGAGAGGGTGGTGGCCGGAGCCACCTATGTTTGAGTTGGATGGTATGGCACCGCGAAGAATTATCCTTGGGCCCATGACCAAAACTCGTCTTTGAAGCACAAGTACCATAAAAATGGCTAATGTGAAAGAGTTGATCTATTTATGCATAATGGGGGGAGGGAGAGTTCATTGAGAGAACAACACTCCTCCTATGTCCATGCCTACACCTAAACTAGACAACAAGTTGAGTGTAGTGAGGGGTGCAAGGGTTCAAGTCACATTGCTCGAATCAATGATATTTAGCTCATGCCTTAACTTCATGAAATCTTGCTTCATCCAAGGGCTTCGTGAAGATATCTGCAAGGTTATCGTGAGTGTTGACATACTTGAGCTCGATCTCCCCTCGCCTAATGTGATACCGAATGAAGTGATACCGAATCTCAATATGCTTCGTCTTGAAGTGTTGCACCGGGTTGAGAGAAATCTTGATGGCACTTTCATTATCACACCAAAGAGGCACTTTGTCACAAGTGACACCGTACTCCTTTAAAGTTTGCCTCATCCATAAGAGTTGTGCACAACTACTACTGGCCGCCACATACTGCTCGGTGGACGAGAGAGAGACACACAACTTTGCTTCTTAGAAGACCAACTCACCAAAGAGCAACCAAGAAATTGGCACCCTCCGGAGGTGGACTTCCTATCCACTTTGTCTCCCGCCCAATCGGAATCCGTATATCCTTAAAGCTTGAAGTTTGCCCCTCTTGGATACCATAAGCCAAAGTTTTGGGTATGAGCCAAATATCGAAAGATTCGCTTGACCGCCACATAGTGACTTTCCTTGATGCGGCTTGAAACCATGCACACATTCCCACACTCAACATGATATCCGGTCTAGATGCACAAAGGTAAAGCAAGGAGCCAATCATGGAGCGATATACCTTTTGATCCACCGCTTTACCATTGGGATCAATGTCAAGTTGGCACTTTCGGTAGGCATTGGAGTAGAAGCCGCTTGACATCGCTTAGCTTGAATCTTTTAGCATGTCTTGAGTATATTTGGCTTGGTTGATGAAGGTTCCTTCTCTTCTTTGTTTGATATCAAAACCAAGGAAGAACTTCAACTCTCCCATCGAAGACATCTTGAACTTGGAGGCCATGAGAGCGGCAAATTCCTCATTGAAAGCTTTGTTAGGGGAACCAAAGATAATATCATCAACATATAGTTGGCATACAAACAACTCCCTTTGACCTTCTTAGTAAAAAGAGTGGGATCGATTTGCCCCACCTCAAATCCACGATCTTGTAACAACTTCGGTAAGGTGGTCATACCACGCACATGGGGCTTGTTTAAGGCCATAGAGTGCCTTATCGAGTTGATACACATGATCCGGGAAGTAGGGGTCCTCGAACCCGGGGGGTTGCTTGACATAGACCAACTCACTAATAGGATCATTAAGAAAAGCACTTTTCACATCCATTTGTTGCAACTTAAAGTTGTGATGGGAAGCATAAGCAATCAACAAACGAATGGATTCAAGGCGACAGCAGGGAGCAAAGGTTTCACCATAGTCGATACAATCGACTTGGGAGTAGCCTTGTGCTACCAATCTTGCCTTGTTGCGAATGATGTTCCCATGAGCATCTTGCTTGTTCTTGAAAATCCACTTGGTTCCAATGACGTTGTGGTTCCCCGAAGGCCTTGGCACCAATCTCCACACCTTGTTGTACTCGAAGTTGTTGAGTTCTTCATGCATGGCATTGAGCCAATCCGAGTCTTGAGCGCCTCATAGACCTTTTGGGGTTCAACACAAGAGACAAACGCGTGATGTTCACAATAGTTTGCCAATTGTCTCTGAGTGCTTACCCCTTTCTTAGGCTTCCAACCACATTCTCCATGAGATGGCCTTTGGTGGTGAGTTTGGAAGCAATCTTCGCGGCACGACACTCTAATTCCTCCTCGGATGTGGAAGGAGGAGGGTTAACTTGATAATCTTGAGCGCCGTCTTGAGCTTGATCTTGATCTTGAGCTTCTTCATGATCTTGAACTTGCTCGAGGGGAGGAACTTGAGCTTGGGCATCATTTGGAGGTTCACCACCATCTTGAGATTGATCTTGCCCTTGGTCTTGTTCACGAGGTTGAGGGCCTTCACTTTGTTCTTCGAAAGCATGTGGGTCTTGAGTAGGTGATGGCTCCACATGAGTGGAGCATTGTCCTTCTCCTTCGGCCACAAGGGGTTCCTCAATGGGTAGAATATGACCAATACCCATTCTTCTTATGGCTTGGGGAGGAATTTCATCACCTACATCACAAGTACCACTTTGCTCCACTTGGGAGCCGTTATTTTAAATCAAACTCCACGTTACACGTCTCCTCAATCAGTCCGGTGGACTTGTTGAGAACACGGTAAGCATGAGAGTTTGTAGCATAACCAACAAATATGCCCTCATAAGCTCTAGCCTCAAATTTAGACAAGCAAACACCTTTCTTGAGAATGAAACACTTACACCCGAACACCCGGAAGTACTTGAGATTGGGCTTGTTTCCGGTGAGTATCTCATAAGGAGTCTTGTTCAACCCTTTGCGGAGATAGAGCCGATTGGATGCATGACATGCGGTGTTGATGGCTTCGGCCCAAAAGTTGTATGGAGACTTGAACTCCGCCATCATGGTCCTTGCCGCATCCATCAACGTCCGGTTCTTCCTCTCCACAACACCATTTTGTTGAGGGGTGTATGGTGTAGAATATTGATGCTTGATCCCCTCATCACTAAGAAACTCATCCAAGGTGTAGTTCTTGAACTCGGTGCCGTTGTCACTTATTATTGTAAAGATCTTTGCATTATGTTGACGTTGAGCTTCATTTGCAAAGTCGATGTTGGTCTGTTGAGTCTCACTCTTCCTCTTGAAGAAGTATACCCAAGTGTATCTTGAATAATCATCCACAATCACCAAGCAATACTTTCTACCCCCAAGACTATCAAAGGATGGAGGCCCAAAGAGGTCCATGTGCAGGAGATCCAAGGGTCTCTTCGAGTAGATGATAGTCGTGGGAGGGTGAGCCGTCTCATGAAGCTTTCCTTCGATACAAGCACTACAAGCACGATCTTTGGCAAAACTAACATTTGTTAGTCCACGGACATGATCCCCCTTGAGAAGACTTTGCAAAGATCTCATATTGACGTGGGCTAAACGGCGATGCCAAAGCCATCCCACGTCAACTTTAGCCATAGGCATGTCGCGGTCTTAGTGGGTCGCTCCGAAAAGTTTATCACATAGAGACCGTTCACAACATGCCCAACAAAGGCTACTTTAAGAGTCTTGCTCCACAAGAGGGCCACGGTATCAATGTCAAAGAAGGTGGCAAAGCCCATGAGTGCAAGTTGAAGAACGGAAAGTAAATTGTATGCAAGGGACTCAACAAGCATGACTTTCTCGATCGTTAGATCATGAGAAATGACAACCTTGCCAAGACCCAATACCTTAGAATGTGAGGCATCACCCCACTCGACATTGGTGGGCATAGATGGAATCTTTGCACGTCCACCACCAAGTCCTTGCTTACGGTCATATGATTTGTTGCTCCACTATCGAGCAACCATGATCCCCCACCGAAGCAAACACCTACAAGAGATCAATGCTTGGTTTTAGGTACCCATTTAGTAATGGGTCCTTTGATGTTAGTAACAAGGGTCTTAGGAACCCATATAGACCATTCAATGTACTCATAAGAAGAACCGACAAATTTAGCATAAACATGCCCATCGCTAGTACTCAAGACAACACATAAGAGGGGTTAAAGTCGGGCTTTATTAGGAGAGATGGCTTTGCCTTTTGGCATCACCACTCTTCGCATTGTTCTTCTTCTCCTTAAGAGCACCCTCTCCCTCTTTCACAAAAGTTTGCTTAAGCGGGGGAGGTCGTTTGGTCTTGTTATTCTTCTTCTCTTCCTTCTTCTTGTTCTTGAGCTTGGGTGAGAACCCAACTCCCTCCTTGCCCACAACTTCCTTTTGATTGCTCAAAAGGTCATTTAGGTTATTCTCACCTTGTATGCATGACACAAGACCTTTCTCGAGTTGTCCCTTCAACTTGGCATTCTCCTCCACAAGATGCACATGCTCATAACACGGGTTAGTAGCATTTGCATTATCAATTAAGACCATGTGAGGAAATGTGGCCTTTTCCTTGGTTAGCCTAACTTGGAGTTGAGCATGAGACTCCTTGAGGTTTGCATGAGCACCTTTCAAGACCTTATGGGCCTTGTCAAGTACATCAAACTCCTCCTTGAGTCTAGCATGATCAATCCCAAAGTTAGCCTTCTTGGAAGTTAGAACACGAGACACAACAAGAGCATGATCAAGATCTTTCTTTAATTGGCATGGTCATCGTTGTGTGACTCCTCAAGAGCCAAACGATGTCCACGCTCTTCCTCAAGAGCATTAGAGAGATCCGATATCTCATCGGCATAGTCACGACTATGACCTTCCATCTTAGAGATGGTTTCTTCGTGAGCCTCGATCATGTCATTGGCTTCACCAAGTTGTTCCAAGAGAGCAACGAAGTGCTTCTTGGATTTGCCCTTGAGCTTACTGGTGAAGGACTCAAATTCATTTACCTCCTCATTAGACCCTTACCATCATCAAAGCCAACCGTCGAAGAAGGATTAGGAATAATGGTGGTTTTGATGTTGGGGGTTACCTTGTTGGTGGCTTTAGCCATGAGACACTTGGAGGTGATGTTCTCGTTGGGTGAATCAAGAGAGACACCCGGGAGTTGTGGCAATGGCAACGGATGCCATGGCCATTGCTTCACTATCTTCATCATCATCGTCATCCTCACGGTATTCTTCTTGAACCACCAATCCGCGAGTAGGAGTCTTCTTGGTGAAGTTGTTCTTGTTGGGGAAGGACTTGGCCTTGTCTTTTCGGATGAACTTGCCACCATTGTCTTCCCGCTTCTCGTAAGGGCAATCCGCAACAAAATGGCTCACATTGCCACAGTTGAAACAAGTTCTAACTCGTTGCTTGCCCTTGAGGCCACTTGAGCTGTTCTTCGGGGTTGCTCTCCTCATCTCCTTCTTCTTCCTCTTCTTCCACACTAACCTTGGCCTTCAAGGCAAGGTTGGGCTTCTTTGCCCTTTGAGAATGGATCACCGCATTGTTGGCGGTCTTGTCCAAGATGCTCATTGCAATGAACTCATCCAACACTTCAATTGAGGTCATGGAGTGGAAGTCCGGTCTTTGACGAATGACGGAGGACATGGCCTTGCTGTAGGGCATCATGGCCTTGACGAACTTGCGCTTGATCCAATTGTCATCCGTGTCCTTGCTCCCATGATCTCGTAGTGAGACCGCGAGTTTGGTCACTCTTCGAAAGAGCTCACGGGGTTCTTCATCTTCTTTCATTGCAAACTCATCAGCTTCATCTTGTACCACTTCATAGTTGGAGCGTTGAATGCTAGCACTTCCTCGATAGAGAGACACAACGCATTGCCACGCGTCTTTGGCCATGGCATGAGGTCGAAAGTGAGGGAGATCTTAGGGAAGGATTGCATCTTGGATGATGAAGAGAGCACTCTCATTGAATTGATTATCCATGGCTTCTCGAGGGGTGAAGTTGTTTGGGTCATGTGGATAGAAACCTTCTTCAATGATTCTCCAAAGGTTAGTATTCACATGTTTTAAATGGCGCTTGAAACGATACACCCAAGAATCAAAATCCTCATTTTTCACAATCTTAGGAGGAGGACCGGCATGATTTAAATGAGTAGAGGGAATCGGTCCTCCATAAATTGGAGGTTCCACATGGGCAAAGATGCGGTCCCATTTCTACCACTAGTAGAAGGACTCTTTTCATCGTTAGATTCCCCTTGTCGGAGGTAGCATCCGTCACCTTGTTAGTGGGATCACCCACTTTCATCGGCGAGGTGGACAGTTTAAGCCCTTCAAGAAATTTAGTAAGCATGCTTTCAACCTTGGTCGTCATGGAGTCTTTCAATGCGTCTAGAGCCACATTGAATTCCTCACGAGAGACCGAGGTTCCCCCATCGACCGTAGACGAGATAGGATTCACACCGGAGTGCTCCTCCGCACCGTCTGTGGTGTCAACCATACTCTTCGGACGGTAAAGTCCTTAATAAAGAGACGAGGCTCTGATACCAATTGAAAGGATCGATATGGTTGACTAGAGGGGGGGTGAATAGGCAACTAACAATTTTTAAGCTTTTCTTTAACAAATTAAACCTTGCGACAAAGTAGGTTGTCTAGATATGCAACTAAGTGGACAACCTATATGATGCAATGACAACTAGCACACAAGCAAGCAATAGATACAACACAAGTAAGCTTGCAAAAGTAAAGGGACGAAATAACCAAGGGTGGAGCCGGTGAAGACGAGGATGTGTTACCGAAGTTCCTTCCTTTTAAAGGGAAGTACGTCTCCGTTAGAGCGGTGTGGAGGCACAATGCTCCCCAAGAAGCCACTAGGGCCACCGTAATCTCACGCCCTCACACAATGCGAGATGCCGTGATTCCACTATTGGTGCCCTTGAAGGCGGCGACCGAACCTTTACAAACGAGGTTGGGGCAATCTCCACAACACTTGGAGGCTCCCAACACCACCACAAAGCTTCACCACAATGGAGTATGGCTTCGAGGTGACCTCAACCGTCTAGGGTGCTCAAACACCCAAGAGTAACAAGATCCGCTAGGGATAAGTGGGGGGAATCGAATATCTCTTGGTGGAAGTGTAGATCGTGCCCTTGTCACCCAATCCCGAGCAAATCAACAAGTTTGATTGGCTAGGGAGAGAGATCGGGCTAAAATGGAGCTTGGAGCAACAATGGAGCTTAGAAATGGAAGAGGTGGTCAACTAGAGGTAGGAGACGCCCCTTTTATAGTCAAGGAAGAGATCCAACCGTTATCCACAAGTTCAGCCTGCGACATGCGGTACTACCGCCCAGAGGCGGGTACTACATCAAAAGGCCAGCGGTACTACCGTGGAGGCCACGGTACTTCCACGGCAGGAGCGGAGGCGGAACTAGTTCGATCGAGAGCAAGATTACCGCCAGCGGTACTACCGCTCCCCCTTGCGGTACTACCGCAAGGCAGGTAAGCCAAAGCCTACGAAGAGCGCGGATGAAATAAAATACATCCGTGCCTACTTCCGCTGAAAAAGAAACAGTGCAAAAACCCGACGCGGTACTACCGCGCACGAGGCGCGGTACTACCGTTGAGGCACGGATGTAAAAAATACATCCGCTCCTACTGCCGCGACGCAGCGGTACAAGGTATAAGGGCCACGGTACTTGCGACTCCAAGGGAGCGGTACTACCATGGCCACCCGCGGTACTACCGCGCACGACGTGCGGTACTACCGTGTGGGCGCGGATGTAAAAAATTACATCCGCCCCTACTACCGTACCGGAGCAGCACTAGGCACAGGGGCTACGGTACTAAGGCTCCAGAGGAGCGGTACTACCGTGACCCCAGCGGTATTATCAAGAAGTGCTTATGCGTACTACCGCTCCATAGAGCGATACTACCGCAAGTACAACAAGAGTCACGGATCAAGCACAACTAGGAAAACGGTGAGACGCTCCAAAGTGCAACAGAAAGGAAAGACATGTGTACGTTTTGATTCCACCCGGACCTTTCCGACGCGGACCCCCCCTTAATAGTACGGCTCTCTTACGACTCAAATCCACCAAAGAGAAACGTAGAACAACGCCGTCTTCAATAGTCTTCGAGGGGCATCGAATCGTCTCGTGCCTAGTGAAGAAGCGTCTGAGAAACTCAAGGCACACGATTAGTCCACAAAAGCATTGTCATCAATCACCAAAACACCTAAGGGATAAATATGCCCTTACACTCGGGCATGAGTCTGAAATACCAATTTCAGCTCTTGGAACATCTTATATGCTCCATGGCTTTCAAAACATTTTTGAGTCCCGGTTCTAAGACGTAAAGCATGGTGCACTAAACTATCAAGTAGTCATCATCTCGAGCTTGCCAAACGTTCATAACATCTGCATCTGCTCCTGCAATAGTTCTGTCACCTAGCGGTGCATCAAGGACATAATTCCTCTGTGCAGCAACGAGGATGATCCTCAGATCACAGACCAAGTCCGCATCATTGCTACTTTCATCTTTCAACTTATTTTTCTCTAGGAACATATCAAAAATAAACGGGGAGCTGCATCGCGAGCTATTGATCTACAAAGTTATGCAAATACTATGAGGCCTAAGTTCATGATAAATTAAAGTTCAATTAATCATATTACTTAAGAACTCCCACTTAGATAGACATCCCTCTGATCATCTAAGTGATCACGTGATCCAAATCATCTAAACCATGTCCGATCATCACGTGAGATGGAGTTGTTTCCAATGGTGAACATCACTATGTTGATCATAGCTACTATATGATTCACGCTCGACCTTCCGGTCTCAGTGTTCCGAGGCCATATCTGCATATGCTAGGCTCGTCAAGTTTAACTTGAGTATTCTGCATGTGCAAAACTGGCTTGCACCCGTTGTATGTGAACGTAGAGCTTATCACACCCGATCATCACATGGTGTCACTTGTACCTTGAACTTTAGTGAGAGATAATCTTATAATGCTACCGCCGAACTAAGCAAAATAAGATGCATAAAGGATAAACATCACATGCAATCAATATAAGTGATATGATATGGCCATCATCATCTTGTTCCTTTGATCTCCATCTCCAAAGCACCGTCATGATCACCATAGTCACAGGCGCGACACCTTGATCTCCATCGTAGCATCGTTGTCGTCTCGCCAACTATTGCTTCTACGACTATCGCTACCGCTTAGTGATAAAGTAAAAACAATTACTGTGGCGATTGCATTGCATACAATAAGCGACAACCATATGGCTCTGCCGATTCGCGATAACTCTGTTACAGAACATGATCATCTCATACAATAAAATTTAGCATCATGTCTTGACAGTATCACATCACAACATGCCCTGCAAAAACAAGTTAGACGTCCTCTACTTTGTTGTTGCAAGTTTTACGTGGCTGCTACGGGCTGAGCAAGAACCGTTCTTACCTACGCATCAAAACCACAACGAGTTTTTGTCAAGTGTGTTGTTTTAACATTCAACAAGGAATGGGCGTAGTCACACTCGATTCAACTAAAGTTGGACAAACTGACACCCGCCAGCCACCTGTGTGCAAAGCACGTTGGTAGAACCAGTCTCACGTAAGCGTACGTGTAATGTCGGTCCGGGCCGCTTCATCCAACAATACCGCCGAACCAAAGTATGACATGTTGATAAGCAGTATGACTATTATCGCCCACAACGCTTTGCACGCATAGACCTGGCTCTGATGCCACTGTTGGGGAACGTAGTATTTCTAAAAGTTTACCTACGATCACGCAAGATCTATCTACAGAAGCATAGCAACGAGCGGGGAGAGTGTGTCCACGTATCCTCGTAGACCGAAACCGGAAGCGTTTAGTAACGCGGTTGATGTAGTCGAATGTGTTTGCCGTCCAACCGATCCAAGCACCGAACGTACGGCACCTCCGCGTTCAGCACACGTTCAGCTCGGTGACGTCCCTCGAACTCTTGATCCAGTTGAGAACGAGGGAGAGTTCCGTCAGCACGACGGCATGGTGATAGTGATGATGAAGTTACCGGCGCAGGGCTTTGCCTAAGCACTACGACAATATGACCGAGGTGTGTAACTGTGGAGTGGGGCACCGCACACGGCTAAGAGATTGTCTGTTCTGCTATTGGGGTGCCCCTGGCCACATATATAAAGGAGGGAGGAAGAGGGGGCCGTCTTAGGAGGGGCGCGCCTATAGGGGGAGTCCAACTAGGATTCCCAATCCTAGTTGGAGTCCCCTTCCTTTTCCAAGAGAGGAGAGAGGGAATGAGTAGGAGAGGGAGAAGGAAAGAGAGGGGGCGCCGACCCCTCCCTAGTCCAATTCGGACTTGCCATGGGGGCACCCTTGAGGCCCTTCTCTCCTCTCCAAGATGGCCCATTAAGGCCCACTACTTCCCCGGTGAATTCCGTAACTCTCCCAGACTCAAAAATACCTGAATCACTCGGAACCTTTCCGATGTCCGAATATAGCCTTCCAATATATCGATCTTTACATCTCGACCATTTCGAGACTCCTTGTCATGTCCTGATCTTATTCGGGACTCCGAACAACCTTAGGTACATCAAATCACATAACTCATAATACAAATCGTCATCGAACATTAAGCGTGCGGACCCTACGGGTTCGAGAACTATGTAGACATGACCGAGACATATCTCCGGCCAATAACCAATAGCGGAACCTGGATGCTCATATTGGCTACTACATATTCTACAAAGATCTTTATCGGTCAAACCGCATAACAACATACATTGTTCCCTTTGTCATCGGTATGTTACTTGCCTGAGATTCGATCGTCGGTATCATCATACCTAGTTCAATCTCGTTACCAGCAAGTCTCTTTACTCGTTCCGTAATGCATCATCCCGCAACTAACTCATTAGTCACATTGCTTGCAAGGCTTATAGTGATGTGCATTACCGAGAGGGCCCAGAGATGCCTCTCCAATACATGGAGTGACAAATCCTAATCTCGATATATGCCAACCCAACAAACACCTTTAGAGACACATGTAGAACATCTTTATAATCACCCAGTTACGTTGTGACTTTTGATAACACATAAGGTGTTCCTCCGTATTCGTGGAGTTGCATAATCTCATAGTCAGAGGAACATGTACAAGTCATGAAGAAAGCAATAGCAATAAAACTCAACGATCATAATGCTAAGCTAACGAATGGGTCTTGTCCATCACATCATTCTCTAACGACGTGATCCCGTTCATCAAATGAGAACACATGTCTATGGTCAGGAAACATAACCATCTTTGATTAACGAGCTAGTCAAGTAGAGGCATACTAGGGACACTCTGTTTTGTCTATGTATTCACACATGTACTAAGTTTCCGGTTAATACAATTCTAGCATGAATAATAAACATTTATCATGATATAAGGAAATATAAATAACAGCTTTATTATTGCCTCTAGGGCATATTTCCTTCATATATAGAAGTATATGATTAACTTGGAGTACAAGACAAGGTAAAAATAAATCCTACATATATAGAAGTACATGATTAACTCGGAGTACAAGACAAGGTAGAAATAAATTCTACACTATCTCTATGTTTTCTAAGGCTAGTCATAGTGGGGAGTAATTTATACTAGTGTCATGCGGATGACACTAGTCTAAGTTACTACATAGTAGTAGTGTCATATATAGTTTCATTTATTACATTGTAGACTCATCCTATCTTGGAAAGCGCCTACAGTAACATATTATGTTGCCACCTCTCATTAACTATTTGCCACATAAGCAAAAAAATTGAAGTGCGCTATGTTACTTGCTAAGTTACTCCCACTATGACTAGTCTAAGACTAGACACAATGGGTAGTAACATAGACTAGTAACATGCCCATGTTACTAGTCTATGTTGCTAACTCTATAGTGGGGAGTATATGTGTGGTAACATGCAACACTTTATTTATGAGGCTATAGACACATCTTGACTTGATATGTGTGATGTTACTCATACTAGTAGTAACTAGCTATGTTACCACTTTCATCTCTTTCTTCATTTATTGCATGCCACATCATCTATTTAACCTAAATATGTGTGATGTTACTACCTATGTTACTCCAATTGTGGGTAGTCTAACTAATCACGATACTCAAGAGTAGTACTCCCTCCGTTTCAGTTTACAAGTTCTACGCTATACCTAGGTTGCCAATTTTATCACCCTAATATAAACTATATAACACAAAAAATATACCGTTTGAAAATAGAATATTTGATGTTTATATTGGTATATTTTTGTAATGTATGACTTGTGTTATGTTGGTCAAATTGATGATCTAGGGTTATGCGCATGCCCTGTAAACTGAGAGAGAGGGAGTATGTGGCGTGAAGTACAAGTTGCACCTTTAAAGAAGCACATGTTGTACTGCAGTGTGAAGTACAATTCTAATTAAGAGTACAGATTGTACCACGCAAGGAGTAAAGTTACATTGGGAAGGAGAGCGGCGTTTTGGCTCCTAGGTGCATATGCACCCATTGTCGAAATACACATTTAGAAAAGTTGAAAATTTTGGAACAAAAATTCCACATGTATATCCGCACATTTTTATATGTGTTCACAAGGTTTTGGTGAAAAACGAAGTTTTTTGTGGCTTGTGTAAAAAAGATAAAGAAATGTCTCGTGAATAGTTAGAATGAAGCATCAGAAATTGTCTTTTTTTACACAAGCCACAAAAAACGTCGTTTTCCACTGAAACCTTGTGCACGCACATATAATGTCCGGATATACACGCGGGATTTCTGTTCCGAATTTTCCAAGTTTTCCGGATATATTTTCTAACATTTTAAAATTTTCATTTTTTTTAAAGATCATACATAATTTAAATTCATGGATTTTTTTATATTTGTGAAAGTTTACAAAATCCGTGAATATTTTTAAAATTCCTGAATAATTTCTTAAATTATAGGAAATATTTTGTATTTGCGGAAACATTTAGAATATTCATCATTACATAATATATTTTTACATTTCAAGAATAAATTTTCAACTTCGTCGACAAATATTCAAGTTAAAAATAATGTTTGAAATTCATAATTTAAAAAAAATCATGGGCAATTTCATATTCACGAACATTTTTAAAATTTTATGGGTATTTTTTATATTTGCCAATGTATTTTATTTAAAAAAATTGCAGCCTATTTTTAAAATTCATAAACTTTTTAAATTCATAAACTTGAAAGTGAATCGTACTGCATTATCTAATGTGAAAATTCATGATTTTTTTTAATTTGTGAAATTTTTCTAAAGTTCGTGAAGACCTTTTTAATTCGTGAACATATTTCAAATCCGTGAATATTTTCAAATCTATCAAACCAGAGCCGGTTTTTCTTTGTACAACAACTATTGGTTTTTGTAGAGTTATCACCAGTGAGAAAAAAGAACGGAGCAGCACAAGCCGACAGGAGAAGAGCCGGGCAAGCAAAGCTATACGGCTGGCCCATAGCACGTGTCTACAACAGAAGTCATATGTACAAGACATATCAGCTCCTATTCAGCTTTTAAGCTAGAGCAGAATAAAAGAAAGTGTACAAAAATATAGAAAAAATGGTTCTAAATTTAATTAAAATTAAATTTCAATTGCTCCTTTCCACTTGCATTTTTTGTACCGCTCGGCAAGAAAGTAACCGGTAGAAAAACAAATGCAACTTCTTGCTTGAAAAAAACCAAAGAACAAATTTTACAAGATTCCAAAAATTTAGTGAGTTCAAAAAAATCCATGGAAAATATTGAAAAAATTGTAAAAAATATCTTTTTGTCAACTTAACAAAATGTTCATGGATGTCTAAAAATAGTCAAAATTCGAGAAATGTTCATGATTTTTATAAAGTATTCACAATTTTTTTTATAATTGTCCTTGGGTTTAAAACATTCATTTATTTTTAAGTAATGTGAATGATTTGAAATGTGCTTATAATTTTTTTAAATGGTGATGGATTTTGAAAAATGCTCATAAATTTTAGGAGAAACGGAAAAGGAAATAGACAAGGAAACAATGAAAAACAAGAAAAATGAATAGAACCGTTTAAAACCGAGAATAGAAAGATGCATAAGGGGTGAAAATACCCTGGCAAAAATACAGAAAAACTAACCCGCCTAAAGAAATAAAATTTGCTTGTACAAGGTTCCTGGGGAGCAACTATGAAGACAAAACAAAATGGTCCCAAATAAAATTAAAAATGAGCTCGTATGGATTCCTGAGATCATGCGAAGGTAAATAAACCAAGCTGAATGGGAGAATGGGGTATGAGTTCTTAACCGAAAGAGTACTATTTTACGCAATGTGCCTAAAATAGGAAACTTCCAACGAAAGTGTCCTTCTGCTTCCGAGCTCAAATGAGCTCGGGTGAATAGTTAAATCAAAACAAAGTAAAAAAAACCAATTTTTTGTGTGACAAACATTGACAGTTTTAAGTGCTTGCAAAAATTCATTATGGAATCATATTTTTGGAAATCATGGCAAAAAAAATCAGTGCTCCAAAATGCTTTTGAAAGTAGCATTTTCAGAGTATTGATTTTTTTTGCCACGCCTTCCATAAATGTGACTCATTGGGGGTTACTTCAGCTATTAAGGATGGCCAGACCAACACATAGGATGTTTAGTAGTTGCACCGTAGCCTCCCTCGTAGACTTGATTCCGGCGTACTAACCTTATTGTCACCGGCTTTCATCATAGCTTTCCTCTCCTCTCTATCCTTAACATCTCCTAGTTCTGATTTTTGGAATCTTGGATACTGGCGAGCCCTGGATTGAGGTAGAGATAAGAGGCTACATAGTTGCACAACAATATAGTAATCTTAATTTGGTTGCTTCCCATAGAGTATTAATCATATGGATGGTCGAACCTCTTTTGTACGGATCTTAATTATATGAATGGCACAATTGTGGCCATTTGGAGAAAAAAGGGAAGTCCCGACTCCCTCCCGACCCCGCCCTAGCGCCGTCTCCCCAGGAGGCGGTCGGGGCGGCGCTCGCTCCCCTTCCCTTCGTCCCCCTCCCACTCCTCCCCCCATCCCCTGGCGCCGGCGGGCGCCCCCAGGTCTGGCTCGGGTAGTGTTGGTGGCGGCGGGATCTTCTATACCCATGCGCGCGGCCTCCTTCCCGGGGCAGGGGGTTGGTGGCGGTGAGGCTCGGCTGGCGCCGGTCCGTCGACCTGGTGGCGGTGGTCGGTGGCAAGTACGGTGGTGGCGCAGCTCCTTGGCGGCGGGGTGGCCGGTGACGCGCCACTGACCCAGATTTGGGCCCTTAGAATAAGCCCCATCTAGGTCCTAGCGGGTTGGCTCCGACGCGGCCTCGATGCATACTGCGTGATGAAGAGGAGGAGCGGCTCGGACGGGGGGCGGCGATGCTGACGGCGTGCCTTCTGCAGCGCGACGACGGGAGCTTTACGGGCATCTGAAGGCCCGTTCGGGCCTGGTATGCTCATATTGTTGCGTCCGGTCGGTTACCTTCATTGACGGTGGAGGTTGGGCGCTCCCGCATGCCGATGGTGTTGTTGCCCCTGGTCCCGGCTCTTCTTTTCTTTGCTGTGCAGGCCCCACTCTCTCGGTGTTGTGGTGAGATAGCAGGGGTGACTTCAAGAACATGTTGGCGCAGGGTGGTCGACGGTACGGTTGCATGCTCCGAAGCGCCTGGGTGATGGTTGGGATCGGGAGAAGTCGGCCTGTCCGACACTGACACGGTGGTGCCTGAGGGTGTCGCCGGACCTTCCTGGAGGGCGTCGGGTGCTACCCTCCCTTTCTCCCGTCGTGTACCGGGGAAAACCCTTGACAACAACGTCGTCATCATCGCGCCCCTTCTTGAAGGTGTTGATGGGTACCGGCGCTTCGAAGTCTAGGAGCTTGGTGGGAGATATCCGGTGGGCGCAACGGTCGTTAGGCTTCTTCGTTTTTGTTGATCTGTCACTGTCGGTATTTGTTCCTTTTGTATTTTCGCTCTCTTTTCTTTTGGGCATGACAGTGTTGCTTCCGCCCTAGCACTTATCGTTGGCTGTATCGGATGTTTGCTTTATAATATAAAGTGGAGGAAAACCCTTTATCTTCAATTATATGGATTATATTCTCTATTGTACAAACAATTGTTACTTGCATGGACTAGGACATGACAACATAATTCTTTTGCTCTCTATTATTCTATGCATCTACGATGAAGAAAGTGAGAGAAATATTATTATGAAATATTTTATACATTAGGATAGGACAAATCATTCTCTGCAGGTCAAAATACCATTTAAACAGATCCACAAGAATGCTTGAAATATTTAAAAAGGTCTGTCTATATAACATCTAGGTGTGAGATATTTATTTGTTTGTTTCTTTTATGCAAGGCGTTTATTTGTTTTTTTTTTCAACTGGACTGCAACAAAAAAAATAACCAAATGTGCCACGTAGGAATTGAACTCAGGACCTCGTGCAGGACAGTGATAGCTCCTACCATCCCAGCCAATGCGTAAAACTGACCTAAAGCAAACGGAAAATCTATAAGAACATAATACAGCATCCAGATTAGTGCATATGTTTGAAATTTTTTGAAACCATTTTTTACAGATTGTGATTTTTTTTAATTTTTCTAAAACATAAACAATTTTAAAATTTGGAAAGTATTTTTCAAATTTGGATAAACTTTATAATTTTGATTTTATTGTTGAAAAGCAAGAACAAAATTTGGAATTCCAAACAATTTCTTCTCAGACAAAGTTTGAAAACATGGATAATTTTTGAAATCCTCGAACAGTTTTTAGAGTATGGACACTTTTGAAGATTCCAAACATTTTTTGAAAAACAAGACCAAATTTATTCTATCTTTATTTTGATAATAAAATTTCAATAATTTTTTGCATTGTTTAATAAATGTTTACATTTTAAAAATGTTCATGCATTTCAATGGAATGTTTTATGATGTTTAAAAAAATATTATATACAATGGAAAATAATCTTAACATTCAAAGAGTGTTCGTGACAACTTTTAAAAGAGGCTTCACGCATTTGAAGAACACCACATTTTCTAGATTTTTTTATGCAATGTAAATAAAATGTTCGCATAATGTTTTGAAAAAGTTTCATACCATTTTTAAAAATGAACAATAGGAATTTGAAAATGTTTACCTTTTGTTCTAGAAATGCTCGGGCCTGTATTTGAAAAAAAAATGTCCATCATGTATGCTTAAAAATGTTCAATGTGTGTTAAGAAATTCCCCCCTTCCATACAGAAAAATATGCAATGTGTATTACCAAAGTGGACATGTATTTGCAAAAAAAAACAATCCAACTATGTAGGGGTACCGGGTTGGGGACGAGTTGCGTGCCGAGAGTAGTCCTGGCCATGGGCAGCCCGACCCGGACGGCCCGACCCAACTCGACCCGAAAAAGTCCCGAAAAAGCCCGACCCGACCTTGCCCACGGGCCAGGCCTGAGCCTAGATTTTGAGCCCGACGGCCTGGCCGAGCCCGGGCCCGTCATATTCACCGTTTAAGGAAGAGGCCCGGCCTGAAGCCCGAGGCCTGGCGGGCTTTTAGCGTGATGGGCCGGGCTCAGGCCCGATATTTAGGCCCAACGACCGGGCTCGGGCCTGGGCTTTTTGCATCGGGCTTTGGTAGGCCCGGCCTGAAGCCCGGCCCGACCTGATAGATGGCCAGGTATAGCCGAGAGTGGACATGCAATTATGTCAGGCATGAGTTTCATATGTGGCTTGGACATGCAACCGGGTCAGGTGGATTTACATGTTGAGGTTGGACATGGAACTAGGGATCAGGGCAAGCTGCGTGTTGAAAAACAAAGCACAAGCCTGGTTGTGAGTTAAGGGGTGGGCTTGCAACTGGGAAAACTACGAGGTGAGTTGCGAGTTGAGGATGGACTTACAACTCGGACAACTACAAACTATGAGACTAGTTACGGGTCAACGGTCGACTAGCAACTAGGATAAAACAAATTACGTTCCTAGTTGCGAGTCAGTGATGGACTTGCAACTAGGATGAAAGACAAAAACACAGGGCTAGTTGCGAGTCAAGGGTGAGCTTGTAACTGGAATAAAGCAAATTACGATCCTCGTTGCGAATTGAGGATGGACCTGTAACTGAGGCAAGTATATAAAACTATGATACAAGTTGCGAGTTGAGGATGGACCTGCAACTAAGATGAAAAGCAAAATACATCCCAGTTGCAAGTCGAGAATAGACTTGCGACTGGGACAACAACAAACTATGGGCCTAGTTGCAATTCGAGGGTGGACTTGCAACTGAGACAACAACAGACTATAGGCCCAATTGTGAGTCAAGGGTGGACTTGCAACTGGGACAACAACAAACTATGATCCCAATTGCGAGTCGAGGATGGACTTGCAATTAAGACAACTACAGAACAATGACCCAGTTGCTAGTCAATGGTGGACTTGCAACTGGGATGAAACAAACTACGGTTCTAGTTGCGAATCAAGGGTGGACTTGCAACTGGGATAAAAAATGAAACACTTGCCTAGTTGCGAGTCGCTGGTGGGCTTGCAACTGGCAGAACTATCAACCCAATTGCAAAGTGAACCTGCAACTGGGACAACTACGAAACTATGAGCCCAGTTCCGAGTCAAGGCTCGACTTGCAACTGGGATGAAACAAACTACATTTCCAATTGCGAGTCAACGATGGACTTGCAACCAGGACAAAAAAAGGTCAACTCCCAATTGCGAGTGGAGGGTGGACTCGCAAGTGGAAAAAAATGGGCTGGACGCTAGTTGCAAGTTGACGGTGGGATTGCAACCGGGGAAAAAATCGGGCTCTAGCTATGAGTCGAGTATGGACTTGCAACTAAAAAAAGGTCGAGCCCCCAGATGCGAGTCGAGTGTGGACTTGCAACTGAGATAAAAAAAATCGTAGCCCACTTACGAGTCAAGTGTGGGCTTGCAACTAGGACAAAAAGAAGGTCTAAGTTGCGAGTCGAAGGTGGACATGTAACTAGGACAAGAAAATGTTGGCCCTCAGTTGCGAGTCGAGGTTGGACTTGCAACCGAGACCAACATATGTCGGGCTGAGTTGCATGTCAATGGTTTACGTGCAATTGTGATGATAAAAATAAAATAGGATAGCTCCAGTTTGCATGTCGATGGTCGACTTGCAACTAGGATAAAAAATAAAAAGGAAGACCTCAGTTAGGAGTACACTCACAGGAAAAATCAAAAAGGTTTGGACCAAGATGCATGTCGATGATTGACTTGCAACTAGAACAAGAAAAAAAAGACGAGCTTCTTACATGTTAGGCTTAGATTTGTAAACAAAAATAAAAACAAGAAATGGGCCGCTCATGATTGTACTGTTCAGAAATTTGGTCAGGTTGCTTTTGAGCAATGTGTGTGTGTGTGTGCGTGTGTGTGCGTGCGCGTGTGTGTGTGTGAGAGAGAGAGAGAGAAGAAAACTGACCTGCCAACGGTCAGCTTGTCTCTTCGGCTTATACATACAACTCTTCTCTTCAACTTCAACGCAGAAAAAAATAGACCACGAAAAGTGGCCCCCAAAAGAAAGACGCACGGTGCGATGGGCCGCAAAATGAACAACGACGAGCGACACCGGACGCGCAGGACAAAACAACCCCGATCAAAGAATCACACAAAATTTATAGCGACGGATCAAATGGACTGAAACTTAGATGAGACATCACACTCATCTATAGAAGTTTTAACAATTCCGATAAACGATTTACTATTCCATGGACACGTCCCATAGATGAATACAAATCAAAACAACGACCAAAAAAAACGTACATGAATGATCATATGGTATATACATGCACAAAGAAGATGCATGCGCAAAATATATGATATATACACATATCATAGTATCGCAAAGGGGGAGAAAAAAGAAATAAAAAACACAAAAGAACTCACAAACTGCACCGGCTGCAGGGAATTGAGACGGTACAACAAATAGACAAAAAAAAAACCGGCAATGGCAGCCCACGATAGCACACAGATGGGCCAGCCCATGCTGGGCACGCTGCATGCACGTCCCGTGTGGGGCCGCGCGAGCGCACACTTCGGCTCGAACAGAAACAAATCGCGAAATTACTCGCCAGATCAAGTGTGCACTAATTTTAAAGACAAAACAAATACAATAGTGGGGGACTTAGATGTGAGATAGTTGTTTCACATCTAGATGTGAAATAACAAATCCGTATTTAAAATTGATGTTTTCAAATTGGAGCTGTTGCACCTGATATTTCCCCCGGTGCTCAGAGACCACTGGGTGCTATCATCTTCACCTCGTGCCTTCGACTGCTCTCTTGTCACAATGCACTATACTGGAATTCTGGAATGGAGCAATCTACCTATCCGTATTGACTCCGCCTGTGTGCAAGTGATAAAGATTATTCAGGACTGTACGATGGACTGGTCCAGAATCCAGATTCGCATTCTTGGTGCATGAAATGGGAAAATTGATGAATGGAGACCGTAGGGTTTGTATTACTCATACGCATAGATGACAAAACTATGCAAGCCATTTTATGGCATATGCTAGAATTGATTCACTTGGCATTGCATCAGACAATGTTGCGAGACTGAGACTGTAATCCTTCCATGATTGCGTAATATGAATGCCTACTTGCGCAAAAAGAATAAAAGCCGTCAATCCTTCTTTTCTTGCGAGATCAATTGTAGTTTATTGCATTAAGATAGAAGTACAATCCTTCGGCAAGAACTCCTCAACACATGGAAGTCCTTTGCCGAGCCACACAGTAGTAGCTCGCTCAGAGCAACTATACTTTGCCAGACAATCTGCAACGCTATTATGAGATCTATGAAGTTTCGGGGGAATAAACACTCTATCGATTATACTCTCGCTCCGTTCCTAAATATAAGTCCTTTTACAGATTTTAATATGAACTACATACGGAGAAACATGAGTGAATTTATACTCTAAGCTATGTCCACCGTAGTCCGTATTGAAACGAAGGAATTTAACCTCAGCTACTAAATGACCATAAACTGATCGATTTAAACTAGTACTTAAAAGACAAGATAAAGCAGTCAAAGAATCAAACTGAACCATAACTATAACTGAAAGGTCAGTATGTTGAGCAGCAAGCGTCTACGGGGTTTTTACGTAAATGGGCGCCAGGCGATTAATTAGGAGGGGTAGCTAATTCGGCCAATTAAAAGAGGACACATCAGCCCGTATGTAGCATTCCTAAGGAGAAGCCCGTAGGTGTAGCATTTTTGCTCATACTAAGGACTATGTCGAGCCACGTGTGAAAGGATTTTTTTTTTTGAATTCCATCGATTCCTGGTAAAAGGATTTCCACAAAAAACAACAACATGTTGATCGTCCCAATCTCCATCGTAGACTTTTTTCTTTGAGGGATTTTTTTTGTTTATTGAACGAATCTTGCACTCTATTCACACCATGTGCCGCATTGAACGGAGAAAAATGAACACGAAAGATGCTGTGGATCACTCCTCGGTCCTTGTCAATGTCAACCGTGAGCTCGCATGCGCGACAAAAATATCAGAGCAGGCTCATGTGCCTAGCTGACAATACGTTATTTATGCCCCATTTTGATCCAACTCGCTCGATTTTTTATTATGTGCGCTGCAATTGGACAAGTGTCTCCATCTCTATTACACATCAACGATAAATAAAGGGAAACGTTTCACGACGGGGCACCGGCCGAAGCTTCGGCCGGTCGCGTCCACGCGCGAACGTACCGAACGACTCATCTAGGGACACGTAGGATGGGGGGCCCGCCCACATGCGTCTTCTTCTTTTTGTTTCTCTTCTTCCTGTCGCTTGTCTCTCTCTCTTCCCGCTGCCATAGCCAAGCTTCGCCGGCCGGAGAGCTCCCAGGGGCGCCGCCGCCATGGGAATCAGCCGATCCTGCTGCCCTCGGCCAGATCTGCTCGGAATCCGCCACCGAGCTCTGCGCCTCGTCGGACCCGATAACATTCGGCTGCAACCCACCACGCGCGGAGCTGCAACCGTTGAACCTTTTTCCTCCCGGAACGGCACCGCGGCGACGATGGCCATGGGCAGGCGTGGGAGCTCGGCGGAGCAGCAACAAGTAGCTGTGAAAATGGTTGTAGCAAATTTGAACGCCGTTTGTAGCAAAACCAACTATGGTTGCAGCAAAACAACGTCATCGCCATCGTGGGATTCACATCTAAGACAATTAGTTTGAAGCTTTTTCCAATGCAGGTTGTAGCTTTTCGTTTGTCGTCCATGGCTTACGGCTCCACGGTTGAAGCTTTTTTCGTTGTCGGATGAAGCTTTTTTCATCGCCGGTTGTAGCTTTTTTTGGGTCGTTCATAGTTTTCCGTCGTACGAGTTGAAACTTTTTTCATAGCCGTTTGAAGCTTTTTTCGTCGTTGGATGAAGCTTTTAACATCACCGGTTGTAGCTTTTCTTTGGTCGTTTATAGTTTTCCGTCGTGCGAGTTGAAACTTTTTCATAGCAGGTTGAAGCTTTTTTCGTCAGCGATTGTAGCTTTTTCCATCGTCGGTTGCGACCTTGGGCATCTCCTGGCGCTCGATTTTTTGTTTGCAACCTGGTTATGGCCTTGGCGAGCACACCGTGAGCACGCCCGGTGAAGCTCGGCTGCCGCCACCGGAGCTGCAACGGTGGCCATGGAAGCTACAACCGCAGGGATGGGCTGTTGCATGGGGGCGAAGCCGGTGACGAGGATGGCCGCCGAGGACTGGGACCGGCGACCAGGGCGGCCGAGAAAGATGGCTAGCGAGGACGGCGACCAGGGATGAGGAGGGCAGGCGAGGGAGGGGCGGCGACGAAGGAGGACGCGTGCGGCCGGCGAGACGGGGTTCGCGAGAGGAAGAGCCGCTCGTTACGCGCTCGCGAGAGGAAGACAACGACCTGGTTGGATAAGGATCCAACGGTTCAGGACGGACCGATCTGATGGCTAGGGTGCGACCGGCCGAAACGTTCGGCCGGCGCACCGGCCCTAGCATCGCCCATAAATAAATTAGCGTCTAAGAAAAGGGTACAGAAATTAGGGTGCCCAAGAAATTAAGAACTCAACGGCGGCAGCGACGGCCACTGCGCACATAACAATGGAATAGAATCTAAACACCACACGTCAATGCTAGCGCCTCAGCTACCTAAACTAGTTCATGCATTCATCCAAATCGAATCACCATCGGAGACGGCACCGACGACACCTAGTACCTACTGAGCTACCGCGGCCAGCTGCTGCACCCTCTCGGCCATGCCCTTGACGCTGGCGCCGAGGCGCGCCACGAGCGCCGCCTCGCTCCACCCGTCGCCCTTCACGGCGTCGCACTCGAACGCCCACGAGATCACGCACCCGGCTTCGCTGCCGTCGTCGAGGTCCAGGACGCGGAGCGTGGCGACGTAGCGGCCGAACCCCATGTTGCTGTCGACGACGGCGTATCGGAGGCGCCGCGCGGCGTGGTCCGACTCCAGCAGCTCCTCGAGCGCCCACAGCCCCGCGGCGCTCGAGGCCACGTGCCGGACGCAGCCGGGGGTGATCACCAGCCGGCCATCCTCGTCCTCCTCGCCGCTGGCTCCCGTTACGCGCTCGCACACGTCGATGCCCGGCAGGTAGAGGTGCGCGGAGAAGAAGCAGGCGACGTGCGCCCACGCGGAGCCCGCCGGCGTGCCCGGCAGCGGGGCCTCCACGACGCCACGCCACTGCTCCGGCGCCCCCGCAGCCTCCAGTGCCCGCCCTTGCTGCGCACCCTCCTTGTCGATCTCCATTGCCGCTGCCGCGCGCCGATCGACGACTTACTGGACGTATGCACACGAACGTACTACGTGTTTGGCGAGCTATATGTGATGCCGATTAAGCTGGCTAGGTTAGTTGCTTTATATAGTGGAGCGCAAGAAACGACAGCTAAGCTAACGACGTGTCAGTGTGTGAGTAGGAAGCATAAGTACGTGTACTAAGCGACAACGATTGACAGTAGTGACTAGTGAATGAGTGGGTCTGTGAATCATTTTATTTATTTAGATGTAGAGTCCTGGAATCAGGATTATGCAACTATGATTGGGTGATTGGTACACTGATTGCCAGCAAAAAAATGTGATAAAAGTTTTGGCCGGTGGTCTTAACAAGTAGAAGTAGTAAATTTACCAGTTGCCCCACAGCTGTCGGATTGTGAGTCAGCCGGCGGCGGAGCCGTCCATCCGGGTAACGTGGAATAGTGGTAGCCCCACTTTGATTCGTGCACCGTCCCATGTTCGAGATACAGAGAGCAGAGCACGATATATACTTTACCGTTCATCGGTACCAGTATCAATACTTTGTTTGGAAAATATACAGAGTGGACTGTGAACAAGTGCTGCGAGAATTGAATGCACCTTTTGGATCATCAAATTCAACACTAACTGTGTTATCGCGTGCGAGGGCTTTGACAGAGATGAGATTTATTTATGAGACTAGTAAATTGCCCGTACTTTCCTACGGACAAAAGATATCTACATAAACAAATAGTTAAAATGTCATCCTATTAGAGGGCGAGAACCAACGAAGTAAAATAAAGGCACACATCTTTAAGATTATGAATGAGGTAATAACACTGGTGATGCCTAAACTTGCCACCGACATTCACTTTGATGCCTAAACTTGAAAAATACACCGAAATGGTTCTATAACTTGACGGTATGGTTTAAATACAGTTCAAATCACGTCCAGATATGTATGTATTGTTGACTAAACATGCCAGCGTGGCGCGGGGCCGCACAACCAAAATAAATAAAAATGTAGGACAGCTGGGATTTGAACAGGCGACCTGTGAGCTATGAAGGACCAGCACAAACCACTTAACTAGGCAGAGTTAGGTGACTATTCTGCATCGCTAACCTTTATCTAGCTAATTACACGGCAATGCCAATTTTCCACATGCTAGTTATTTTTGTTTTTTAGAAAAATATTCAAACTATAGTGACAATATTGAATAAATAGTTAATGACCCCTCAAAAAATGTTAATAAAATTTTACATATTCACAAAATTAAAATAATACAAAATAATTAATAAAATGGTTTCATAATATTTGTAAGGATTCACATATATAATTAAATAATTGTGCAAATTTTAAAAGTTATACGTTTTCGAAATGCTAATATAATTATCAAAATCTTCATGTTTAAAAAATATATCACATGATCCTTTATTTAAAACTATTAGTTCTTTTTCCTTTTTTACGTGACCCTTCAACGTGTGATTTTCGTTTTCGGTTATAGTAATTCTAAATCTTATGTGGATTATTTTATTTGCAAACAAAAAATAAAGCTAGAGTCTTCTTGTCTTAGAAATAATATCCATAAAAAAATTTATTTTAAAACATGTTAATGTAATTTTCAAAAATATTTGCGTGTTATTAAAAAGTCATTTAATTAAAATGCTTTTAATTAGACAAATGTATGTGTAGTTTAATTTTTTAAAACTTAAATATAAGAATGTATAAAACTCTGGGGGGACACTAGGCCATTGTTTATTTTTTTCACACATACTTAAAAATTTATTTTTATTAGAAAATATATCTTTTGACCAACACATATACTTTATTAAAACACGTGAACACTTTTTACAACTAGAAATACAATTCCTAAAAGCATGAACACTTCATATACTAAATGAATATTTTGTAATTTCGAAAATAAGAAAAACACCTAACATGTGGGAAATGGGTGCACTAACTGCAGCCCATTTAACTCCACGATTGTGTCGGATATATAAAATGTTACAGTGCGTAAAAGACATCAAACTTACATGGGGTAGTTGGTTGGCGCACGTCCTTCGTGGTGCACAGGTTGCCTGTTCAAAACTCAGCCTTGCAACTTTTTTGTTTATTTCAGTTGTGCACTGACAGGTGGGACCTGATGTTCATTGACACGCACACTCTTCTTGTCAGTTTTTCCCGACACTACAAGTGGGCCCCACGTCACACTGGTATGTCTAGTCAGCAATACATACATATCTAGACATGATTTGAACTATATTTGAACCATACTATCAAGTTATAGAACCAGTTCGGTGTATTTTCAAGTTTAGGCACCAAAGTGAACATTGATGGCAACTTTAGGCACTACCAATGTTATTACCTCATTATGAATCATACAACAATGAATTCTGATATGGTTTTTGGCAAGTTAGAAATATATATTTGGACCTCCAATTAAATTAGCTTCTAGTTCATGTGTTACATAATTTTGTCTAAATGAAGAATCTGTAACTAATTGGACAACTTTACTTGTGACAGAAATTAGTGAATATAAAAAGGAAAAAGGAAAATCAAAGAAAACAAGAAAAGGAAGAAACCAGAAAAGAATCAAGTCGCCCGCGCATATCACGGTACCGATTCCTACTACATGTAGCCGCCTGCTCAAAGGGCATTCTGTATAGGCAAATCCTATTTGGAGCTGTAGGCGCCCGTTATTACTCTGTAAACGGGCGCCAACAGGCGCGTTAGTTGGGCTCAGCTGTTAGGGCTGCTGTCCACCGGTGGAGGTTGGCTTGGTTTAGTCCCACCTCGCTTACGGGAGAAGGCCATGACCAACTTATAAGGGAGAGTATCCCTCCTCCTTTCAGTCCGGGCTTTTGGGATGGAGTGGGCTCTCTACTGAATGTTGGCCCATGTGCGCATAAACGTCCAGAACGTAAGTAGAGTGTGGGCTAAATCGAGTTGGACGCTAACATCTGGTATCAGAGCCAGCATCGCCATGCCTTCCCGAGGGGCTTCTCAGGGGGATGGGATGTTAGGGCTGCTATCCACCGGTGGAGGTTGGCTTGGTTTAGTCCCAGCTTGCTTACGGGAGGAGGCCATGACCAACTTATAAGGGAGAGTATTCTCCTTTCAGTTCGGACTTTTGGAATGGAGTGGGCTCTCTACTGAATGTTGCCCATGTGCGCATAAACGTCCAGAACGTAAGTAAAGTGCGGGCTAACTCAAGTTGGACGCTAACATCAGCCTAGTAAGTTTTGTTCGCAACCAGCCTGCCTGTTTCATTATTTTTCTTCTTCGCCTGCCTGTTCCGTTAATTTTTTTTAAAAAAAGGTGTTGGGCACAGGATCTAACTTGCGATGATAGTTTGAAATGATGCGCGATAACCACCATGCAACTAACCCGCTTGTGTACTGTTTCTTCGTTTTCCTTTTTTATTTGTTTGTCAGTTCGTTTTGTTTTTTTTTCTTTTTATTCTACTTATTTTCCTTTTTTATTTCTATGCGCTTTTTTTATTTCGTGAACTTTTTGTATTGTATGCACTTTTTTTCAAATTCGATGAACTTTTTCCAAAATCGATTATGTTTTCAAATTTAATGAACTTTTTTCTAATCAATTAACTTTTATAAAATTATTGAACTTTTTTCAAATTTAATGATTTTTTTTTCAAAATCGGTGAACTTTTTGCAAATCCGATGAGCTTTTATTCATTTTTGATGAACTTTTATTTAACAATTGATGCACTTTTTTTAGATTCATGATTTTTTTCGAAATTTAATGAACTGTTTTTCATTAGAAAAATAGACTTTTTCCAAATTGTTTTCAAGTAACTCAAAATTTTCAGTGGTATAGTAAATGACTAAGTAATAAACAGCGCAGTTGCATTAGTTCTAAAATAATTCGCGTTGCTCTTGTTCACTAGTGTTCTGAAGCTCTAGTGGTTAAGCTAAGCAAATCTCCACTACTATTAAATAATCAAACAAATTTTTTTAACGTGCATCCCGTTAAGTGTACATCAATTAATTAGTACCGTATGATTATGTAAATCAATGAAATCTAAAAGATTGGATTAATCTAATGAGTTATCAGGGGTGCAGACGAAAACTTCCCATGTGTAAGTTTCTCTCTCAACCAGAGATATCTCTCCCAAATATATAAAGGAATCAACAATCAATATCTAATTAATAGCGATGTCATTATAGCTAATGCTTGCAACCAGGCGTATGTGATCCATGCAAACCGGTTATTCCCGCATCAATTCCTCACCCAATCAACGCCTCTATAGTCTGCATGCGTTTGTTGTTACGGAGGACGAGACTTGCCTGCTCCCTCCCCGTGCTTCCATCCGTGCTCCTATGTACGTGGCTTGATTTGATTGGAAGAAAATAAGGCCCGCCCCCATCCCCTGAAAATCAGGGGGGGAGATGATTAGATTAAAAAAGAAAAAGAGAAAATGACAGCCGTAGGATGAAGTGGGAACACGGATGGGAGCATGGAAAGGGAGCAGGCAAACCGGATCCCTCATGGACGAGACTGGATCACGAGACTTGCCTGCTCCCTCCCCGTGCTCTCATCCGTGCTCCCACGTACGTGGCTTGATTTGATTGGAAGAAAATAAGGCCCGGCCCCACCCCCTGAAAATCAAGGGGGAGATGATTAGATTAGAAAAAAAAAGAGAAAATGACAGCCGTAGGATGAAGTGGGAGCACGGATGGGAGCATGGAAAGGGAGCAGGCAAGCCGGATCCCTATCTTACGCGATATAAATTCGTTTGTCTAGCTAGCCTAGCCCACTATCCCGAAGTTTCTGATCTGTGCACTATGGGGAAGTAATATGTGTCGGTTATATGGGTATACATAGATACGTCTTCAACTAGGGTTTCTTGTGCCGTCACCGTTGTCATCTAAGAAATTTAGGTACCCTTGCCTCCGGCTGCCATCTTGGCGCTGGGAGGTGGGGGGACCTCGAATTTTCAAGACCTTTATATTCTTCGTCATCGTTTAGTGATTATCATAGTTTTATGAGAATAAATTTTCTCTCGTTCTTTTGGCGGTGTCATGAGGTTAGAGAGTTTTCTATTATCTCAGATCCGATTGTCCAGATCTGTTGAGTTTATGTTGCTATGTCAAGCATTTTTTGTTGGTCTGATTTTTTGTGAAGGTGAAATCTGAAGATATAGTGATTCGACAGCCTGCACTTCTAGGGGATCATCCCTGGCCCAAGTATGTTTATTGATCAAGGCTTTCCATCTTTTTGGATGGGTGACTCAAGACGCTTTCAAAAATCATTATTGGTAATGTTCGTGCGGATGGAAGAGTGACAACATCGTTGCTCTAGTCAAATTGCAGCCTCTTTTCCGAAGTCTTTGGAGTTTTTTATCGAGCAGAGATTGACGCCGTGAAGCAGGTATTTTCAAGAGATTTCATTTTAATTCTTAATCATAGAAGTTACTTTGTATTTTCTTGCATTTTAGGTCCAAATCAGTGTATCTATAATTGTTTTGAGTATGGATAAAGTTATAAGTGTTTCTCAAGAAAAATAACATACAGTCGGCAGGTCTATATGTCGCCTGTACCAATTTGTAATAGGAATTGCCTATGGGCAATGACTAGTGGGCTGGCCATTAACGCGGTTGGTTGGCCATTAACGCGGTTGCTCGCTGCGTGGTGTAGGTCCGCTATGTTGTGGCTTACTTTTTTTTTTCATTTTTATTTAATTTATTTTTTCATCGGTGTTCTTTGAATTTTTTGTTATTTTTTTGGTTTTCTTCTTTCTTCATTATACTTTGGTTTTCTTTTTGTTTCCTTCTTGGTTTTCATGTGTTTTTCCTTTGTCAGTTTTATCGGTATTCCTTTTTTGCTAACACATGTCTACTTTTGTTGGTACACAATGTACATTCCAGAGCACACGTGACACATTTTTATGCTACACATTGGACATTTTTTAAATATATGATGTATATTTTTAAGGCACATGTTTTGAACACTTTTTCAAACTTGCGATACATATATTGCACGTTGATGTTAAGCAGGAAACTAGTTGCATTTTAATATCAGGTAGAAAAGTTATTGCATATTAATTGTAGGTAGGATTCGAATTATGTGTTAATTACCTGGATGCTCTATATATAATTTACTATTACTTGCACACTAAACATGTTATGCGCTCGCCATTGAAGCAATATTGGTCAGTGAATTGACATTGTTTGATGGCTAAGATTTGTTGGATCTGCACATTTGGGTCATTTTATATTGGTACAGATACATGGTAATTTTTTTATAAATGCACATTGTACATTTTTAGTGGCAATAAACAGTTTCTAAAACTGCACAAACATTTTTTTACATTGTATAAATATTTTTGAAAATTTCACGGACATTTTTTGGAAACACGTGAAATTTCTTTAAAATGTCATGTACATTTGTTTAACGGAAACAAACATTTTAACCTCTATAAATATATTTTTACATTGTATATAATTGTTTTATAAAAATTCATGTTAATTTTTTTGAAACGTGGTTATATTTCCATCAAATGTATATATTTTAATAATGGTACGAAATATTTTTACAGTACGGGAACAACAATACATTGTATATGCATTTTTCGAAATTCCACATAATTTTAATTATAAACACATGAACATTTCTTCATTGCGCAAACAATTTTTCTGGAAGTTATCAACATTTTTCTAAAAGTGTGTTACCAATTTTTATATCGTGTTAACATTTTTACAATTTTTAGTGTAAATTTTAGTTTTTTAAATATACGCATTTAATATAAATATAACTAAAAAAGAGGAATACAAGGAATTCGAGTGATGTCAACATGACATCATCATGACAAACCACGTCCTACTGGGCCGGCCCACCACCGACGCCTTGTGGGCGAGGCAGCCGTCTGGCTCGCAGCAAGCGGCACATAACCCTCTGCACACAACTACCACTCAAAAATAACCGTACCAGAACGCTCATGAGCTAATGGAGCTTCAATAGTTTCTCTCGGACCTAGTTCCTCTCACACAACTTTTGCTCTGTCACATATGAATAGCATAGGCCAGAGATCACCGGGATCAGTACGACACACATGACATATAACTAGAATTTTTCTATGGCGGCCTGATAATCTACAATAGCATGGTACAATCCCATGCAATACTCTTCAGTTGGAGGTATGCACTTTTAGGAACTATTTTTTCCTAAATTTCCTTCCAAATTTGGTGAGGATCCACCTTTCCTTCTCCTTCGTTTAAGCGAGTTCTCGATCTATATTCTCATGGATCCGGCTTGCCTGCTCCCTTTCCATGCTCCCATCCATGCTCCCACTTCATCCTACGGCTGTAATTTTCTCTTTTTCTTTTCTAATCTAATCATCTCCCCCCCCCCCCCCCCGATTTTCAGGGGGTGGGGCCGGGCCTAATTTTCTTCCAATCAAATCAAGCCACGTACGTGGGAGCACGGATGGGAGCACGGGGAGGGAGCAGGCAAGTCTCGTCCGTAAGATAGTGGCCTGGGATACGAATATCCATTTATGAACTCCGGCTCATCCTCATCTGATGAACAGTAAATTGAAAAATATTATTTTAAAAATGATTTTTTCACATGGAAGTTTTTAGAAACTACACAAACATTTCTTAAAATGTATATTTTTAGATTTACACAAATATTGTTATACTACATGAACACTCTATTAGAATTACATTAAATTAAAATAAACAAATGTTTTCTACAGATTATGAACTCTTTCTTACATTTGAAACTTTTTATTTCCATGAACAGATAATAATTTAGATAGAAAAATGAGCACTTTTAAATTTCACGCACATTTTTCAAAATACATGAACATTTAAAAATACATTAACACCTTTCAAAACCCTTTGACACCTTTTCAAGTTTCACAACACTTATTAAAGCTTCATGAACATTTTTGGGGTGCCCAGACTCATCCGGTAGCGTCCGCCATATTAGACCTGCCCACCCCGGTCCTCAAAATAGCTCGTCCTTATCTGCACCTTGGCACGAACCCTAGCCATTTGCCACTCAACTTCCGGTCCGCTCCGCAAGCTCCTCTCCGGTGACCTTCGACCATTTCCGGCATGGCGGTAGTGGATCGTAATCCGAAAACTTCGGATCCGTCGACCGGGACCTCGTCCCCTACTCGGATGGAAGGAGATAACCGTCCGGTTGGTTCTCCGCCGGTCGGTAGGAAACCCAAGCTCGGCTGCCTCATTGCTTGAATCCATTATCTGAAGCTCGCGGTGAATGGAGTAATAGGCGCACACCTATTGAAGGGTCGGGCGCCCGCCCATGCCTTTGCAACGTCTGAGCGGTGGGGCTTTGATCTAGCAGCGGTAATGCATACATCGATGGATCGAGGCGGCGTGTACGTTTTCGATCCGGAGTTGGCGAGGCGGCCGGAGGTAATGACGCACCCGAGGGTGGCCCCAAGGCATCCGAGCAACCTCGAAGTTAGCTCCTAGTCCCTGCAAAGTCGGACTCCAAGTCCGAGGTGAACTCCGCATGTACGTATGACCAGGTATGCACCAGCTATGGTGGCAAAGCCAAGACTGAGGCCTGGTGTGCTTGGTGTGAGAGGGTGAAGGCGTGTTGCGGCGGACAAGGTCGTGGATGACACCCTTGCCGGGATCATGGTGAAGCGGCAAGCACAGGCGGCGCATGCCCTCACGGTGGAGCAAATCCGGGTTATGCATGCCACATCCAACACCTCCCGCCGAGCAGATCCCCTCGACCCCTATGTCGTCTTCTAGCACTACTATCTCGACCAAGAAGACAAGGGCAAGGCGATTGTGGGTGAACTTTTTCTATAGCCCTATTTTAACTAATAGAACATGCCTAATTTTGGTAGACCAATGGCATGTATAATGAACTCCCTTATGCTAACAGATGGGTCACAAACCATGATGATAAGAAGGTGATTGTGCAAGAACACTTTGGTAATGTCATCAAAAAAGGAGCACCCCGTGCTAAGGACCTCAATTGGGACTTCATCCCCACTTCGGATTGCGACCTTGCAGATTTGGGGATGCCTTTCTCAGTGCAGGAGGTCAAGGCTGCCATCCTTGCCCTCCCAAGTGACAAAGCCCCAGGTCCTGACGGATTTACTGGAGCCTTCTTCAAAGAGTGTTGGGAAATTGTCAAGCCAGAAATCATGGATGTCATCAACAACTTCTCCAACCTTCAGGTCTCCAACTTTCATTGGTTAAAATCAGCAAACATTGCTCTCATACCAAAAAAAGATGGTGCCGAGGACATCTCAGATTTTCGGCCAATTAGTCTCATCCATGCCATTGCCAAGATCATTGCAAAAATGATGGCCACGCGGCTAGCTCCTCATATCTGAGCCTTGTCTCCAACGCAGCAGAGCGCGTTCATCAAAAAAGAGGAGTATTCATGACAATTTCATGTATGTGCGAACTTGGCTAGGGCGCTTCCAACGCACGAATACACCAACTTTGTTATTCAAGCTCGACATTAAGAAGGCCTTTGATTCTGTGCATTGGGATTACTTGATGGATTTGCTTCGCCACAAAGGCTTCCCAAGCCGCTTCCGAGATTGGATCACCGCCCTTCTTTCATCAGCATCTTCGCGTGTGTTGCTTAATGGTACCGCCGGTGACCCTATTAAACATGGGCGGGGCCTTCGTCAAGGGACCCTCTCTCCCGTTGCTTTTTGTGCTTGCCATTGACCCGTTGCACCACATCCTTGCCACGGCGACTTCCCAAGGTCATCTTAAACCGCTCGAGGTCGACCCATTAGATGCGTCGCTTTATCTTGATGATGCTGCCATATTTGTCTCCCCAATAAAAAACGACATTCAGTTTTTGGCTTCAACTCTTGCCTCTTTTGGTGATGTCACTGGATTAGTCACCAATTGTGCCAAGAGTCTTGTTACGCCCATTCGCTGCGATAACATTGATCTTGATGATGTTCTTTAGGCCTTCCCGGCTATTCGCTCCACCTTCCGAATGAGATATTTGGGACTGCCTCTTTCGGTTACAAGGTTGAAGAGGATACACTTTCAGTTCTTAGAAGATAAAGTTGCTGGGAAGTTACTGTTGGGGAACGTAGTAATTTCAAAAAATTTCCTACGCACACGCAAGATCATGGTGATGGCATAGCAACGAGAGGGAAGAGTGTTGTCCACGTACCCTCGTAGACCGTGGCGGAGCGTTATAACAACGCGGTTGATGTAGTTGTACGTCTTCACGATCCGACCGATCCAAGTACCGAACGTACGGCACCTCCGAGTTCAGCACATGTTCAGCTCGATGACAATCCCCGGACTCCGATCCAGCAAAGTGTCGAGGATGAGTTCCGTCAGCACGACGGCGTGGTGACGATGATGATGCTCTACTGGCGCAGGACTTTGCCTAAACTCCGCGCCGATATGACCGAGGTGGAATATGGTGGAGGGGGGCACCGCACACGGCTAAGGAACGATCCGTAGATCAACTTGTGTGTCCATGGGGTGCCCCCTGCCCTCGTATATAAAGGAGCAAGGGAGGAGGAGGCCGGCCCTAGGAGGCGCGCAAGTGTGGAGTCCTACTAGGACTCCCTAGTCCTAGTAGGATTCCACCTCCCATATGGAATAGGAAAAGAGGAAGGGAAAAGGAGAAGGAAGGAAGAGGCGCCCCCTTCCCTAGTCAATTCGGACCAGACCAAGGGGAGGTGCGGCCACCCTTGAGGCCCTTTTCCTTCTTTCCCGTATGGCCCAATAAGGCCCAATACGTATTCCCGTAACTCTCCGGTACTCCGAAAAATACCCGAATCACTCGGAACCTTTTCGATGTCCGAATATAGTCATCCAATATATCGATCTTTACGTCTCGACCATTTCAAGACTCCTCGTCATGTCCCCGATCTCATCCGGGACTCCAAACTCCTTCGGTACATCAAAACTCATAAACTCATAATAAAGCATCATCGAAACCTTAAGCGTGCGGACCCTACGGGTTCGAGAACTATGTAGACATGACCTAGAACTATTCTCGGTCAATAACCAATAGCGGAACCTGGATGCCCATATTGGTTCCTACATATTCTCTGAAGATCTTTATCGGTCAAACCGCATAACGACATCGTTGTTCCCTTTGTCATCGGTATGTTACTTGCACGAGATTCGATCGTCGGTATCCAATACCTAGTTCAATCTCGTTACTGGCAAGTCTCTTTACTCGTTCCGTAATACATCATCTCACAACTAACTTATTAGTTGCAATGCTTGCAAGGCTTATGTGATGTGTATTACCGAGAGGGCCCAGAGATACCTCTCCGATAATCAGAGTGACAAAACCTAATCTCGAAATACGCCAACCCAACATGTACCTTTGGAGACACCTGTATTACTCCTTTATAATCACCCAGTTACGTTGTGACGTTTGGTAGCATCCAAAGTGTTCCTCCGGTAAATGGGAGTTGCATAATCTCATAGTTACAGGAACATGTATAGGTCATGAAGAAAGCAATAGCAATATACTAAACGATCAAGTGCTAGGCTAACGAAATGGGTCATGTCAATCACATCATTCTCCTAATGATGTGATCCCATTAATCAAATAACAACACATGTCTATGGTTAGGAAACATAACCATCTTTGATTAATGAGCTAGTCAAGTAGAGGCATACTAGTGACTATATGTTTGTCTATGTATTCACACATGTATCATGTTTCCGGTTGATACTATTCTAGCATGAATAATAAACATTTATCATGATATGAGGAAATAAATAATAACTTTATTATTGCCTCTAGGGCATATTTCCTTCAGTCTCCCACTTGCACTAGAGTCAATAATCTAGTTCACATCATCATGTGATTCAACACCAATATTCACATCTGTATGTGATTAACACCCATAGTTCACATCTCTATGTGATTAACACCCAAAGAGTACTAAGGTATGATCATGTTTTGCTCGTGAGAGAAGCTTAGTCAACGGGTCTGTCACATTCAGAGCCGTATGTATTTTGCAAATATTCTATGTCTACAATGCTCTTGCGGAGCTACTCTAGCTAATTGCTCCCACTTTCAATATGTATCCAGATTGAGACTTAGAGTCATCTGGATCGGTGTAAAAAGCTTGCATCGATGTAACTCTTTCTGACGGGCTCTTTTATCACTTCCATAATCGAGAAATATTTCCTTAGTCCTCACTAAGGATGTTTTTACCAATGTCGATGATCTACTCCTAGTTCACTATTGTACTCCCTTGCCAAATTCGAGCAAGGTATACAATAGGTGCAGTACATAGCATAGCATACTTCATAGAACCTATGATCGAGGCATAGGGAATGACTTTCATTCTCTTTTCTATTTTCTGCCATGGTCGGATTTGAGTCTTACCCAATTTCACACCTTTGCAATACAGGCAAGAACTTTTCTTTATTTGTTCCATTTTGAACTACTTCAAAATCTTGACAAGGTATGTACTTATTGAAAAAACTTATCAAGCGTCTTGATCTATCTTAATAGATCTTTATGCTCAATATGTAAGTAGCTTTACTTATGTCTTTCTTTTAAAGAACTCCGATCAAATACTCATTTATGCTTTCCAGAAAAATTCTACATCATTTACGATCAACAATATGTTACTCACATACATTTATCGGAAAAGGCGGTAGTGCTCCCACTCACTTTATTGTAAATACAGGCTTCACCGCAATTCAGTATAAAACTATATGCTTTGATCAACTTATCAAAGCGTGTATTCCAACTCGAGATGCTTGCACCAGTCCATAGATGGATCATTTGGAGCTTGCACATTTTGTTAGCTCCTTTAGGATTGACAAAACCTTCTGGTTGCATCATATACAACTCTTCTTTAATAAATCCATTAAAGAATGTTGTTTTGACATCCATTTGCCAGATTTCATAAAATGTGGAAATTGCTAACATGATTCGGATAGACTTAAGCATCGATCTGGTGAGAAAATCTCATCGTATTCAACACCTTGAACTTGTCGAAAACCTTTACGCAACAAGTCGAGCTTAGTAGATAGTAACACTACTATCAGTGTCCGTCTTCCTCTTGAAGATCCATTTATTTAACATGGCTTGCTGATCATCGAGCAAGTCAATCAAAGTCCATACTTTGTTCTCATACATGGATCATATCTCAGATTTTATGGCCTCAAGCCATTTCGCGAATCTGGGCTCATCATCGCTTCCTCATAGTTCGTAGGTTCATCATGGTCTAGTAACATGACTTCCGAATATGATTACCGTACCACTACAGTGCGGATCTTACTCTGGAAGACCTACGAGGTTTGGTAACAACTTGATCTGAAATTTCATGATCATCATCATTAACTTCCTCACTAATTGGTGTAGGAATCACTTTGGAACTGATTTACGTGATGAACTACTTTCCAATAAGGGAGAAGGTACAATTACCTCATCAAGTTCTACTTTCCTCCCACTCACTTCTTTCGAGAGAAACTTCTTCTCTAGAAAGGATCCATTTTAGCAACGAATAACTTGCCTTTGGATCTGTGATAGAAGGTGTATCCAATAGTTACCTTTGGGTATTCTATGAAGACGCACTTTTCCAATTTGGGTTTGAGCTTATCAGGTTGAAACCTTTTCATATAAGCATCGCAACTCCAAGCTTTAAGAAACGACAGCTTAGGTTTACTGCTAAACCGTAGTTCATACGGTGTCATCTTAACGGATTTAGATGGTGCCCTATTAAACGTGAATGTAGGCATCTACGATGCATAACCCCAAAAGCGATAGTGGTAAACCGATAAGAGACATCATAGATCGCACCATATCCAATAAAGTGCTGATTTACGACTTTCGGACACACCATTATGCTGTGGTGTTCCATATGGCGTGTGTTGCGAAACTATTTCATATTGTTTCAAATGAAGACCAAACTCGTAACTCAAATATTCATCTCCACGGTCAGATCGTAGAAACTTTATTTTCTTGTTACGATGATTTTCCACTTCACTCTGAAATTCTTTGAACTTTTCAACTATTTCAGACTTATGTTTCATCAAGTAGATATACCCATATCTGCTTAAATCATCTGTGAAGGTCAGAAAATAACGATACACGCCGCAAGCCTTAACACTCATCGGATCGCATACATCGGTATGTATTATTTCCAATAAGTCAAGAGCTTCGTTCCATTGTTCCGGAGAACGGAGTTTTAGTCATCTTGCCCAAAAAGCACGGTTCACAAGCATCAAATGATTCATAACCAAGTGATTCCGAAAATCCATCTTCATGGAGTTTCTTCATGCGATTTACACCAATATGACCTAAACGGCAGTGCCACAAATAAGTTGCACTATCATTATTAACTTTACATCTTTTGGTTTCAATATTATGAATATGTGTATCACAACGATCGAGATCCAACAAACTATTTTCATTGGGTGTATAACCATCGAAGGTTTTATTCATGTAAACAGAATAACAATTATTCTTTAACTTTAAATGAATAACCGTTTTGCAATAAACATGATCAAATCATATTCATGCTCAACGCAAACGCCAAATAACATTTATTTAGGTTTAACACTAATCCCGAAAGTATAGGGAGTGTGCGATGATGATCATATCAATCTTGGAACTGGTTCCAACATTCATAAATCACTTCCCTTTAACTAGTCTCTGTTTATTACGTAACTCCTGTTTCGAGTTACTAATCTTAGCAACCGAACAAGTATCAAATACTCAGGGGCTACTATAAACACTAGTAAGGCACACATTAATAACCTTGTATATCAAATATACTCTTGTTCACTTTGCCATCCTTCTTATCCACCAAATATTCAGGCATTTCCGCTTCGGTGACCATTTCCTTTGCAGTGTAAGCACCCAGTTTCAGGCTTTGGTCCAGCTTTGGGCTTCTTCGCAGGAGTGACAACTTACTTGTCTTTCTACTTGAAGTTCCCTTTCTTTTCCTTTGCCCTTTTCTTGAAACTAGTGGTCTTGTCAATCATCAACACTTGATGCTCTTTTCTTGATTTCTACCTTCGTCGATTTCAGCATCACGAAGAGCTTGGGAATTACTTTTGTCATCCCTTGCATATTATAGTTCATCACGAAGTTCTACTAACTTGGCGATGGTGACTAGAGAATTCTGTCAATCACTATCTTATCTGGAAGATTAACTCCCACTTGATTCAAGCGATTGAAGTACCCAGACAATCTGAGCACATGCTCACTAGTTGAGCGATTCTCCTCCATCTTTTAGCTATAGAACTTGTTGGAGACTTCATATCTCTCAACTCGGGTATTTGCTTGAAATATTAACTTCAACTCCTGGAACATCTCATGTGGTCCATGACGTTCAAAACCGTCTTTGAAGTCCCGATTCTAAGCCGTTAAGTATGGTGCACTAAACTATCAAGTAGTCATCATATTGAGCTAGCCAAACGTTCATAACGTCTGCATTTGCTCCTGCAATAGGTCTGTCACCTAGCGGTGCATTAAGGACATAATTCTTACGTGCAGCAATGAGGATAAACCTCGGATCACGGATCCTATCCGCATCATTGCTACTAACATTTTTCAATACAATTTTCTCTAGGAACACATATAAAAACATAGGGAAGCAAAAACATAGGGAAGCAACAACGCGAGCTATTGATCTACAACATAATTTGCAAAATACTACCAGGACTAAGTTCATGATAAATTAAAGTTCAATTAATCATATTACTTAAGAACTCTCACTTAGACCAAATCAACTAAATCAACTAAACCATGTCCGATCATCACGTGAGATGGAGTAGTTTCAATGGTGGACATCACTATGTTGATCATATCTACTATATGATTCACGTTCGACCTTTCGGTCTCCGTGTTCCGAGGCCATATCTGTATATGCTAGGCTCGTCAAGTTTAACCTGAGTATTCCGCGTGTGCAACTGTTTTGCACCCGTTGTATTTGAACGTAGAGCCTATCACACCCGATCATCACGTGGTGTCTCAAAGACGAAGAACTTTCGCATAGCGGTGCATACTCAGGGAGAACACTTCTTGATATTTAGTGATAGATCATCTTATAATGCTACTGTCAATCAAAGCAAGATAAGATGCATAAAGGATAAACATCACATGCAATCAATATAAGTGATATAATATGGCCATCATCATCTTGTGCTTGTGATCTCCATCTCCGAAGCACCGTCGTGATCACCATCGTCACCGGCGCGACACCTTGATCTCCATCGTAGTATCGTTGTCGTCTCGCCAACTATTGCTTCTACGACTATCACTACCGCTTAGTGATAAAGTAAAGCATTACAGGGCGTTTGCATTTCATACAATAAAAGCGACAACCATATGGCTCCTGCCAGTTGCCGATAACTTCGGGTACAAAACATGATCATCTCATACAATAAAATATAGCATCACGTCTTGACCATATCACATCACAACATGCCCTGCAAAAACAAGTTAGACGTCCTCTACTTTGTTGTTGCAAGTTTTACGTGGCTGCTACGGGCTGAGCAAAAACCGATCTGTAACATCCCAAATTTTCAATTTGGAATGTTATACATTAAGTCATCAATCATGCATTACATATTTTATTGCATTTTTCTGATCCTAGAAATTTCACGCAACTCAAGGACCCTCGGAGAGAGTTGGAGATTTCGTTATTTTCATATTTGAGTTTTCTCAAATTTTGAAAATAGGATCATTTGATTTTATTTATTTTATCTTCAATTATTTCTACTATCAAAATATGAGAGAGGGAATAAAATGACTTTCCCAAAATAAAGAAATAATGAAGATTTAATAAAAAATCAAATAAGATTTTATTGTGGAGTTTTAAACTTTTTATTTTTCCTTAGGGAAAAATGCGTGTTTTCAAAAAAATTGCATTTTGGCCCCGAGTTAAAGTTCATTTTGTTCGACTCATTTTTAGGAGTCGGGAAAAATTTACTTTGTAAATTTTGGAGTTCGTTTATATTTTATTTTATTCGTTTTTTTGCGCGTGATTTTATTTATAAAAAAAAATGCTTGGCCTTGGGCCAAGGGCCCGGCCGCCTCCCCTCATGGCACCCGCGCCGCGCCGCGCCCGGCCGAGTCCGAGGAGGACTCCTCCTCCTCCTTTGCTTGCCCTCCCCAAGCTACTCCCCCTTTATATACCCCTCACCCCCTCTCCTCCCCAACCCTTGTGGCCGCCCCATAGCCGCCGCCGCCCCATAGCCGCCGCCGCCACAGCCGCCGCCGCCGCCCCTTGCGCCGCCCGCCCGTGACGCCGTCGCCCGCCACCTAGCCGCCCTTGAGCCCCACCTCGTCGAGGTAGCAGCGCGCGCCACCCTCTCCTCGGTTCGGTTTTTCTATAAAAACCGTTCCGGTTTTCTTTTCCGTTGTTCGGTTTTTTCGAAAACACTAGATCGGTTTTATTTTTCCGGTTTTGTTGTTTAGCGAGCGTTCGCCGGACCGTTCGTCTTAACAAACGTGATCACCGTTTATTTCCGGTTAACGAACGTCCGTTCGTTTAACCGATCATCGTTTTTCTTTTTATCGGATTTAATCCGCTATTTTCTGATCACGATTTCAGATCCGATCTTCGTTCTAGTTTATCTTCTCGCTCGTTTATCAGAATCAGGTGATTCAAGCGCCTGGAGTTTCGTCTCGAAACCGCCGTTCCGACTAATCAACTTAAACAAAGTTTTGCTATTGTAAAATTTGACTTAGTTTCAACTTGCTAGAACCGAGTTGTTTTCTTTCGTCGTTTGACTTTCATTGCTTTATTTGATTCGATTCTTTTTGCAACCAGGGTTCTTAAGTTGAACTTTCTGGTTAGATCTTTTATTCGAAATTTACCTGTGCATTAGATGAGTACTTATTGTATGCTTGTTGTTTGTCTGCGATAGATCACCGAGTGCGCCGCTTGTTATTTGAATCTCTAGGTTTCATGGATCATCGACAAGGCAAGTAACACTTTGATCATACTCTTCTCATACCGGTTTTTATGCATTAGATCAATCCTCAAACACTTGCATGATTATGATCTAATTAGATTGTGGGATGGGAAGTAGATTGAGGTAGTACCTATTACCTGTTTTATTATAAACCCTTGGGAGTCACTTCTACGTTTGCTTATTATGCCATGCTATGCTAGTAGACGTGGATTGGGTGAGTGTATCCATGACAGATGTGAGATTGTTAAATTAATGGTTTATTTAAGGTGGCAACTTAAACACACATCTGGGTGGATTGAGGCACTGGTTTCCATCGGGACTTACTGTTTTTCTTGGACCGCCACCCAGGCTCAAAGGGATCATAAGATCATTCATGCTAGTAACTTCCGTGTGCATCCACAAGCCATTATGGGCTCTGGCATAGTTGATTAAGTTGTGCGAACTCTTACGGGTAGACTAGCAGATGTAGGGGTTGTAGGTTGGTACGGTCTACCCATCAGTAAGGTGCTAGCGTTTCTGAAAGACTATGTCTCGGTCATCCGTCTCTCAAACACCATGTAGTGCGAGAAACCAAACGGAGGCGATCGAGTCTTGTGGGGAAAAGTGCGCAAACCTCTGCAGAGTGTATAAACTAATCATGATTAGCCGTGTCCCCGGTTATGGACATCTTGAGTATCTAGTACTTGAATATCATGTGAATCTCAAACATGTTACTCTAATTAATATTGTTGGGTTTTTAATGAGTACTTTTAATTGGGATTGAGGATGCTGTCAACCATTCTCAATGTTTAACAACCACCATGATAGTTAAACAAATTTATTCCTTTGCGATGAGGGAAAAAGCGGCTTTATGCAAAGCTGTAACCGTAGAGCTTTTCCACCAGCCATATATGCATGTAGTATAGGCTTATTTCTTCATTACTCTCTATGTGTTACATTGCGGCATATTCCATGTCTTGACCCGTTTTAGACTGACTTTCATGTTGCAGACTTTTCGAACTGACGCAGTAAGGTGCTTTAGGTCGTGATTCTATACTCGGTGATGCCGATGGAGTTGATGGACTCACTTATCTTCCAAGTCTTCCATTGTTATCGTTATTAGATGGCCTTAAGCCATATTTATTTAATAAGTCCTCTTTTGGACAACGATGTAATAAGTGTGTGATTGCTACTCTGTTATAAATCCTTGAAATCTTGTGTGGTGTCGACATTCTTGATCCGGGAGGACGCCTTTGAGCATAGAGACTTGATCCATTCGGTCGGGTCGCTATAGAGATGGTATCGAGCACACGCTGTTGTGAGGACACGACCACTAAGTTAAAGCCATAGATCACTACTCTCTTCACATTTTCTAACTCCTCATCTTTTCTACTCTTTAGGATGAAGGACGCCAAGATCAAGTACGCCCAACCGGATGAAGGCACACCTTTTGGATTTCACTTGAAGGAAGTCACCAAGTACTGAACATTGGACTACCAAGCTTCACCGGGACTTTCAACGCCACTCTGCTGAAGAGGAGCTACCGAAGATTCAAGCTCACGTTAAGGGAAGGACATTCGCCCCAATCACCAAGCCTATAGATAGTGTTTTCGATTGCACCAACCCGAGTGCAGGAAAGAGCATGGCAGCTCATATCACCATGGGACGCATTGGAGAAGTTTACCAAGAAGACCTCAAGGACACTATCTACCAGATTTGCAGACGCGGAATGAGCAATGGGAGATAGTCGGCACCAAGAAGGACAGATCCATTGCAGCTTTCATCCAGGAGTTAAACGGCACATTCGACGCCAGGAGAACCAGATGTGCAAAGATATGATCGAATTGAAGGATGCGAAGGGAAGGATCATCGAACTTGAAGAAGAACTAAAGTCTACACGTAAGGACTACATGGACGAGATCGTAGCTGTAGCAAGGCACAATAACAATCTTAAGTATGAGATTGAAGAACTCAAGAAGAAATTGATGCTCAAGAATGAAGACAAGTACGTCGACTGTCCGAGCAACTACATCATCATCAACGACACCGATTCGGATCCAAGTGAACCCGACTTTGAAGACGAAGCTGGAGCAGACATCATGGAGTCTTCCACCGGTTCAAATTAGTAGATGACCCCCACATATTAGTAGTATTACCTCCATGTAACATCATAGTACACGCACTTTTGCGATAGTTAGACCGTTGTAAGCCCTTTGTTTGAAGTGAATGAAGTGATTTTGTGTGCATTTGCTCATGTGCATTTGGGTAGTGTTTCTCCTTAGACCCCACTCTATTCTTAATTTCTCGTCTATTCTAAACCCATCAGATGCCTCCGAGACGCGACCCCGAATTTGTTTTCCCGCCAGAGATCACTCAGTTGATTCAGTAGCAGAATACATGGCTAGTATATGGTGTGATCGACTGCCATTAATGATTGGACACTATGTTTTTCCCTCGGACCTAATAGTTCTGGAATCCCAAGGATTGGATGTGATATTAGGCATGGATTGGTTATCGAAGTATGGAGGGAACATAGATTGCGCCACTAAGTCAATTTTGCTTACCACACCAGAAGGAAGAAGGATTAAGTATGTATCGCGACATGGACCAAATAGGAATCAAGTAAATTCCTTATCAGGAGTTGTGCAGGAAGAGGTGCCAGTGGTGAAGGATTTCCCTGATGTATTTCACGAGGAATTGCGGGGAATGCCACGGATAGAGACATTGAGTTTTCGATTGAACTTTTGCCGCATGCGGGCCCAATATCGAAGCGACCATACAGGATGCCCGCATGTGATTTGGCGGAAATCAAGAAGCAGATTAGGGAGCTATTGGATAAAGGTTATATACGCCCAAGTTCTTCGCCTTGGGGATCACCCGTACTGTTAGTGGAGAAGAAGGATGGATCGTTAAGGATGGTTGTAGACTATCGTGGTTTAAATGAAGTAACAATCAAGAACAAGTACCCAGTACCAATGATACATGATCTGTTTGATCGTTTGCAAGGAGCTAAAGTGTTTTCCAAGATCGATTTGCGATCAGGGTACCATCAGTTGAAGATTCGAGAGCAAGACATACCTAAGACAACATTTACCACGAGATATGGACTGTATGAATATACCGTTATTTGGACTGACTAACGCTACCGCCTATTTCATGAACACGATGAACAAAGTGTTTATGGAGTTTTTGGATAAGTTCGTCGTGGTGTTCATAGATGATATTTTGGTTTTCTCGAAGAATGAAGAGGAACATAAGGAACATTTGCGATTGGTTTTGGAGAAGCTAAGAGAACATCAGTTATATGCCAAGTTCAGCAAATGTGAGTTTTGGCTAAAGGAAGTTGGATTTCTTGGACATGTTATATCCGGAGAAGGGATAGTAGTTGACCCCACAAAGGTTGAGACCGTAACCAAATGGGAAGCACCAACGACAGTTGGAGAGATCCGGAGTTTCCTTGGACTCGCAGGATACTACCGAAGATTCATTGAGAATTTCTCAAGGATTGCAAAGCCTATGACGGAATTGCTGAAAAAGGATACCAAGTTCATATGGACTGAGGATTGTGAGGCAAGTTTTCAGGAGTTGAAGAAAAGATTGGTTACCTCACCAGTGTTAATTTTGCCAGATCAGACCAAGGATTATGAGGTGTATTGTGACGCTTCACGTCGAGGACTTGGAGCAGTTCTTATGCAGGAAGGAAGAGTTGTTTCATATGTTTCACGACAGCTTAAGCCTCATGAGTTGAATTATGCCACACATGATTTGGAGTTAGCAGCCGTTGTGCATGCATTGAAGACATGGAGACATCTTCTCATTTGAAATCATTGTGAGGTGTACACGGATCACAAGAGTTTGAAGTACATCTTCACCTTGAAGGAATTAAATCTCGAGACGGAGGAGATGGCTGGAGCTTATTAAGGCTTATGATATGAGATTGCATTATCACCCCGGGAAGGCTAACATTGTAGCAGACGCATTGAGCCGTAAGAGCCACGTCAATACCCTAATGATGGGAGGAATACCCAAGGAGTTAGCCGAGGACCTTCGAGGGCTATGTTTGGAAATAGTTCCGAGAGGCTATGTAGCAGCATTGGAGATTCAGTCTACGTTGATGGACAAAATCAGAGAAGCTCAAAAGGCAGATAAGGAAGTTGCCTCTATAAAGGAGAAAATGAGCGAAGGAAAGGCTAAGGGATTTTGTGAGGATGAGCACGATACCCTATGGTTTGAGGACCGTGTGTATGTGCCAAATGACCCGAAGATCAGGAAGTTGATTTTGCAAGAAGCACATGATTCGCCCTACTCGATTCACCCAGGAAATACCAAGATGTATTTAGATTTGAAGGAAGCGCTCGGTGGACCGAAATGAAGAAAGATATTGCAGAGTATGTAGCAGTTTGTGATGTATGTCAAAGAGTGAAGGCAGAACATCAGAAGCCAGCAGGATTGTTGCAACCATTGCCGATACCCAAATGGAAGTGGGATAAACTAGGCATGGATTTCATCACAGGTTTGCCAAAGACTCGTTCAGGCTATGATTCGATTTGGGTTATAGTCGACCGCTTGACGAAGGTAGCTCATTTCATTCAAGTCAAGACTACCTATAGCAGTGCTAAGTTGGCAAAGATGTACATGACCAGAATTGTGTGTTTGCACGGAGTTCCGAGGAGTATCGTGTCGGATAGAGGAACCCAATTTACCTCAAAGTTTTGGAATCGGTTGCACGAAACATTGGGAACCAGGCTGGAATTGATACAGCTTTCCACCTGAGCACCGATGGATGACCGAGAGAGTCAACCAGATTTTGGAGGATATCTTTGAGAGCTTGTGCACTAGATTATGGATCGATTGGGATGATAACCTGCCGTATGCAGAGTTTTCTTATAACATGATTACCAAACCAGCTTGAAGATGGCACCTTCGAGGCTTTATGCGGAAGGAGGTGCGAGACACCGTTATCATGGGGCGAAGCTGGAGACCGTCGATTGTTTGGACCAGATTTGATTAAGGAGCACGAAAGAAGGTTAAGTTGATTCGCGATAGGCTCAAAGTAGCCCAGTCCAGCATGTAAAAGCTATGCGGATTCAAAGCATAAAAACGATGGAATATGAAGTTGGAGACGAGTTTATCTTAGAGTATCCCCACTTCGAGGAGTTAAACGTTTTGGAGTTAAAGGAAAGTTAGCACCACGTTTCGTTGGACCATATAGGATCTTGCAACGCATGGGAGAAGTTGCTTATAAGCTGGAATTGCCAGAGGGACTGTCGGAGTTCATGATGTATTCCATGTTTCTCGGTGAAGAAATGTCACTCGAGATGGCGGAAGTACCGTTAAGAGATACAATACCACTTGAAGCAATTCGGTTGAAGGATGATTTGACGTATGAGGAGAAACCGGTCAAGATTCTCGATTATGCCCGTGAGTTACTCGCTGCAAGGTTATCAAGTTTTGCAAGGTTCGATTGGAGCCACCACACTTTGAGGATGAAGCCACCTTGGAAAGAGAAGAGGATTTGCTCAAGGACCACCCTCACCTATTTTCTAGCCAACCCGAATCTCGAGGGCGAGATTCATCTTAAGGGGGGTAGGTTTGTAACATCCCAAATTTTCAATTTGGAATGTTATACATTAAGTCATCATGCATTACATATTTTATTGCATTTTTCCGATCCTAGAAATTTCACGCAACTCAAGGACCCTCGGAGAGAGTTGGAGATTTCGTTATTTTCATATTTGAGTTTTCTCAAATTTTGAAAATAGGATCATTTGATTTTATTTATTTTATCTTCAATTATTTCTACCATCAAAATATGAGAGAGGGAATAAAATGACTTTCCCAAAATAAAGAAATAATGAAGATTTAATAAAAAAAATCAAATAAGATTTTTATTGTGGAGTTTTTCGCTTTTTATTTTTCCTTAGGGAAAAATGCGTGTTTTCAAAAAAATTGCATTTTGGCCCCGAGTTAAAGTTCATTTTGTTCGACTCATTTTTAGGAGTCGGGAAAAATTTACTTTTTAAATTTTGGAGTTCGGTTAGATTTTTTTATTTCGTTTTTCTGCGCGTGATTTTATTTATAAAAAATGTGCAGCCTTGGGCCAAGGGCCACCGAGCCAACCCGGCCGCCCTCCTCGCGTGCACAGCAGCAAGGCCACCGCCCGCCGGCCGAGTCCGAGGAGGACTCCTCCTCCTCCTTGCTTGCCCCCTCCCCCAAGCTACTCCCCCTTTATACACCCCTCACCCCTCTCCTCCCCAACCCTTGCCGCCGCCCCATAGCCGCCGCCGCCCGCCGCCGCCGCCGCCCTTGCGCTGCCGCCGTCGTGACGCCGTCGCCCCGCCACCTAGCCGCCGCCCCGCAGGAGCCCCACCTCGTCGAGGTAGCCGCGCCGCGCCACCCTCCCCTCGGTTCGGTTTTTTCTATAAAAACCGTTCCGGTTTTCTTTTCCGTTGTTCGATTTTTTTTTGAAAACCCTAGATCGGTTTTATTTTTCTGGTTTTGTTGTTTAGCGAGCGTTCGCCGGACCGTTCGTCTTAACGAACGTGATCACCGGTTATTTCCGGTTAACGAACGTCCATTCGTTTAACCGTTCATCGTTTTTCTTTTTATCGGATTTAATCCGCTATTTTCTGATCACGATTTCAGATCCGATCTTCGTTCTAGTTTATCTTCTCGCTCGTTTATCGGAATCAGGTGATTCAAGCGCCTGGAGTTTCGTTTCGAAACCGCCGTTCCGACTAATCAACTTAAACAAAGTTTTGCTATTGTAAAATTTGACTTAGTTTCAACTTGCTAGAACCGAGTTGTTTTCTTTCGTCGTTTGACTTTCGTTGCTTTATTTGATTCGATTCTTTTTGCAACCAGGTTTCTTAAGTTGAACTTTCTGGTTAGATCTTTTATTCGAAATTTACCTGTGCATTAGATGAGTACTTATTGTATGCTTGTTGTTTGTCTGCGATAGATCACCCGGAGTGCGCCGCTTGTTATTTCGAATCTTTAGGTTTCGCGGATCATCGGCAAGGCAAGTAACACTTTGATCATGCTCTTCTCATACCCAGTTTTTATGCATTAGATCAATCCTCAAACACTTGCATGATTATGATCTAATTAGATTGTGGGATGGGAAGTAGATTGAGGTAGTACCTATTACCTGTTTTATTATAAACCCTTGGGAGTCACTTCTACGTTTTCTTATTATGCCATGCTATGCTAGTAGACGTGGATTTGGTGAGTGTATCCATGACAGATGTGAGATTGTTAAATTAATGGTTTATTTAAGGTGGCAACTTAAACACACATCTGGGTGGATTGAGGCACCTGGTTTCCATCAGGACTTGCCTGTTTTTCTTCGGACCGCCACCCAGGCTCAAAGGGATCATAAGATCATTCATGCTAGTAACTTCTGTGTGCAGCCACAAGCCATTATGGGCTCTGGCATAGTTGATTAAGTTGTGCGAACTCTTACGGGTAGACTAGCAGATGTAGGGGTTGTAGGTTGGTACGGTCTATCCATAAGTAAGGTGCTAAGCGCTTACGGAAGACTATGTCTCGGTCATCCGTCTCTCAAACACCATGTAGTGCGAGAAACCAAGCGGAGGCGATCGAGTCTTGTGGGGAAAAGTGCGCAAACCTCTGCAGAGTGTATAAACTAATCATGATTAGCCGTGTCCCCGGTTATGGACATCTTGAGTATCTAGTACTTGAATATCATGTGAATCTCAAACATGTTACTCTAATTAATATTGTTGGATTTTTAATGAGTACTTTTAATTGGGATTGAGGATGCTGTCAACCATTCTCAATGTTTAACAACCACCATGATAGTTAAACAAATTTATTCCTTTGCAGTAGGGAAAAACTGGCTTTATGCAAAACTGTAACCGTAGAGCTTTTCCACCAGCCATATATGCATGTAGTACAGGCTTATTTCTTCATTACTCTTTATGTGTTACATTGCCAGCATATTCCATGTGCTGACCCGTTTTTGGGCTGCAACTTTCATGTTGCAGACTTTTCGGACGACGAGTAAGGTGTTTTAGGTCGTGGTTCTATACTCAGTGATGCCGATGGAGTTGATGGACTCACTTATCTTCCAAGTCTTCCGCTGTTATCGTTATTAGATGGCCTTAAGCCATATTTATTGTAATAAGTCCTCTTTTGGACAACGATGTAATAAGTGTGTGATTGCTACTCTGTTATAAATCCTTCGAAGTACTGTGTGGTGTCAGCATTACTGATCCAGGGATGACGCCTGAGCACAGAGACTTGATCCATTCGGGTCGGGTCGCTACACGATCTTACCTACGCATCAAAACCACAATGATAGTTTGTCAAGTTGCTGCTGTTTTAACCTTCGCAAGGACCGGGCGTAGCCACACTCGGTTCAACTAAAGTGAGAGAGACAGACACCCGCCAGTCACATTTAAGCAACGAGTGCTCGCAGCGGTGAAACCAGTCTCGCGTAAGCGTACGCGTAATGTCGGTCGGGGCGGCTTCATCTCACAATACCGCCGAACCAAAGTATGACATCTTTGGTAAGCGGTATGACTTGTATCGCCCACAACTCACTTGTGTTCTACTCGTGCATATAACATCAACGCATAAAACCAGGCTCGGATGCCCTTTGTTGGGGAACGTAGTAATTTCAAAAATTTCCTACGCACACGCAAGATCATGGTGATGGCATAGCAGCGAGAGGAGAGTGTTGTCCACGTACCCTCGTGAGACCGTGGCGAAGCGTTATAACGCAGCGGTTGATGTAGTCGTGCGTCTTCACGATCCGACCGATCCAAGTACCGAACGCACGGCACCTCCGAGTTCAGCACGTTCAGCTCGATGGCGATCCCGGGCTCCGATCCAGCAAAGTGTCGGGATGAGTTCCGTCAAGACGACGGCATGGTGACGATGATGATGCTCTACCGGCGCAGGGCTTCGCCTAAACTCCGCGACGATATGACCGAGGTGGAATATGGTGGAGGGGGGCACCGCACACGGCTAAGAAACGATCCGTAGATCAACTTGTGTGTCCATGGGGTGCCCCGTGCCATATAAAGGAGCAAGGGAGGAGGAGGCCGGCCCTAGGAGGGGGCGCACCAAGTGTGGAGTCCTACTAGGACTCCCTAGTCCTAGTAGGATTCCACCTCCCATATGGAATAGGAAAAGAGGAAGGGAAAAGGTGAAGGAAGGAAGGGGGCGCCCCCCTTCCCTAGTCCAATTTAGACCAGACCAAGGGGAGGGGTGCGGCCACCCTTGAGGCCCTTTTCCTTCTTTCCCGTATGGCCCAATAAGGCCCAATACGTATTCCGTAACTCCGGTACTCCGAAAAATACCCGAATCACTCGGAACCTTTCCGATGTCCGAATATAGTCATCCAATATATCGATCTTTACGTCTCGACCATTTCGAGACTCCTCGTCATGTCCCCGATCTTATCCGGGACTCCGAACTCCTTCGGTACATCAAAACTCATAAACTCATAATAAAGTCATCGCATCGAAACCTTAGCGTGCGGACCCTACGGGTTCGAGAACTATGTAGACATGACCTAGAACTATTCTCGGTCAATAACCAATAGCGGAACCTGGATGCCCATATTGGTTCCTACATATTCTACGAAGATCTTTATCGGTCAAACCGCATAACGACATACGTTGTTCCCTTTGTCATCGGTATGTTACTTGCCCGAGATTCGATCGTCGATATCCAATACCTAGTTCAATCTCGTTACTGCCAAGCTCTTTACTCGTTCCGTAATACATCATCTCGCAACTAACTTATTAGTTGCAATGCTTGCAAGGCTTATGTGATGTGTATTACCGAGAGGGCCCGAAGATACCTCTTCGACAATCGGAGTGACAAAACCTAATCTCGAAATCGCCAACCCAGCATGTACCTTTGGAGACACCTGTAGTACTCCTTTATAATCACCCGATTACGTTGTGACGTTTGGTAGCACCAAAGTGTTCCTCCGGTAAATGGGAGTTGCATAATCTCATAGTTACGAGGAACATGTATAGGTCATGAAGAAAGCAATAGCAATATACTAAACGATCAAGTGCTAGGCTAACGGAATGGGTCATGTCAATCACATCATTCTCCTAATGATGTAATCCCATTAATCAAATAACAACACATGTCTATGGTTAGGAAACATAACCATCTTTGATTAATGAGCTAGTCAAGTAGAGGCATACTAGTGACTATATGTTTGTCTATGTATTCACACATGTATCATGTGTCCGGTTGATACAATTCTAGCATGAATAATAAACATTTATCATGATATGAGGAAATAAATAATAACTTTATTATTGCCTCTAGGGCATATTTCCTTTAGTTACCGCCTTGGATCGCGAGGCATGTGGCTACCCTGGGCCGCGTTGTTTTGGTCAAGGCTGTGCTTACCGCCATTGCTATATATCATATTACACCTTTGGAGTTGCCGGTGGAAGTGAGGAAGAAGATTGACAGTTTGCGGCGCGCCTACCTATGGGCGGGATGTGACAAGGTGACTGGTGGAAAATGCAAGGTCAATTGGGAACTTGTCTGTAAGCCCAAGATCTTTGGTGGTTTGGGCATCCTCAACCTGGAGAAGTTTGCTACTGCCCTTCGATTGCGATGGCTTTGGTATGAATGGGCTGACCCACCCAAGACTTGGGTTGGGATGGGAACGCCATGCAATGACAATGATAGGAACATTTTTGCGGTAGCCACCATGGTTCACATTGGGGATGGAGGTAAGGCGAAGTTCTGGGAATCACCACGGCTCCAAGGCATGAGACCCAAAGATATTGCTCCTAGGATATTTGACCTCTCAAAAAAGAAATCTTGCTCGGTCCAAATTGCTCTCCTCAACAATTTTTGGGTTAGTCAAATTGATACCCGTCATGGGATCACCCTGGAGCACCTACATGAGTTCATCACACTTTGGGGGAAACTATCCTCTATTACTCTCAACAACAGGGTGCAAGATACTATCCACTGGAAGTTCACCTCTCAAGGAGAATACTCGACGTCGACTGCCTATATGGCGCAGTTTGCGGGACACACAACTAGCATCATGCCTGCTGCTGTTTGGAAGGTTTGGGCCCCTCCGAAATGCAAGTTTTTTGCTTGGTTGATAATTCAGAACAAAGTGTGGACGGCCGATCGATTGCTCCGTCGTGGTTGGCCGAATTGCAACCTTTGCCCGCTTTGCAAGCAAGTCCAGGAAACTGCGGCGCATCTTCTCTTCCAGTGTAGGTTCTCCCAGCGTGTTTGGGTTGAGGTTGCTTCGTGGATTGGCCTACATGGTGATGTGGTGAGGAGCTGGAGATTTGAGGCTTCAGTTCGAGATTGGTGGATTAAAAATGTGATCGAGCGCGGAAACCAGAGAAAGGCTATCGCCTCCTTATTCATGCTTATGTCTTGGGAGATTTGGAAAGAGCGCAATGCAAGGGTCTTTCGCAACACTGCCGCTACAAGCGTGATGGTCGTCGCGAAGATCAAAGAGGAGGCCCATCTTTGGGCTATGGCAGGTGCCACCCACTTGAGTATTGTAATGCCGCGAGAGTAGTTCTTTGTTCCTCGCTTTGCGGCTATTTGTCTAAAACCTTCTTCCTTAATCAATGAAAATGGCAAATCTTTTGCCTTGTTTAAAAAAAAAACTCCCTTATGCTATGTCCTAACTATGTCCTATGTCATATATGAACTATGAAGTACATCATCTGATCTATGTTGCATGAGATTGTATGAATTTGGAGGTTTGCATGTAAGGGGGACGACTGTGGACGTGAACAAATGAGGGGTGACCAGTCGCTGTCCGCAAACATGCCACGCATAGGGAATCATATTAAGCAAATGTGGTTGTAGATGCTCTTACAGAGCAAGCAAATCATAGAGGAAACAAGGAAAACAACTTCACCGATGGAAAAATTCCTTTGATCTTTCTCTTGAAAACATGTAAAGTTATCCCGCAAAAAAAGAACATGTAAAGTTCATTCATTCTGAAACAGTCTCTGTATGGCGATCAACATGGCAAGGTCCGAGCGGCCTAAGACCTCATCATTGGTGAACAAGTATAGGAGCTGGTTGTTGCTGTCGGATATGAACGCACCAGGCAAAGCTAAGATTCACATGTGGAGGTTGATGAGAAAGGGAATGGCTTTTGGCGTGAAGTTACATCGTCGAAGAATCAAGCAAGGTGTGTTCTGTACTGCTTGTGGGAGAAAGGAAACAATATTTCATAGGTTATTATGGGCTTGTCCGCACTTGCGATGTTTTGGAAATTTCTTCACTTGGAGAAAGGGGTTTCGGTGACGATCCCACGAGTGTCAGTTGGCTCCCGAGGCGCTCTATACATTTGGTTACAGGAGTGGATTGTCTATGTGAGTGATGAGGAAAAGGAAGTGATGATCCAGAACGCTGTATGGTGTATGGGTGACGCCAAGGATGGAAAGGGGGTTGCTGTGCGCGTGTGGTGGCGGAATCGGTGTACAGACATATACAGGAATGGCATTCGAGACATGAGAAGAAGGCCAAAGTTGCTTATTCCTCCCTCCGTTTTTATTAGTTTTAAACTAAGTCAAAATTTATAAAGTTCGATCAAGTTTATCGAAAACAATTTAAACTTTCATAATAAAAAATATATATGGTACAAAATTATGTTGAATGATGATTCTAATGGCATTGATGTGGATATTAATTCTTTTTTATAAACTTAGTCAAAGTTTAGCAAGTTTGACCCAAAAGAAAGCTAATATGCGAAACGGAGTCTCTTTAGCTAGGGAAGGTGTAAGTCATGTGATGTGCAAGTTGTGGCTCCAAAATCCACCTGATTGCATTTTGCAGATTGTATCTGATGAAATCCCATACGTGTTTTAACTTTTAAGTAATAAAGTTGCATGTTCTCCTAAAAGGAAAATCTAATATCTGATTCTTTTTTCTCCTTCGTAACGAGCCTCAGAAACTGTATATACTTGCAACAGGTTCAGCCAATACACATACACACATGGTACCTAAAACAAAGACAGGGTGGTATATATATACATGCATCGTAGTAGACACCAAGCCGAGCATAGAAACGAAAAAAAAAACAGGCCGAAGGCTCTACACGTAGACAAATTTCCTTCGTTCTGAACGAGCCCTTTACTAATACTGAATTTTTCTTCTTCTTTGTTTAGCTAAACCTTATACTAATAGTATCATGCAGCATATACCAATGATGATTCCGCACTGAGCTTGAGCTGTATGTACATACATAGCTTTATGAGATATACGTAGCTTTCACGATCCTCTTGCGTCCGCCTGCACCCAGCCAGCTGAAAAAGAGGTCGGATACTCCTTGACTATTTTTTGATGGCACAGTTGAGGTCCTTGGTGATGGCAGACATACAGCTGGAGCTCCTGGTGAGGCCACCGGCATTTGCGCCGTCCCTGGGGCTGTTGGACTTGCCCCTCTTCCTGAAGATCTCCCTCATGGCCTCCGTCTGCATGAGCACCGGGTTGGCGCGCCCCAGCCGGTTGAACCGCCCGCACACGGCGATGTGCGCGGCCAGCGCCTCCTCCGTCGTGCTCCGGCTCCTGTCCGCCTCGTCGGTCACCGCCGCGGCGCACAGCCCGCACACCCACCGCCCGCAGTACCGCTCCCGCACGCGCCGCACGTACTCGGCCGAGCACTCCTCCGTCATGCCGCAGCACTCGCAGCGCGCGTCGTCCACCTGCTCCGACACCGCCGGCAGCCTGGCCGCCGCGTCCAACACGGCCGCCTTCTTGGTGAACTCCAGTGCCAGGTCGGACATGGCGCGCTGGAGCCCCTCCATCGAGATCCTCCGCGGCTTCTGCTGCTCCCTCGGCCGCCCCATCGGCACCGTCTCCGCCGCCGCCGCCACCGCCGCGTCACCATTAGGCGCCATCGATCTAGCTAAGCTGCCCTTGATGCAAGAAACGAACCACAAACTAACTGGAAACTGGAAAGCTCTGGCAGATTATCAAGCAGCTGACGTATAGCAGCTAGTGAACTCTGACCGATTGCAAGTGTGAGTTGAATATCAATGTGAAGGAGGGGGCGAGCTTTATATACCGTCGAGGGATAGGGTACGTATGCATCCACCTCGCCGCTCACGGAGCGGACGAGTCGGTAGCTAGTCTCTGCTCGTGACATTCATAATTAAGAAGGCGAGAGAGATCACTTGGAAGCTGTAGATCTCTCAACATTCATATGGCTACGATTAGCTAACGGTTACTTGGTTCAGCTAGTGCTGATCGAGCTACAGGGCCTCAACGTCTCATGCTCGTGACCCGTGAGCGAGATCTTAATGCAGCTTGGGAAGGTGGCAGCTACCTCATCATCGACCTGCTCGAATTTTCTTATCCACGAGTAATAATATACTAGCAGTAGTGGCAAGCTAGCTAGCTAGTAGTGTTTGTGATACGCGAAAAATCATAATTGGAAAGATAAGCTCGTTATTTATGCATGCATGGTCTCAGCTTTCAGTGATGCCATTGCTTCTATTTTTCCTCTCCGGATTTTTTTTAAACGAAGGCAAAAGCTTTGCCTCATATATTAAATAAAGAGAAGAAAGAGTTTGTTACAACACACAGCCAAGAATTGGCATGACAATTATTCTCGCAATAAAAAAGACTCTAATTTCTTCGCCCTGGCCTTGACCCAAAGGTTTGTCTCATCTATGATGGTGTTGAGTAGGATTTGCGGAGGTGCGCTCTTATGCCGGAACCTTGCGTTAAGCTCGTTCCAGATAACCCACGAAACTAGCATTGTAATTGATGCCTTCACATTTCGGTCGCCGGTGCCCACGATGCACGTGCTCGCCCACCACTCGTGGACGGAGTCGAACAAGTGCCAAGCGGAAGTATCAAAGTCGTAGATGTGAAGCTTCTGAATCACCATGTTCCAAAGGCGGAGAGTGAAGCGGCACCGAAAGAACAAGTGGGGACCGCATTCCTGAACCCACCCACCCCGCGTTTGGCCAACCTCACCTCTCCAATCTGTCGGCAGTCCATATCCTATCCTGATGCGCGAGCCAAGCGAAGAACTTGACTTTCGGAGGGGTTCAAATCTTCCAAACCATTTAGTCCATGGAGGAGAGGACCAAGCCCAAAAACTGCGCCCTGTAGGCGGAGGCAGTGGAGTAGTGCCCAGAACCTGTGTGCTTCCATAGAATATCGTTCTCAACAAGCTCGTCCAGGTGCACCTCTTGCAGCAACGTCCATAGGGTGAAGAATTGCGAGACAAGCTCGATGAAAACCGAAGCGGGTGGCCTGATTTTGATAATCCACGCAGTCTTCTTGAGGGCCGCCCGAACCTTCAAGCACTCACGGGAGGAGGCCTCGAAAATGAGCGGAGTAATGTCTTTGGACCTACGACCAAAGAGCCAAGCTCTCCAGGTTTTTGAAAGTCGCAGGCTGGTTACTTGTCCTCTCCAGTCTCCACGATGAAGAACGACTGTTACACTTGGCCATCGTGATAGACATTTGTGCAGATAGTAAGTTGATGTACTTGCTCGACTTTTCTGGTCCACGAGTAATAATCCTACTTCGAGAGAATCAATCACTGAATTGCAAGAGAACACCATTCATGCATGGTTGCAACTTGCAGTGTGTTGCAATCGAAACTAATGGATGTGTCGCGCTGGTCACTTCCTGTCCGCTCCGGGATCAAGAGCGAGACATGGTGGAAAGGATGCATGCGTGAAGAACTACGTTGCAGTGAGACTCGAAGTTGTCAGAAAAAGGCGCATTTTCTTAGAAAATAATAACACGTGACTGCCAGCAATCCCCACATACGGCAGATCAGACACAAATGCTAGGTAGAAAGACCGTTATATCAACCAAAAGTATACGGGCATTCCTCCCTTCTGATCCTAAAGAAGCAGTGGGGTGAGCGTGTCTTTGACGATGATGATAAAAACAAGATTTGGAGAAACCAAAATGAAATTCTTCAGAGCAAAGCAAGTGATCGATCACGGGCACTGTGGTGTGACTGTACCACATACCGCCGCACTGTGCGCGACGACATCCACAGAAGTGCCCAGCCACTCTAGGCCAAGCAGAGCGGGTAAGTACGTAACGTACCGACGTGCCGTGCGTTGCATGAAGAAAAGGAAAAAAAAACGAGGAGTGCGCAGTCACGAGAGGCTCGACTGGACCGAGAAGATGTGCATGCGTACATGGCTCTTTTTCGTTGCACTTGGACACCCCACTCCCGCGCGTCACGCTCCGACAGCTACCCCTCGTCATTGGTTTTTGCGGCTGTGTGATTGCGCACTCTCTCTCTCTTCCTGTCAGCGACCCTGACAGGGCCGGCCCGCAAGGCAACACCGAAGGCCACGTCTCCACGGCTCCACGTGCGGCCCGGCCTAGGAAGCCCAACCCACGCGTCTTCGGCCCAGCGTGGGTTAATTGAAGCCCGTCGAGGGAGCTACTTGAGGAGGGAGCGGCATCAATCTAGGGTTATCCAGTGGATCACGGCAACGGCGGCTCGGCTCTTTCCCCTTTCCTCCTCGCTACGAACCCTAGCCACCATTCTTGTAATTCCCCTGTAATCGCCACCAAATCATGTACCTGAGAGTGTTGCTACTAGTAATCGAGTCCATTCCCTACTCATAGCCTATCATCTGGTATTGGTATCAGAGACCAGCAAATCCCCACCACCGCGCCACCCTGGCGTAGATCATCGAGACCAGAGGCCTTCGTCAAGCTCGCACGCACCTTGTCGCCATGGATCTGGCCATCGAAGCCTTCCTCGACAGGCTCGACAACACCCTCAAGGCCCAGAACAAGGCAATCACGGAGATCCAGGCCTCCATGGCCAAAATCGACGACCTCGTCAACTGGCGACCAGATCTGGAGAAGCGGGTGGCAGATCTGGGCGACGCGCTGGCGGCGCTCCAACTGGCGCAGCCACCCCCGACCAGGACGAGCGAGGAGCTAATAGGCGTGAATTCGAAACAAGGCCCTTCTGCGACGACCGACATCCTCCCTAGGGCCGGCGGCGGCGCGGGCAATGATCTCCAAGGGCCCGATGGCCACGACATCTTCAACTTACCACTGTTGAACGTGGCGGCGTCCTTCCGCACGCCGCCACCCCGACAATGAGTTCGTCCTCCTCCCTCGCAGCAATCACCACCCAGTCCTCATCTTTCGCACACACGAGTCAGCTGCTGTCAGGGCTAGGCCAAACTCACCCATCTATCGTGTTCCCACAATTCACGGGCGACAACCCGAATCTATGGAAAACTATGTGCGAGCAGTACTTCCAGATGTTCGACATCTTACCTTCGTTTTGGGTACCCATGGCGGCCTTGAATTTCTCCGGGTCCGCCACTGTGTGGGTGCAATCCATACAGAAGCGACTCGCTGAGTTCGATTGGGATACTTTTACCTCATTACTTTGCACTCGTTTTGGGCGTGATCGGCACCAGACGCTGATCAGACAGTTTTACACTGTCCGCCAAACGTCTTCTGTAGCACATTACATAGAGCAGTTTGAATTGATAATCAATCATTTATCGTCATATTCTGACTCGATCCATCCCTTTTACTTCTTGACTCGTTTCGTCGAGGGACTGCGGAGGGATATTCGGGCGGTGGTCCTCGTGCAACGACAACCGGACCTGGATACGGCATGCGCGCTCACATTACTCCAAGAAGAGGTGGCCGATGGCGCGTTCGACAGCCTTGCTCGCCCACCGGAGCCACCTCCGCGAGGGGGCACTCCCATGCCGCTTCCTCCCCTCCTGTGCAATCGGTGCCAGTGGCGCCGACGACAGATCGCTGCGGCACGGACGCAGCCCGCGCGGACACAGCCAAGCTCAAGTTGCTCCGGGACTATCGACGGGCTCGGGGTCTGTGTTTCAAGTGCGGTGAGAGGTGGGGGAACGACCATGTGTGCCCCACCACCGTCCAGCTGCATGTGGTGGAGGAACTGATGGACGTCTTCGGCCTCGACAGCTTCGTCAACACACAGCTGGGTCACGACGAGCCACCACAAGAAACAGCCATGGCCATCTCGCTGTCTGCGGTTACAGGTGGAGTGTCAGCCAAAGCTTTCCAGCTCAGGGCGTGGCTTCAAGGCCGCGAAGTTCTCATGTTAGTGGATTCAGGCAGCTCCAACTCGTTCATCAATCAGCAGCTCGCCAAGCAACTTTCAGGAGTCCAACCCCTCGCCAAGCCCAGCCGCGTGCGAGTGGCAGATGGAGGTGAGTTGCTCTGTTCGGAGGTGGCCACACAATGCGCCTGGTACCCGCAATGGCATGAATTCTATACGGACTTGAAGGTACTGGCCCTGGGCACATACGATGTCATCTTGGGCATGGATTGGCTGGAGGAACACAGCCCGATGCAGGTTGACTGGCGCGCACGTTTCATTGAGATACCTACTCTAGCATCGTCGACAAGCTGCCAATCCATCAACAGTCTGCAACTGCAAAACTTGTGCAGCAAAGGCTTTGTCACACATGTCATACACCTCTGCGTGGTAGCGCCTCCGCCTGAGAACTTGGAGCAAACACCAGTTTGCATTCAGGAAGTGCTGGACCAATTTCCTGACGTATTTGAAGAGCCAACCGGACTCCCACCTAGGAGGGCGTGCGATCATCGCATCCCTCTGATTCCAGGGGCGCGACCAGTCAACGTCAGGCAATACTGATACAAACCAGAGCAGAAAACAGAGATAGAAGCTCAAGTAGAGGCACTGTTGAAATCAGGGGTGATTCAGCGTAGTAACAGCCCATTCTCTTCCCCAGTCATTCTAGTGAAGAAGAAGGACGGAACCTGGCGTCTCTGTATTGATTACAGGCAGTTAAATGCAATCACTGTAGTCGGCAAGTTTCCAGTCCCAGTCATTGAAGAATTACTCGATGAGTTACATGGAGCAGCATGGTTCTCTAAGTTAGATTTGCGCGGGCTATCATCAGATCAGATTAGCCCCCGGGGAAGAGCACGAGACAGCGTTTTCAACTCACCAGGGGCATTTTGAGTTCAAGGTGTTATCCTTTGGCCTAGCTGGGGCCCCTCCCACTTTCATTGAAAGGCTGACCACAACTCTCAAGCCAGTGATTTGCGTTTGTGTTCTCTGTTTCTTCGAAGATATCTTGATTTTCAGTGCCACATTGGAGGATCACAAATGCCATGTGAAACAAGTGTTGGAACTCCTCCGAAGGGACGACAACTGGAAAGTGAAACACAGCAAGTGCGCTTTCGGGCAAAGCAGGATATCCTATTTGGGACACGTCATCAGCACACAAGGGGTTGCAACAGATCCAACCAAGGTAGCCGCGGTGGCCAATTGGTCTTCACCACAAAATGTCAAGGAAGTACGGAGTTTCTTGGGACTCGCAGGTTACTATCGTCGTTTCGTGCGCAATTTTGGAGTGATCACCCGGCCCCTCTCTAACTTACTGAAGAAGGGCGTCCCATTCCTATGGACGTCGATCGCAAAAACTGCCTTTCAAGTCCCGAAGCAGCAACTCATCACTGCGCCAGTCCTGGCCTTGCCAAATTTTGCTCAACCGTTCACAGTGGAGACCGACGCGTGCGACCATGGCATCAGGGCAATTCTGCAGCAACAGGGGCACCCAATAGCTTTCATGAGCAAAGCTATCAGCCCGAGGTACCAAGGACTGTTGACCTATGAGAAGGAATACATGGCAATCATAGTAGCAGTGGACCAGTGGCGCCCGTATTTGCAACACGCAAAATTTTTTATTTACACTGATCAGAAGAGCCTCACGCATCTCGAAGAGCAGCGCCTGAACACCCCGTGGCAACACAAGGCTTTCACCAAACTGTTGGGGCTCAGGTACCGCATCAAGTACAAGAAAGGGGCTGATAATCACGACGCGGATGCTCTTTCGTGAGCTAACCAAACAGAGACACTTCTCGTGGTCACATCTTGTCAACCCAGCTGGCTGGAAGATGTCATCAACAACTACAATGGCAATCCTCACGCGCAGAAGCTTCGAATACCGGCGGTCGTGACAACGCCAAAGGACGGTTCACGCTTCAGCAAGGCATTATCAGATTCAGGGGGGGGGATATGGCTCTGGGGAGGAACACATATACAACAATGTATCATCCAAGCCTTCCATGACAGTCCGATCGGTGGTCGTTCAGGATTTCCTGTCACTTACAGACGCATACGACGCCTGTTCGCGTGGCCCAAGATGAAGTTTCAATCAAACATTATGTGTAGTGTTGTTTGGTGTGTCAGCAGGCTAAGCCGGACAGAGCGTCCTCTCCGGGTCTGTTATCACCGTTTCCTATGCCCACCAAACCATGGGACATGATCACTATGGATTTCGTGGATGGTTTGCCACAATCGAGCAGATTCAACTGTCTGCTGATGATCGTCGATAAGAGAACCAAATTCAGCCATTTATTGCCTCTGGCACACCCGTATACTGCAGCTTCTGTTGCTCAACTGTTCATCCAGCAAGTCTACAAGCTACACGGACTGCCCGGGGCGATCGTATCAGATCGTGACCCCGTGTTCACGAGCCATTTCTGGCAGGAGTTGTTCAAGGCCGCAGGCACTCAACTCAGACTCAGCACAACCAACCATCCACAAACCGACGGGCAGACAGAGCGAGTTAACCAATGCGTGGAAACTTTTCTGAGATGTTTCACACAAGCGTGCCCCCGGAGGTGGAGTTTTTGGATACCGTTGGCTCAGTTTTGGTATAACAATTCTCACCATTCTGCCATAGGCATGACACCCTTCAAAGCTATGTTCGGTTACGAGCCACAGCACTGGGGAATCACAGCAGAAAACACCTGTTCAGTGCCAGCGCTCAGCTCATGGATCGAGGAAAGGGATACGGTGCAGGAGCTGTTGCAGCAACACCTGAACAGAGCAAAGCAACTGATGAAAAGCCAGGCGGATAAGAAGCGATCGTTCTGACAATTTGAAGTGGGTGATCAAGTGTACCTGAAAATGCAACCATACATCCAAACTTCCGTCGCGCCAAGAGCAAACCACAAGCTGGCATTCAAGTACTACGGTCCATTTCCTATCATCGGCAAGATCAACGATGTCGCCTACAAGCTCCAGCTTCCTTCGCACGCAACAATCCACCCAGTCTTCCATGTCTCACTCCTTCGACGCGTCCTGAGCACGGGTATGGCTGTTGAACCTCAGTTACCTCATTGTTCTGATGAACTCGCGGTTCCCGTGGCAGTTCTGCAATCAAGATGGCGCCAGGAGAAGGGCAAGATGAGGGAGCAAGTGCTCGTTCATTGGTCCAATTCAGATGCACTCGGCGAAACTTGGGAAGACAAGGCGAGTCTCAGGGAGCGTTTTCCGCTCGCTGAGGCTTGGGGACAAGCCTCAACTCAAGAAGAGGGGGATGTCAGCGACCCTGACAGGGACGGCCCGCAAAGCAACACCGAAGGCCACGTCTCCACGGCTCCACGTGCGGCCCGGCCCAGGAAGCCCAACCCACGCGTCTCCGGCCTAGCGTGGGTTAACTGAAGCCCGTCCAGGGAGCTACTTGAGAAGGGAGCGGCATAGACCTAGGGTTATCTAGTGGATCACGGCAACGACGGCTCGGCTCTTTCCCCTTTCCTCCTCACTACGAACCCTAGCCACCATTCTTGTAATTCCCCTGTAATCGCCACCAAATTGTGTACCTGAGAGTGTTGCTACTAGTAATCGAGTCCATTCCCTACTCATAGCCTATCACTCCCCCCCCCTCTCGCTCATGCGCTTGGATCTTCCGGTCCTGGTGTCAGCCAACCGGTTGATCTTTTTTGTTTTTTTATTAAATGCTTCCTTTGATCCAAAACAAATGTCGCAGTTTTAAACTAAAATTGATCGAAGGGATTATCATACTCGCACTTTTTTTGGAACAAACTCGCACTATCACATACATACTATACTTCCTCCAATCTAAAATAAATGTCACGGTTTTAGTTCATAATTTGATCAAACCAAAATCGACAGGAAAGCATAAAACCGAAGGTGGTTCATCAAACCAAAATTGACATCTTGTAAGAAGCAAGGTCAAAGAAGGTGCGAGGTTGTGATCTCCTTTGTTGCTCCTATTTTCATGATGGATGGATGTCATTGTGAACTGCTGCGGCGCCTCCTTGATCTCTCGAACAATAGTCAATATGACAGTATGAGCCGAGAAATGGTCACTTGAGGTTCTAAATCACCTGAAGGCAGTTTGAAGCAATGCACATATCTATGACACTCAAATCCATAGCGAGAGGAAGCGCCTCACTACGCATCATGGCCTAGAGCATTGCCGGATCGAAGCAGCCCACGATGATGATGGACGAGGCCCCAATGAACGCACCCTCGATGGTCCTACAGATCGCAAGCACTACCCTAGCCCCCTCCTTTTCTCAGCGCCATGAGGACATTGATCTTCACTAATCCCGACGACGGTGCAATCCAACTCTGAACATTGGCAATGAGCACCCCTCCCCTAGTCACTTTCAAATTGTCTTCAACCAGGTCAAGTTCTCTCCAAAAATAGCCAGCAAACAACTTTGATGTCCCCTGGCATGAATTAATCTCCTTCTCAGATACAATATAGCCCAAAGCATGACAAGGAGTGATTAGCCCAACGTAGTCTAATCACCCCCCTCTAGACATATTTCATGCTCAAAGCTTCCATGACTGTGAAAAGCCAATCCTTTTCCCCTGGATCTTGAACTATGCAAATAAACAGTATGATGGCATCCTCAACTAAATGATGATTTGATGACTACAAATTTCTCACTGTATGTTGAAGTGTAGTTGTGTGGCAGACATCAACATACCATGTCAAAGACAAGTTTCTCTCTGGCAAGATGATTTGTACATTTTAAATTTGTAGTCAGTTTATATGCTTCATGTATTCGTTTTGAAATACAAGTTTATATATTGCACTAAAAAAAGACACATCCATGACATTTTGGGCCGAACGAAATTTTTTCTGTCATGCTTATGACACTTCTATGACGATAATTGTGACAAAACCCGGTATCATCATAGATGTGGTGGGCTCCTACTTCTATGACCAAAAATCATGACAGAAAATGGGCTTTTCGTCCTGGGCAGGCCGGAGACGTAGCTGCATGACATTCTTTGGGCCGTCCATGACGGAAAAAACATGGTAGAAGTGAGGGCGAGGAAAATATCGGGGAGTTCCCGGTTACGGTGGGTGGTCGGGGGCCGAGCGATGCGCGTTTCTCTCGTACACGTACGCGCGTGGGTGCGAGGCGTTGGGCTCTAACTGAACCCGAGCGAGGCGTTCTCCTACTAAACCTGAGCGATTTCACTGCAGGCTACGCGTTACTGAATCCGAGCGATCGATCGATCTGGCTGTTAACTGAACCCGATCGAGCGATTCCTTCGCTGCTGCTAACTGAAGCCGATCGAACCTGCTGCCTCTTGATGAACAATGGGCGTTGTTGGGGGGGGGGGGGTTGGATGAACAGTTCTTGGTGGGGGTTGGATGAACAGGACCCCGTGGTAGTGGAGGTCGTTGCCGCTGGATTAACAAGACCCAGATCGAGCCGGTTGGGGGTGGATGAACAGGACCCCGTGGAGGGCTGGATGAACAGGACCTCGTGGAGGGCTGGTTGAACAGTAGCCGGTGGAGGGCTGGATGAACAGTAGCCCATGGAGGGGTGGTTGAACAGGACCCCGTGGAGAGGGCTGGTTGAACAGTAGCCAATGGAGGAGCGGTGGAGGCTTGATGAACAGGAGCTCATGGATGAACAATCGCAGGTGGAGGTAGGAGGGAGACGTCGTGGATGAACATTCGCAGGTGGAGGCTAGAGGAGGTCGATGGTGGAGATGAGCAGTAGCCCGTGGAGTCCCGTTTTGCGGTACGCCACACCCCTCCCGATGAAGAGGACCCCCGTTTCGACCATAGCGCTCCAACACAAGTCCGTTTCCTCCGTTTTGCAGTACGCCACATCCCTCGATCAACAGGACCCCGTTTCTCCGTAGGAGGTCGAAGAGAAGTCTGTTTCCTCCATTTTGCGGTACGCCACACCCCTTCCGGTGAACCGGATCCCATTTCGACCGTAGGTGGTCGAACACAAGGCCGTTTCCTCCGTTCTGCGGTACGCTGGGCCTCGTTTCGATCGGCTGTTCTGTCCAAGCCGGTTGGCTCCCGATGAACAGCACGCGTTCCGTTGCCTTCCGATGAACACGACGACACAGTTTCTCCGTTCCGACCCAGCCGGTTGGCTGCCGATGAACAGGACGTCGTCGCTGCCTTTCCATGTACATGAGCCCTGGCCGTACATATTCGCGAGTAGGCATTCGATACCCCGCCCGTATGTACGTACATGGCCATATTTACTTTCTTGCACCCTGACTGTACGTACGTGTACACAATATTAACAGGACTGCGTGACATGCTACGTGCATGCCTCTACTACAAAACGTGCCCTTCCTTACTCGGCCACAGTTCATCGCTGCAGCCTGCAGACAGACCGATCATATGTACGTACACGTCCATGACCAGAATTACAACGCTACGTACGCTTCGACCAGGTGGGTCCCGACTGCCAGGGAGGATAAGGAGGCACTTCCTTGCGTGGGAAGATGTAGCTGGTGGGTCCCAGCTGTCAGGGGAAACGTTTTTTCATGAAATACGGTGGCCCATTCGGTGGGTCCCTGCTGTCAGGTGGAGGAATCATTATTTTGCGCTTAATAAGGAGGCACTTCCTTGTTGCGGCCGTGGACCCAACTGTCAGCCTCTCCACGTACAGTACACTTCCGATGGAAGTCGTCCCTTGACCACATTGACCACGCCGCGCCGAGAGCACCAAGGCGGTGGACGACAACGAGGCCTAGGAAGGGGACGACGCGGAGCCGGGGAAGATGCGACAGTGGATGCCCATGCGGAGAGGAGTACGAGGGTTCACTGGTTCGGCTGCGGTGTGAGGCTGCCGTCACCGCAGAATAACAGGGGGTGTGGGTGAGTAGAGGGATGGCCTGGCCAGCGGCGGGAGTAGTAGGGAGCGGTGAGGCCTCCGCGACAGCGCAACCAGCCACGAGAGGCAGGAGCAGGCAGCATGACCGGCGCTGGTTTGGGCGGCTGGAGCAAGAAGACCACATGTTGAAGAAGCACTCCAGCCGTTGGATGGACATAGTACAGTCCCTGGAGCTAGAATCGTTCATATTGACTAAGTGGACAAAGCCCTCCGTCCCCGTCAACTTAGTAGGCCCATAAGTTAGCCTCCCACTATGGTGGGTCCTAGCTAGTGGGAGGAGTATTAATTTTTTTGTGCGTAATAAGGAGGCACTTCCTTGCGTGCGAAGATATAGCTGGTGGGTCCGAAATTTGTCATTGAGAGGCGATCTTTTTGCAAAATACAGAGGCCCTTCCGGTGGGTCCCAGCTGTCAGGTGGAGGAATCACTATTTTGCGTGTAATAAGGAGGCATTTCCTTGCGTGCGGTCGTGGACCCAGCTGTCAGCCTCTCCACGTATAGTCCACTTCCGATGGATGTCGTTCGTTGACCACATTGACCACGCCGCGCTAAGAGCACCAGGGCGGTGGACGACGATGAGGCCTAGGAAGGGAACGTGTAGGACCTTGAAGTATGTCTAGAGGGGGGTGATTAGACTACTTGACCAATTAAAAACTTAACCTTTTCCCAATTTTAGTCTTTGGTAGATTTTAACTATTTTAGCACAAGTCAAGCAATCCTCACACAATTCAAGCAAGCATGCAAAGAGTATATGAGCAGCGAAAAGTAAAGCATGCAACTTGCTAGAAAGTAAAGGGAGTGGTTTGGAGAATTCAAACGCAATTGGAGACACGGATGTTTTTGTCGTGGTTCCGATAGGTGGTGCTATCGTACATCCACGTTGATGGAGACTTCAACCCATGAAGGGTAACGGCTGCCATGAGTCCACGGAGGGCTCCACCCACGAAGGGTCCACGAAGAAGCAACCTTGTCTATCCCACCTTGGCCGTCGCCCACGAAGGACTTGCCTCACTAGCAGTAGATCTTCACGAAGTAGGCGATCTCCTTGCCCTTACAAACTCCTTCATTCAACTCCACAATCTTGTTGGAGGCTCCCAAGTGACACCTAGCCAATCTAGGAGACACCACTCTCCAAGAAGTAATAAATGGTGTGTTGATGATGAACTCCTTGCTCTTGTCCTTCAAATGATAGTCTCCCCAACACTCAACTCTAACTCACAGGATTTGGATTTGGTGGAAAGAAGATTTGAGTGGAAAGCAACTTGGGGAAGGCTAGAGATTAAGATTCATATGGTAGGAATGAAATATCTTGGCCTCAACACATGAGTAGGTGGTTCTCTCTCAGGCTGGTAAGTTGGAAGTGTAGGTTTGTTCGATGGCTCTCTCCACGAAGGAAGAGGAGGTGGAGGGGTATATATAGCCTCCACACAAAATCTAACCGTTACACACAATTTACCAATCTCGGTGGGACCGAATCAATAAACTCGGTCTGACCGATTCAGTAAACATAGTGACCGTTAGTGATTTCGGTGGGACCGACATGCAACTCGGTAGGACGGATACGGTTAGGGTTAGGGCATAACGTAATCTCGGTGAGACCGATTACACAAACTCGGTGAGACCGGTTTTGGTAATTAGCTAACCAGAGAGTTGGTCAGGTAATCTCGGTGGGACCGATTCGCTCTTTTCGGTGAGACCAAAATGTTATGAAAAGGAAACAGCGGGTTTACATTGCAATCTCGGTGGGACCGATCGCTCACTTCGGTTAGACCGAAACGTTACAAAGGGAAACAGAGAGATTACAACCCCATCTCGGTGAGACCAAGATCCCTATCGGTGAGACCGATTTGCCTAGGGTTTGTGGCAGTGGCTATGACATCTGAACTCGGTGGTGCCGGATAGAAAGAATCGGTGGGGCCGAGTTTGACTTTGGGTTTAGGTCATATGTGGATGTGAGAAAGTAGTTGAGGGTTTTGGAGCATATCACTAAGCATCATGGAGCAAGAAACTCATTAAGCAACACCTCATCCCTCCTTGATAGTATTGGCTTTTCCTATAGACTCAATGTGATCTTGGATCAGTAAAATGTAAAATGCAGAGTCTTGAGCTTTTGAGCTTGAGCCAATCCTTTTATCCTTGATATTTTGAGGGATCCACTTTCATCATCCATGCCATGCCATTCATTGAGATTTCCTGAAATATTTGTCTTGGAATAGTATTAGCTCAATGAGCTATATGTTGTTATGAATTACCAAAACCACCTAGGGATAGTTGCACTTTCAATCTCCCCCTTTTTGGTAATTGATGACAACATATAGATCAAAGCTTCGACAAATGATAATAAGATTGAAAAAAACATCGTCGCTTTGAGAAGTATGTGATAACCAAGAGCTCCCCCTAAATTTGTGCATAGATTTAAGATTTGCTTTGGACTGCAAATGCACAAGGAATTAGGCTCATGGGTTACTGTTCCATGTCACATAATCTTGGTGGAGCGCTCAAAATAATAAAGATTGAATACATGCACTCATCACCAAGCAAAGTGAATGATCAAATAAAGATAAATAAGATAATATCATCCAACAAGCATAAGTGTAGCTTATGATCAAACACATGATCATCAATGTCTCACGAGCAATAGCATAGTATCTCAAGCAAGCAAAAGCAAATAAAGTTCAACCAAGAAGACAAGAGAGAACAAAAGCAAACTCTCTCTCTCTCTCTCTCTCTCAGCCTATGATCTATACATTTTTCTCCCCCTTTGGCAACAAGTTACCAAAAAGTTCATAGAAAATGCATAGTACTATTTCGTCTCTCAGGCTTGGTCTTCAGTTGGTGGTGTAGAGATGGCTCCTTGGACGAAGACTTTAGTTGATGTGGATGGAGCTGAAGGAGTTGGTGCTGGAGCTGGTTGCCTTTGGAGCATGTCTGGTGCAGATAAAGTGACTCACGGTGTGCAGTACTAGCTCTGCGGTGATCTCGAGCTCGAGGCACTCTGGCAAATGCATCGATGGTTGTCCTGCCCTTCCTCTCCTGCATGTCATCCCGTAGCTGCTCCACAACTGACTGAATCTTAGTTACTTTGACATCTAAATCATAGAATTTTTGTTCCATGATTCTTTCCAGGCTCTCCTGGTTTGGAGTTAGGGTGGCCAGCCCCTTCTCAATCCTCAGAGTTGATGCTATCAAGTAACCAAGCTGGTCCTGCTTGCTCTTCAAAAAGTAATCAGATGCCTCCTCTTGAGTTGGCATCTTGGCAGCCTTCTCCTTCTTTGCCTTCTCCTTCTTCTCTTGAGCTTGCAATCAAGATGGTTCATTCTCATTCATCACAACTTGATTGTCCTCAAAGTCTGGATAGAGAACAAAGTGTTCCTTATCCAACAGATATTTACTGTGCCCATCTTTGAGTTAATCAACTCCTGAATTTGTGGGGCATATCCACAACTTCTCTTTTAGTCTGCGATGTCCTCTTGATAGTCTCAACCATGAGGCTCATGACCTTGAATTTCTGTGGCACATCAAAAATGTGTAGCAAATTAATTGCATGCCCTCTGATCATGTTGTGGTCACCGACTTGGGCAAAAGAGTGTGCCTTAGGATCCAGCTTGATCGTTGGCAGCCTGACAGAAGAAAATGGACAGACCCAAACTTGAAAGTCTCAAGTGCTTTGTCTGGGATTTCCTTGTACATATGTGACATAGAATTGGGATCCATCTTTTTCTTGGCATAAACGTCCAAGTCATCTTCACTCTCCTTTGGGGCATTGAGAAGATTTGCACATTCCTCAATAGTTGATTGGTATCTCGTACCTTCAGACATCCAAACTATCCTACCATCTGGATAGAAGTGTGCCATGGAGTAGAATTGCATAACGAGCTCATCATTCTAGTTTGTGAGCTTCTGCCCAACAAAGTCTGCAACTCCACACGCACTGAAGCTGTCATACACTCCAGGATAGTGTTCTTCATTCTCCTTTATGTAGGTCCAGTCGACCCACATCATATCACACACTATAGGCTTCTTGTCCAACAAGATTGTCTAATAGAAATCATGCTGTTCCTTAGTGCGGAACCTGTAATCAACAACAGTTATTCTTCTGGTGGCATATGGATCTGACTCTCTCCATAGCCTCAACCCTGCGTCTCTCCTGATCTTCATGTTCTCAGCCACAGGATGAACATCATTGTGGTCTAGAATCTTAGGTTTTAGCTTCCTCAGGACTTGTCCTTCATCATCTTCCTCAATGACAACTTGAACCTTTGGGGCCTTGTTCTTCTCGTGACGAGATATGTTCCTGGTATTCCTCTTAGAGTGCGATCTTGGGCTTGGAGGCAGCTTTGGGTGCTTCTTTGGGCTTTGATGATGCAGCCTCGACCTTATAGCATCACCCATCAGCTTTTGTGCCTTGGGTGCTGGTGGAGCAACCTCTTCTTCTTCCTCCTCTTCCATCATGGAAGGTTTTCCAACAACTCTGGCCATGGTCTTCTTGACCCTTTCCTTCCTTTTCTTCCCTTCTGCAACAACCTCTTTGGGTTGGGATTCCAAAGATGCTTGAGTGGAGGCTCGGCTTTAGACATGGGTTGTCTTCTGTTGGCCTTTTGATCTTGATCCTGGCTTAGCTGCGGTGATCTATACTCCTTTTGAGCACCTTTTTGTTTGAAATGGCCTCATCCTCTCGCCACATAATCCTCATCATCGAGATCTTTGAGATTCTCTTCTTCCTTGTCTGGTGGCAGCTTTGGGCAAATTCTTTGGGAGTGCTTACCTTCCCTCATCTCGAGCTGCTAGAGGGACTAGTGCCCTCACTCATGTGAATCTGCTCTTCTTCCTGCTCGACTATCACTTTGGTCTAACATGCCGCAAACACCGATCGCTGACCACGTGAATAGTTATAGATGAGATAGAGTGGATGAGCATCACAAAATGCAGATTTTTGCAAAGAATGATTCAAAAACTTAGTTTTAGTTTTCCACGAGAAAGCATTTGGATCAACCGATTTGTAAACTTCGGTGATACCGAAGCAGCTTTTGGAACCTAAACTAGTGATCTCGGTCAAACCGAGTCACAGTTCGGTGGCACCGAGACTGCTAGGGTTTCACTGAGTTCTAAAATCGGTCACACCGATTAGCAATTCTCGGTCAGACCGAGAGTCACTTGTGCAATGGCGTTAGCCGAATCGGTGGGACCGAGTTTTTCAATTCGGTGGGTCCGAGATGGTTTCGGCGGAAACCTAACCCTAAATTTTCAAATCGCATCTATTCTAAGGATTGTTTTGACTGGATAGAGGTGTTTCAATCATGGCAAGAATCATAATGAACACAATGTGCTAGAGATTGGACGGGGATAACACTGTGATCGAGTCCATACACTAGTTTGGCGATGAACTCGCTACGGCGGCAACGGCGGAGATGAATTCCATTGACGGCGGTGGAGACCAGCGACAGGAGGCGGCTGTCGACGATCCGGAGACCTAGAAGGCAGAGCGAGCTATGCGCGGGCGAAGAGGTTTGGAGAAAGTTTTCCAAATTTTTGCCCGTGTGAATATATAGCCCGACCACAGGTGTGACCGAGTGGAGCGACTTCGGTGGCACCGAGATGCATAACTGTTGACGATTCTGACAACTTCGGTGAGACCAAAGTTCAAATCGGTTGCACCGAGATTGAAAACCTAGATCGACTTAGTGATCTCGGTATGACCGAAATGGAAGAATCGGTCAGACCGAAACACACAAAGAAGTTTTGGAAGTTTAATTCCATGACGAATCGGGGACTCCGAGTGCTCCTCACACAGAGTGGTTCGAATCTGACTTGATCAAATTTTGTGATGTAGCATGAATAGAGTTTGGGACGAGAAGAGCATAGATAGCTAGAGAAGGTTCTTAGGCATTCTTGTCCATCCACTTGGTCAAAGAAAAAGAAACCAATCAATCAAAACAACAAGTGGATGTCCTCGAATGAGTAAAATATGCAACCAACATGCTCACACAATAAAATAGAAAATGAAATATGTGACAAAGCATGCACAACCAATTCTAGCATCTATCAAACAATTGGCGATGACTAGGTCATCTATATATGAGTATATTGACTTAGGAGTCAAATGAGAACATTTGATCATAGGTCATACTCATCGTTTAAGCTCAAGTGGGGTTACCACTTTTACATAAAGCATTGATATGTTCACACCATTAGAGTTGCTTTGACTCAATTCTTAGAGTTAAGCTCCCCTAGATGTGAGATCCCCCTTAGAGGGATGAACTAACCTTGGGTTTAGTCGATGATGACTTCATGTAGGTGTTGAAGATGTGGATGCTCAATGTTGATGTAGATCATTTGGAGCAATCCTTTTGGAGTGAGTTGCACTTTCAATACCTACACGGGTTAGTCCCACAAGGAACAAACAAGTATATCCATAGACATAAAGTGATGTCCACACAAGATGATGTCCATGAAAGCATTAGGTTACCTTGTCCCTTGCCTTACTAACAAGAGGGTTTGTGACTCCTTGAACTAGTGCAGGATGTGGAAGTTAATTGCACTTGTCCTTGCCATAATGATATGAGTGAAGAATGTTGGCGGAGTCACCCTCAAGAACTCTCTAGTTCTTCTTCTTCGGGATCCACATCATCTTGATGGGAATCCTTGGAGTTGTAGTTGTGCTTGGTGAAGTAGAACTTGACGTAGTCTTGGGAACCCACTTGACCAAGGCCTTAGGAGCTTCTTCAAATGCATCTATCTCCTCTTGAAGCTTGTCCTTGCCTTTGTTCTTGTGGTCTCGTGGTGGAAGATCATCTTGAGCTTGTGTTCCCTTGAAGGAAGTAGGATCATACTTCTCTTGTTGAGGAACAAACTTCGTCTTGGGATATTGATCTTCTTCCCACTCAACTCCATTGGCATTGAACTTTCGTTCAAAACCAACACCTTGATTCTTCCGGTGCCTTCCTTGCTTGCGTACAATTTCCTCAAATTGCTTACTCCCGGCAAGGCTCTTGTATACACCTTTCTCTATAATTCCCTTCAATAAGCTATTTTCTTGCTCAAGTGTAACTTGGCTAAGAGAATCATTAGTGGAATCAAGAGAACTACTAGAAGCAACAACATTTGATTTAGCATGATTATTGTTACTACTAGAGGAAGAATCTTTCTTGTTCTTGTTAATGGACTTGACTTGAGGCTTGTAAGTAGATAAGAGTAAACGCTTGGCAATGTAAGAAGAACTTTTCTTACGGAGATCATCATTGATTGCCTTTAAGAACTCATGCTCTTGCTCAAGATTAAGCTTTTCAAAGCGTAACTTCTCATGAGCCCTTAAAAGTTCTCGATGATCTTCGAAGATAGTTTCATGTGCTAACTTAAGAGTGTTTAGTTCTTTAGTTAGAAGCTCAATCTTCTCCTTATCATTGTCATTCGTTTTATCTTGATTAGCATGACTGATTGATGTTTCATCATAGTATCCATCACTAGAGTTGTCAACAAGTAAATCATCATCACCTAACAAGTCATCTTCGTCACTATTGAAATCAACATACTCGGGGTGTGTTACCTTAGGACCTTTGGCCATGAAGCATCTTCCAATTCCTTCATTTGGTGAATCAAATATGTCGTAGGAGTTGGTTGACACAAGTGCTAGACCGGCAACACCTTCATCTTGAGTATATTCGGAGTCGGAGTGATACCTTCTCTCGGAGTGATTGCCGAGTCGGAGCGGATACCCATTCACCAACATGAGCTTGATGTCTTCATTTTGTGTAGCTCCTTGATGACTTGTCCTTCCTTTCTGAATCCTTGCTTCTCCGTGAGGGTCTTCGTTCATAACGATCATCTCTACTCCTTCTCTCTCTTGGTGGTGATTCTTCTCTTCTACTTCTTCTTTTCGGAGAATCTTCTCTTCTTTTGTAGGGTGTCGTACACTCATTGGAATAGTGTCCGGGTCTCCCACAATTGTAGCAATTGCACTCTCTACTAGAAGATCTTTTGTCATTGTAGGACCTTGACTTGGAGCTTCTCTCTTTACTTCTACTCTTGTAGAATTTGTTGAAGTTCTTCACCATTAAGCTCAATTCTTCATTGAAGGTTTGTTTCTCGCTTGATGATGTGGGGTTTCACATGAGGCTTTGTAAGCACCACTTGACTTGTTGTGAAGTTCCTCCTTATCCTTGAGTGACATCTCATGAGCAACAATTCTTCCAATGACTTCCGTTGGCTTGAGATCTTTGTAATTGGGCATCATTTGGATCAATGTGCACACGGTATCATATTTTCCATCCAATGCTCTTAGGATCTTCTTGATGATGAATCATCGGTCATCTCTTCACTTCCTAAGCCCGCAATCTCATTTGTGATAAGAGCAAGCCTATAGTACATTTCAGCGACACCTTCACCATCCTTCATTTTGAACTTGTCAAGCTGACTTTGGAGCACATCCAACTTGGATTCCTTGACGGAGTCGGTACCTTCATGCATATCAATCAAAGTATAAATTATTTCCTTTGCATTCTCAAGACGGCTAATTTTGTTGAATTCTTCGGGGCACAATCCGTTGAAGAGGATATCACAAGCTTGAGCGTTGTATTGCAGCATCTTCAACTCATCCGCACTAGCTTCACGGTTCGGTTCTCTCCCATCAAAGAATTCACCTTGCAAGCCAATACACACAATAGCCCAAATGGCGGGGTTATGTCCGAGAATATGCATTTTCATCTTATGCTTCCAACTAGCAAAATTAGTGCCATCAAAGTAAGGACCTCTACAGTGATAGTTTCCCTCGCTAGACGTCATACTCTCCTAGGTTGTGAAACCAAGGCTATGACCACCAAAAGCTATGGAAATCAAAGCAAATGGAGACCAAAGCTCTGATACCACTTGTAGGACCTTGAAGTATGTCTAGAGGGGGGGTGATTAGACTACTTGACCAATTAAAAACTTAACCTTTTCCCAATTTTAGTCTTTGGTAGATTTTAACTATTTTAGCACAAGTCAAGCAATCCTCACACAATTCAAGCAAGCATGCAAAGAGTATATGAGCAGCGGAAAGTAAAGCATGCAACTTGCTAGAAAGTAAAGGGAAGGGTTTGGAGAATTCAAATGCAATTGGAGACACAGATGTTTTTGTCGTGGTTCCGATAGGTGGTGATATCGTACATCCATGTTGATGGAGACTTCAACCCATGAAGGGTAACGGCTGCGCGAGTCCACGGAGGGCTGCACCCATGAAGGGTCCACGAAGAAGCAACCTTGTCTATCCCACCATGGCCGTCGCCCACGAAGGACTTGCCTCACTAGCGGTAGATCTTCACAAAGTAGGCGATCTCCTTGCCCTTACAAACTCCTAGTTCAACTCCACAATCTTGTTGGAGGCTCCCAAGTGACACCTAGCCAATCTAGGAGACACCACTCTCCAAGAAGTAACAAATGGTGTGTTGATGATGAACTCCTTGCTCTTGTGCTTCAAATGATAGTCTCCCAACACTCAACTCTCTCTCACAGGATTTGGATTTGGTGGAAAGAAGATTTGAGTGGAAAGCAACTTGGGAAGGCTAGAGATCAAGATTCATAAGGTAGGAATGGAATATCTTGGCCTCAACACATGAGTAGGTGGTTCTCTCTCGGAATCGGTAAATTGGAAGTGTAGGTTTGTTACGATGGCTCTCTCCACGAATGAAGAGGAGGTGGAGGGGTATATATAGCCTCCACACAAAATCTAACCGTTACACACAATTTACCAATCTCGGTGGGATCGAATCAATAAACTCGGTCTGACCGATTCAGTAAACCTAGTGACCGTTAGTGATTTCGGTGGGACCGACGTGCAACTTCGGCAGGACCGATATGGTTAGGGTTAGGGCATAACGTAATCTCGGTGAGACCGATTACACAAACTCGGTGAGACTGATTTTGGTAATTAGCTAACCAGAGAGTTGGTCAGGTAAACTCGGTGGGACCGATTCGCTCTTTTCGGTGAGACCGAAATGTTTCGAAAAGGAAACAGAGAGTTTACATTGCAATCTAGGTGGGACCGATCACTCACTTCGCTTAGACCAAAACGTTACGAAGGGAAACAGAGAGATTACAATCGCATCTCGGTGAGACCGAGATCCCTATCGGTGAGACCGATTTGCCTAGGGTTTGTGGCAGTGGCTATGACATCTGAACTCGGTGGCGCGGATAGAAAGAATCGGTGGGGCCGAGTTTGACTTGAGTTTAGGTCATATGTGGATGTGAGAAAGTAGTTGAGGGTTTTGGAGCATATCACTAAGCATCATGGAGCAAGAAACTCATTAAGCAACACCTCATCCCTCCTTGATAGTATTGGCTTTTCCTATAGACTCAATGTGATCTTGGATCACTAAAATGTAAAATCACGAGTCTTGAGCTTTTGAGCTTGAGCCAATCCTTTTATCCTTGATATTTTGAGGGATCCACTTTCGTAATCCATGCCATGCCATTCATTGAGCTTTCCTGAAATATTTGTCTTGGAATAGTATTAGCTCAATGAGCTATATGTTGTTACGAATTACCAAAACCACCTAGGGATAGTTGCACTTTCAGAACGACACGGAGCAGGGAAGACTCGGCAGTTGTTTCCCATGCGGAGGGGAGGACGAGGGTTTACTGATTCGTCTGCCGTCACTGGAGAATAACAGCAGGTGTGAGTGAGTAGAGGGATGGCTAGGCCAGCGATGGGTGTACGGTGGGGCGGTGAGGCTGCTTGGCGGCTGACCCGGCCACGGGAGGAGGGAGCAGGTAATCCCGTCGGCGCTTATTTGAGCAGCTGAAGTAGGAAGAGCAGGGATTGAAGAAGCACGACGGCCGTTGGATGGACATCCAACAGTCACTACTCTCGTGTGTTGACTAAGTTGACATGGCGTTGCATGTGCATCAACCTCTTTTTAGGAAAGCATATGCGTCAACCTATAGTAGGCACACAAGTCAGCCTCAAAGGTGTGGAAAACAACATACAACCCATATGTCATTATTTCTAATAATTTACAGCCCATTTGCTAATTCTTAAGGATTTTTTGGAGCTCATCTTCTTTTTGTTAGCATTACAGCCCATATTGTGGCCACGGTTAAATTTTTTACGAAATTTTGCATATTTCGGTGCGGTCAACTGTTTTAAATTCCGAAATTTCGAGTCACATTCAAACTAATTTGAAAAATAAATTCATATCAATATAAAATCTAAATAATTGTCCACGCATAAAAATCAATGGAATTTAAAATCTCGAAATGAAAAAAAAGAAATTTGGAACTAATTGCCGGTTTGATTTGTACTGATAGCCCATTTTCTCGTCTTGAAAGATTTGCTGCCTAGCAGGGCTGACAAAGCAAGTAGGCATCGGTTGGGTATTCTGCAAAAGAACAAAAAAATTAGGTTAGCCATTTTCAGAAAGAAAAAAAATACTGGGCTGGTCTTGTGGTAAACATAAAAGAAAAGGCTGACTAGACAGGCCAGAGTGCCCCGCACAACCCAGTTGACACCCTGCTTCCGTCTAAAAAACAAAGATAACTGGGCAAGCTACTTCCCTCAAAAAAACTGGGCAAGCTACTGGGCCCCTCGTGTCAGCCATTCGTTGTGCAATTCTCTCGTTTATTGACTATGTTGACAATGACATGGGACCCAGATGTCAGAAATCCATTAGGAGGAACCATTTTTCTGGCTTGAAATAAGGAGGCACTTGCTTGCATGCTGCCATGACCCTGGTGGGTCCCTGTTGTCAACCTCTCCATGTAAAAATCATCTCCTGATTGTGTACGCGTCAACCTAGTAGGCCCAGAAGTCAGCCTCTAAACCCGTGGCGGACAAATACAACCCATTTAAAAAAATAACAGCCCATTCCATACGTTCACTCGGAAAGTTCAACATATAGAGCAAAGTAACAGGTCTGACCAGATATAGAGTACTGAACTTCCACGTTGACAACCATCATAGCCAAGTTAACTATCTACTCCCACTAATACTCTAGTGTACAAGTACTGACTTACTCCTAGCTAACTAGACGATGTCGGTTCCCATCTGCGGTACACGCTAAATGCCGGCACCGACGTCCTCCTCCTCACCTCGGACTTGCCTGAGGTGCGATAGGGCGCTTGGCTCGCGCGCGTTGGCCCTTTCCATGCTGGCGTGGTCCACCGAAGCTTCGGCTTCTAAGTGGGATACCCACTTGACGAGCTGGTAGTAAAATTCGGCGTCGGCGCGCGTCGTGCAAGCAGCCTCTAGGGATATTTGCCGGGCGCCGGCCTCCACGTAGCCGGCCCAGTCGTGGGCGCTCTGCTCGCGACTAAAAGCGGCGGTGCGCTGCTGCTCCATGCCTCGCTGGCGGCGCAAATCAGCGATACGCTGCTCCTCCACCAGGCGGTCGTGCTCCAACAAGTCCTCGTACTCCGCATTGCCATCTAAAGACCGATAGAATGCCTCCTTGATGTCTACTACACAACCTTCTTCTTGTAGACTCGTGTTGGGCCTCCAAGCGCAGAGTTTTGTAGGACAGTAGCAAATTTCCCTCAAGTAGATGACCTAAGGTTTATCAATCCGTGGGAGGCGTAGGATGAAGATGGTCTCTCTCAAACAACCCTGCAACCAAATAACAAAGAGTCTCTTTTGTCCCCAACACACCCAATACAATGGTAAATTGTATAGGTGCACTAGTTCGGCGAAGAGATGGTGATACAAGTGCAATATGGATGGTAGATATAGGTTTTTGTAAACTGAAATTACAAAAACAGCAAGGTAACAAGTAACAAAAATGAGTGAAAACGGTATTGCAATGCTTCGACACAAGGCCTAGGGTTCATACTTTCACTAGTGCAAGTTCTCTCAACAATGATAACTTACTGGTACGCATCGGTGCTATACAAACAGTTTTTAACCCCTTTCCGCGACGGCATTTGGAACCGTCGCCAAGTGAATGTGGGCGATAGGGGGTCCTTCCCACACGACCCAGAAACCGTCGGGGATATGCCCTCCTGGCACACGCGCTCGGCAAAATGAGGTCATGTGCGACCGGCGAGCGCTCAAATATGGAAATACGTACAATAGAGCTAAAAATACAATTATATAGGTGAAATTGTTTCCAGTCACAAGTACATCCCACACAGTGAGTCCCCGCTAAACGTTTCTGTTCGTATGTACATCCCACACAGTTGCTCCAAGGAAAACGTTTCCGTTCACAGGTACATCAAACACAATTTTTCCCGTTAAATCGTTTGCGTTATTGAATGTATCACACACGGTCCGTAGAAGAAACTTTGTGGCAAAGGCTGTCCATCACACACAGTTTTTATGTGGTAAACATTGCACAAGGTGGCCAAACGCAAACAGTTTTCAAGAGAAAGTCATGTGTGATTGTTCATTGATCCAACACGGTTTATTCCTAGAAACTGTGTGCGTTGCCTGAGGTCATCGCCCACGGTATTTTTTCAATAACCGTTTGCAATAGCAAAAGCCAATTAGCAGGCTAATTCGCCATTAGCAGGCTAATTGCCCTATTATTAATAATCCATTTATTAATCTAATTGACATTCATATTAAGCACATAATATATTCATTTTCATATTAAGGAAGCAGAATTTCATAATTGAAATACATCAGAGTACAACATGATATAGCTTCAGCACTCAGCTACCCCATTACACAACAGCACCAACACCAAGTTTCACATGCAACATGTAGAAACTTTCGAAATTAGCATCATAGACGGTATATAGACAGATGCATCTCATCTGGAAAACTTCTGAAGCGGAAGGCGAATATTGAGCCTTCATTCATGTTGAAGGTCTTTGCAACTTTAGGCCAGTGCGTGGATGATTGACCATCCGTCCTTCGTCCTCTTCAGGAACACTTCAATATTGAACCATGGGTGTTGTATGAAAACCTTCCTCGCCTCCTGACCATAGAGGTGGTTTGAGTGGTAATCATCAGTGAACTGCTTTGGAAAGGCCTGAAAACAAGGATGTGCGTAAATATCTTCTCTATATTGGAAATGGGGCAAAGGAATAAAAAATGCAAGGTATAATAGTTAGTACCATCTTGTAGCGAACTGATGTCTTCTTCATTGTGAAGACAAAGATCTTTTTGTTTTTTTTTCGCTAATTTCTTTATCCTAACAATCTTTCTGAGTTTCTTGATTTGATTGATATTCATGGACAACTCATTTCCCCATATGCAAAAAGGGTCGAACAGTGGGTTAAAACCTCTGACAGCAGGACCTACATGTGCAAGACCAAATTGTGAAAAACCTAAATATTAAAATGGTTCCTACAATTACACAATAATGTGCTATTAGACAACGGACCATGCACGTGCTAACCTCGATTGTAAACCTCGGTGCTTCTCATTGTTTACCTGCAACACATATACGGTAGTTAGTCATCAGGTTAAGTAAGGGTTCGCATGCTATTAGTAAAATATGCTAATGAAAAATAGGCACATTGCAGATTCATCAGATTAATTCAAGCCACATGGAAAACTCATTTATCCAAACCAAGCATGATTAAGAACTAGGAAATGTAGCACTTGTATATGTTTCTCATGTATTAAGTGCAGCTAAATTTGATCTATTCCTCACATGCACAACAATACAAAATTCTACCCACAACAATCGGATATCGCATTGCAGAACTGAACCAAGCAGTTAATTAAACACCACAACAAATGAACCAAACATTAACTGAGCACCACATTGCACAATATAACATACTCCTAATAAAAGATTAGACAGTTAACCAAACAGTTACCTACAGCCAATTGTAGTAATTGTATTTGTTTCTCATGTATTAAGTGCAGCCAAATTCGATTTATTCCTCACATGCACAACAATACACAATTCTACCCACCACAATTGGACATCGCATTGCAGAATTGAACCAAACAGTTAACTAAACACCACAACACAAATGAACCGTTAACGGAGCACCACATTGCACAATGTATAACCAAACCAAGCATGCTTGACAACTTGGAAATATAGCAATTGTATTCGTTTCTCATGTATTTTGTAAAGATAAATTCGATTTATTTCTCACATGGAAGACAATACAAAATTGCAGCATGAAGAATTGAACATGACATTTGCAGAATTGAACCAAACAGTTAACTCAAGACGACAACTAATTAACAAAACAATTAATAAGTGAGCACCACACTGTAATGAAAGCTTAAGACTGTTGTCACAAGGGTGCTAGGCTAGCTAAAGCCCCCTGCTCTGCTTTATGTTTCTTATTTTCTTCTGAACTTGTATCAAACTACTAGACTAATGCTCAACTTGGGACTGGTTTCTCTAATGGAAATCGGAGGGGAAACCCTCTTTTGCTAAAAAAAACGACATATAGAACATATACACTAGAGCAACAGATTGCATGGTAAAATTAGATAGCACAATTCACTAGAATTTGTGAAGGAAAGGCAGGAGCAGCACACGCAACGGGTAAACCGAGCATGCTTAACCGGCATAGCTAGCAAATGGCAAGGTGCTCCTCCAAGATCTGGGGGTCGACACGAATGGCAGCCATCGCGACCTCATCCACCCGTGCGACCGCAATTTGCTTCTCCGCTGCCAAATGCTCTATACTGCGTGCACCATGGCTTAGGGCGGCGCTTATTTGGTGGAGGGGTCGGTGATTTGGGTGGAAGGTTTCGCGCTCGCGCCGGCGGTCGGGGCATGTGGGATGTGGAAGGAGGAGGAGGATGGGGGTCGGGTGCGGATTACCTGCCTGGATAGACGAGGCCGAGCAGCATCAAGGAGGGTCGCCGATGAGGAGGCGGCGACGCTGCAAGGAGTAAAGGTTTCAACTTGGAAAGGAAGGCAGAAACAGGGGAAATGTTGCTTTTGGTAAGGGGGAGGGGGCGGGGAGGTAGATATTTCCGCGGAAGCCAAAAATTTGGAATCGCTTCAGCGAAAAAATTGGCGCGCAAAGTGTCATCAGACACGGTCCCTTATTCAGAACTGTTTACGATATGTGAACATCACAAACGATTTAGATAGCTTAACCCATGTGTGTTGAGTTTGAACGTCAAAATTTTTGGTTCGAAGTTCCCTAGTTACAGTGGTCATCCACGTTATTGCATAATTTGGGTACACAGAGGAGACTAACTTCTTAATCGAGCAAGTTTAGCAATTAAACAGAGCTAGCTGACCTAAACATTGCTCTAACAAATTAAAGACCGACGCTCTTAATTAAACAAAACAAAGAGTACTACTACGGCTGGTGCTCGTCGATCTTCGCCGCCGCCTCCATGTCCAGCTCGCGCCCGACAGTCTCTTGGGGAAGGGGATCCATGGCATCCATCGCACCAAACTCGGTAAGCATCTCGCCATCCGCATCCGCCATCTCTTTGGAAAAGGCCGCTACGAGCTGGGCATGGGTGGATGCGATCTGGGCTTGGACGGGCTCCGTCATCGCAAGGTATGCGGCGGAGGAATGGACGGCTGCTTGAACGCTCTCGGCGATTGCCAGCTCTTCGGCCTTGGGTTGCCGACCGTAGTCGGAGAAGCTTCGTTCGATTTGTGCGGTGACCGCCAGGAGCTGGGCGTGGGGCGGCCTCGACATGGTCGTGGGCGGCCTCCATCAGGGCTAAGGCCGTCGTTGCGGAACAGACAGTTGTTGTGCCGATCTCGCCAGTTGCTATCCCCGAGGCAGATGTTGCTGCCTCCACCTGAGAAGCAACAATGGCCGTTTGGGCTGCCTTTGCCGCCCGGTTGCAGATTGCGGCCGCGCTCATGCACCTTGTTAGCACGCGCATGGCGGCTGCATCCGCGCTCTCGCCGAGTGGGCCACCAAAGTTGCCCTCACGACGCGGGTCCACGTGCCCATCTTTCACCGGCGACGACTGAACAGTGAAATGATATTTGGGGAGCGAGCTAGTGTGCTTGGGACACCGACTGTGGACTGTAGCCGACGCACCTTCTCACGTAAGCCATAGGCGTACTGTCGTGGATTTGTCACGGCAGATGTCCTAGTGTGAGGACTTAGTCGTGAGGCCAACGATCTATGTGGTAGCCTAAGAGGGGTTGATCGGAATTGAGAGACGCAACACAAGACAAGGGTTTAGACAGCTTCGGGCCCCGGGAAACGTCATCCGGTAACAACCCTACATGTTGTTTGTGGCTAGGTCTCATTATCATCACAAGGGAGTCGCCGTATCTTCGGCTCTCTTAGTTGTTTCTAGTCTTAATGATTATTCAACCTGTCCCTCTTGGGGTGCCCTACCCCTCCTTATATAAGTTGAAGGGGCGGGTTACATGTAGAGTCCAACTCGGATTAAGACTTAAACTATTCTGACTTCTCTTCACGGGCTTCTCTCCATGGGCTTCTCTCCATGGGCTTCTCTCCATGGGCTTCTTAACATCTTGGGCTTCTTAACTGCCGGCTTACAATCTGGCTTACGATCTGGCTTACAATCTAGCTTACGATCTGGCTTACAATCTGTCGGCCATAACTGGCTTACAATCTGCCGATTTACAATCTGCCGGGTCACCAATGAAATACCAAGTCCCAGCCGGGTCATACCGCGGGGTATATCCCCGATATTAGCCCCCAGTTTAATTTTGATTTATCCATGTTAAACTGATCCTGCAGCATAAACACAAGAACAAATTTGATAGGTTGAGCTCCGGGTTAAATATTCTTGTAAGCCGGCACCTAATCATTCTTAAGTCCTTGTCATTTCCTTCTTCTAGAAAATCTGGGTCAATAGGCCAGCTTCATACTCAATTTGCTGACATTGGTTTCTCACAGAAATATTGTGAAGAATAATTCATTTGACTCAGCTCCCAATGCTTAACAAAAATATTGGTCTTTGAAATACTCATCTAATCTTCAGTCGGCTTAAAGATGTAAAACTTGCCGGTTTATCCAAAATTGCTGGCTTGTAAATATCGATGGCACCGGGTCATAATTGTTGCTAATCATCAAGCTTGAAAATATCGATCACTTATATGCATATCACTTGTAGCCCCCACGTCTCAAGAAGGGAGCGTAGTAATGACTTAAGACTTGCTTCAATATAAATGTTGCAACCTTGAAGAAATCCAGGTTGTTCATCTCAGTCACTAGTCAAAACTGAATATTCCACATATGTAGCCCCCAAGTGCCGGGTTGTCATGCTTGCATCAACCTGGGACTTGTAATTATTTTATGCTCATAAAACTTCAACTAGTGTAGCCCCCAGGGGCCGGGTCATTATGCAATAATGAGCAGGGACTTTGTAGATATGATCATTTAGACTTGAACAGCAACGTGTAGCCCCCAAGGGCCGGCTCAGCAAGACAATATTGAGCTGGAACTTCATTGAAAATAACATCATATGATGTGACCCCCACCATGGGGTTTGAACCCATGTCCACAAGGTTAAGAGTCTTGTGCTCTACCAACTGAACAATGGACCCTTCAATATAATAGATTAAGGCTTGTGTACTTTGAATTTTTGACAGGAGCAATTGGTAGCCCCCAAGGGCCAGCTCATTACGATGTGATGAGTCGGGTCTTCAATAAGGCGAGCAAAAAATGTCTTTGCATTAGCCCCCAAGTGCCATGGTGCATGCTGGCAGTGACATGGGACTTGTATATTTGACATAATCTCAACTTGAATAATGTAGCCCCCAAGTGCCGGGTCGTAAGCCTGCAGCGGCTCGGGACTATTCCTTCCATTGTAGAATAAATCATATCCATTGATAAATAATAGCCATTGCGCTGAAGCAACTTTGAAAACCTTAATCATAATACTGGTTATTGATAACCATAATAAAAATCCAGCCATGTTGGCTATTCAAGATTTGAATAACATAATCCGGTATGAAAACCTCAATCATTCAATATCATCATCAAAATCCATCCAAGATGGGCTATTATCATATACTGGTGACTTAAAGTTCAAAAACCAGGCCGGGTTAATAAACTCCAGATATGCTCCAATATGAGACATAGAGATGAAGGCTACATGGCCTGAATTGTCTCAAGCCATACGTTAACATGGCGTAGATAAATGAATCCACAAAATGCTCAGAAAAGATAACAAATAAAATTGAGAAAAACGAGGCTTTCATAGGCCGCCAAGCCTAAAGCTCCAAGGCTTTCATGGGCCGCCAAGCCACTGATCTAACCTTTTACACTTTATGATTCCGGCCTTACATGACCGCCGTTTTAACCTTGACAAGTTCAGGGTCTATGTAAGATTGACTGTCAAGAGTTCGGCTTGTCATTCCGGGATTACCTGAGCGGAGTGGAAGATTCTACAAAGCAGGAGAACCCAGAAGGTTTTGGTGCTCCAGGATATTTTGTGATGCATCTCACACGGTTGGTGATAATAAACTGTGTGCGATCTACTTGATTTTTCATCTTGATTTGAATTACATAATGGGGTCACAGCGGCAATGGACGGTGTGATTGCTAGACCTTTTATCTAGAGTGAACATGCAACTATATGTGTGTCGTAAAAGAATTGGAATTATTGAGGGTTCGTTTGAACATTTTATACATTAAATTGGTTTTCTAGCCAGTTCAGGTGCACAATTCAAAATTAAACTACATGCACATGCTCCAGTGCACCAACATGGGTTGTAAAATCATATATGTGTCCATGGGTTTATGCTTATCTCCCATGCAAGAAATGGGGATGAAATTCGAACACCACGGCACCATGGCTCTCCAGCAAACGTCGGCGTACTTGCTTTTGTAATTCTAGTAAATCCAAAATTCTCCGAAATTCATGAAACTTGGCATGCTATCATGGAGCGGCATCAACATGCCGTGGTAATTTTTTTATCCCATTTGGGGCAGGTTTGGGTATAAGCTTCTCATAAACCAGAGCTTCTCACAACAAGTGTGATGGTTTCGGTAGGGAACATTTCACCTTTCTGGACGAAACGATATCCGTTGCTTCTTCTCGATTTCAAATTTTTTCCTAGTGTCAACATAGAACAACATGAGTGTTGTGTCAATTTTTGGGATTTTTCGGGGTTCGCTCGGACATTTTTATACATTAACTGAGTTTTCTATGCATTCATGTGCAGAATTCAAATTTGAACTACAGGCAAATGCTTTAATGCATATAAATTAGTTGAAAATTCAAATATGTGTCCTTGGTTGCCTGCTTAGGTCCCATGCAAGAAATGGGAATGAATGTCAAACACCCTGCCACCATCACTCGGTCGCAAACATTGAGATATATGGTTTTTAAATTCTAGTAAATCCAAAACTCGTCTGAAATTCATGAAACTTGGCATGCTATCATGGAGCGGCATCAACATGCCGTGGTAAATTTTTTGTTCCATTTGGGGCAGGTTTGGGTATATGCTTCTCACAAACCAGAGCTTCTCACAACAAGCATGATGGTTTCGGTAGGGAACGTCCCACCTTTGGGGACGAAACGATATCCATTGCCTCTTATTTCTTACAAAAGTTTTCTCGTGTCAACATAGAACAACAGGAGTATTGTGTCAATTTTTGTGATTGTCCGGGGTTCGTTTGGACATTTTTATGCATTAACTGAGTTTTCAATGCATTTATGTGCATAATTCAAATTTGAATTACATGCACATGCTCCAGTGCATATAAATTGGTTTAAAAATCAAATCTGTGTCTTTGGGTGCATGCTTAGGTCCCATGCAAGAAATGAGAATGAATTTCAAACACCAGGGCACTATTGACTGCCGGCAAAATATTAAGATGCTTGGTTTTTAAATTCTAGTAAATCCAAAACTCGTCTGAAATTCATGAAACTTGGCATGCTATCATGGAGCGGCATCAACATGCCGTGGTAAATTTTTTGTCCCATTTGGGGCAGGTTTGGGTATATGCTTCTCACAAACCATAGCTTCTCACAACAAGCATGATGGTTTCGGTAGGGAACGTCCCACCTTTGGGGGCGAAACGATATCCATTGCCTCTTATTGCTTTCAAATTTTTTCTCATGTCAACATAGAACAACATGAGTGTTGTGTACATTTTTGTGATTTTGGGGGTCCGTTTGGACATTTTTATGCATTAACTGAGTTTTCAGTGCATTTATGTGCATAATTCAAATTTCAACTACATGCACATGCTCCAGTGCATATAAATTTGTTGAAAAATCAAATATGTGTCCTTAGGTGCATGCTTAGGTCCCATGCAAGAAATGGGAATGAATTTCAAACACCAGACCATCGTTGATTGCCGGAAAAACGTTGAGATACTTGATTTTTAAATTCTAGTAAATCCAAAACTCGTCTGAAATTCATGAAACTTGGCATTCTATCATGGAATGGCACCTGACATGCTGTGGTATTTTTCGTGTCCATTTTGAGAGAAGACGCACTCAAATAATGATAGCCAACAAAGGCATTTTGAAAAAAATAGCTGCCACTTTAATATCTCAAACGTTTGTATAATTCAAACCGTGTGCGTTCTATTAACCATTCACGTGACGCCATGTGTCTTGGTTTTAATGGCTATAGGTGGTGCCGTGTGGACAGCTGCTTGACCTTGACTGAACGGGAGGCGTGCGAGCGCAGTCCGGTGTGCAGGCTGACCAAGAGGCGTGCAAGCTGTCCTCGAATGCGCAGGCTCATTGGGAAGCATGCGAGCTGTATGCTGTGCAGGCTCACAGGGAAGCGAGCCCTTTGACTTCCATGGCCGCCCGCCTTCCTCTCCGTGCGCGTGCTCCCCTCAGTGGCATGGGACGCCGCCGTCGAATGCTACCTCTCAGCGCCGCCAGCTGCCATCCTCCCGCGCCCCGCCCGTCGACCCCCGGACAACATGATGCAAAGTGAGAGCAGGATTTGTGCATCTCTTCAACACAAACGGTTCTTTTGGATGACCCATGTGCAACCACTTACAAACAGTTTGGTGCGATTTGCATCTGTCATATTGGGTATGTTACCATTTGTCAAACTGGAAAGATTGACATTTGTTGATCTAGTAACATTGCCATTTGTCAACCTTGTAACACTGCGATTTGTCAAAATATGCAGCTAAAAATCACTAGTAGTATCTAATTTTTGCAACTAAAATTTAGTAATTAAGCATAGATTTCATTCATAGATTAAGCAGTCGTTCTTAATTTATACAAACAGTTCAACTCGACAATTTGAACCGACCAAAATTTTCCCCAATTGTTGCCAACCACGTCTTTGAAATAGCTAGTTCAACTATATATACTAGCTAATTTTAAGTACGTTGTACAGTTCCACCACATCTATAGTCAGATGAACTGAACAAAATAGCCCCTAAATACTACTACTACTACTACTACTACTACTACTGCAGAGGGGCTTTGTAATACTTCCGGCTGCCTCTCCTCTGCCGAGCGCGTTCAGTAAGAGGCGGAGGAGGAGGAGCCTACTGACGAGCTGGGCAACCACAATACGGTGCCTGCCGCTATTGGAGCTTCAGCGACGCTCACCTCGAACACCTCTCGCCGCCTGCACGACCCCTCTCGAGCGATGGTTCTCCTCGAGATCTCCCGATTCCTCGCCTCCGAGGCGGCGTGTGCCGCAGCCACGACGGGCGGTAAGGCTCTTTGCATGTTTCACGAGGCGCTCCTCCTCCCGCAGGAACTCGATGTAGCGCGCAAGGTCGCTGACGCACATGCGGGCATCCACCTCCACCTCCCGCCTTCGGGCGGCGGTGGCAGAGCGGGTGATGACACCGGCGGTCGACGGTGGGCTGGCGGCCACGGCGGCCGACAACGGGGTGGCGGCCACGACCACCACCTCCCACCTTCGGGCCACGGTGGGGGAGCGGGTGATGGCCACGGTGGCCGGCAGTGAGGTGGCGGCCACGACAGCCACCTCCCGCCTTCGGGCCGCGGCGGCAGAGCGGGCGATAGCCCTGGCTTTCGATGGAGGTGTGGCGGCAATGGCGGCCGACAACGGCGACCGACGGTGGAGCGTGTGGTGGGTGTTCCACGCACACCCAACAGGGATGCCATGCGCACTACACTACGCCGGGGACTGCACCGCCGACGCGGTGTAGCCTCCCAGCTGGAGCTGTCCTCTGATGACGGAGGAGTGGCTGAGCGATGACGATGGACCGGTGCCATTGGCGATTGTGGGAGAAGCAGACGAGACAAGCTACATGGAGGGAGGGAAAAAGGTGACGCAGGACTCGCCGGCCGTGAGGGTGTTTATAGCAGGCCGGTAAGCATTGGGATTTTGGGGGATTTCACCGAGTCGGGCGGGAAGCTTGCGCGGGAACCTGCGAGGTTGCGCGGGAACGGGTTCACCGACGGTTCATTGGCACCACTGTTTCGCCAAAAGAATGCCCCTGTGCGCTGCGCAAGCTCGCGCTGTAAGCCGTCTGCGGCTGCGGGGGTGACAAGACGTGCGAGAGGAGGATGAAAGGCCACGTACACATACGGTTAATAAAAAAACATTTGTGATTTAATTACCTACTATACCCCCGTCCTGGTTTATAAGTATGATTTAACTAATAAATACGAATGCATGTCGCCAAAGATTATATAGTTGATTTGTATTTGAACATAGTTTCCAATTATATAATTTTTATAACATGCATTAACATTTTCTTGGTTAAATTCGAGGGCAAAGTATGGCATAGAATATAAAGGGGACTATAGACTAGACGGAGGTGGTGGCACACGGCCTCTCTCTATGCAGCGACGCAACTATCGGCCGACTTGTAGGCGACCATTTCCTGCGTTGTCAACTGCTCTATGCGTGTGGTTGCTTGCGGTTCAGGCGGCCGCGGCACGCTCTGCTCACGTCCCGCCGCGCGCACTCTGCTCTCGCGTCCCTCCGGGTGCTCTGCCCTCGTCCCTCCATGCGCGCTGCCAGTGTTTGGGGCCGGCGCATGATCACGCACGTTCATGTGCATGCGGTTGCGCCGGGCGCGGCGCGACGATGCAGTTACCCGTTGCAAAAACTGCCATGCGAATGCGCCGAGTATCCACGCCACCCATCCCCCTTTTATTCCTGCGGCCATTTACCTTCATCTCTCGTCTCACACGACACAATAAGCACATCTACGAGGACACATACAGAGAGGACATCCAGCGGTTCCAATGGCGCTCCCAGCGGCCGATGATGACAATGGCAGGCAGTTCACCACGCAACCCGTCGTGGACACCCACGAGGGGGGAGGCTCTCTCGATGGTGTACACGAACGATCCGGTCTCGGTCGAGAGCTCCATACAAACTATGGAGCAGTTCCTTGCCGAGGACAAGTACCAAGTGGTCAGCTTCGACCTCGAGTACACCATGGGTCATGCTGGGCACGACCAGAAGGTTGTCGTCACCTAGTTGTGCGTGCGACATGACGTCCTCATTTACCACTATCACCTGGCCACAACGCCTTGTGATCGTTTCTCTAGGTTTATCAATAGCTCTGACTACAGTTTCGCTGCGGTGGACACCACCAATGATCTAAAAGCGCTCAAGGTTTCGGGCTTGAAATGCCCGAATCTTGTCAACATCCAGCGTGACTACAAGGTCTGGGGCAGCGACAAAAACAAACTGAACTCCCTGGTTGGCCTCGCCTCGGCCATCATCGACCCCTACTACATGAAGTTGAAGAATGAGAGCAATAAGGACAAGAACGCCTGGCACAGTGTGTGGCATGAGAGACTGGATGAACAACATGTCAAGTACGCAACCATGGACGCGTACACAAGCTACGAGATGTACAGGCGGATCATTGACATGAGGAACTGCCTTCTTCCTGGCCCAGATGAGGGATCGAGCCACATAGCAGTGGCGGGAGCGTCACAAGAAGTAGATGACTAGACGATCGTTTCTCCTACTTTAGAATGCATGCAATTGTTTATTGAGGTGTGTGTGAATGATCTGTATAGTCACTTATGTAATTGGATGTTTATTTCAGTTATATATATATATATGTACATGTTATTCTACTGTAGATAGAGCAAATCACACGGCTTATTAGCCGTCTGTGTTATTATTGGTCTTCGCACACATTTCTCATTACGGACCTGTTTGCCGCATATCACACACATCTTGTTCAGTTGAACCGTTTCCATTGTGTTGCCTAATCACACACAGTTCATCCTAGTGAACCGTATGTCGTATATCGCTTTACGCCTTCATCTGGCTGCCCGTTTCTTTTGTTCCTCCTCAACGCAAACAGTTAATTGAGCTGAACCGTATGCCCTGCATCGCACACGCAACTAAAACCTGAACTGTGTTTGATGCATCCATCATCGCAAATGTTTTGCACCTTTTTTGACGGGTTTTTTACACCACCGTTTGTGATTATGGCATCGCACATAGTTTCGTTGAAGGGTCTCTGATTGTAGTGTCGCGTTTGGACCATCCTGCAGTAGTGACATAATTAGATCATATGGCAATCCCTCAAAATGCAACAAAGAGTCACTCCAAAGTCACTAATAGCGGAGAACAAACAAAGAGATTGTTGTAGGGTACGAAACCACCTCAAAGTTATTCTTTCTGATCGATCTATTGGCCTATTCCTATAAGTGTCACAAATAACCCTACAGTTCGTACTAAAATAACACCTTAAGATACACATCAACCAAAACCCTAATGTCACCTAGATACTCCAATGTCACCACAAGTATCCGCGGGTTTGATTATACGATATGCATCACACAATCTCAGATTCATCTATTCAAACCAACACAAAGAACTTCAAAGAGTGCCCCAAAGTTTCTACCGGAGAGTCAAGACGAAAACATGTGCCAACCCTTATGCATAAGTTCACAAGGTCACTGAACCCACAAGTTGATCACCAAATCATACATCAAGTGGATCATGTGAATATCCCATTGTCACCACAGATAAGCACATGCAATACATACATCAAGTGTTCAAAAATCCTTAAACACTCAATCCGATAAGATAACTTCAAAGGGAAAACTCAATCCATTACAAGAAGATAGAGGGGGAGAAAAATCATAAGATCCAACTATAATAGCAAAGCTCGTGGTACATCAAGATCGTGCCAAATCAAGAACACGAGAGAGAGACAGAGAACAAACACATAGCTACTAGTACATACCCTCAGCCCCGAGGGTGAGCTACTACCTCCTTGTCATGGAGAGCGCTGGGATGATGAAGATGGCCACCGGTGATGATTTCTTCCTCCGGCAGGGTGCCGGAGCAGGGCCCCGATTGGTTTTTGGTGGCTACAGAGGCTTGCGGCGGCGGAACTCCCGATCTAGGTTCTGTTCTGGAGGTTTTGGGATATATAAGAGGTGTTGGCGTCGAGAACAAGTCAGGGGAGTCCACGAGGGGCCCACAAGGTCGGAGGGCACGCCCTAGGGTGTCGGGGCGCCCCCCACCCTTGTGGAGGCCTCGGGATTCCTCTGGTGCATCTCCGGTACTCCGTGGGCTTCTTTTGGTCCAAAGATAACCATCGGAAAGTTTCAGGTCAATTGGACTCCGTCTGATATTCCTTTCCCGCGAAACTCAAAAACAAGGAAAAAACAAAAACTGGCACTGGGCTCTAGGTTAATAGGTTAGTCGCAAAAATCATATAAAATAGCATATAAATGCATATAAAACATCCAAGATAGATAATATAATAGCATGGAATAATCAAAAATTATAAATACATTGGAGACATATCACTCCTCCCTCCGTCTTCCTTCCGGTGAATAACCGAACACTAGCTCTGGTAGTGAGCGCCTCTGGCGTCGCCTATTGCGGACGGTCGGGGGCATGAATGACGTGGCGAGAGCGAGGGCAAGTGGCGAGCGACGTCGGGCCGGTGGGGTTGTGAGGGGAGTCGATAGGCAAGTTGGGTGACCGTGCTACCGGAGAACGCCGGGAACCAGTAATTATAGGCGGAAGGTAGTTGAAGAAGCGTGTCACGGGAAACACGACGGTCATCGGAATTCAATGCATAAGCAGGCATGGCTTAGCGCATGGAAAACTGGAAAAAACTGATGTGTCATCCCGTCCCGTTAGTGGTGCGTCCCGTCCGTGCTGGGTCGCACATCGGCATGATAGTCAAACGAGTGCACTCGAATCATCCAGATGAGGTACCCCCTCCTTGTCAAAATGATTCCACCACTCATCATCTACCTTGGTTGGTGAGATTTTTGAATTGAGCCCTGGAAACCGGAAAGGAGGTAGTACGTGTATGATCCGCTATTTATTCGTGTAGGATCGAGTAGGTCGGATAGTGTACGTGTAGGATCGAGTAGGTCGGATAGTGTACGTGTAGGATCGAGTAGGTCGGATAGTGTACGTGTAGGATCGAGTTGGTCGGATAGTGTACGTGTAGGATCACATTAGCTGATGAACGTTCCTGGGAGATAAGGCATTTGCGAACATTTTTGTTGGCAGTTTCTTCAGAACAACGTGTTAGTCTCTTTAGAGGTAGGCATTTTTATTCAGAAAACTGCCACCTTTGGATCTTGCGTCGCAACTAAAACTGTCAGGCGCGTATTAGTAGGCTTGCTAGTGATCGATAAGTAACTTGTAAAGAGTGAGCGAACAGAAATAAGGAACTACTAGCAACTTGTAAACACTGAGAACATAGAAATCAGGATCATGCTGTGCACAGTAGTAAGAGCCGATCCGTTTGAAATGTTCACACGAGAGTCATAGGCCTGGCATTGTAATATTTTCACATTAGTAGCCCAAATTCAAAACCAACTAGTAACATGTTAATGCATCTCAATGATTCAAAGATCATATACAAATATGTAGCTCCAAAATCAAAGATCTAGAAAAACATTTGTTCTTCCTACTAACATGGATGCTTCTCTGGGCCAACATTCAGTACAGAGTGAAAGACAAATTTGTTTGTGAAGTCTATAATTCCTCTTGAAAATGTAAGTGGTTTCACCAACAGCTGGAACCATGAGAATGAACCACACATGATGGAGGAACATCCACTGCAATATGATTTGGTCTTCTCTCGATCACACGGCGAGACTATTGATGGAATACAAACTTTAACTTAGGCAAAATGATGCCCATTGTATAATCAGACCAAAGCAATGAAGCACCTAGTGTTGGCCAATAAATAGTACAGTACTACTGTTGGGGGGATGAACCCCGGGCAGGCAACGGAACCCATATCCTTTTTCAAAAACAATGGGGCTAGCATCGCCCCTCAAGACGGCTCATGCTTGGACGGGTCCTCGACCCGACCAAGCCCCTCGACCCGGCCTAATCCTCGACCCGGCCTAATCCTCGACCCGGACAAACTCCTCGACTCGGCCCCAACAACCAGCTCAAGGCAGCCGGACCCAGCACGTCAAGACTTCTCCAACAAGCCAGCTCCTCCCTCTGCATGTTCTCCAACCCGGCCGAGGGCCAGCGGCTGTCCCATCCCAGCTGTATGATGGGACGAGTCCCTTCCAACTGATGACCAAAGCCACAGTGCCCCGCCCATGCCTCTGGTCAGCCGGGCGTGGCAACAGTGCCCCCACCTACCCGCTGACCAGGGCTGGCGTGGCAACAGTGCACCCGTCGTCACCCATGACGCCAGCAAGCGGCGACCTGATGGAGCGCCATTGTAGCCGACTCAACCCGGCCAATCCCTGATGATCGATAAGACGGCCAACAGTGCCCCCGTACCCGGCGGGTCCCGCACCCAGAGAACTCAAGGAGCCCAGACCCCCGACGGGTCCCATCGCCGGCTTCCCGGACAATGACAACCCGGCCCCACGGCCTTGTAACATTACCATCGAACCCCTGGGGGGTTGACCTATAAAACCCCCCAAAAGCCCACATGCATACATGCAACTCTTTCACTCACACAGGCGATCACTCACGTAGCAAGCAACACCCAAGGAGAGGGAGCAACCTAAGCCTTGGCTCGCCTTCCTTCTTCCTCCATACAGCTCTAGGAGCCCAAGGACTGGGGTGTTATCTCTCCGGAGAGCCCCAAACCTGGGTATGTCTTGCGTCCCGCGCTCGCTCATGCCGACCTTGCCTCTGGAGCCCACCCGTGCCCTCGAGCCTCCTCCTATCTTTAGCCATCCCCTGGCATCTGCCGTGCGCCCACCATGACAACTACTTTTGTGTAGTCCATGAAGTGACTATCCAGTCTTTCTGTGTCTACTTTCAAATGGCACTGCATGCAGTGACTATACTATTCTTTTGTGCAGTTCCACCAAAATTGCAGTCACTTTGTTTGTTTGCCAAATAGCAACGGGTAGACATCTGTCTGCACAAATATCAACCAGATAGTAAACATATACCCCACCTTGTCTTTTCGGTTTGAACACGCCTCTTCCACTTAGCATCTGTCATGTTTTGCACTGGACAATTTGATACTGTCATGTTTTGCCTTGGACAATTTCGTACTGAATTGATTTGCTGGTTCAGAGCAGAAATATAGTGCCTATTCTTCACCTGACCAAGGATATCCATGTTCGCAGTGATGGAAGAGGTGGAATCGATACAACCAAAATTGAGCATCCAATCATTGAATCATGTCCTGCACCTCCAATGTAGGTCCACCCTGCCAATAAATTCACATGCAAACCACTAATATTACTATCTAATGACAGTACAAAAAGAGTAGCAAGATAGTAGCAAACCATGTACCTTCGTAATGAACAGCTCATAGTGCCACCAATTGGATGTAAAGGTTTGGAAGAAAACATGCTCCTAATGTTGAACCATTTGGACTTTTTGTGCAATTCCACTAAAATCGAGCATCACTGTTTGCATAGATATTGAAAGTGTGATTACTATAAAAGTGGCACTAGTTGAAGCATAGACTCACAAATATAAGCATTCCAATTTCTTAATGGGAAAAGGTAGCAAGACGGTTTCTAACCACCTGTTTGAAGGAATAAATAAGGCAACAATGGCTGATGTCAGGAAGGCATACATAGTTTTTTCTGAAAAAGTGAACCATTCCCGACCTTTCCTCTTCTTTTAAGCATATTTTGTGCAGTTCAACTAAAATAAAATGCCATCACCGCCTTGACAATTCAGTGACACTGTACAAAAAGAAATGACTTAACATTACATCATGATGTCAGGTATGTAATCGACACGCATTAGAGACAAACATACAGACCTCCTCCGATAACATAATGAACATTAATTTTAACAAAGGTGTGACTAGCTTTACCGGGATAATTTGAGTGAACTCTACACCCTCTGTTCCTTAATATAAGACGTTTTCGCAGTTCAATTTAAAGTACCCAAACGTCTAGTATTTAGAAAAACAGGTAGTTGTTTTCTGGAGCACATATCTGGGAAAGCTTGCCACACTATATATATGTCCATATGCTAATGCAACACCATTCTAATACTACAAATATACACTAATCCAGTGGCTAGTGCAACAGTAGAGTAGTTTTTTATTACGGGGTACAATACAATGGTTTTACTGAACATGTTTCCATAAGCTAGCACTGGAAGATTTCTATAAGCATTAACAATACAAAATGTTAAGGTAACAAGTCTCAGCATTGCGATACTAGCTGTGCAACAACATTAAACCAAATATAAAAGTCTGAAGGTAACTAGCATTCACTGGTACGCGTCAGTCCTATACAAACGGTTTTTAACCCCTTTACACGATGGCATTTGGAACCGTCGTCAAGTGAGTGTGGGCCATAGGGGGGTCCTTCCCACACGACCCAAAAACCATCGGGGATAGGGCCCCTACAGTACTCCTACTCGTTTCTGCTTGCATTGCCATCGCAGTCGGTATTCTGTGGTGCTGCGTTTACGATGCGCGGCCCATCACAAATGATTCACTATTATAGAACGTGTATGATGCGCGGCCCATCACAAACGGATCACTGTTAAGAAGATTAGCTAATCGTCATACGAGTGTCGGACAAGATTACGAAACGTCAGACCGTCGTAACATCGTCGTACACGACAACTATCGCACACGCTATTCTGTGGTGCAACATTTATGATGCATACTTCATCAGAAACAATTCATGGTTGCAAATCATGTACGATAAGTCAACTAACACAAACGTTTAGTTTGCCCGCACCGTTTGTGATATTGTCTGACATCGCACATGCTTTGCAAACGGCAACTGTGTGCATGCTTGCACACGTTTCCTCTCTGTGAACTGTCTCGGATTATGGTGCATATCGCAAACGTTTGTGTTTTATCAACCGTGTGTGCCGTAACAACCTGGAGAGCGTAATTTCATCGTAACTTAATTGCCGCTTTTCCAAATAGTACCAAATTTGTATTTGAATTTGAATGTATGCTACAGCTTTATTCATATCCATCAGGTTCAAACAACCAATGCATTATTCGATTCATAGGTACATATGTTCAAAATTACATAAGAACCAAATAAAGAATGATGAACCATAGTTGTATACTTGTACTATTAAAGACGGTAAAGAAAGAGGCGAAATACATTCTGGTTACTAAACAAGGTGAAGCGGAATGCCCACATTGTGCCCTCCTCCATGCAGGAGGCACGCACGACTCTAGTCCAACCCCTTGTGATGGCTGGCCGCCCATCCTTCACGGTCTTCATGAAAACATCTAGATAATCATCGTGTTCTGGTAGAAATACTTTAACCTTTGCATGCCCACCAATCATGTAGTTTGGGAGGTAATCTTGAGTGAACTGCTTTGGCAACCACTGCAAAGGAAAAAGATTCAGACATTGTCATGTAACACAACTCATTATGGGCAGTAAAAAGAAGGCTGCAGAGTTCTTACTTACTGTCGGTGTCAAAACCGGCGGATCTCGGGTAGGGGGTCCCGAACTGTGCGTCTAGGCGGATGGTAACAGGAGACAAGGGACACGATGTTTTTACCTAGGTTTGGGCCCTCTCGATGGAGGTAATACCCTACTCCTGCTTGATTAATATTGATGATATGGGTAGTACAAGAGTAGATCTACCACGAGATCAAGGAGGCTAAACCCTAGAAGCTAGCCTATGGTATGATTGTTGTTCGTCCTCTGAGACTAAAACCCTTCGGTTTATATAGACACCGAATAGGGTTAGGGTTACATGTAGTCGGTTACAATGGTAGGAGATCTAAATATCCGTATCGCCAAGCTTGCCTTCCACGCCAAGGAAAGTCCCATCCGGACACGGGACGTAAGTCTTCAATCTTGTATCTTCATAGTCTAGGAGTCCGCCAAAGATGATAGTTCGACTATCCGGACACCCCTAGTCCAGGACTCCTCAAGAGTCTCTCGAACCAGGCTTCAACGACGACGAGTCCGGCGCGCATATTGTCTTCGGCATTGCAAGGCAGGTTCCTCCTCCGAATACTTCATAGAAGGTTTTCAACACAAGGATAGTGTCCGGCTCTGCAAAACAAGTTCCACATACCACCGTAGAGAGAATAACCTTTGCACAGATCTGCTGACGTATTCCGCGGCGTGACATCAGACCACGGCCAAGCTTTTATTCGAATCGTTTTTACTGTTCCTCCTCAGCGTGTTTAGCGAGACGGTTTCCTTGGCACGTCTTATCAAAGCGGAGATCGTGCTCCCTTATTCCGGGATTCCCATCAATACGGACGTGGGTAACCCATCCGCGCCATTGATTACGGCGCTTGGGAGATAAGCGAGTTTTACCAGGCTGGTGGGGGACGCATAGCTTCGTCCGTCCATATAAGGGGATAAGGATCCACCCTTTCACCTACGCCTTCCTCCTCCTTTGCTCATCCATTTCCGCGCACTCAAGCTCCAGCGCTCAAGTCCGCACATCCCATGTCAACCTTCTCCAACTATGTACGGAGCGGGAGGCAGGTGGATGGCCTCCTCTGTCACGGAGGGGCACATCGAAAAGCTGCGGGAGGCCGGATACTTGTCCAGCAACATCGCGCACCGACTACCCGACGAGGGGCAGCTCATTGCAACCCCCAGGCCCCATGAGAGGGTGGTGTTTCTCCCCCACTTCCTCCGCGGACTAGGTTTTCCACTTCACCCATTTATCCGGGGGCTTATGTTCTACTACGGCCTGGACTTCCACGATCTGGCCCTGAATTTCATCCTCAACATCTCGGCATTCATCGTCGTGTGCGAGGCATTCCTCTGCATCCAGCCCCACTTCGGCTTATGGCTGAAGATCTTCAATGTCAAGCCGAAGGTAGTGGGGCGGCCATGGAGTCTTGAGGCGCCATGGTTGGCAAGATGGCCAAAGTCCTATGGCTCGAGGGCTCCTTTGTGGAGACCATAAAGGTGGCAATCAGGGTGGTTCTACATCACCGAGCCGCGACTCTCAATGGGCGGCGGCCCCTGAATTCGATCTGGCTTCCCACATGGCTCTCATCATGGAAAGAGACGGGCCTGGCGTGGGGAATTCGGACGAGCTATCCGGACTCCAAACTGCGTCTCAAACACAGCGGACATAAGAATCTCGGGCTTGTCAATGTAATCCAGGTGATGCTCATCCGCCGGATTCTCCCATGCCAACAACGGGCCTTCAAATTGTGGGAGTTCGATCCGGCACATCACTCAACTCTGAAAAGGCTCTTCGACACTACATATGAAGATGCCTGGAAGGTGCTGTTCAAGGGCGCCGAGGCTCCCACATCCGCTACCGAAGATCGCGGATTCAGCTCGCAGCGTCAAGCCAGCGAGGTAAGTTATTTTACCCTTTATGGGACTCTTTTCTCATAGTTTGACTCTATGCGGGATCTAAAACTCCCTAACCTTTAACAGGACTGGCTGAAGACGTCCGGACAGATTAACTGTCCGGCCCCTTTGCCAGAGGACCCAGCGGACGCCCGATTGACGGGGCTGCTGGCTCCGGTACCTCATGTGGTGCCGGAGAAGAAGGCCAAGAAGGAGGCCACGGGAACTCGAAGGAGCTCCCGACGCCAGGTGCTGTCGGACTCACCGCCCGACAACTCTGAGGCGGAATCCTCCTCTCGTGAAGAGGAGGAGGAAAAAGAAGCCTCTCCCCAGTGGGGGGAGAGAAGAAAAGGAAGGCCGCCCCAACTGGGGAGGCCGGAGGGTCCAAGAAGGGAAGGACCCTTCCTCTGGACTTCTCCGCCAATGCCGACAACGACAAGGAGGAGTGGCCAACAAGGGCCAAGCCCCTGGCGAGATCGTAAGTGTCCGGATACCCATGGCTTTTTTTATTGCATAGTGTTCTCTAACGCCGAACAATCATGCAGCCCGCCCAAGGACGAGTTCGCCGCTTCGTCAAGCGGGTCCCTGAATTCGTCGGAAGTGGAGAGTACTTCACTTCCGGCCGCCTCCTCACCTCACGCTGCGGACGACGCTGAGGTGGGGCCCCGAGGGGGGCCTGGTCAAGAGGAGGTGGCGCAGGAGGCGCCGCAAGGCAGCCTCCCGGACTCCAGGCGCGAGGGGAGCGAAACCCCCAGGGGCTCTAAGCCAAACCCTCGTCCGGACTCCATACTGGAACCTTCAGCGGTTTCGAAGTCCGGCAAGCGGTCCCTTCGTAGGAAGGGTAAGACGCCGGTGTCCTCCGTCCAACCGGAGGCACCGGATAGCATCGAGGCGCTTAACAGCGCCTCCATCGAGGAGGAGCACCGCACTGTTATGAGTGTGGTGATTCAGAAGTTCGATCCGCCAAGAGCGGGCCGACGGAAGCCTGCACCAGCCTTCTAACAGGCTTTGAGGTAAGTTTAGAATATGTAAAAATATTACCGCATAGACGGTAGCCTCGATGCTTAGTTCGGTGTTTGGAAAGAAAAGCGGACTAAGGATCTAAAAGATATACGCAGGAGTCTAACATAAGTATGTCAATATGCGAATGCAGTGCATTCTTGACCTCTGCCAGACCGGGACTGCAGAGGTCAATGCATTGAAGCAGAGCCTCGAGCGGTCCGAGAACGAGCTCGGCCTTGCCAAGAAGCAGCTCGAGGACAAGGAAGGTAAGTAATACCTTATTGAAGAAATACCTTATAGAAAGGATTTGGTTGCAAAAAATAACAGGAATAACATGGGTACTGCAGGGGCCACGAGCGAGGTGGTGACCCTGAAGGAGGTGGTGTCCGCGGCCAAAAACAAAGCGGCTGCGGAGTGCACCGAGCGAGAGAAGGGGGAGGTGCAGCTGGCGGAGGTGCGGCAAGAGCTCCAGGCTCTCATGGAAAAACACGAGGGTTTGGAGCATGACTCGAAGACCCGAGAGTCCGAGCTTGCCTTGGCTCTTGAGAGTGCCAAATCTGCTAAGGCCGAGGCCCAAAAAGCCCTCTAGGAGATTGAGGCAATAAAGAAGATCGTGGCGGATAAGGCATTCTTTATGTAGAGCAAGAATGTAAAAGTCAATTATCTAGTACTTACCCGAATCCGGAGCTCTCCAGGAGCGTTCGCAGATCTGCCCCGTAGTGTGTCTGATGCTGCCGCGTTCTACCGCGCCAAGGAGGGGAGCTCGACGGAGAAGGTGTTCTGGTCTCAGTATGCTGAGGCCGACCATCTGGTGCCCCTGAGCGACCAGCTAAAGCAGCTGGTCGAGCTCCACAAGGTCGCCGAACAGGCCATGAAGGGCCTCATAGTTCGGCTGTGGCCATTGGAAGCCATGCCTGGGAGCTACTTCGGGTTAGTGCAGCGGCTGGTGGACGCCTTTGTCCATGGATTGAAGTCATCAAGCGCTCGTGCATTGAAGGTGCCTGTCGGGCCCTTGCCCGTGCTAAAGTGCACCGGGCAAGCTGGATGCGGAGAAGTTTGTGACGGATGGGCCACCGAAGGGCAAGGATCATCGCAAGCCCGAAATGTACTATGAGGGAGTCCTGAAGGGTGCCCGCCGTATAGCGGATGAGTGCTCCAAAGATGTAATTTTTGAATAGACTCGCATTTGTTATCCCAGACGCTGAAAACTTGTTCATATGCGCTAAGCAACGCTTGTTAATTTAAAATATTACCTTATGCGGCCGTTTATCAAATTTGAGAGATGGCAAGTCGTTGGCTTCAGCCCCATGCCACAGTCTTTGGGGTGTTCGGGATAAACTTGACCGCTCTTGTTCCCATTCTTGGGTCCATCGAGGAGGCGCTCAACGCAACGAACAAGGCAACCGGACTTATAGTGCTTGAACACTCTCACTTAGCCATAGAATTCTATAATTTTAAATTTCGCAAAGCCCTAGTATTCGAAGACCGAGTTCGGGCGCTATCCACGCCTTTGGCCGGCAATGCCGTTCCTCGCTCTAAGCGGCATAAGTCTTTAGGGACCCGAAAAACCTCTCGAACAGCGACCGCTCTCGCCCTATCATGACGGGTCAGTTTTAGCTTTCTCCACCGAGGTGCTCAACCCAGCTCAACCGGGCACAATCGCAGTGGTTCTCCCATGCTACCTTAGCCGATATAACGGAACGTAAGGTACCAAAACATAGGAGCCGGGCAAACCCAACTATTGACCCAAGACATGATTCAGAGCCGATGCATATAATGCTATAAGTTCGGGGTGCCTCACTTGTGAAAGTGTTCGGACTTATCACACCATATTTTTGGGGTACTTAAGCCCCTGGTGTATTGGCCGTACCAAAGTGTACGGGTGCAACATGTCATAAAATGAACATATGTATAGATAAAGAAAGGAGTGCAATAATAGGCAAAAGCTATGTATTGTTTATGCAAAAGGTACGCAATGAAAGCGAACGATACAAATAGTGCGATAAGCAAGGGACGAGACTATTTAACATGTCCCCTCCAGGGGTAAGCTGCGGGATGGTATGTAAAACAGGTATAATGCTCGTAGTAGAGACCACCAACACTGACGAGCTACGCTTCCCTAGCTGTTGCATCGTGAGTTCGGCAATTCTAGTGCCGGACAGGACTTCTGGAAAACGGAGTCCTGAAAGTAAGAAAAAAAAGAAGAAAGAAAAGAATGAAACAATTGGGAGCCCCTGGTGCGGTCGAGCCGCATTCTGGGCGTGCCGTGGTCGTGCCCCTCTCCTTATGCCCATGGTATCTCGGAGCGTAGTTATGTACGCCAGCGTACTGGCTTCGCAATTTCGCGAGGGCTGGGGTTGGGGCCGGATTGCTACGCGTGCTTGGATCGTGCCAGGCGGTCTTGTTGTAGGTTACTCCGGGCGCGCTTGACAGTGTCCGGACGTTTAGTGGCCGGACTCGAGAATTGCTGTGAGAGGCTGCTTTGCACCTCCGCCGTGAGGGCTGCTGTGTGCTCCTCCGTTCGGAGAGAGCGTTCGGTGTTTCCATTGACCGTGATTACTCCTCGAGGGCCTGGCATCTTGAGCTTGAGGTATGCGTAGTGCGGCACCGCATTGAACTTTGCAAATGCGGTTCGTCCGAGCAGTGCATGATAGCCGCTGTGGAACGGGACTATGTCGAAGATTAACTCTTCGCTTCGGAAGTTATCCGGGGATCCGAAGACCACTTCGAGTGTAACTGAGCCTGTATAATTGGCCTCTACACCTGGTATGACGCCTTTAAAGGTCGTCTTTGTGGGTTTAATCCTTGAGGGTCTATGCCCATTTTGCGACCGTATCCCGATAAAGCAGGTTCAGGCTGCTACCGCCGTCCATTAGGACTCTAGTGAGGTGAAATCTGTCGATGATTGGGTCAAGAACCAATGCGGCGAATCCGCCGTGACAGATGCTAGTGGGGTGGTCCCTTCGATCAAATGTGATCGGGCGGGATGACCATGGGTTGAACTTGGGCGACCGGCTCCATCGCATATACGCCCCTTAGTGCACGCTTCCGCTCCCTTTTGGGTATGTGGGTTGCGTATATCATGTTCACCGTCCGCACTTGTGTGGGAAAGCCCTTCATCCTCTATTGTTCGTGGCCGGGGCTCTTCCTCGTCATCGCTATGCAGCCCCTTGTCATTGAGTTCGCACTTAACTTTCTTGCTTGCTTGAACACCCAACAATCCCTGTTGGTGTGGTTGGCTAGTTTTCGGGGTGCCATGTATCCGCACAGCGATCGAGTATTCGGTCCAAGTTGGGCCAGACCTGGGTATTTCTTTTGAATGGCTTCTTCCGCTGACCGGGTTTAGAGCCTCTGAATCCGGCATTGACTAGCGATATCTTCATCATTGTCGCCGTTAATGCGGCGCTTGTTCTTGTTGCGACGCGACCTGCCATTGCTGTCCTTGGTATCCGATCTACCAGGGTTTTTGGTCAAGTTGTTACTACGAGCTAGCTAGCTGTCCTCTCCCGCGCAAAAGCGGGTCATGAGTATGGTGAGGGCTGCCATGGATTTCGGCTTTTCCTGTCCTAGGTGCCGGGCTAGCCACTCGTCGCGGATGTTATGTTTGAAGGCTGCAAGGGCCTCTGCATCCGGATAGTCAATGATTTGATTTTTCTTGGTTAGGAACCATGTCCAGAATTGTCTGGCCGATTCTTCTGGCTGCTGAATTATGTGGCTGAGGTCATCGGCGTCTGGTGGTCGCACATATGTGCCCTGGAAGTTATCAAGGAATGCGGCTTCCAGGTCCTCCCAACAACCAATTGATTCTGCTGGCAAGCTGTTAAGCCAATGCCGAGCTAGTCCTTTAAGCTTGAGTGGGAGGTATTTGATGGCGTGTAGATCATCACCACGGGCCATGTGGATATGGAGGAGGTAGTCCTCGATCCAAACCGCAGGATCTGTTGTGCCATCGTATGATTCGATGTTTATGGGTTTGAAACCCTCTGGGATTTGATGATCCATCACTTCGTCTGTGAAGCATAGTGGGTGTGCGGCGCCTCTGTATTGGGCTATATCACGACGCAGCTCAAATGAGCTTTGTCTACTGTGTTCGGCCCGGCCGGAGTTGTTGTATCCGGCGTGACGGTTATCATCATGTGTCGTGGGGCGCCCACGCGATCCGTAGATCGATCTTGTTTGCCTTGCCTTGTCCTCCAATATGTTTTGCAGGTCTGGCGCGTTTCCCCGTGCCTTGGTCGAGCGGCGCCGGGGTGCGGCTTGAATGGAGGGTCTAGAGGCCTCTCTGTCAGCTGACCCGCAGGGGTGGCCGGTCGGCCACATCATGCGCTGGTGATGTAGGTTTGGGTGATGCTTCCTCTAATTGGGGTAGCAGCCTGCATTTGGGGTATCTCTTGGAGGGGCGTTCGAGTTCATACTCTTCGGCTGCAAGGACTTGATCCATCCGCCGCTTAGCAAATCTTGGTCGGCTCTAAGTTGTTGCTGCTTTTTCTTGAGGCTGCTTGCCGTGGCCATAAGCCTGCGTTTGAAACGCTCCTGTTCGGCGGGGTCCTCAGGCACGACAAATTCGTCGTCGTCGAGGCTTGCCTCATCTTCGGAGGGGGCGCATAATTATCGTCCTCTACCTCTCTTTACGCAGACCGTCGTGCGGACTTGCTTCTCCCTCCTCTGTCTTTGAATCGGGGGTTGTCTTGACCTTGTCCGGGGTGTTATTATCTCCGTGCGGACTCAACGTTTTTACTGTGGCGGGATTTAGAATGGCGCCGCTGACGTCGGCGCTTGGGTTGTTTCTTGGAGGGGTCATCCTCCGCCGTTCCATCGCCATTCCCATCTTTTGGGATGTCCACCATGTATATGTCATATGACGAGGTGCCTTCCAGTGCCCTGTAGGCGCTGGGTCTTGGTCGTCTCCGGCATCGTCGTCCATACCGTCGATGTCTTCGGAGTCGAAGTCGAGCATGTCGGTTAAATCATCGGCAGTGGCTACAAAGTGGGTGGTGGGTGGGCGTTGAATTTCTTCGTCGCGCATCCCAACCTTCATGACCGTAGTCCGGCCAGGGCTCTCCTGATAAAGAGAGAGACTTTAGTGAATTCAGGATGTCGCCAAAGGGCGAGTGCTGAAAGATGTCCGCGGCAGTGAACTCCATGACCGGCGCCCAATCGGATTCGATTGGCTGGGGCGCGGGAGGTTCGGAGTCCGGAGAGGAGTCCGTCACCTTGGAGTCACAGGGTTCGCAAAGGACAGGGATGGAGTTCGGCTCAATCGATGTTGAGATCGTAGCCCCCGAGGCGGCGTCCAACCACTCGTCCTCGATCGGGGGAGTCGGCTCCGAGCTAAGGGTCGGAGAGGACGCTGGTGCGGCCTCCAGGACACTGTTCGGCGGCAGAGCTAGATCGTGCCCATCGAGATAGTGCGGCGCACTTGGCTGTGGCTCGAATCCGTCGAAGATCAAGTCTCCGCGGATATCGGCCTTGTAGTTCAAACTACCAAATCTGACACGATGGCTGGGCGAAGCTTCGATCTGCTCCAGATGGCCAAGTGAATTGGCCCGCAGTGCAAAGCCGCCGAATACGAAGATCTGTCCGGGAGAAAAGTCTCACCCTGGACCGCGTCGTTGTTGATGATCGAAGGAGCCATCGGCCTAGAGGTGACGGCACAGAGGAACTCTCAATGAAAGCACCAATGTCGGTGTCAAAACCGGCGGATCTCGGGTAGGGGGTCCCGAACTGTGCGTCTAGGCGGATGGTAACAGGAGACAAGGGACACGATGTTTTTACCCAGGTTCGGGCCCTCTCGATGGAGGTAATACCCTTCTCCTGCTTGATTAATATTGATGATATGGGTAGTACAAGAGTAGATCTACCACGAGATCAAGGAGGCTAAACCCTAGAAGCTAGCCTATGGTATGATTGTTGTTCGTCCCTACGGACTAAAACCCTTCGGTTTATATAGACACCGAATAGGGTTAGGGTTACATGTAGTCGGTTACAATGGTAGGAGATCTACATATCCGTATCGCCAAGCTTGCCTTCCACGCCAAGGAAAGTCCCTTCCGGACACGGGACGAAGTCTTCAATCTTGTATCTTCATAGTCTAGGAGTCTGGCCAAAGATGATAGTTCGGCTATCCGGACACCCCCTAGTCCAGGACTCCCTCACTTACCATCCTGCAGTTTGCTGTTGTCTTGGATAAAGTGTAAACAAATAGTTTAATTGCCATCTTTGGACCCATTTTACTAACAATCTTTATCAGCTTCCTCACTTGATGCTGGTTCATCGATATCTCATTGCCCCATACGCAGAAAGGGTCGAAGCGTGGATCTTTACCAATGACATATGTACCTAAAAGCACCAAGTTAATATTAGAAGCTAAACAACAATTGCACAATGATGTAGTACAACACTCTTTTATAATATGTCTATATACATCCGTATGTGGTAGTCCATTTGAAATCTCTAAAAAGAAAAATATTTAGGAACGGAGGGAGTATCTTATAACATCCAATATACTCACATATTAGATGAATTAACATCTTATATTATGGGCCGGAAGGAGTTTAGTGCATTCTTACAAATTATCGGCTGATTAACTGCTGCGGTATCCATGGGTTACAGTTAGTTTGAGCTAGTTCGGGCTCAAATAGCCCTAAAGTATATCTAAACACGAGGGCTAGTTTGAGCTAGTTGCATATATAACCCACCCAAAAAAACTATCCAACCCAAGAAGTACTAATTGGAGCTAGTTCTCCTAGTGCATTTATTGTCAATCTAACCCTGCCATCCAAACAACTCTTTGGATGGAGTTAGTTCAGGGTTAGTCATGAGCTAGAAACTAACTCTAACCTGTGGCTAAGTTGAGTATCCAAACAGGGTTGTGTTGTTGTTGTTGCTGCTGCTCTTCTACGTATATCTAGACATCATTAGAACATTAATGTAACACTCTTCCTTGTTGCTATGTAGCCTAGGATTGCATATTTAGACATTAAGTACAGTGCATGTTGCTATGTAGCCTCAGATATATTACATATGGCCCTAGTTAACCTAACGATAAATGGGTTGCAGATATATTCAGTTAAAAGTCCGATTCACCGATTAGTCCCTTATCAGTCGCCGGCCTATATGGTACCAGCTACCGATATCCTGAAACGTGAGCAGATATAATCCATGGGATAAAACTAAACTCGATGAAAAACAGCAGTCGTTCCCAAAATTGTCCTGTGTAGGTACATCGAGAAGCATGTTAAGCACAACAGGCTAAACATCGACAAAAATTATCCATGGCAGACAAAATAATCTCCCAAAGATAGCTTCAGTGTGCAGGTTTAAGCACGCTAGTAAAGCAAAACAAGTGGAAAGGTGTGCTAACTGCAACAGGCCTAACATTTGACAACAAGCAAACATAGTCATTCAAACTGGTATTGTGCCGGTCTAAGTACACTGGTTATTGTTAAATAAAAATAGAAAGGCGTGTTAACTACAAGATGCAACAACCAAATGTAGTCATTTATAGTGGCATTGTTGAAATTGGTACTGATGAAATTGAACTGCACAATTCATACTTGCACATATAGAACATCACGTTGTGAATAACTAGAATAAACAAGGCATACTACGAACAACCAAAGATAGCATTTGAAACTGTACATATGCTAACTACAAACAACCGAACAATCAAAAAACTTTAAAAGAGGCATATACTAGCTAAGCAAATATATGCATTCCTATCGGTATGTTTAAAACTGGATTGATGAAATGTACTGCACAGTAAATAATTGCACATATAGAGCATCACATTGTGAACAATTGAAATAAACAAGGCATACTGCAAACAACCAGATACAGAAATTAAAACTGGACATATTCTCACTATACTACAAAAGGGACTCGACAAAACAAATCATGGGTTTCCCCTTGTGAAGAGGCACGGCAAAACAAATCATGGGTTTCCTCACTTGTCACAAATGGGCTCGTTCCTGTGGGAAGAGCACGGACCCTGGATGTGCTCCATGTTGTCGCAGATGGGATCCTTCCCCTTGGAAGAGCACGGCTGTAGGGTGCCCTCTGTGATGTCGCAGACGGGCACTTTCCCCTTGGAAGAGCATATGGGCTCTTTCCCCTTGGAAGAGCTGGAGAGAGTGCCCTCCTCGTGGTCACCGTCGATGAGGTCTGACTTGGAAGCTGTGGATCCCAAGCCAGCGGCGCAGAACGTGTCCTTTAGAAATGACAAAAGGGGCTCGATGGTGATGTAGAATGGCAAATTGTTGACAGCGAGCCAGAGGATATCAGCGGCGGGGCCATGGATGAGATCGACGGCGGTTGAACTCAAGGGGTTGGGGGTGGGCCACTTAATGTGTGACATAGCCCGCCTCAGGCCGTCGCTGTCGATGACCTCAATGTCGTAGCCAGGGGCCGAGACATGCCCGCATACTCTATCCCGCTGCTTGAGTGCATGCTGCCAGTAATGGTCGTCAGCTTCCTCGGCGACGTCGGGCGAAGAGACCACTATACACCTCTTTTGGGCCAGTCGCTTCTCGAGCTCCACGGGAAGCGTAGCCAGGCTTAGGCTGCGACGCTCTGGAGTGGGGGATGGGGATGGGTATTTGTGGGAAAGGGGGCATTTGGCACGCGTCATATAAGAAACTCAGGGCGGCCTGGGTATGGAGATCGGTGGGTAAGCTACACGGGAAAACCAGCAGATGTTGACAATGGAGGCCTTGCGGCGGGGCAGCGGTGGCGGGGATCTTGCTAGGGTTTCGAGCGAGGGAGGGTGTGTGTGTGTGTGCGCGCGCGCACGCTCGAGGAGGTTTTGGTGTGTGTGTGTGTGTGTGTGTGTGTGTGTGTGTGTGTGTGTGTGTGTGTGTGTGTTGTGTGTGTGTGTGTGGAGGGGGGCGCGGGGTGTTTGAGGAAATGACACGGGTATTGAAAATTTTACTATGCGCGAGTGAAATGCCGGGCTATTGAAAATTTTGATGATAGTGCATCGCACATGGTCCGGAGATAACAACCGTGTGTTATGAAACAGAAAAACCCTTGAGGTGGGAAAATATGTTCTAGGGATGCAGGCGGGATTGGGAACAAGAAACATCGCACACGGTCCGGAGATAACAACCGTGTGTTATGAAACAGAAAAACCCTCGAGGCGGGTAGATATTTTCTAGGGATGCAGGCGGGATTGGGAACAAGAAACATCGCACACGGTCTGGAGATAACAACCATGCGTTATGAAACAGAAAAACGCTCGAGGCGGGAAAATATTTTTTAGAGGGGAGCCTCGTGGAGCCCAAAGTACTGTGCGGATGTGTGCGTGACAGGGGCACCGGCGTGGCACACGGTTAGTGATACGTCTCCAACGTATCTACTTTTTCTCACGCTTTCCTCTTGTTCTGGACTATAATTTGCATGATTTGAATGAAACTAACCCCGGACTGACGTTGTTTTCAGCAGAATTAAACCATGGTGTTGTTTTTGTGCAGAAATAAAAGTTCTTGGAATGGAACGAAACTTCACGAGGAATTTTTATATAATAAATGAGAATTTAGGGAGCCAAGACCTACCGGAGAGGGGCCCCTGGTTGGGCACAACCCAACAGGGCGCGCCCCCCTCTCCTGGTGCGCCCAGGTGGATTGTACCCACCTGGTGGACCCGCTGCCGACCCCCCTGATACTATAAAATCACATATTTCCAGAAAAAAAATCAGGAAGAAAGAATTATCACGATCCACGAGACAGAGCCACCGCGAACCCATGTTCTTCCTCGGGAGGGTAGTTCAGGAGTCCGTTTGGGGCTCCGGAGAGGGGGATCTTCATTCTTCGTCATCACCAATTCCATGATGCTCCCCACCGGGAGTGAGTAATTCCTTCGTAGGCTCGCTGGTCGGTGAGGAGTTGGATGAGATTCATCATGTAATCGAGTTAGTTTTGTTAGGGCTTGATCCCAAGTATCCACTATGTTCTTAAATTGATGTTGCTATGACTTTGCTATGCTTAATGCTTGTCACTTTGGGCCCGGGTGCCATGAACCCAAATCTAAACCATTTATGAATTCATCATTATATCCATGTTTTAGATCCGATCTTGCAAGTTATAGTCACCTACTATGTGTTATGATCCGGTAACCCCGGAGTGACAACAACCGGGCCCACTCCCGGTGATGACCGTAGTTTGAGGAGTTCATGTATTCATTATGTGCTAATGCTTTGTTTCGGTTCTCTATTAAAAGGAGGCCTTAATATCCCTTAGTTTCCAATATGGACCCCGCTGCCACGGGAGGGTAGGACAAAAGATGTCATGCAAGTTCTTTTAATAAACCACGTATGACTATTAAGGAATACATGCCTACATTATATCGATGAACTGGAGCTAGTGCCGTATCGCCCTAGGTTATAACTGTCACATGATGAATATCATCCAACAAGTCACCGATCCAATGCCTACGAATTTATTTATATTGATCTTGCTGCGTTACTATTACTATCATCACTATTACACTTGCTACAAATAAATGCTATCACTGTTACTGTTATCATTGTTGTAGTCACTACTATCAAACTATCAAACTACTTTGCTACTATCACTTTGCTGCAGATAATTAATCTCTAGGTGTTGTTGAATTGACAACTCAGCTGCTAATACCTTCAAATATTCTTTGGCTCCCCTTGTGTCGAATCTATAAATTTGGGTTGAATACTCTACCCTCGAAAACTATTGCGATCGCCTATACTTGTGGGTTATCAAGACCTTTTTCCGGCGCCATTGCGGGAGAACATAGCTATATTTGTTGAGTCACTTGGGATTATTATCATATTATCACTATGAAGAATCTGAAGGATCCAAAGACTAAGATTTATCCCTCAAAGACGAGGGGAGGTAAGGAACTGCCATCCAGTTCTACTTTAGATTCACCTTCCATTGTGATTAAACTTGCAACACCACCACATGCTATCAATTCTAATATGTCGCAAGTTATTTATGATGCTACTTCTACTATGAATGATGCTTATGATGATGCTAGTACCTTGTTTGATAATCATGATGTGCCACTTGGTGAATTTCTTGACGAACAAATTGCTAGAGTTATACAACATGATGTTGTTGAATCTGATGATGAGCTTGAAACCGAAACTCCTGAAACACCTGCTAGAACTAGCCTTCCTAGATATGAATTTCCTAAGGTACCGGAAGGTTATATTATGAATGAGGAGACAACTAGAGATATTTTTGCTTGTAAGGATAGAGATGATCTAGAAAAATTACTATGCAAGTATAAAAAAAAATCTCTGAATGCTAGAATGAAATGTGATCCTAAGTTTGCTACTTCACCTATCTTTATTGCTGATAAGGATTATGAATTCTTTGTCAACCCAGAGTTAATTACTTTGGTTGAATCCGGTCCTTTCCATGGTTATGAAACTGAAACTGTTGTGGCACATCTCATTAAGTTGAATGATATAGCCACCCTTTTTACTCATGATGAGAAAACTCGTTATTACTTTGTTCTCAAATTATTTCCTTTCTCATTAAAGGGTGATACTAAAGCTTGGTACAATACTCTTGCTCCTGGTTGTGTGTGTAGTCCCCAGGATATGATGTATTACTTCTCTGAAAAATATTTTCCTGCTCATAAGAAATAAGCTGCCTTACAGGAAATATTTAACTTTGTTCAGACTAAAGAAGAGAGTCTCCCACAAGCTTGGGGGAGGCTTTGCCAGTTACTTAATGCTTTGCCTGATCATCCTCTTAAGAAAAATGAAATACTTGATATCTTCTATAATGGACTAACCGATGCTTCTAGGGACTTCCTAGATAGTTGTGCTGGTTGTGTTTTCAAGGAATGAACTATTGCTCAAGCTGAAGAATTATTGAATAACATATTGAAAAATTATGATGATTGGGATCTTCCTAAACCACCGGTTAAATCCACTCCGAAGAAGAGGGGTATATTATATCTCAGTCCCGAAGATATGCAAGAGGCAAAGAAATCTATGAAGGAAAAAGGTATTAAAGCTGAGGATGTTAAAAATTTACCTCCTATTGAAGAAATACATGGGCTTGATACACCACCACTACCTAAGGTGGTAGAGGTAAATTCTCTAATGAAATTCAATGAAAATGATAATCCTCACAATATGCATCCTAGACAATGCCTTTATGAGTTTGAAAACTACATTAGGAAACAAGATCACTTCAATGCAAATGTTATGAAACAGTTGAAATATAATTCTGATATGATTGCTCGCTTGAGTGACTTGTTATTTAGAATTTCTAATGATGTTAGAGGTGTTGGAAAACATGCTTCTATGGTACAAACTCAGTTAGAACAAGTTGCTAAATCACAAAGAGAATTACTTGATGAAATGAATTATAATATGCATGACTTTGCTGTTAGAGTTGCAACTAGAGGAGGTAAAATGACTCAGGAACCACTTTATCCCGAGGGACACCCAAAAAGAATTATACAAGAATCACAAAGAAACAACACCACTGCAGCTAGTCCTTCTAAAATGAAAAGGAAAAAGAAAAATGATAGGACTTTGCACACTTCTAGTGAACCTGAAATAGAGAAACCTCCGACAATGAAAATGAAACTTCTATCTCGATCTTTGAAACTCAATCTGGTAATGAACACTCACCTAATGATAATGAAAAAGATAATGATGAGGTTCATGAAGATGCTCAACCAAATGATAAAGAACCAGATAATGATGTTGAGATAGAACCACCTGTTGATCTTGATAACCTGCAACTTAGGAATAAAAGATATGATAAAAGAGACCTTGTGGCTAGGAAACACGTTAAAGAAAGAGAACCGTGGGTTCAAAGACCTATGCCTTTTCTACCCAAGACAACTAAAAAGAATGATGATAAAGAATTTGAACGCTTTGCTGAAATGCTGAGGCCAGTCTTTTTGCGTACTCGCTTGACTGATATCTTGAAAATGCCTCCTTATGCAAAGTATATGAAAGACATCATCACAAATAACAGAAAAATATAGGAAGCTGAAATCTCCACTATGCTTGCTAATTATACTTTGAAAGATGGAGTACCTAAAAAACTTGGAGATCCGGGAATACCAACTATACCTTGCTCTATCAAAAAGAATTATGTGAAAACTGCTTTGTGTGATTTAGGAGCTGGTGTTAGTGTTATGCCTTTTTCTTTATACAAAAGACTTGATTTGTATAAACTCACACCTACTGAAATATCTTTGGAAATGGCTGAAAAGTCCACTGCCATACCTATCGGTATCTGTGAGGATGTGCCCGTTGTTGTTGCTAATGTTACTATTTTGACTGACTTTGTTATACTTGAGATGCTCGAGGACGACAACGTGTCGATTATCCTTGGTAGACCCTTCTTGAATACTGCAGGGGCTGTTATTTATTGCAATGAAAGCAAGATCACTTTTCATATTAATGGTAATGAGCATACGGTGCACTTTCCGAATAAACAATTCCAAGTGAATGGTATCAATGTTATTGAAAAATCTCCAACAGTCACTATTGGAAGTTTTCAAATACCTCTACCTACTGTCAAAAAGAAATATGAAATGCTTATTGTTGGGGAGACGCAAATCCCCATTGAGGTAACTTAGTGATTTACGAAAGTTCTTATGTTTCGTGCTAATCGAAAGTGGTTGTTAATAAGACCTGATCAACCTTATTAATGAATCATTTTTTAGCGGTATGAAATTGATGAATTTAGTAAGCACTACCTTCTGCCCCTACCTTTTGTTTTTTGTTCCTATTAGTTAAATAAAATAAAATGCCATGTTTCGCCTGTTTTCTGAATTTCTCGTGCAATAAAAAAATGACCCAAAAATAAAAGTTCTCAGAATGCCCTGAAAACTTAATACGGTTTTTTTAATATTTCTGAATTTTTGGTGCAAATAATACGAGAGGGAGGTGCAGTAGGTGGGCACAACCCACCTGGGCGCGCCAGGACCCCCAGGCACGCCCTGGTAGGTTGTGGTCCCCACGTGGCCCCCCTCACTTACCTCTTCATCCCACATCATCACTTACCCCTAGAAAAAATCCCCATTGCTCTCTCTCTTGTGTTCTTGAGCTCGAACCCGCAGATTTCGATCTCTTTGCTTGAAGCTCCGTTTCCGAAACTGTTTCGGGGAATTGTTGCTTGGTATGTGACTCCACCATTTGTCCAATTAGTTTTTATTTTAGTGGTTTATACTTTGAATAATTAGCTACTCTTGCTGCTGCTGTAGATGTGCTTGCATGTTGAACTCTTAGTGTTCTAAGTAGTTTGAATGCTTGCTATGGCCTCTATGTATCCCTATGAGTAGTTGCTATCAATTTCATAAAGTTTTGTTGACAAATTTTTGTCACCTCAAAATTTTTTTTTAGAAAATTGTATGCGGACATGAATATCTTCAGGAAGTTTGGCTCTAAGAAGAACTCCAAGGGTGTTATTGGGGAGTCTTATGACAGTGATCTCCACCTTTGGAGGTTGGCGGAGGTACGGCCGTGTGAATGGCCGCACACCCCGTTCCTGCAAGAGGCTGGAATTCCTGAGGAGTTCATGCAATATATTGCTAATGCCGGCCTTACCGACTTCATCGCAGATGAGTGTGACCAGCACCAAATCCTCACAAACATCTTTGTTCAGAGCTTTACTTTCTTGCCTAGAAATAATCCTCCTGAAGTGAGCTTTGATTTATATGCCGAAAACCATCAGATACCACTTAATAAATTTTGTGACATATGCATGATCCCTTCTGATGGGAGCTTGGCTGAGCCTAGGTCGGCTGAGTTTGAGGCCTTCTCTCGCACTTTGACAGTGGGTGATGAGAGAGGAGTGTCAGCCATCACTGCTGGTGTCTTACATTTTCCTGCAGTTCGTTACTTTGCACGCTTCATTACCAAATGCTTGCTTGCTAGAGAGAAGGTGGGTGTGCCCAGTTCACCAAACCTTGTTGTTTTACATCGTGCATTAGAGAGTGACAACACTTATAGCTTGGGATCTATTGTGGCTCGTCGCCTCCATCTTAATAAATCTCAGGGTAAAATACATGGTGCGATTGTTGCTACTCGTTTGGCGGCTCACTTCAATGTTGAGATACGCCCTCATGATTATCCTCTCACTAAGGTTTACCTAGACCTTGCAGCCATGGATCACCATCACTTTCTTGCACATGATCGTCCTGACATTGCCATTCCTTACAACCCTGTTTATAGCATTGAAACTCGTGATGTTATTCCATTGCATGCGCCTACTTTGTTTGATTCTGCTACCAGGGGCAGATACCAGATTATGCCTGCAGACATCATCGCCTATTGGAACGCTCACGCTGCTGTAGAGGCTGCTCAAGAACCTCAGCAGTGGGATGAGTGGATGCCTGCCCCTCAGGATCCCTACTACCCTCCAGGCTACTGATTGATTACCAAGTAAGGCCAAAATCCTAAGCTTGGGGGAGTACATGTTTCTCACCGACATTATATTCATGTTCACATATCATTCTATTTGTCGGTGTTCACACTTTTTCATTGTATCATCCGTGCTTAGATTTATTTTCTTGCTTTCTTCTTGTGTGTTTGAAAAACTTTAGAAAAACCAAAAAAATTAGTTGTAGTAGTTTACTTTTTATGCATGCTTAGTAGTAGAATTAAAAATAAAACCCAAATCCTTGTTCTTCTTTTGCTTGTTGGGAGCTTTCCCGTGTAAATAGTTTTTCTCGTTTTTGCTTTTTCCTTGTATTTGCTTGTTTAAGAAAACCGAAAACTCCAAAAATATTTTAGTGTGTTTCTCTGAATTTCTTTTCTTTTTTCGAGTCCTACCGAGGAGAAGACCACGATGAAAATGTTGAGTGGCTCCCATATGAATAATTGTTGAACTAATAAATAGCACATTTTACCTTGTCTTCTCCTGTTGAATAAAACGTTTTACAAATTGTAGTTTAGTCCATGACACTCTTGCACTATTATTATTTTCTTATTTTTCGGTCGTGCAAGTGAAAGGCAATAATGACGATATTCGATGAACTGGTTGCGGCAAAGAGAAACTGGTATGAACTCGACTTCTTCTGTTTGTGTAAATATGTTTAACCTAGTATCCAGGCTTCAGCCTATTATGATTAAACATGTTTGCAATGACAATTAGAGATTATAGTTTCTCATGCCATGCATAATTAGCTAGGAGTTGATAATGATTTATCTTGGATATCAACATAGCGTTAAAATGATTGTGATGTAGTATGATGATATGGTATCCTCCTCCGAATGTTCGAGTGGCTTGACTTGGTACATGTTCATGCATGTAGTTGAATCAAAACCAACATAGCCTCTATGATATTTATGTTCATGGTGTTCATATCCTACTCATGCTAGTGTCCAATGTTACGTATGCATAATGCCTGGTTATGATCGTTGTTTCTCTCTACCTGGTCGCTTCTCAATCTTAATTGCTAGCCTTCACCTGTACTAAGTGGGAATTCTGCTTGTACACCAAAAACCTTGAACCCAAAGTTATTCCAGATGAGTCTGTCGGATGTGGGGTTCCGGCAAACCCTTAAGGTTCGAACTCTGGGGTGTGCGCGAAGTATTTACCTCCAACCGATCTACGCCCTAGCTCACTAAGATCTCGCAGACGAACTCGCAACACAGAAAGACACGAGGTTTATACTGGTTCGGGCCACCGTTGTGGTGTAATACCCTACTCCAGTGTGATGGTGGTGATTGCCTCTTGGGCTGATGATGAACAGTACAAGGGAAGAACAACCTCCTGAGGTTGAGGTGTTCTTGTGCCTGGCTAACTTGTGTGGGTGAGAGCTGGGTGAATTGCCCGATGCCCCTACTGTGATGGCTAGTTCTACTTATATAGGCCCCGGTCCTCTTCCCAAATATCGAGCAGGAAGGGAGCCAACATCGGCGGGCAAATTTGAAGGGGGACAGCTAGTACAAGCTATCCTGACAAAAGTGGTCTTCGCCTGCGAAAAGCTCACGAGTGGTGACGCCGTCTTGGGCTCCATGATGACCTCCGTCTTGCCGTCCTCCTGGTCTTGGTCTCGCTGCACAAATATAGCAACCTTTGCCTGATTCCTCGGTACTCTTCGCCTGCACTGGCCTCCTTAGCACCAAAGAGGAAATAAGGACACTGCACGCACTAGCGCCCGCCTGGTGCCATTCGTCATGGCTCACGTCACGAGAGCCTCGTGAGGTTTTCCCCGCCTTGATATCTCCGCTCCTCGTGAGCCTGCCTGGCTAGGCTACTCCAGAGGAGGTCTTGCCTCGTCCACCTCGCGAGGGTCTTGGATGCCTTGTTGATGAAGATGGGACGTACGGCCTGCTGGCTTAGCTGCGCTGTGGGCCGCATGCAGGCAAGTCTAGGACCCCCGTTCCCAGAACGCCGACAGTAGCCCCCGGGCCCAAGGTGGGCTCGGGCTTGGCTTCGCGGCGAAGCCAAGGGTCAAGTTTGGAGCACCGCGGGCCCCAAAAGCCTGCGGCCTCGGTTGACGCGTGGCGGTTGATTGGACGTGGGCGTCCCCGCTTCCCCATGCTACCTTTGAATCTGCCTAGCTATGTGGCCCCCGCGGCCTACACGGTTATTCCTCCGTCGTCTGCGCCTTGCTTCCCCAATCCCCCTGCTTCCTCGAGACTCTGTTTCTCCAATCTGACTTGCACTCCGCCTGCTTCATCGCCATGGCACCGAAACAAGCTGAAAAGGGGAAGAGACCTCTATCCCTGCCTGCTCTGCCTCCGTCCTTTGTGCCGGCGCTCAGCCGGTCTCGGGTGCTCAACGACGAGGCCATGGACATGGTGCGCCCGATGCTTGCCTCCAGCTTCAACGAGTGAGGGGAGACGGTGGCTTGGCCTGCGTCTCACACTCGCACGGGTCAGGCGGCCACCGAAGTCCCAATCTTCACTGATGCCCTCTGGGCTAGCCTGATTCCTCCCTTCTCTGCCTTCTTCAAGGCGGTGCTTGAGCATTATCAGATCCACATGCTGCATCTTGACCCTCAGTCCATGACTCTCCTCGCCGTCTTCGCCTTCGTGTGCGAAGCCATGGTTGGCATTGCCCCTTCTATGGACCTCCTCCTCCATTTCTTCTCATTGCATCTAATTGACCCTCATCAAAGCTCAGCGTGCATGAGCTTCCAGTCCGCGGCCGCGACGGCGGGCGAGGGGATCGACTTCGAGCTTCCTCCATCCATGGGCAAATTTCAGACACGATGGGTGTTCGTCGATGCCGGCGTGCTCAGTCCTCTGCTCAAGGCACCGCCAGGGCCCGTTGTTCCTAACTCCGGCTGGAGCCATCAGCGACTCACGAGCCCCCGCCTTGCCCACGTCTGGCTCAGGTTGAGGTTGCTGAAGGATCGTGGCATGACCGCGCCGATGGTGGTGAAGGAATTCGTCAAGCGCCGGGTTGCTCAGCTTCAGCGCCATTCTCGCCCAATGTGGACCTTGCTCAACAGCCAGGACCACATGAGGTTTCAGGAGTTTGGGCTCCTTCTTGGGACGCGGCAGACAATGCTCAAGGTCCTGACGGGTGTCCCTTTGCCGGCTGAACTGCCTGGGAAGAATTGCTTACTGTACCGCTGCAAGAACAAGGATGAGTTTGCAGAGAGCATGCCTCCTTTTGATGAGTGGGGGCCACGGCCGATCGGCCTGGAGGGGCCTCATGAGAACCCCGTCGTCATGGTTCCCTTCCTTGCCCCTGGTGCTGAGCTCGCCCCAAGTGACGGTGCAGGTGGGCGAGCTCCGGCGGAGGCCGGTGGCTCGAGTGCTGAGGAGCACGTGCCAAGTGGTGATCCTGGGGCATCGTCCTCAGGAGCCTGCCATCCCCCACCTGAGGCGCCGGTTGCTGAGGAGACGCGGCATGCGACTCCCGAGGCCAAGGCTCTAGGAGCCTCGGGAGGTCGGGGTGAAACGGTGCCTGGCTGTTTGCCGCAACCGGGCACCCCTGAAGATATCCTTCCAGGCTCTTCTTCGGCCCCGCCACGCACCGGCCGTCACGTCCAGTGTTTCGGTCGTCTTTGTGTGGACTTCGAGGAGCTCCGCAAGAGGAAAGGATCCCCTAGCGTTAGCAACATCTTTGGACCGCTGAAGCTGAGGAAGTACATCGCCATTGACGTGTAAGTATCGTATCGCTGTGGCTCCTTGTGTGCCGTTTTCCATCTCCTGACGTCAGTTCTTCAGGGCTCCTTCCGTCGAGGCGGCTGCGCCTCCTGAGAAACGGCCTCCTCCTTCCTCGACTCCTCCATCGGCCTTGAGCGTTCCTGATCTGCTTACCGCCCCTGGAGCAGGGATGGTTGGGGGAGCATCTCCGCCTTCGTGGCGCGCTGAGCCCGCGGCTTTGTCACTCCTCCCCCATGGTCAGGCGTGGAGCTTGGCGGGCGTGCCCAAGACCCCTCCTTTGCTCATAGACAGCAGCTGGTTGGCTTCGGTCTTTGGCTCCTCTTCATGCAGCGTGCCCCGATCGGCTCGGGCTTCTCACGAGGACTGGCTGACATCGAGTGCGGCCTCATCCCCCAGCCCCCTGCCTGGAGGTGGCGCGTCACTTGGCGCCCCGCCCGCTGCCCCGGAGGTGGAGAACGAGGTGGGCCGAGCGTTCGAGCTCGAGCGAGGGTGGAGCGTAGTTCGTCATGATCTCTTCCAGGAGGCGATGGGCGTGATGAGTCGACTGGGTGAAGAGCTTGCTGGTGTTGACTCGCGCCTTGAGGCTGAAGGTCTTCGGCTGGTGGAGGAGCGGCGCAAGCTGAAGGTGGCCATCGACCTCGGCCGCTATCAGCGCGACTTTGAGAATGCGAAGGCCGAGGCGTCCCTCAAGATTGCCCATGAAGCCCGTTCGCGAGCCTTGGAAGAGGCTCGCGAGACTGACTGTCATCGCGAGGCTGCGGAGAAGCGCACGTGGGAGCTCCAGGCCTAGAGCGCGTCCCTTGAGCAGCAGGTGGAGGCGTACAGGGCCGCTCTGGCATCGCTGAGGGGGACGCCCGCAGAGGATGACGGGGTCCGGAAGCGCGGCGAGGCGCTGGCCCTGGAAGCCGTGGAGCGCAGCCTCGAGCTCAAGCAACTGGAGACGAGGGAACGTCAAGTTGCTCAAGCAGAAGATGCCATCGGGGCTCGCGAGGCCAGAGTCGAGGAGGAGGTCAATCGCCGGGTGGCCGAGGTTCGCGCAGACCTGGAGGGTAGGTACGACCTGAAGCTGAAGCTCGCGGGTACGGAGGATGCGGGCAGGGCCGCTGCCCTCAGGCCCAGGTTGGATGAGGCTGAGAGGCGCTCGGAAGCCATGGCCGCCGCCTTAGTTACAGTGCAGGCGGACTTGGCCTCCGCCCGCACCGAGCTGCGTTCCCTTCGGAGGCGGTTTGATGATGCTGAGGCCGTCACACGGCAAAACATGGAGGAAGTGCTCCAACGACGGACGCTGGAGCGCGAGCATGCCCTATGCTTCAGGATCTCCGGAACAGGGCCAATATCGCCCTGGGCCATATTTGCGACGTGGAGGCGCCGGCCCCTTACTCGAATAATTATGCCAGCCATCTGACCTTCTTCACCGAGGTGGTGACGTGCCTGGAGGTCCGATGCGCGAGCTTCGCCCGGCTTGTGGAGGAAAGGGTCGTGGCACGCTTGAGCGCGCTCTCTCCGTGTCTTGACCACCTCCTGAATGCCGACCCCAACTTTGATTTCGACGATGCCATCGCCCCCGTACCCACGGCTGTCCGGGGCGACCTGGCGCGTTGGGTTGAGGACAATGTGGACGCGTTGGTCAGGGCCTTCACCTCGGAAGATGACGCGGTGGTGGTCGCGGCAGACGAAGGCGACGAGGTTGACGACGGCGACAGGGGAGTCGCCGACGGCGGTGACGACGCCGACATGGACGATGACGACGCGAGTGACGCGTCCGCGGGTGATGCAGCGAGCGACATTTCTGGCTGACCCCATGTTCTCCTGTCGTTTCATCCTGTACACAAAACTCGGGCGTGGCCCTTGGAAAACTTGTAAGAGCATTTTGAGAGGGGGAGCTCCTCATGTAAGCAAATTGCAGTTTTACTTTCCTATGCGGTGTGAGTTTGTGTCCTCGCGGACTCGTGTATCCAGGTGCGAGTTTTCTGTCATGGTTTACCTTAGTCAGTGCCGGCTTTGAGCTGGGTCACGAGACGTCGAGTCTCTGAGAATCCTGCGGAGCTTGTCGCCCCGTCAGAAGGGGCCCCACGAGAGGTAAGCTCCAGTTGCAGTGCTAGCGTGTGCTTGGCGTGCACGTGTTTCGCGCAGTCCCGCTCGCGAGGAGCTCGTGAGGGGAAGGCGACGGACATGAGTCCCAAACAAAAAAAGATCCAGAAGGCAAGAAATCGCTCGAACGAGAAAAGGACCCCCCACGTGCAACGATAAAAACTCGGTTTCAACTCAAATCCAGATCCAGAAAGCAAAGCTACAGAAAGAGAGATCCAAAGCAAAAGGCCGCGTCCGGCACCTAGTCTAGTCTTCTAGTCTTCAAGTCTTCTCAGCAGCGTAGAGCTAAGTGCTGCCACTAGGCATGGGAGGGAGCCCCAGGGCCTGAGGCCGGCACCCTTGAGACTCCGGGGTGTGTATAGCCCCAACTCATTATTACGTGAGAGTGTCACGGGCGGCGAGCTTCACAGGCACTGGGCCTTCTTCACAGGTACCGGCCTTGCTTCATATCGCCAGACGAGGGCCCCGCCTTGCGCCACCCTTGACCTCCTTTGAGCCGACCGGTCACCGGGACGACTCGAAGGAGGGAAAGAGGACGCCAGCGGTGCCCCCGGCGACCACAGGTCCTCTGCCGGGGGAAGGGTTGTCGAGGCCTCCCCGGCAGAGGGCCTACCTCCGGGTGTCGCCGGGCGTCGCGCGCCACGGGGAGGGGCCTTGTTCCTGGCTCCCAGTGTGTCTCCATTGTTGGAACGGGTGCCGCCGTGCCAGGGTCGTCGATCGACGCTGCAACCTGATTCATCTGCAGCCCATGGTTAGCATAAGCCTGTTCCTGAGAGATTAGTGGTACCCTGTCGTTGCCGTTGCCGGCGCGATCATTGTGGTTCTCCGTTGGTTCTTGGAAGGCTTCGACCCCTAGCGCCCCCTCTCCCCAATCTTCTCCAATGAATGAGCCGAGGTCGTCCTCTGGTGCGTACCCTTTATCTATCATGCGGGGCACGTAGGCTTCCGGGGCCGTCACCCCGAATACCTTGCCATGGTGCCCCATGCTCCATGTTGCTTGGCCCAGGGTGGCGCCCTGAGGATGGTAGCGTGGCATCCGGCTGGGACCATGAAGGGCGACGCTTGCGCTCGTGCTTGTCGCGGGCGGCATGGGGGAGTCGGAGCCCCCTACGCCACTGGCCGTGCTGATGTTGATGAAGCCCCCGGGCGTAGTTGATGGCACACGGATGTGGTGAGGTTCACCGCGCGGCCCTGCAGTGGCCTGAGGAGGAAGTCGATAGCAGAAGGGTGGTGCTCCCGACGCCGCTGCATCCAGCAGCTCGGCAACACGCTCCAGCAACGTATCCCAGTCGCTCTCCATCAGCCTGCATCACAACAGCTCCCTTGCCACCGTGAGTGCCGCACGCATGTTTTCTTGCTCCCGCCGTGAGTGCGGCGCCGTTGCTGCGGCATGACTCGTCGCTCTTGCCGCGACTCGTACTTGCCGCGGGGTGAGGGTGGATGACGCCTAGCCGTGCTGTTCATGCCCGGTGGAGTTTGGCAGCGCTCGCGCTGCCTGGAGTGCGGGGTCGAGATCTTCATGGGTAGGCGGCGCTCCCCGGGCTGGCCAGGCTGCCCAGCGACTGGAGCCGGCCCTTGAGTTGCCGGACATCGTGGCTGTGTAGCGTCGACGAGCTGGTTGGTGGAGAAGAAGCTCCGACGCACCCCTACCTGGCGCGCCAAATGTCGGATGTGGGGTTCCGGCAAACCCTTAAGGTTCGAACTGCAGGGGTCTTGTGAAGTCTTTCCCTCCTACCGATCTACGCCCTAGCTCACTAAGATCTCGCGGACGAACTCGCAACACAGAAAGACACGAGGTTTATACTGGTTCGGGCCACCGTTGTGGGGTAATACCCTACTCCAGTGTGTTGGTGGTGGATTGCCTCTTGGGCTGATGATGAACAGTACAAGGGAAGAACAACCTCCTGAGGTTGAGGTGTTCTTGTTCCTGGCTAACTTGTGTGGGTGAGAGCTGGGTGAATTGCCCGATGCCCCTACTGTGATGGCTAGTTCTACTTATATAGGCCCTGGTCCTCTTCCAAAATATCGAGCGGGAAGGGAGCCAACATCAGCGGGCAAATTTGAAGGGGGACAGCTAGCACAAGCTATCCTGACAAAAGTGGTCTTCGCCTGCGAAAAGCTATGGTGGTGACGCCGTCTTGGACTCCACGATGACCTCCGTCTTGCCCTCCCCCTGGTCTTGGTCTCGTTGCACCAATATAGCATCCTTTGCCTGATGCCTCGGTACTCTTCCGCTGTTGGCCTCCTTAGCACCAAAGAGGAAATAAGGACCTTTGCGCCCGGTGCCCTTTGGCGCCCACTTTGGTGCCATTCGTCATGGCTCACGTCACGAGAGCCTCGTGAGGTTTGCCCCGCCTTGATATCTCCGCTCCTCGTGAGCCTGCCTGGCCAGGCTACTCTAGAGGAGGTCTTGCATCGTCCACCTCACGAGGCTTGGACCCTCGCGAGGGTCTTGGATGCCTTGTTGGTGAAGATGGGCCGTACCGCCTGCTGGCTTAGCCGCGCTGTGGGCTGCAGGCAGGCAAGTCTAGGGATCCCCGTTCCCAGAACGCCGACAGAGTCCACCATACCTACCTATATATGGTATTACCCTGCCGTCCTAAGTAAATTTGCATTTGCCACCTCTAAAAACTTCTAAAAAGTTATCGTTTTTGTGTGCCTGGATCGTTCATGGAACAATAGGAGGTGGTCGATATCTTCCGTGCTAAGCAGGTTATTCTCAGGTCGAATGTTTATTCACTCGCCATCCCACAAGAAAATGGGTGGTAATAGGGATTCTAGTCCCGAACTAAAAAATGCAAATAATTAAACAAAACCCCCCGGGACTAATGTTGGTATGGACGGCACCTGTTGTTTCGGACAAGCCGTGGAGTGTGATTGATGGTGGAGGGGGTGTAAACCTTCACTTTTATCGCTTGGGAACCGCCACTAGCATGCTTAGCATGGATGATGTTGATAACTGATGGTCGTGAAGTGAATAAGAAGGGTGCATGTCTCAAAATAATCATTTATCTCTGTTTTAAAAATTGAGCTCTGACACCTCTACAAATCACTGCTTCCCTCTGGGAAGGGACTTTCTATTTTATGTTGTGTCATCACCTTCTAAAACTAGCGCCAGAAACTGAGTAGAGCACAACTGACATGATTTATGCATTATGTATAGCTAATGTTGGGTGCATCATGACTGGATCTTTTCTACCATGAATTACAATGTTTAGTCGCTACTTGAACTTTGGAGGTGCTCTGCATTTATGTTTTGCGGTCTCAGAAAGGGCTAGCGAGATACCACTATTGTAATATTATATCATGGTTGTTTTGACAACGTGTTGCTATTTGAGATATCTTATTATTGCTCGCTAGCTGATTATGTCATTGATACGAGTCATAATAATCTTTAAGAGTTATTGTCGACATGGTTAGTTATAATGTTGGCAGAAAACTTGGGTGTTGTTTAAGCTTATTTATGCAAACAAGAGCAAAAGAGTTCGTAAAAGTTTTTCTTTCTCACTTTCAGTTTATCAACTGAATTGCTTGAGGACACGCAAAGGTTTAAGCCTGGGGGAGTTGATATGTCTCCAACGTATCTACTTTTTCTCACATTTTTCCTCTTGTTTTGGACTCTAATTTGCATGATTTGAATGAAACTAACCCCGGACTGGCGTTGTTTTCAGCAAAACTACCACAGTGTTGTTTTTGTGCAGAAATAAAAGTTTTCGGAATGGAATGAAACTTCACAAGGAATTTTTATATAATAAATGAGAATTTCTGGAGCCAAGACCTACCGGAGAGGGGCCCCTGGTTGGGCAGAACCCACCAGGGCACACCCAGGTGGGTTGTACCCACCTGGTGGCCCCGCTGACGACCCCCTGATACTATAAAATCACATATTTCCAGAAAAAAAATCGGGGAGAAAGAATTATCGCGATCCACGAGACGGAGCTGCCGCCAAGCCCTGTTCTTCCTTGAGAGGGCAGATCCGGAGTCTGTTTGGGGCTCCGTAGAGGGGGATCTTCGTTCTTCGTCATCACCAACCCATCTCCATCACCAATTCCATGATGCTCCCCACCGGGAGTGAGCAATTCCTTCGTATGCTCATTTGGTGGGTGAGGAGTTGGATGAGATTCATCATGTAATCGAGTTAGTTTTGTTAGGGCCTGATCCCTAGTATCCACTGTGTTCTTAGATTGATGTTGCTATGGCTTTACTATGCTTAATGCTTGTCACTTTGAGCCCGGGTGCCATGAACTCCGATCTGAACTGTTTATGAATTCATCATTATATCCATGTTTTAGATCCGAAGTAGCTAGCAGCCCCCCTCCTCCCTCGTGTCGGCACGAAGGGAATCCCAAGCTATGAATGCATGACCCCCAAACGAGGTTCATTCACCTAGCAAAGTGTGAAATATCTAGCAGCCCCCTCCCTCGTGTTGGCACAAAGGGAATCCTAAGCTATGAATGCATGCCCCCCAACCGAGGTTCACCATAGAAAAGTGCGAAGTAGCTAGCAGCCCTCCTCCCTCGTGTCGGAAAGAAGAGAATCCTAAGCTATGAATGCATGCCCCCCAACCGAGGTTCACCCTAGCAAAGTGCGAAGTAGCTAGCAGCCCCCCCTCCCTCGTGTCGGCACGAACGACATCCTAAGCTATGAATGCATGCCCCCCAACCGAGGTTCACCTAGCACAGTGCAAAGTAGCTAGCAGCCCCCCTCCCTCGTGTCGGCACGAAGGGAATCCTAAGCTATGAATGCATGCCCCCCCCCAACCGAGGTTCACCTAGCAAAGTGCGAAGTAGCTAGCAGCCCCCCTCGTGTCGGCACGAAGGGAATCCTAAGCTATGAATGCATGCCCCCTCCCCCCCCCCAACCGAGGTTCACCTAGCAAAGTGGGAAGTAGCAACCCCCCCCCCCAAACACACACTTTCAGTCGGCGGGCCAGAGAGGCATATCTCACCAAGATGGATCGTAAAACAGACAAAGAATAATCCACCTTGGTCGCACAACCTCTCTCTTGTTGTTGGTCAAAGTGATGGTCGTCCATGCGACCCCGGAGATGGGCTAGCTCAGCAATAATCACGCAAGTAGCTAGTCCCCGAAGACAACCACTGCATGCATGTGGCCCAAAGATATGTACGGAGAGGTGTGTTTTTGAGTAACAATGGAACAACTTTGATGTGGCACCGTGATTTCAAACTAGAAATCCCCACACTCAGTGAGGGTTAGGTTGAAGATGCATATGTATGTTACACCACACTTCAAGCCAACGACGGGGATTCATGCATGCATGCGTGCATAGTATATGCGCTCAAACTTAAGGTCTGAATCTCACCATGACCTATACTACGATAACACAAACCAAATGAAGAATCTGCCATGGTAACCTATCTTGTTGTTGGTCAAGGTGATCATGGATGTCCACGCGGGCCCATGAATATATAGGCTTGTCGCCGATAACCATGCGAGGGAGTGTACCATTCAAAGGCAACCACTACATGCATATGTATGGAGGTGATGCGTGCATGCATGTTTGAATACACAACATTGATGTGGCACGTGCGTAAAAAATTATACACTAGCTCCCCACACAGAGCGAGATCGGTTCATGATGTGTCGCTGTACTAGCCACTTCGACTCGATGGGAGGGATTCATGCGTACACATGCATGTGTGTGCGCTCAAACTGTTTCATGCATGTCATCCCAGAGCAAAAATAATAATCCCCTCCCAAGTCAAATTAACCTCTCTTGTTGTCAGGCAAAAAGTAGTCATGGACCAAGCGGGGCCACAGATGGAAAGCATCGATATCGCTGATGACTGCTTAAGTGGGTGCGAGAGGACAACCACCACTGCTTTGCATGTGGCCCAAACATATATATGTTGAATACCCAATATGCACAACTTTGATGTGCCACATGCCTCAAAAATCGTAAACCATGCACCCACACAGAGCGAGGTTCATCAAGCGTACTACATATGATGGTCCCCTTCCCCCCTCTTCACCGCATACTATATGCTCCTGCCGTAATATATGTACAACCCAAAAGAATCCTCATCGATGGTGAAATTAACTAACCTCTCCCGATGTAGGTCAAAGTGATGCATGCATGCATCGACGATGGCCTCGTGGGCCGACAGATGGAAGCGTCACACGTGAGTGTCCTAGCTAGGATATGCATGTGGCCCAAAAAGGTGTTGTGATGTTTGGATAGCCAATTTCACAATTTTGATGTGGCACGTGCCTCGGAAACCAAAAAGTCCCGACACTAAGTAGGTGTATTTGTTCATGGACGCGTACATATAGTATATATTCTAGTCCCCTCCCACCTCTTCGACGCGTACTGTATACCACCATAACACAAACAAAAAAGAGTCTACCTTGCTGGTCAAATTAACCTCACTGCCGGCTATTCGTCAAAGTGATGGACGACGACCTCGCGGGCCCACAGAAAGCATCACACGCGAGTATCGAGTGTCGTGTAGGACAACCATCGACTGCATGTGGCCAAAACATGTATGCATGAAAGGGTTGTGTAATGTTTTAAATAACGATTTCACAACTCTGGTGTGGCACCAGCCTGCCTAACAAAACGGCCAACCCACACGGTGGCTCACAACTCGTAGTGTAATGCGAGCCACCCACCACCCCCCGACGCACACACCCACACACACACACCGCGAATCCACCGCATCTACGATGCATGTTAAATTAATTATCCCGCGGTGAACATATATGTTACCAAAGGAGGGTCGCCTTAATTTCAAAAAAGTCACAGAGATCATTAAGACGTTTTAGTACATTAATTGATTGATTTTCTATGGGTATAATGTGCAAAAATTAAATTTGAGCTACATGCACACGTGACAGTGCACCTAAAAGGATTGCAAAAACACAGTGTCTCACTGGGTGCATGTTTACTCCCCGTGCAACAAATTTCAAACATTGAGAATCTTGATTTTTAAATTCTAGTACATCCAAAACTTATTTGAAGTTCATGTAACTTATCGTGTTGTCATATGGACACCAATACAAAGTGGCATTGTACTTTTTTTGTCAAATTTGAGACCAGTTTTGATGTAATCTTTATCTAATTACAGAAGGAAGATTATTAATCATTGGGAACCAATATCCCAAACGGATAATTTATTCGAACCGTGAGCGTTAGACCAACAATAGATACGTGCCATGCTTCGGTTATGCAATAAAGCGGCATCATTAATCATCCAAATAGAAAAACAATATATGTGCCGCCGCGCGACCCGTGTGCCATGCAAGCAGGGGTGAGTTGATGGGATGCATGCGAGCAGTCCGCCGCACAAGCAGACGGGGAGGCATGCATGCAGGTGTGTGAGTTGACGGAGGCGTGCTCGCTGCGTAGTGTCATAGGGAGGCGTGCGAGTAGCTGTGTGAAACTTTGGTAGGCATGCTAGCAGTCACGTGCGCAGGCTCACCAGGAGGCGAGCCATCGGTTTGACTGTCGCCCACCTCTCTCCCACAACTCCCACTACTGCATACTAATGGTGCGCCTGAGCGGCCGCACCCCCCCCCATCCTCGCCACACACACACAATCCTCTCTCCGCTTGCATCCTCGACGCCGCTCTCAGTCCTCAAAGCCGTCAGTGTATGAGGATGCCGCCGAAGCGCCCCATTGGAGGGAGTGGCGACGCCGGGGCTGCTAAAGCACCGGAGCACGGCATGGAGATGGAGACAGAGGTTGCCGTCACCGCCAGCGAGTTATCGCTGCACCCTGGCGTCGTCGATGGCGTCGAGCTTCCACAGCCGGATGCGGAGTTCCACACCGACTCCAACGACCACTCCGGCGACGACTCCGATGACCACTCCGGCGATGACTCCAACAACGACGGACAACTGGTTAGTCATCTATACCCATTTATGTGTCAAATAAATCATAGGGTTTCTCTGGTTACTCCTGCCTCCCCCTTTTTGGAATAGAAATCCTATGGTTATGTTCTCCCAATCCATTAAATCTGAGTAAGTTTCATTAGATCTATGTAGTGTATTGATTGTTTGAATGGTACAGGCGATAAGTGATTAGTTGTTTCATCTGTGCAAATGATTTCTGCTAATAATCCGACTAGGGTTAGGGTTCGTGCTAATAATTCCTAGCCAGGACTTGACAATTGATTTTGAATGACCTACATATGTTTGTGCCATTATTTTCTTCAAGATTGGTCTGTACATAGACGGCCATGCTTAAAAATCGAACCATACTCTCTGGATATGTATAAATAAATAGCCATAAAGTCCTAATCCTACTTCACGGCATGTAATCATTGATTTGATGCCAAATTTGTTTTACTATTTGTATAGGTGCTTTCTGATGATGTGGACAACGAGGATCAAGATGGCCAGAGGAGGTACAAGAGGCAAATCCTGAGGGAGCTTTATGCGGGAATGCATAACAGGTGTATTAGGACCTGGAACGGCGGCTATGGATGCCCATTTTGCAACCAGAAGCTTCATGACGCGTATCTAAGTGTTCTGGAGCATGCAACAGGACGGGCCGTTGGCTCCTTCAAGCAGAAGTATTCTCGCAGGGTGGCGCACGGTGCATACGCCGAGTACCTGGAGAAGCTTCAGGATCGTGCCGGCATGTGAGATGAGATGTGGGATGGATCGAACTATGTACGCTTCAGTATGCTTAATGACGGTTGAACTATGTACTTATGGTTGAACTATTGTTATGTACATGTACGCTTATTATCTATGTCTAAGTATGTTAAATATTTGGTCAAAATTTGGTAAAAATTACAAAGGGGGGCCAATAAACCTGGACGGAGGTAGTACGTCAATCACACATGGTTCCCAAAATTGGAACCGTGTGCAATGACTTTCATTTTGCCTGTTGCATCAATCACACATGGTTCGCTCTAGCAAACCGTCGCCCCTAAAATTCTTTGTGGGACAGAAAACCCTCACCACCCAATTCAAAAAACAAAAAAGAAAACCATCACCATCCCCATGTCACAAAAACCCTCACCCTGCCCGCCATCCCCTCTAGTACGGTCCCCATTCACACCTGCACAAGCTTCTCTGCGTCTATACCATGGCACCGCCTATCGCGGCGATAAACACCTAGCTCGACACCTGTCACCGCCGCCAGGCTGCCGGCAAAGCCCACCGCATTTCGCCACTTCCGCTTGCCGCCGCCTATCGCCATCGACTTTCTCGACGCTGCTCGCGGTCGACCCAGCTCCGCTCGGTTGGGGAATCTGCCGTACTGAGGGTTCTTTCTCATGGACGACAAGGTAACTAATTTAATGAGATATTATATCATCTCTTATCCCAGTTAATCTGCCTCCTTTAATCACCCGGCGGAAATCGCCATGAATTCATTTTTATTCGAGCTGATTTGAGGGTTTTTTTCATTCATAGAATGTACAGTGGGCCGACACTTCAAGACTTTGCGACCTTCGCCAGAGATTCCATCTCACCGTACCAGATAACTTGAGGATGCGCGCGGTATGTTCAATCTCACCCTAAATCGGTTGGCATGGCCTACTTTCCTGAACATATTCTAAATATTGCCACATTTGGATAAAAGGTGCCACATGCACCATATACGTCAAAGGGGACTTTCCCCCTCTTCTTTCTATATTAGGCAAATTAATGATGTATTGTTCTTTCGATTACTCTCATATTTCCATGACATCATGTTTACCCTATCTGTTTAATTATAGATTTTTGTCCTTCGATTTCAACTGTTGTACAGTTTTTTCAATTTTGGCCCATATTTGCATGTTACCATATTTTCTTTAACAATCCTACCATTTTCTGTAGTTCATCCCTTGCTATGCAACTGATTATGTAGTGCACAATTTTTCCCTTTACATAGATCAAGGCTCTAGGGATGTCATACTGCACACAAACCATGGATTTACAATCGTTGCTAGTGTAAGACTTGATGAACGTGGTAACTCCTATTTTGGCACTGGCTTTTGGAAAGAAATTGCAAAGTTTCATGTACTGAAAGCTGGCACTAAAATTGCACTTCACATAAAAGGGCCTGGTCATGAGATATATGCTAACTTCCCCGACAAAATCATCCGTCCAGACTTTGTTCGAAGTAAGTTTTCTTTTCAACCATCTGCATGTTGACTTACCCAGCAATGTCAAATGAATTGTGTAGTATTTAAGAAACCAATTGTTATTCCCTTTTCTTACTATATTCCTACCTAATAACTTCTAGTTACCAATACACTTTTCTATTGCCCTGTTTTAACTAAATATTCCCTGTACTCCCGTTTCTATCAGAAAGCGCCGCTGACAAGGAGACTCTAGAGGTGGAGAATGGGGCTGCCAACAAGCGAAGGCGGGGCAAGCTAGAACATAGCGACTCCAAAGAGCCTAGACTTCATCAGCAGCCTCCCCGATGATATGTTGAGAGTCATCATCTCCCTCCTCCCAATCAAATATTGGGCGCGGACAACCGTCCTTTCTCGGTGGTGGCGCCCCCTATGGAACTCCAGCCCTCTTGACCTCATCAACACCCACGAGCTTTGCCATGGCTATCGCAAAAGCTTGGATGCGTTCTCCAAGATCCTCGGCAGTCACCTTGGCCCAACTAAAGGCCTTAGAATGGGCGAGTTCCATTCCAACGGCAAGGACCAATCCAAGCTTGACGACTGGTTCTGATCCCCGCCCTAGATCAGCTCGAGGATCTCACTTTTGATGATGGGCATATGCAGTCGATGCCAACGTCCGCACTCCGCCTCGCGCCCACGCCGCGCGTCGCCAAGTTCAGGAACTACTGTCCCCCCCTTAATGACGCGCCCGCTCTTATTCTACCACGACTGAAGCACCTCGAGCTCATCGCCGTCTTCCTATCAAACGGTGACATGGAGCGCCTGCTCCGTGTCTATACTGCACTCGAGTACCTTCATCTTCAGGTGATCAATGGGTTGAGTACCTTCCACATCACCTCCATGACTCTCCGGACTATTTATGTGTATTGCTTGTGTGGCAGGAAGACATCACAAGATGTGTACCACAGTATGGTCATTGAGGACACACCTGCACTTGAGAGATTACTTGTAGTTGATCAAGAAGGTCAAACAAGAATCAATGTCATTTCTGCACCGAAATTGAAAGTGGTGGGCTACTCATCTCGCAAATACTCCAAACTTGTTATTGGATCCACACCCGTTCAGGTACAACAGCCTCCTTCTACCTCTCCTTCTACAAGTTAACATTATTTCTAATTTTGAAGATGTTTGTTTGTCTGTCATTCAGAAAATGATTCCGACAAGCTTGACCCCGAAACTGCACACAGTGAAGGTCTTGGCACTAGAATCTATCGGCCCCAACCTTGAGCAAGTTGTCAGTTTCCTGAGATGCTTTCCGTGCCTGGAGAAGCTATATATCGAGGTGATGTTCCTTTCCGGTTAAATGTTAACCATAAGGAAGTTCAATTTGTGACACCTTTTTCCAAGTTTACAATGACAATGTACTACGATTTCTGAAGGTTCTTTTGGAGGATTTCAGTACATACATGTCTCCCGCCCCCCCCCCCCCTCATATTGGTTGCTTGATCCATCTGTACTAGTTTTCTTAGGGAACTATTCATCCACTCCAACCTCTTGTGAAGAAGGCTACCTTTTTCTAGAATGTAATCAAATGCCCAAGTTAATCATGTCAGATCGAAGATGGCATGTTAGTGCATTTTACAAATCCTGCAAACCAAATAGGCCTGTGGTAATGTTCAAAACTGCATGTAGGCACTAACACGTTTTCTTCTTTTGCAGATAAGATTAGGCCCGTGGTGGATAATGTGATACAAGATAACAATCACGTCGAATGCCTAGATCTGCATCTCTCAGAAATTACTTTGAACTCCTACCGAGGGACCTTACCGGAGATTATATTCGCCAGGTTCTTTGTTCTCAGAGCAAGGGTGCTGAAGGAAATGAGGTTTGCCCTACATTTATTTTGCAAAAATGAATGGTTTGTTGATCAAGACCTTTGGCGCTGTGTGAATGGAGTAGGCTCCAAAAATGCTGAATTTCATTTTGGAACTTCAGATGACAGAGTAACCAGAAGTCATCGTGTCAACCCCATACATGACTTCTCAGTGGCTGACTCCTTTGCAAAAATTGTGAGGTTTCAAAACCAGACTTAGAAGCGATGATATTAGTTTGAACCTCTCTGATATATATGTTCAGCGGATCAACATGAGCGTTTGCACCTGATGAGCTGAATTTCATTTCTAATATCAGTTTGAACCTTGTAATCTTTGAATTTGAGCCATATAACTCTGGAATTTGAACCTTGTAATATTTCAAGCTTTTGTGGTACAATCATTGAAATGGCATTGTATGAGACTCGTATATTGCTAGCACTATTTTAACCTTAATATTCAATGGTCTTAGATTTTATTAACCACTCTCGAATTTGTTTACCTTGTCGATCTCACAGCACACGATCTGTATAGCTAACTCGACTGCGATCTTCGACATTATTGCACACAGTTGGTTTCTTCCACCATGTGCACTGTAGAGCGCAGAATTAATTATCGCACTCGAGTATCCATCATCACCCTTCTGTGTAAATTTGACCACATCACCCAAGGGTAAACTTATGGCCGAAGTCATTGCACACACTTCGTTTTTACAAAGCTTTTTGCCAATAAACGCCCACGATTTGTCCCTCTTCTAGCCGACGCAAGGACAAACTAGCCGGGCGGGAAGCTTGCGCGGTAGCGCGGGAACAGGCACACCGACGATACATTTAGCGCCTCTTCGAGCCCACGTGTGCAGTGCGGTGTTGTCAAGTGTGCACTGGATTCTGGAATCCTCCGCTATGAACGTCGTGACAAGACGTGACGATTACAGGCCGGTCAGCCCCCATTTATTACAGCGGCCATTTAACCCTTGTGTCTCTTCAACCTTTCGATCGTGCCCCACCATTGCAAGAAGCACACCCACCACGAGAAATTCTTAGAGGGTATCCTGCGCGGCTCCAATGGCGCTCCGAGCGGCTGCCGACGATGAGCAGCAGTTTACCATGCATGCCGTGGTGGACACCCACAGAAGGTTCATGGACCTCTCGGTGGTGTACACCAATGACCCGGTCTGGGTGGAGCACTCCATCCACATCATAGAGTTGTTGCTTGCCGAGGAGAAGTACAAGGTGGTCAGGTTCGAGCTCGAGTACACCCGCGCTCGTGCCGGGTCTCGTCCCAAGCTCGCCGTCGCCCAGATGTCCGTGCGCCACCACGTCCTCGTCTACCACTACTGCCTGGCCACAAGGCCTTGCGAGCGCTTTTCCAGGTTTGTCAACAGCCCCCACTACATGTTCGCTACGATGGACATCACCAACGATATAAAGGCGCTCGAGAATTCGAGCATCGCCTGCCAGAATCTTGTCGACATCCAGCGCCAATACAAGATCTAGGGCAGCAAGGATCATGAGAAGGACTAATTGGTTCACCTTGCTGAGGCCATCATCGACCCCTGCTATAGAGACATGAAGAATTCATGCAACAAGGACAAGCATGCCTAGCACTCGGCCTGGATGGAGAAACTCGACAAAGCTCACGTCATGTACGCAGCCAACACTACAAAAAAAATACACTTCCGTGCTGATACGTGTTTGTCACAGTAGGTCACGTTTTCTGTCATGCATGTTCAATCATGACAATTTTATGACAGAATCAAGATAGTCATACATCTGCTGTCGTAGAAGTGTTCCATGACATTACCAAAATTATCATCACAGAAGTGTCCACTTCCATGACGATAAATCGCGCGTCACAGAAGTGCTTTCGTCAAGGGTGACCGACATGTGGCATCCACCGTAACGGAACGCCGATAAGCTATCGGGTCCGGTTTTGGATCTGATAAGCCGTTAACAACCCCGACCAATGAAGATTTTCCACGTGTAAAATCATCATTGGCTGGAGGGAACACGTGTCGGCTCGCCGTTGGGACAGATGTCATCCCCTCATTGGACCCAAAGCGCCTATGATATGTCGACACGTGGCACGGCCCAACAGAGGCCCATTCCTGCGAAAAGGCCGGCCCGTTTGACTTGGTCAAAAGGTGGCGGGCCGGCCCACGGCAAGCCTGTTAACGGCCTGTTCGCATATAGCCCATTTACAACCCGCTAACCCAGGGCCCGTTTACGACTTATCCAAACTAGGCCCAGTAGCGTCATCTGGGCCGTCCAATATAATTCCAGGATGTTTTAACTTCCGACCCATGTATGGCCCATGACGTCTTTCGGCCCATATGAGGCCCTTAGTAACCCTCGGCCCATTAACAACCCGTGCTAAACTGGCCCGTAATGAACAGTGTATCACTTTATACCCATTAACGGCCCATTATTCTTTTGGGCTGTTTCCAGGCCATGTTATCTTTCGGGCTTCTCAGGGCCCGTTTATTCGTGGGCTCATTTCCAGCATTCGTTCACTTTCGGTCCGTTACGGTCATTTTTACGCTAGGGCCAAATTCGCCTGTGGTTACTGATCGGCCCATTTGTGGCCGTTGTCGTTGGGCGTTTTCATAGCGTCATCAAATACGGCCGGTTAACGATGGCCCGTTATGGTCAGCCCATGAACGGACGATTTCAACTCTAGCCCATTTACGGCCATAATGTGGTATGTTATTGGCCCATGTTTGGCCAACCGATCATACGGACCGTAGAAGGCCCATTGATATACGGCCCGTAGAAGGCCCATTGTGTCTACGGTCCGTATAAGGCCCATTGTTTCTACGCCCCATAGAAGGCCCATTGTTTCTATGGCCCTTAGAAGGCCCATTGATTCTATGGCCCGTAGGAGGCCCATGTTAACTACAGTAAATATGTAGCCCATGGTTAATGTGGCCTAGTTTTAAAAAATAGGTTATTGCGGCCACTAGCAAACCGCGGAAAAAGAACTGCACTGACTACAAGAAAACAAATAAACAAGACAATACGGAAATAAATAGGCAAGCAACTTATGCTAGGCTATCATGGCTATTACACATATGACATCCACTGGGCATCAAAGTTCACCACCAGTGCAAATATAGGGAACAAAGCAGCATATAAGCGCCGCAACAAAACAAGTCCAGAACTGAAACCACTTCAGAAGAGCTCAAGAAACAATATCCTGGGTACCCATAATGCTGGCAAAATGCTTAGCAAGCTTATTAACTTTCTCTTGTTTGGCGCTTAAATCCTCCAGCACTCGTTGTTGCACCAGAAAGTATGCATCTGAATTCTGCAGGGACTTCCTCAGTCCTTGACTTCGTCGCATAACATCGATCGATGTCTTTCAACTTGAAGTTGAGACTCAAGAAGCCGAACTAATTCAGGCAAATGAGTTCAAGAGCTGGTGCCCGGTAGTAGCCAGTAAATCAAACACTACATCAAGACAGGACTTTGGGGTTGTCTCAGTGTCTTCAATATAGTTTTTATCAGCTTTCTTGGACACCAACAGGGATGTCTCACTATCTTGAACCTTATCTACATTACTTCCTGTACCATTGCATAACGGGGTACTCTTCTCCAATATTTTATCCGCATTCTAAAATAGAAACAAACAAACACATCACAGGTTTACAATGTAGTATATGAAACACATTTTGGTAAACCAGTTCAGTAGTAAGCTGGATAGGATAACAGCATGAAACAAACATATATCTATGTAGTATGGTCACTTTGTATGGTCTATATCATTCTAGTTTATGTTGCCAAATCAAGATAGATACGATTCGAATCATATCTATTTAAGACAAAGGAGCTTAGATGAATATAAGTGTGGGAAACTACACAGCAATAACAACACTTGTAAGGTGCATGGCATGAGAATATAACTGTTTATTCAATTGAAAATGAAATCAACATAGAGCAAGTTACAACAGCAAACACATTAAAGAAACAGGTTTAAAACATACCTGTTGCACCATCGGAGTTTCAGTTGCATCCTTCAAATTTGAAATTAGTTGGTATGAGTAAATACAGTGATGCAAGAGCAAAGTAGTATGAACCATAGCTACGGAACCTGACACGAGAACAATTCTTCTTACGCTTTAAGCGTTGACTTGGGGTTCGGAGTGGTGATCCTCGTGCTTTGGGCACTGCAGTTGCCTTACTAACCGCTTTCGTGTTTGGTCTTTGTGTGGTGGAGACGGTGCTGTGTCAACGGGAACTGGGTTACTATCTGCTGGGGTTGGGGTTAGAAGGGGTGTAGCTGGTTCTCTGTCCAACTGGGTAGGGGTACAATCTGCGTGAGTCTGGGTTATGTGTGGTGGGGCTGGTTCTTGAGCAAGTACAACCGTGGTTCTATCTCCATCGACAAGTAGCACGATCTTTTCTGAAGACCATGTTTTTACACCCACAGATAATGCCATCACCCCCTCCAATTGAAATGGCTGATAAACAAGAAAAGTAATTGAATGTACAGACATTGTAAGATAGACAGGTGCAATGGATAGTAGGGAAGAAAACAGGGCATGAAATAATTCACATTTATGTTGTCAATTTCACATATATGATGGCTAATTAAACAGGATAGCATGACACAATTTCACATGTATGATGGCTAACTAAACAGGATAGAATGACATACTTCAAAATATGATGACTATGTAAACAGGATGACATGATATAACTATACGATGTTTTCTATTAAAGTGGTTGGCATGCCATAAATCACAAACATGCCGTCGATGGAAACATGATGGCATGATATAATTCATGGATAGAATGACATAATTCAAAATATGATGACTATGTGAACAGGATGAGATGATATAACTATATTATGTCTTTAGAAAATTGGTTGGCATGCCATAATTCAGATACATGCTGTCTATGTAAACATCATGGCATGATATAATTCAATTATATGATTTATATACTAAGGAAGTGAGCAGAGGGCAATCGCATATATGATGTGTCAACTAAGGAGATGGCATACAATATCGTGTATATGATGTAAAAACTAAGCATTGCAATACAACATATGCATGATATGAGTAATATAACCTGCCAAGTTTGAGCATACACCTCGGGGGGATAATAGGACTGGTCATACGCCTTTGAATCCTCCTCACGAAGAGCTATCGTAACCAACAAGATATCTGCTTCACCCGGGTAGCATTATGCCTTGATCAAGACCTTGTTTTCACTCTAGATTTCTCCATCACCAATTCAAATGGCTGATGCACAGGAAGAGCAGTTGAATATACAAACATTGTCGACAAAAGCAATGAGAAATACAAAAAAAGGACGGGATGATATAATTCACATATATGACACTTGGCTAAACAACATGGCATTGCATAATTCACATATATAATGCCTTGGAACAAGATAACATTGCATAATTCACATATATAATGTCTTGCAACAACATGGCATTGCATAATTCACATATATGGTAATTAGACACTAAACATGTGGTATTCACACAAAGCATGTCTAAACTAAGCAAATGACATAGCAATGCAAGATACCATACGCATGATATGAGCAACATAACCCTGCCAAGTTAGAGCATGCACCTCAGGGGGGAATAGGACTGGTCATCTGTCTCTGAATCCTCCTCTGAGGAGCTATCTGTAACCAGCAAGACATGCGCTTCGTCAGATAGCGTTGTCTGCTCTGAAGACCTTGTTTCCACTCCATATTTTTCCATGACCGTGCCGAATGGCTGATGCACAGGAAGAGTAATTGAATGTACTAAAGTTGTTGAAAAATTTAACATGTAATAAAAAATGATGTCATGATATAATTCACATATAAGATGACTGGCTAACCAGGGTGGCATTGCAAAATTCACATATATGATGCATGGCTAAACAAGATGGCATTGCATGATTCACATATACGATAAAGAAACTAAACAGATGGCATTGACACAAAGCATGTCTAAACTAAGCAGATGACATCTTTGATGTATACAGTAAGCAATGCAAGGCACCATATGCATGATATTACCAACATCAGCATGCCAAGTTAGAGCGAAGACCTCATGGGGTAAATAGGAGCGGTCTTCTGCTACTGAATCCCCCTCAGAACATTTATCTTCCTCTTTATTACAATCCGAAATGGGTGGAGGGGGCTGCCTTTACGCCCACCATGGAGCAACGTCTGCATGAAATTTTATTGCCATGCAAGGCTCGTCTCTTTTGCTCTACATGTTCAGTTCCATTGTGTACAATAACTGACATGCACAGGAATAAACATAGTGAGGTTATGTAAGGAGTGCATGCACAAATCCACAGTGATGGTAGCAAACTGTGGATAGACCCAAAACAAATGATAGCAGGCAGATAAAGGATTTAGTTAAAAATACAAATAATGGCTCCTTTAATGTTTGTTTGCACCCAACATGAAACTCATAGTAGACACCCGAGATTAACCAGATAGTAGACAGATAGTACTGATTGCTGCCCCAATATGTACCCCACAACCATTTAAAAACTCAAGTTTCGGCATAAGTTTGGACACGAGTCGAGTCTAATAGGTGAACACGACGATAAAGTAGCATGTCATCATATTAAGCGATGCATAATGTAAGCAGACATGGAAGAGGGCGACCTCTCTTGCGGACCCGTGTAGTCCTCAAGGTCATCTGCTCAGTTGATGATGGTAATGCAGTTGTCGTGGCTGCCGGCGGCGGGGAAGAAGATTTGAGGTGGCGAATGACAGTCTGGAGAGCGGATCCCTGTTGTGGTGAACCCTTCCGTCGTTGGAGCAAATTTGAGCTGGGTGGAACACTGACACGCAGGAGCAGGACAAACCACACAAGGTTTTCTTTGACACATATCATGTGAAGTAATTGTGTAAGGGCTTGTTTGAATTTGAGGATTCTAACAATGCGGGGATAGGAAATAGACAGGAATAGGATAGGAATGCACGTGCAAAATAGAGAATTTAAAAACACAGGATTTGTGCCAATCTGGGTGTTTGGTTCACAAGAATTGGAAGATCACAGGATGCAAAGAAGCATGGTGAGATTAAGTCAAACCACAAGAAGTGTACAACCTCTTGGCGAAGCCATGTCGATCTCGGCGTGATTGGGTTGGCGGTGAGGATGCTCCGCCGACTTGGCTGTCGGAGGAGGAAGAAGATCTTAGGCGTTTGGAGATGGAGCCCGAGGTCTGCTCGCTGTGATGGAGGGTTTCATCGTTGGAGCAACTCCGGTGAGTTATGCGACACCGAGGCTGAAGCAGGACAAGAGAGACAATGTTAACCTGAGTGGAATTCTAATAGCATCTCCAATAGATGACGTAAAATACATAACCACAAAGTGCTAGATGTATACATCAGCCGCTCGTCTCTGAACTTAACTGTCGAAACTGAATTTAACTGTCAAAATTGAACTTAACTGTCGAAACTGAATTTTGTTGTCGAAACTGAATTTTACTGTCAAAACTGAACGCACTAGAGGTGAGGCTACACGTCAGTCGACTGACTTTTTCATCTCTGATCAGTTGATTTTGCAGGCGTTGGATACGAAATCAAGGGCCTGCATTTCATCTTCAACCTCCACCCCCTGAGCCGCTAGCCACCACCAGCCAGACAGCCGCCCCTCGCCGCCCGCGGCCGGCGGTGCGCTGCCCCGCCCACCCTGAAAACACTCCCCACTGGCGGTGTCCTGGACTAGGGGGTACTCACCACTTCATCTCCCGATCAGTTAGATTGGGCCGAGGACCCCCATGGCCGTATACTCATGGGCCAGTACGGACAGTTGCCGCATACAAGGAAGATTCCACAAGACTTGGTGATCAAGACAAGGACTCCTCCCCCACCGGCTTATTCGGCTAGGACTCTTGTTATCCTAGGCCTCTGGTGCATTATATAAACCGAGGCCAGGCTACTCGATAGAGAGACAACAACAATCATACCATAGGCTAGATTCTAGGGTTTAGCCTCTATGATCTCGTGGTAGATCAACTCTTGTAATACTCATATCATCAATCAATCAAGCAGGAAGTAGGGTATTACCTCCATAGAGAGGGCGAACACAGGTAAACATCGTGTCCCCTGTCTCCTGTTACCATCATCCTTAGGCATACGATTCGGGACCCCTACCGAGATCTGCCGGTTTTGACACCGACATTGGTGCTTTCATTGAGAGTTCCGCTGTGTGTTCGGCAAAAGGTCGATGGCTCGCCTGCAGGTCAACTGCGACTTCGACATCTTCGTCACCAGCTCGGCTGGTCACCTTGGTTCGACCAAAGACTGCTCCCTACCTCCGATCGTCATGTTCGGAATAGGGCCTTCATCAACATCAACTCCGATCTCTATCAAGATCATGGAGGAATCATCCAGGGAGCCCGGGGGCTCAACGTCAACATTGCCCTCGGGCGACCGCGCTATTTTTTTGGACAGCGAACATGTATTCGCCGCCACTGCCTCCTCAAGCGTCATTTTAACGATTGTTTGGTGGAATTGTGCGGAATTGAGTCTACAACAACCCTGGAAAATTTCGTCGAGTTCCGATGGAGGAATCTCTGGCAATTCGCGATATACCAGAGCCCTGTTAAATCTGGACGGGAATCTGGACGAGTTTACGGCGTGTTGTCCAGCTTCTAGCTCGGACGTCCTTTGGAAGATCCAACCATTGATCGGCTGCGGAATTCCTATATCTACCACCTCTCAAAATTTTAGCTCGATCCGACCGTCCAAACACTGGGAACCTTCCGATTAGTGCATCAATTTCCGGATCTGTTTTCTGCGCGAAAACGAATCCGACCCGAGTTCGTCTTTTTTATGAACGGGATTTCGGACATCCTTTTTGAAGGAAGTTTTGTATGGGGTATTGTGTTTTGTTCCCGAACACATCCCACTAACTTTAAAATCTTTTGAACATGATCTTCAACATCATGCTGGTGTCAAACCAATCCGGCAATATTGCTCCACGGCTGCCGACCTGCGGTAGACACGTCGTCACTTTGTTGAGCCGAGCTCAACTTCTTCGGATCATCACCTCGGCAAGCCGAACAAGAGTTCGGCATTGCAAAGGATAAATCATCACCAACATCGCCGCCCCACGGATTACACGGAGCAGGCACACCGGCATCGCCGCACGGTCACTTCATCAAGCCGGCATGGACCATGTCACGACCTGCATCGGCAGGGCCGCACTGTTGCTCCTTCAAGCTGGTGTCCATCACGCTGACCTACTTGTTCATCGGCTGGCATCGAGGCTTCGACATCTCGGCTGGACCGGGGGATTCATCATCTCTTCATCAACCTACTCTGGTGACTTTGGCGTCACCAGCCGACCAGCTTCGTCACGATTAACTGGACCGAGGGCTTTGCCTCGGCAAGCCAACCTTTGCCTGCATTGCCATGCCGTCGCTTTATTGCCCATCAGGCAATGGGTGTGCGGATCGAGTCCCAATTTTGGGAATCACCTTCCTTCGGATTGCTACAACAAATAAACCAGGTGCTATTAAACCTAGTATTTTTCGCTTGTTTGGGTTCCTTCTTCCCAAGGAATTATTACTTTGGTTTGTCCATCATATGTACACCGGTCTATCAAATGGTGGCCGCATTATCGACGGTCGCATGGTGGTTCGGTCAGTTTCCGTACATAGTCCGGCGAACGCCGCATCCGGAACTCGGACCGACCTGAGAATTCAGACTTTGCCACGCCTTCACCGCGTCACGCCGTCGCCCTGCATCGACATTGACTTCGGCGCCAGGCCATATTTCTTTTATTACTCACTTTGTATAAATTATTTATTATGCAACATTTTTTTTACTATTATCTCCGGTTTGCACTATTTTTTGTGCACAGGAAAATGATCCAGCCGGACTATATCCTTTGGCGTCACCTCGGCTGGACGGGGGGCTTTGTCAACACTTCATTACCCCATGCCGGGGACTTCGGCATCACTCTGCCGGCCTGCATTGACCGTGCTATGTCACCACTTCGGAGTGCCGAGCTCTTTGCTCCGCCACCTCGGGACCGGCTTGGGGGATGGAGCCTTGTCCTGCATCAAGCTCGGACCGCGTCATCAATACCGAACACATTAACCAGCTAAGTTGCCTTCATGCTCAATGTTTTAAATTTTTAATTTATGTTCGAGTCAACCAAGCATTATACTTTTTTTGGAAAAAGTTGCTTGTAAAAATTTTCTTGTCCAAACTTCGTTTGTGACGGACAAATTCAAATACCCCGATTACTTGGGGGCTCCCTTGTTGGAGCTTTTCCTCTTGCATATGATTATACTTGTTTGGATTTGTTCCTTGTTCGTGTATTACGCCACAATATGCACCATATTGACTTAAGTGATTTGCAAGCTGGGTTGCCTTGCTCCTGTGTTTACCCCTACGTTCCCGATTGTTCGGCTAGGGAGAAAAGGGAGCACCTCTGCGATTGTCATGATCGGGTCACCCGAGCCGGACCTCAGACTGGGTGAAGCCGAAAGCTAGCGCTCTTACTGTTTTCAATTATGGTCGGCACACAACGGAACTCATGAGTACAAAAAATCTATTGCACAAGTCTCATATTAACAATGAGCACCAAGGAAAGGTATCGGTGGGGGTACTATTTTCCTCGAAGATGCTTCTTACACTTTATCAGTAATATAGCATAAGTTTCGAGCGGCGCTTTATGCATTACAGCCTTATGACCTGATTGCCTGGTTATCGGAAACACCGTCGATATTCTCGACAGGTGGAGTACATAACACTTCTCGGTCTTTGACCGAAGAGGGAGAAGCCGACGGTCGGTTAAGACGCGTTTAAAGTTCGGGTGAACATAGATATGATATAAGTACTTCGGTCCATAAAATCATTCTTTTACCCAAGTCACTCGGGGGCTCTTAAATTTATGTGAGCTATTTTATAATAAGTGTTCTTCTTATTAGTCGTTGAAAAGTCTTTTTTCTATCACTCCTTTTTTCTACGCAAATTAATGCGGTCAATAGCAGGCGCCTAATTTCTCTCTCAAAGCCGCTAAAGTTTGCTAAACTGGCCTAATGAGAAGTACTCCGCCGGGATAGGAGGTTGAAGCCATAGGCTGACCCGCTTGAAGTCTCGAGATAGGATGTGTCATGTTAAAGCACGACAGAAACACCTTTTTTTCTAAGACCAATTTTCAATTTGGCACCGAACACTTGATCTAGTTCGGACATTAAACTTTTTAATAAGTTTTTTGGCTTTTCGAGCCTATGGCACTTTTAAACTATTTGTGCGTTTCCAGCATTAGTCTCACAGTGCAACTCCGGACACCTTTAGGGATTCGGCAAAAACATTCTCGGATATTGCTATATATGCATCGGTTTTGAATTGTGTCTTCGGTCAATAGTTGGGTTGCCCGGCTCCTGTGCTTGCCTCCTACGTTCCGCTTTGTTCGGGTAGGTGTGCCAAGGGAGAACCACTGTGATTGTGCTTCCAGCTCGCATGGTCAAGCACCTCAGTGGAGAAAGCCGAAAACTGACTGTCACACTAGGCGTAAACTGGTCAGCGATCCGATGACTATGTTAAATGACGGGTCATTCATAACATTGGCCGAAGTGTTTGTGGCTTGACCTCGGCTGTCGCCAAACACTAACCGGGGGCTCATAGCTAGCTTCCCCAGTATAAAGCTCCTATGACTAAGCAAAAGTTTTAAAGCCCGCATATCTGATTGCCTCGTTTCCGCTAACACAACCGCCTTCGGGCACCGAGACGTCGGCTAAGGGTTGCTTTGTTATTGCGGAAACACCCTGCGTAGTATCTACAAAGGGGTAGAAGCCGACGATGGGCCACCTTCAATTGATAAACGGTCACAATGGAGTAAAAATAATGATGTAAAGTACTTGGATACATAGAATCATTACATATTATCTGTGATTTTACTCTGGATATCGATCCTTAATTCGGCCACCCGTGCCCACATTAGGGCATGGGGGCTACTGGGCTTCGTGCTCATTATTTACAAATATTAAAGGGGCACATCGATTCCACGATTCGGTGTTGCCACCCGACCCGATGTCTCGGGGCTACCGCATTGCTTATTCAATGCAGAGAATTCAAAGTGCTCAGTGTTCGGCTTGAACAAACTATGCGCATACATGTCTTTGGACAATTATAGGTACCATATGGACCTATCCGGCATCAAGCTAGTATATTGTGGCGACTTCTCACGACCCTCTCTCAGGGGCCCGTTCGCCGAACACTATTATCTCTAATATATTACACTGCGTTTTTATTCCTATGTATGCTGCCGAGCTAGGAATTGATCCTCAGGCCGATTTCGCGCATCGACCTGAGTCTCAGGGGCTACTGGGAACAACGGTTTTTATGCTTGCCTTCAGGTGCATCTCGGGTTTTAGACTGATACACACCTTGAGGGCTACTGGATATACATCGGCAGAGAATAAACTGCACCAGTTAAAAATATTCACCAAAAATCAGCCCGCGGTCGGGGTGGTGCACCACCTCGGAAGCAGTCCGGCATCAAGCTCGGGTGCCAGCGGCTAGCTCCATAGAGGGCATTTCCGGCATTAAGCTCGGCTAAACTCTTTCAACTTTTTTGAACCAAGATGATCTATGGCATCTTGGATATAATCCGGCGTTGGAGCTCGGATATAGTCCGGCGTTGGAGCTTGGACACAGTCCGGCGTTCGAGCTCGGAAGCAGTCCGACATTGGTGCTCTGCTACAAAGCATACCTTGAATGTAGTCCGGCGTTGGAAGCTCGGACGCAAGAGGACACTACCTCCCGGGAACAACTTCAAACCCGAGGCGTGGCATAAAAATAACAAGACATTGATAAAGGCCGGAAACTTAAAGGGGCTCCTCAGATACCCAATGTGTAAACTCTTCGGATGCACTTCGGCGATCCTCAAGATCGAAGATGAGAAGATTTGTTGAACCGGTTTTCAAGACCGACGACCGAAGATGAAGAACAATTCGGAAGAATCGAGGAGCGTCCCCAACTTGAAGACCGGTTCAAGGGGCTACTGACGGTGTCCTGGACTAGGGGGTACTCACCACGTCATTTCCCGATCAGTTAGATTGGGCCGAGGACCCCCATGGTCGTATACTCATGGGCCAGTCCGGACAGTTGCCGCATACAAGGAAGATTCCACAAGACTTGGTGATCAAGACAAGGACTCCTCCCCTTGGCGATTCGGCTAGGACTCTTGTTATCCTAGGCCTCTGGTGCATTATATAAACCGAGGCCAGGCTAGTCGATAGAGAGACAACAACAATCATACCATAGGCTAGCTTCTAGGGTTTAGCCTCTACGATCTCGTGGTAGATCAACTCTTGTAATACTCATATCATCAAGATCAATCAAGCAGGAAGTAGGGTATTACCTCCATAGAGAGGGCCCAAACCTGGGTAAACATCATGTCCGCTGTCTCCTGTTACCATCATCCTTAGACGCACAGTTCGGGACCCCCTACCCGAGATCCGCCGGTTTTGACACCGACACCCACCGCCGGTCCGCCGCCGCCCCGGCCATTCCTCTAGCCCCCCCGGTGCCGAGCGCTTTTCTCCGGCGATCTCCACGACACCGCCCCACCACCGCCCCACCACCGCCCCCACCCTGAACACCAAGATAGATAGTGGGGTACCTCTCTGGCGAGCCCCCCTCCCCGCTGTGGCTGGTTCTTCCTTAACTCCGGCGAGCCCCCCACCCCCTGAAAATCGACTGACCCAAAAGTCGATTCAGTCGACTGAAGTGTAGCTAAATCGGAGCAGCATCGCAAGCAAGAGCAAGAGCGAGAGCAGCAGCGCGAGCAAGAGCAGACCAGGCAGGGACCAAGAGCAAGAGGAGAGCAGCAGCGCGAGCGAGAGCTAAAGCAGCAATAGCTCCTACTCATCTGGACGTCGCCGCCGAGGGAGCGACGCCATGGAGGAAGTGGTCGGCGACGCAGCCGAGGATGGAGCCGCGCCGTGTCGGCTCGGGACTGAGCGCCGGCAGCACCGTGAGATCAAATCAAGAAGAAAATGCGGCGATTAGTGTACAACCTCTTTGGTGGCGCCGATTAGGCCGCTGCTTCATCCGAGGAAACGGTGATGATGATGTTCTTCCGGTGGTGCAGGTGAAGACGGCGGTGTGGGAATGGAGGTGGCGCGAAAGATGAGGGGAATGTCGGGGCAGCTCCTTGGAGGTGGAGGACGGGGTGGCTGAACCGGCGCGACGACCAGGTCTACGACGGATCCTCATCCGGTACGGTGGATGAGGGACGTCGAGGTCTTGATGTGGATGATGTCGTCAGGGAAGAGGCTCCGGTTGGGTGGCGGACGGAGGAGCGTGTGGGGCTTCGCGGGTTTTCCCGGCCTCGATGTACAAATGGGTGGGAGGATGGGATGGGAGTGGTGAACCATGGCTTAGGGACGCGCTTGTCCGAAATGTGGGGTAAGTTATGAAAGTACCCCCCCCCCCACCAATTTGAGGCGGTTCTTTCGGTTCAGGGGTATCACGGGCATTTCGCGTGTCGGGATTTCACAGGAGGTGGGAGTTTTCGCGCGCGTTGTAATTTTGGATTGGAATAGCAAGGCGCGGGTTGAGATGGAGGGAGTTGTCGGAGCACAACGAGACAAAGATTTATCTTAAATATTTCGGGGTAACAAGGCGTGGGTTGAAGAGGCGGGAGTTTCGCAGCACGATAGACAGAGACGCTACCTTGAAATTTCAGCATAACAAGGCGTGGCTTGAAATTTTGGGAGAACAAGCTTAACGTGTACAAAAAAAGACAATTTAGACTAGTATGATATACTACGTACAATGAGTTTAACACGCACAACACACACAGAGACACCATTTAGACTAGTAAGGTACACGTGCATTGCACGCATGAGATTTGGCAACCAAATTATGAATAAATACCACATTATAGCATGTAAGCTTTGAGTATATATGCATGATGTAGATGTTCGTTTAATTCTTATAGTTCATTTCATTCAAAATCATCTAGTTTTTATAAGAAAGCTAATCTATTTTAAGATTCATGGAATTGTGCGTTGTAAGGCATAAAGTAAAAACAAATCATGTAGGAAAACATTTGGGAAATTATGATACGGAAGATTCTAGAACAAAGAAGAAGTGCTTGTGTTTTGAGGTTTGTGCATTATGCTTAAGTTCAACCATGGAGTCTTCTAGATTGTACATGTGGCAAAATCTGGTGGAATCTAGATGATATCCAACGGCTATAGTGCTCAAATTTGCTAGCTCTGCACCATCGGATTGGCCTCATCCAACGACCATCTTTCAAAGTTAAAGTTATCCACACACACTATATAAAAAATATAAAATATATATATAGGGGTATAGATATATATGTGTGATGCGAAAGCCACCTATCATCTCTAACTAGAATAGTGTGTCCATGCACGGATGCAATGTGGCCAAATGATGTCTGCCATCGGTATCTCAAATTCAAACCAGTCTGACCTTGTTCAATGTGTATACATTACAACATGCTCGTCTCCAAACCACACCGCGCAGATCTCCGTTATATTCTTGCATGCATGGGTTTCAAACATCATGATCTTTTATTGAAAATTTGAATTCAACTTTACATTGATTATGACCTCAGCTAGTCTTTTACACCCACACATTGGTCTTCTCTTTATAATTGTACCACTAACTTTCTCTCGTGCATGCATGCACACACACTACCAGTCGGCATTATCCATCGCACACATGCAATCTTTTTCTTCAGGTCGGTCTCCCATGAAGGCACACACACACACACACATCCGTCTCTCCAGCATATCGGGCATTCTTAATCTCTCACGTGCATGCGCAACGATCGATGTTCCTCTATGTGTGTGTATATAGCTAGGTCTTTCACAGTTTTCCACATAAATCGATCAATCTATATATCTAGTGAGGTCTCACCCTCTTTCCCATGTCCACATCGATCAATCCATACCTCTCTATATAGGATTACATATGTAGCTAATACACCCACATTAATTATATATCCAACGCCCCCCTCTCATCATCCATGCCTTCCGCTTCATCTCTCAGACGCGCGCACAATGGCGAAGACAACGGGCAGCAAGGGCCCTGCCCCCCCTAACATCACTATATATCGAGGCTAATATGAATGTGATCATTGGACAATTTCTGGTAAAAACGGTTTAAGTTGATGAATTGGCCCTCCTCGTAAAGGATTAGCAATGCTTGGCCCCCTAGCTCATGGGACATTTTTTATGGCTCCGCCACTGCGTGCAACAACAAGACGCGTTCTCGCCTCTCTCTCTCTAAATATCGATCTCGCAGTGTGCACTCCTTCATAGTCTCCTCCACTCGGCCCCTCGCACCATCTTCTAGCCCCACAGGATTTTGCCACATGTACAATCTAGCAGACTCCATGGTTGAACTTAAGCATAATGCACAAATCTCAAAACAACAGTGGTTCTCCTTTGTTCTAGAATCTTCCGTATCATAACTGCCCAAACTTTTTTTTCTAATTGAATTGCCATTTTTTTACTTTATGCTTTACAACGCACAATTCCATGAATCATAAAATAGATTAAGGGCTTCTTTGATTCAAAGGATTCTCGAAGGAATTTTGGAGGATTCTAATCCTTAGGAATTTCTCCTATCTTGGTTGTTTGATTCGTAGGATTGTAAACCATAGGAATTTTTCCATATGATTCATTTGCACTAGATTTCATAGGAAACATCCCATCCACTCAAACCTCTTTGAAACAATTCTGTGTTTTTTCTACGCACAATCAAACACTGCATTCATCCTCAGTAGGGATTCAAGGCGACATTCCACTCTAATCCCATGTTCTTCCTATTCCCGCTTTTGGAAATCCTACGAATCAAAGAGGCCCTAGGTTTTTATAAAAACTAATTGATTTTGAATGAGATGAACTATAAGAATTAAACGAAGGTCTACATCGGGCATATATGACTCAGAGCTTACATGCTACAGTGTGGTATTTATTCATAATTTGGTTGCAAAATCTGACGCGTGCAATGCACGTGTACCTTACTAGTACTCGAGTATGTGAAAAACACAATGGCACGCTACACAGTGTCTCTCTTACAGTTCATGAAGCCACGTGGCACATGTGGAGGCGTTGTCGCGACATCCTTGTGTGGATTGATCACAGTGACGTGCTGCTGCTTCCAGAAGAATGTACTCATCCTCCCTGAGCCGCACTGGCGGTACATGCATGAAGTGAAGATGTGCACGCCCGCCACGCACACACTCATTCCCTCACACACACATGTGGGTACACGGGCGGACACAATTTAGTACCAAGATCCACCCCATGTGATAATTTGATGCGTGTAAAGTCCTTCACTTCATTGATGGTCAATTAATACAGCGCATGCAAATTGAGTGGACGTGAGAGCGGAAGAAAGACATTACTACTCCACTGCCCGCATGCGAGTAGTTAAATCATGGGTTGCTAGTAGTACTTCCATTGGTCTCCTTCGTATTTTGTGCCAATTTTTGATAGTAACATAATATTTACGCATCTGAGCAGTATAGTCTACTTGAAATTTATGTTCCACTAAACTCATCAGGAGCCGTTTCGGGCCTCGAAACCAAAAACCATCAATTAATCTTTACCTTGTTCCCATCACATTCAAAAGTACTAGTGCTACAATTAAGTGCAAGCCTGCTCACACCTACCAGTACGTACCAAACCTGAACATATTCCCACTATGCAGGTTTTAGTACTAGTGCTAGTACTTAGGTGATAAAAAGGGGAACTACCTAACCGAAAATTACTCTACGTTCCTCCTCATAAGTCCTCCTTCTTCGTCCGTCCTTGCCATGGCCGGTGTGCAGAGCTCTAGGTCGAGAACTACTCGTAACAAGGGAGCGGCAACCAAGGCTGCGGAAAAAAAGAGAGGGCTCGCCGCCACGCAGAGACCTCGAAAGATCTCTCACGGGCAGGCGATGGCTCCCAGGAGCGCCCTAGACGCGGAGGCGAACATGCCGAGTTGGCGGCGCTGGAGTCGTTATCCCTCGACGGCATGCCCGATCAGCTCAATAAGCACCTCAATAAGTAGAAGGAGTTCATCCACGGCTTGGTGGAGCTGCTGAAGGAGAGCCTCGACGACATGCCCGCTGAGCTCAATGAGCAGGGGGAGTTGACCGCCGGCTTGGTGATGCTGCTGAAGAAGAGCATTGCCTCGGAGAAGAAGGCGACCGACGAAATCCTGCAACTTCAGGAGGACAAGGCGAAGCTCTGCCACAAGCTCGACCTGCTGAAGGAGGAGAACGCCGGCTGGAAGAAGCTGCATGAGAATAGTAGTTCCTTGATGAAGATGTTGCAGGCCCTCGTCATGGAACAGAAGGAGGAGTTGGCAAAGCTCCGCATCGAGCACCCGATTGCTGTCAAGGTACATAATGCTGTCGTGGAACAGATGATGAAGGCTCGCGTCGAGAAATCCCGCATCATGGACACAATGATGAAGATGGCGGAGGAGACGCGCAAGGAGATGGAGGTCGTGGAGGCGATGAAGAAGCAATTACGACTCCGTGGCCAGCAACCCTTCATGTAGTGAGAGCAGCGCCCCAGACTTGTGTGTGCGTCTTCCTTCTTTTTTTGGGGTGATAATCCTCCTTCTTATTTTGCTCCTAAGTTTCTTATTTTGCTTCGGGTGTTTCGCTGCACGTGTCACCTTCTCTGCGAGGCATGAATAGAACAATGCTAAAAATGAGATGACTAGCAAATTAGATCATTCTTTATCGCCAATAGAACAATGCCTCTTGCTAGTAATATATAATAAGAGTAGAGAGTAGAGGATGTGGCACTGGGCTGCCATGTTTCGTGCTCCTCCGTCGTACTCCAGTGGAAAACTTGAGTATACCGCACGGTTCTTTGCTCCTCCTCAGGCCGTCGGCACATTTATCTGACGATCAAATCACAAGGCCCTGCCTTCCAGCAGTAATGAGCCGTCAAATCACAAAGGCCCTCGCCTCTCGTGAAAAGGACCAAGCTAGACTGCCCCGCCCTCTAGCCTCTTATAAAATGTATACATTTGTACAGTAGCAGTATCAATGGATTGCGCCATGGAGGAAAACTAACAAGATGTAATTAAGGAAAAAGGGTGGTACATATAGAGACCGCTCGTCGCCAAATTATGCATATACTATATGACACTACCCACTATGAAGGTACTAGTAACATAGACTAGTAACTAGTCTATGCTACTCTCCACTATGACCAGCCAAAGTCGAGGCGTGGATACCAACAAGGGTCTGGTTGTTTCTATACTTGGACAACTCACCCAACTGCATGCGCACCAGGCAGACGAAGCTTGTGTCGTGTTGGTGTCGTGTGTGGCCCGCACATTAACCAAAACCTCGCGCCTCCATCTTAGCCTCCACGTTTTAAACTTCTCAATCTCAAGGCCAAGGAGCAACCTGAAACCTATGATAGAGCCAATCAGATGGTTGAGAACACTACAATTCGTAGCTACAGATGCGTGTGTGAGAGAGGACGAGTGTGTGTGTGCACCTCTTCTCAGAATACAACTGTATGTGGGTGGCATTGACCTAGGGAGTAGTGATGGTGCGTGCGAGAAGTCCCAAGAGATAGGTGTAATGCGTCTGAAAAAAAGACTAGTCTATAGCTCGCCACGAGGCTATTCCTGTCGAACGCCAAGCGTAAGATATGTATCCGACGGTGCCAGTTTTTGAACGTACACAGCAGTAGAAAAAGAACTAGTACCATGGCATATGCTACACCACGGCCGAGAAAACGTGCCAACATTACGCCACCGGGAGTAGTGCCGCACTTCGAAACTAGAACCGTCAATAAATTTTGAGCGCGTCTCGTCACATTCCAAATTACTACTACTACCACGCTATATTTAATTGCAAACCTGTTCACACCGATCACAACCTAAACGGTTTCCCACTTAGGAGCATATTAGTAGTACTCGGTTATAAATACTACTATGCTAAGATGACTGCACATTCGTCCTCAACTCCTCATCCACAAAAAACAATCAAGTCAATCAAGCCATAGCCAGCGTGAATTCTGGGTCGAGAGATTTCCACCAGGGAGAGGTGAGCATGGAAGAGGAAGCACGAGAGATGTCCCGCCTTGCCGCGAAAGCAACCGACATGTCCAGCTGCGCAACAGTAGCAGCACAGAGGTCCCGCGGCGCCGCCGATGCAACATGGAGGTCCCGCCGCGCCGTCGATGTAGCAGACTGGTCCGGTCACGCCGCGGAAGCAGCAGAGATGTCCCGCCATGCCGCCGAAGCAGCAGGGAGGTCTCGCCGCGCCGCGACGGCCTTGGAAAATTTCTCGCGGGCAGGCGAGGACTCTTACAGGCGCATGCATGCGATAGTCAATAGCCAGATGGATCAGATCTCCGGCTGGGCGAGGATGCAGGACGAGGCTACCGGCGTCATCCGGCAACTAGGGGAGGGTAATGCGAAGCTCCGAGGCGAGCGTGACCTGCTGAGGGCAAAGATCGCCGGAAGGGCGAAGCAGGAGGAGGAGACCGCTGCCTTCTTGCAGAGGACGGGCGTAATCATCAAGAAACTTATGGGCGAGAATGCCATGCTCCGCATCGAGCGCCAGCAGCTGGTGGAGGAATCCATGGATGCTGCCAAGCAGCGTATTAAGGACATGAAACTTATGAAAGAGATCATCGCCCGCCGCAAGAACTAGTCTCCGCGACCAGCAGCGCATAAAGAAAGTAGAGATCAGCAAGCTAGATCGTTGTATGCGTTTTCCTTCTTCTTTTGCCCTTGTGTATTTCGGGCGTAGCCGCATGTGGCTTTTTTAATTATCTTCCTAATTATGTAAGACAATTATTATCCACTCTCGTCGTCCTTATATATATTCATCACTCTTTCTGTAAGTCGCAGTAGATGCTATATAGGTCCGTCGGATCGTACATCAAGATATGTGCAAAATTTTCTTTTCAGATTTTCTTTTTTCTCTCTTAAATCTCAGTCGAGTGAGACATTGACACGCCATTAAACAGAGGCTCGGGAGCCATTAATAGAGACCTTGGGAGAGAGGTGGATGGAAGATGGAGGTCAAAGGGCTCTCCTCCCGATAAGCACGCGCAGGGGTCTGATCACACGCCTTCCGTACTCAATTAGCTACCCTGCACGGCGCCTCCTAGCTAATAAAAAAGGGGACGTGTGGCGGCACATAAATGGTAAATAGAACACCCACGGTTTCAATAATACTTGTGTTTCCGATTGTAACGTGACAACACTTGTTCCAAAATGACTTTGTTGATTGTTAATGTGTGTGCCTTCGCAAATCGGACAGCAAAATTACCACAGCATGTTGGTGCCATGTCATGACACCAAGCCAAGTTTCATGATTTTCATGCGTGTTTCGGATTTACAGGAATTAAAAAACCAAGTTTCTCAATGTTTCCAGCCGAGCCATGACACCCAGATGTTTGAATTTCATTCCCATTTCTGGCATGGGACCTAGAAATTTAACCGAGGACACACATGTGATTTTTCAACCAGCTTTGGTGCATTGGATCATGTGCTTGTATTTAAAATTTGAATTATGCACACAAAGGTGACACGTTCCCTCTCAGAACCACGAGCCTTCTTGAGAGAAGCTCCGGTTTTCAAGAAACTTATACCAAAACTTGTTCCTATTCTACAAATTTTTTCACCACAACATGGTAGTACCATGACATGACACCATGCCAAGTTTCATGATTTTCAGACGTGTTTTGGATTTACAAGAATTTTAAAACCATGCTTCTCAATGTTCTCGGCCGAACCACGATGCCCAAATATTTGAATTTCATTCCCATTTCTTGCATGGGACCTATAAATTCACCCGAGGACACACATGTGATTTTTCAGTCAACTTTGATGCACGGGAGCATGTGCTTGTAGTTCAAATTTGAATTATGCACATTAAATGACCAGAAACTCAATTAATGTATAAAAAAGGCCAAATGAATCCGGAATAATTCCAAAAATTAACAGGGCACTAATATAGTTCTATGTTGCCTCTGTAAAGAAAATCTGGGGGAGGCAGCGTATATTGTTTCCCACACAAAGGTATAAAGAAATAAAGAAATTAGCATACCTATTTAATTCTTGGGTTCTTATTATTTCTGCCACTAGTTGTGTATCACTACTCAGTTTTGCCATTAGAAGTTACAACTACTCAAAAAATGCCATCGATCCGTGAGATGCCTGCTCAAAATGCAATTAGATATCTAAAAAATGCCATCGTTAAGTTAGATGTTTGCTCAGAAATGCCATTAGACATTGTTATTTTCACGTTAAACCCGTTGACCATGTTACATGACAAAAATAAGCCGATTCTCACAATGATAAGTTAATGGTGTCTAGCACAACACACCCCTCAAATAAAACTAAGCACCCTGGAATTCTTTGACAAAACTAAGCACCCTAATATTCTTTGAGAACTAAACTGCTGGCTATATGATGTTGGTCATATATATTGTACATATATAATGTCAAGAAACAAGTGGTAGTACTATACCAACTAAAAGATGAAATGTACAAAATATAACGAGAAGAAACATAACATAGTTCTGCTGGGGGCTCAGCACAACACACCCCTCAAATAAAACTAAGCATACCAGAAATTAAACTAAGCAACTAATCCGGTAGACACTGCATTAGAACCACCATGAGCAACGACACTACCAACTTACTCGGAGTCCCCGTCCACATCCTCGACTTCGTCCTTGTCCCTCTTCCTCTTAGGCGATACTTCTTTGCTTGAACCGCACACTTGGCTCTTGCTCTTCATCCAACCCTTGTAGATATTGAAACAAAGGTAGCCATCCATTGCAGCATAGTGGATGTGGTCTATATCTAGTACAGTCCACTGCCATGCACGATGAAACGTGTGCGGAGGTTTCTTCAGTTCACCGTACGAAGGATGAACCATGGCTCCTACCAGGGTCAGCATTGAAGGCTGATCAAGGGAGGGCACCAGCCCTTCCTTCCGGAGGTCGAAGGGGTCGTGTACAACGAGGCCTATCTGACCCAGGATTTCCTTGTCGTTCCTAAAGTCTATAGTAACAAATTTGACTCGGCCGCCCTTGAGGAACTTCTTAAATTCCTCGCACTCAACGTCGGCATGGCATGTGTGGTAGACCAAGCATAAGTCATGCACGCAAACCTGGATCACGACGGGCTTCTTCTTCTCTGCCTCCTTTAGTTTCTTCTCGCTTCCCTGGCTGTGGTGTACTCAACATCTAGCCCAGCGACCCACTCATCATTTGAGTTTTCGAACATGCGTTTGAAGCGAGCAAGGCATTCTTTCACCGTTGCGGAAGAACGGGTGTAGATGACGTCGAACTCATCACCGGTGATGGTTCTAACCTTGTACTCACCGCCGATCATGGAGATTTGGGACGCCATGGATTTGGGAGGAGGGTTAGGATTAGTGGAACTGCCGTAATGTGAAAGAACGGGACGACTAGGAGCGGTTTATCGATTGTAAAGATGTCGAGTGGGGGGCGCGTGCGAATGGCAGGGTAGTGGCTTGCCTAGTGGATAAATGGATTCATGCACAGTACTATGGGGGCCCAATTAGATGTCATGTCTACTCGACGCCCAATTAAATGGCTTTTGATGTCATGTCAAGCGTCGGGAAAATTACAGGTGATATGAAGCTTTCCATTTTCCCATGATACGGGCTTCCGAGAGCCCTTGGATCTGAGATTGAACGGTTGCATGGCGTGATTCTAGACCTATGGGTGAATATCCTATCCTGGAGGGTTATTCTGCAAATTTTCAGCAACTTAGCATGCGACAGTTCGATCTCAGATCCAAGGGCTGCCAGCAGCCCGTATCATGGTTGTGCCTACCATGACCGTCGCCTCGCTCGGGCGGTCGCGCCCTTGGAGATTTAACATGGTGCGTTAGGCTATCTGATGTTGGCATGTCATACATAGTCATCACTTAGTCACTCATACAACAAGGTTATCTATAAGGTTGGCTATAAGATTATTTTTTGTTTACTTCTCTCTATCTCTTTCTTCGTAGTATTTATTGCATTTGCCAAGGAGTGACCTCTTCCAATGAAATGGTGCTTAGATGAAGTGCTATGGGCATTAAATGGCTTAGCAACTCAAGTCCCCAATGCACAGGTGCTTAGTTTTTTGTTGCTAAGTTTGCTTCATCTAGGTACACGCGCTTATCACCGTTTCTTCCTGGGGTCACCAAACTAGTCTCTCTCTTCTTAATTAACTTGCCACATCAGACTTTATGCCTATGTGGCAGGCTTAGCACCTGTAGGATCAAGTACAATAGTGGGCTATAAGACCGCTTACATGGCATTTTTGCATATGTGGGGGAAAGAGGAAGGAAAAAGTGGAGGAGTGGGCTCTCAAGCAAGAGCCAGCCTCTACATGGTGGAGCATCAGGAGAGGCACCTGTATGGAGGTGGTCAGGAATCGGGAGACTCAAGCCGGTCGTAGCGCCGCAGTTAAAATGATAATGGAAAGTCAAATCACCGGGCCCCAACTATCCAGCAGTAACTCACTGTCAAATCACACAACCCTACGTTTGCAGCGGCCTACTCCCTCATCTTCTCGCGTCTCTATCGAACCGACTAGGCGGAACTGCCCCGCCTACCACAGGAAAAGCCCGCCCTCGACTTTTTAAATAGTACAAGATACTAATTTTGTATCCATGGATTGCGCCATGGAGCAAAGCCTCAAGAAAATGGCGGTACACATGTACAGAGTATACAGCACGCCCGTCACGTTCGCGTCGCACCCCAGACGGTCGGTCGGTCTGGCACGCCGCTCTCTGAATGGAAGGCGCGTCATATTGTGTTTGCACACACATGTGGGACCGCAATTGAGAACCGACCATAGGCACGCTCCCCGGCCCCGCAAGTCGGGTGAGTTAATAGAAGTACATACGTTGGTACCTGGACGATCCCTACAAGACACGGAAGATCAGTTCGTCCATGCATGTGGCCAGACTCCAGCAGACATGCCTGGATTGGCTATCGTCTACATATCGTGCAGGCTGTGTTGTACAAGGTTGTAGTTCTGGTGAGAAATCTAAAAAAAGGTTTCTTGTCATCTCGCAAAATTAGGTGTCATGTGCTTCGGATCACTGCGAGGGTTAAACAGCGACAACTGAGTTGGGCTAGTCATTGGGGGCACATGAACGAAGACTACTCGGCTGCCATCTAGGTCAAGCCGGCTATGTTAATTAGGACATCTATCGATGGACCCCTTTTCTACGAGTTTATCTTTAATTTGATCTTTGATCCTCGTCTAGTTTGTCCGTCGGGATTCATCTTGTCTCCTTTAGGCAGTGAGGTTATGATTTCTTGTCATGTGGCATTTTTTCGTGTTATATGTTATAATCCGGTGCTTCAGATCAAAATGACGACAACTGCGCCTCCGGGGCACGTGCATGAAGACTTCTCGACAGTCATTGCCGAGGTCAAGCTGGCTCCGGTCGGTAGACAAAAGAAAACTAGTACTCCACTATATAGGCAGGAGCCTCCGCGCTTGCTTTCTTGTGTTGCTCTCTTCACACTGTCTCGTCCTCTCCAGATCTAAACACGACAGCGGTGGCCACACACTCTCTCTCTCTCTACTCACCGCTGGTCACAGATCCAGCCGGATCCTCTCCGCCGGAGAAGGTGAGAAGGTGCAACGTTCACGCGGTCGTCCTCGGTGACTGCTCTTACCCACTGTCGGCGCGTCCCGATCAGCGTGCCTTGCCGTACTCTCCCAAGCATCACTGGCGAGGGAGGGCCTCCCACCCCTTCTTCCTTGCTTCCGTAGTCTGGGGAGATCCAGCCTCTCGCCGACCACCTAGTGACATCCCGGCGACCCTCGGGTATAACTTCCTTCGAACCCGGCCTTGCTCTACTTCCTGAGCACCTGACGTCACTGCATTTGTATCTTTTACTATTTCTCAGGCCCCTCGTGTAGATAGGATCGATCGGCTGTTTGAAAACCACCTAATTTTTTACTGTTAAGAGGTAAAACTAGTTCATGCACTCGAATATAGTAGTACTTGGTTCAAACAAGGAAGAAAGGGGGTGGGGGAAGATTTGTTACCTGAATCTAGGACTTGGTTGAAAGAGGAAATAATGGGGGCGAAAAGTAGCGTAGACCGGCTATCCAACCGGTCTCTAGGTCTAATAGGGAAACAAAGGGAACGCAGCAGTACAAACTCAATATAAACCCGATCTATTGGTTGAAAAAGGAAAGAAAGTGGGGACTGGGGGACAAGTCAACAGAGTAAGTCCAGCACTAGATTTGCTAGCCTCACACAGTATAAGGTGGCTATATACCGACTGTTTTATTCTTTTCGTTAGAGATGCAACTTTCCTGGTTCGCCTACTCTCCAGGAGCTTCACGACTAACCTTGATGTTGCTCAATTTTATTGCAACTAATGAAGAAGAAGCTATGTGGGTTTCATTTTCTGATGGAAATGGAACCGGGGCTGGAGCCCTTTTCTTAGAAGAAGAAGAAGAAGGAGAAGAAGCTGCTAGCTCATGGGACATTGCTTCATTTTAGGTGAACTGCACCAAAAGGTCCCATGAATTGAATCATCCATGTTGGTGACTGGTGTCATCCCTTCTACGATGGCGTTGCTCCAGATATGGTTCCCATCACGAGGTATGTTCCTTTTTGGTCTGACTATTTGCCAAAGATCCTACATGTTGATCCTGCTCTTGTGCTACTGTTTTGGCACTGCCATGATAAAGCAGTAATGTTATTATTTTGTACCTTAATCTAGTGGCACTATTAATTTGAGGCAATGTTTTGGCACCGCTAGTGCCACTACTTTTTTATATATCGAAAGAGGGGGTTCCCTCCGATTTCATTAAAGAAACCCAACCATAGAGAACCATTATCCGACAACATCTTAGTGTAAACGAGCAGTTATGCAACTACTACTAGAACGGAGAGTACTAGCAGGAGACAAGTTCGCCACATAAGCTAGGCAGGTAGGGGACGCAACACCAGCTCGACCAAGTTTGGATTACAACCCAAATGCTACCACAGAAACATCAGGGGATGATAGGGACTGAAAGAGCTAGCTTCAAAGATCCCGCCTAAGCACCCCGGCCTTCATCTCATGGCGATGCACGGTACACCTCATTTGCCACCGCTCGACTCTAGTGTCACCGATAAAATGAAGTGATAATACAGCTTAAAATAGAGCGAGTGTCCTCTATCATTTCATTTCCAATGTAGATAAAGAAAGTGCTTCTCTTTGTTAATGTATGTTTCATCAACTAGTCCCATTGTTAATGTTTAAGCATTTCTGCAAACTGGGGTGCTTAATTTTAGTTGATCTGCACAAAAATAGATATTTGAATGTCTCAAGGCACCTCCTTGTACTACCGTTGTACACTGATGTTCATCACTGGCATAAGGTGTATCGGGGAGACTTGGGACGATTTCTAGTATGAGGCGTGGCGTACCGTATGAGCCGTCGCAGGGCCCATCTCGCCCTCGCAGCATGGCATACTATGATACTATCTCAATATTTTCTTATGTTTATTTGCGTGTTTCATCAACTAGTGCCACTATAATGTAATCATGCTTTTTCATTATCTGTGCAAACAGGGTTATTCAGCTGCATTTTGGTGGAACTGCACAAATGTACGGATGGAACCGCATATATGCAGAAAAGCGAGGTGTGCCAAGTAAAAATTACCGACACCAACCATGCTCCATGCACGCATTGGCATCCACCACCACCAGTGGGATGTGTGGCGCTCTACGTGGATCTAATCTTTCTCATCAAGAAATCCTCTAACCAAATACTAGTAGCTTATATTGGCAGTTTTCTAGGGAGTACTCTTTTCTGAAAGAAGCACCAATCTATTTTTCTTTATTTGTACATAGTGTCACAACTTTGACCCAAAGGTCCAGAGCTATTTAAGGGTGATTGGCGTAGTACTCGGAGACTAATTGTAACCATGATTTTCATTAGCTGTCACACTGATTGTAAGCATGAGCAGGTGGAAGATTAGGTTAGTGTGAAGCTTACCTTAAAACCTACCGTCCTCGAAATCTCCCACTCATTGTCAAACCAAGTAAGGATCTCCTTCAACCTGGCTAACTTTGCCTGGTCGCCGCCGGCAATGTGATTCGGTGCTAGCTTTGGAAGATGGGAGGAGAGACGGTGGTCTTGCAATAGAGAAGAGGGAGAGGCGAGGCGGTGGTTTTGGAATGGAAATGATGGAGAGGAGAGGTGGTGGTTTTGTAATGGAGAAGAGGGAGAGGCAACACCGTGGTTTTGGAATGGAGATGATGGAGAGGAGGGGAGGTGGTTTTGCAATGGAGAAGAGGGAGAGGAGCGTGCGACAGCGATTTAGGATTGGACGAGAGGGTCGGCACAGGATCGGATCAAAATCAAAATCAATTTACCCTTGAATTAAGAAAGCGAACCCACATTAACTAGTCTCCCTTTTATTCTGGGTCATAATTGACCATGATTTTCGCAAATAAAATATATGTTGTACGTTGCAAAAATAATATAATTTGAAAGTACATTCAGATACGAACCAAATGATACAATTTTTGGTAGTAACAAGTTTCATCGTTGGTATACTGGTTGTGCAATAGCATTAGAATGCCTTAGCTGAAAAATCTTTAATACATCCACAATCAACAGTTCACCCTAAAATAATCCAGTGGCATTAAATGGCATTGCTTAAATTTATCGGTGGCATTAGACTGAGTGCGGCATTAGTTAAATGTGGCATCACTTTAGCAGTAGCATTGCTTGACTTCACCGCTGGCTTTATACTAATAGCAAAAAAGTGGCAATAAGAGCATGGGATACCCATTCGGACAGTGGGCGCACCAGTACGATGTACCTCCACGGACGCATAGAGTGGTGCCCAGAGCAACAAATATCCAGGTAGCATATGTGGACTACGTCCCATTTTTTTCTCTTCAGTAACCTTTTTCCTATGTGAGGACAACAAACTGATCGACCTGGTCATTCTCTATTGTGTTGTCATCCCTTTCTACCCCTTTTCACCCTTTTTGAACCAAGAGACACAAGACTCGTTCCTTAGCTACTGATTTTCCCCTTTTCAACCTAGATGCGGGTTCGATGCCTAGTCTCTTGGACAGTACTTTCTCCCTTCCTTTCCTTATTCAACCCAGACATGGATTAGTCTGCATGAAGTAGGGTTTTCTTTAATACTGCAATTTAAGGTTTTCGTCTGCGTGACCAGCAGAGCAGAGGATTGCAAATTGGGAATATGGTGGAATGGAAAAAGATCCACATGCAGCAACGTGGCAGATGGGGCAATGAACAAGGGTATGGTGAGGTAGCATACCTAAGGGTCAGCAGGAAGTGGCTTCGCTCGTGGTCGTCGTCCTCCGCACACACTACGGCAACGAGCTTGGGGACGGAGGCCATCCCGCGCGGGTGCTAGGTCTGAGAGGTCGGCCTTGTCGTCAGTGCGTGACCTCGCTCGCTGACGACGAGTGTGTCAACACTGCACGTCCTTTTCTTCCCCAGCGGATCTGAGACCACCAGCGAGGAGGGGGAGAGAGGCCATCTTTTTTAGATCTAGAGAGAGGGTGATAGTGTGAGAAGCAAGTGGGAAGCCCTTAGCAAGAAAGAGCTGAAGCTCCAGCCTATATATCTTTTTTGATACTAGTACTAGAGGTGGAGTAGTGGTAGAGTAGTTTATATTTTCTCTGCATACAGTACCAGTTAGTCATGCTTCAAAACTGAACGGCACGCCATTAAAAAAATAAAGGTCGATAACTAATGCGGCACCTCGGGCCAATGCGGCCAGATCGCATTTTGCACGAGAAATTACACACCATGTTTCGTTGACATGTGGTCCCGTTCCAACATGTCAGTGAGATGACGGCGAGTCCTTTTGTACAATTTCCGAACGGACGTCTATGTAGGTCGGGGCGCCTCTTCGTGTACCGTGGCAACCGCCCACCGCCTCTTCGCCTTTTCCTCTCGATTTGGAACTGTTGTCGCACACTCTTCCTCCCTCCTCCATTTGCCTTCACCCTTCCTTCTGCCATTGTTCGATAGTCTTCTCCATGGAGGGAACATGCCGGAAACGACCCCGTTATTCTTGCCCCGATTTGAAAGATGACATGGTGGAGGAACTCATTGGTCAGTGCAACGTCATCACCTTGGCTAGCATGGCAGGTTCGTTCAAGACCATACTCAACTCAGCTAATAACATCATTACAAGGAACCCAAGGGTCCAGGAGCGGTTTTATCTCCCCTATCTTCTTCGTCGTGACCCTGCTGACGACTAGCGCGCGGACGATGGAAGCCTCGCCTTGTGCAAGTTGATGCCACTTGATAATGATATGTGTGATGTTAAGATGCGATCCCTTGAGGGTAAGGCTTGGGAAGGCGCAAATGGAGATTGGGTTGTTTATGTTGGGTACAACTGCGAGTGGGAACTTGTGAATGTGTACACTCGTCACCGGGTTCCACTTCCAAAAATATCAGACTGCCCGGAGGTTGAGCACACCGGTATTCTATGTACGTTCAACTACGATCATGGTGACTGTCGTCTATAGAAGATAGCAATTTGTCGAGTTCCCAACCGCTCTTGGGGTTATAGGAATGCTTGTGTTGTCGCTATCTTTGACAAGCTTGTTGCCGTCCTTCGTAATTCTACTCGAAGGATATTGCTCAAAAGTCAGTTTCTGTACACGGATGTGTACTGTGATGCAATTCAATATGAGGGTCTTATGTTTGCTGCCACCACTCATGGCACTATTTTTGCATGGAATCCTGATGCTTTTGGTACGTTTGTCTTCCACCTTAAATATAATTGTTTCATCCACATGCATGCGGGTTAGCTAGTTTCCCTTTACTAATTAACCTTCTTGTGTTTCCAAGGTCATGTGAACATTCCACCACCTATACTTGAAATTTTTTATAACCAAGGGGGAGATGACAATGGTGATGATCATTCCGATGGATCACCTCTTCTTGTCTGTAAACAGGGCACTGCTGATGTTACTAAGGAAGCAGGTGTTGTCTTGCATGGTCGCACTCTCCTGACCTATTCCAACATCCGTTGTAGGGTATTCGGGATGGATACTAGTGTGCTAGCGCCAACACCTTCTCCCTGGTTCAGTATTGATGTCTTGGAGGAAACTCGCTCTTTCTTGGACAAAACTATCCAATGATGGTGAAAGGCGATCCAGCAGCTGTTGACACAATGTTACTACCATTTATGAGAAGCAACTGTATCTATACCTCGAACATTGCTATGGTTCCCTACCGTGGCTATCACAATATGCGTCCTGATATAGGCCGCTTCAGCCTGGATGATCAGTCCTGCGTTGGTCTCGAGATTGACAATAGATGGCCCTTCCCAGATAATCACTTTTGGTTCAAAGAAAGCGTTTCCAACGCCGACGAGTGGTTGAGTTGAAGATCATTTCATTGCTTGTTGTTTGTTGTGTGATGAAAACTTTAGTATTTATAATGTATCCTTGTTGTCGTTGTGGGTTGATGACCTATTGTATGTAATGCTAAATGATATGCCTGTGATAAACTTACTAAATTTATGAATGGCTTTTGAGTCGCTCCACAGAGTGGGTGCTGCGATGACGTAAAAAAATATTTTCCGAATACATAATTGTTTGTGCATTGCAACAGGTTATCGGATGAGTCCAATCAACAATAGTACTACTATTTGTACTAGCTTCACATGCTTCGCGCGTCGGGCGGGTGTTTTTACTGTAGCTGTGAATCCCATCATCCTAGGTCCTCGGATGAGTCCAGTAGAAATTGCATTCTGATGTTTGGGTTCAAACTTTCAAAACTGCTGCACTATCTCGACGTCTACATATACATAATACAACAAGTTTTAAACTTGAGACCGGTCATCCACCCTCACAAAGAACACTTTTTAACCTAGCACAGACTCCAGGAAATTTGGCCATAGTGTGAGGTGGGCCATATGTTAATGTGTTCGCTGTACGTAACCAGCATCTCGAATCCTTGATATATAGTAGGGTGGCATGGGCCAGAACAAGCATTCACGCCCGTGAGTACGCAAGACGCCGCCACCAAAGACAACTTCCATCTGACACCATATTTCTTGGAGTCCGTGCTACAACTATCTCTTCAACCTCCTCGTTTCTCTAACTCAGCCATCGCGCGGCGGGCGAGGTGGGGGTTTGCCGATAGTCGGTTTCCTCAACTTCGGTCCCACTTGTAAGGCCAACTCCAACGCACGACCCCAAACGGACGTCCGTTTTGTCTGGATTATGTCTGTTTGGGTAGGGCAATGGGGTCGTGTTCGATTCATTTCTCGGATGCGGTGGTCGTGCGCCCAACGCGCGGATGCATCCCGGCCGCGTACATTTTTCTTTGCAAACACATACCTTTTTTTCATCATTGATTTTTGGTACATGGGAATACATCACCAAATTTTGACTAGAAAAGTAAGACCAAAGAAAACAAGAACCACAAGAATACATTTTAGAAGATATCCAACTTCCATAACTGCTCCTGTAAGTTGGATTAGTGCCTTCTTGATGCATTCACTATTGATCAGCGGAGGATCGATCTTGCGTGCTTCTTTCTTCTTCGAGTGTAAAGAAGTAGACGTTGCTTCCTCGCATCTAGTCTCATGTCTAGCCTCTATTCTATCAACAAGTGCACTAGTCTCATCTCTAGCTTCTATGCTAGCTAAAAGTGCTAGAACATCTACTAAATTGCGCTTTATCAATATATGGATGTAATCTTCTTCCCAATACCAAAACTTGCATCCATTCTACACAATAAAATTTTAAGTTAGCACAACTAGTCAAATCCGAGAGCACAACCGAAGCTAAAGTAGCACATACCCAATCGGTTGAGCACTTGAGGAACACCCATCCGGGATGTTCCGGCGTTGTAGACACATGGTGCAAGACCTTCTTTGGTCAGTCGTCGCACGTAACGAGTGGCAACAATGCGCCGACGAGCTTTTGGGCCAGCACCGAGCCCGGCCGACTTCCATTCATGTATCTGCCGGCGGACCGCTGACGGTGTCGATCCGAGCGGCTAGAGGAGGATTCAGTACCTGCATGTGGCCTTGCGGCCTTGACGGGGCCTTCCAGCCCGGTGCCCAGCCTGTCCATGGCGCGGCGCGGCCTCCCACTGCTGGGGGAGCTCAAGCCTGACCGGATCCGCTCCAAATCCGGCCGCCGGGTGCGCAAAACACGTAGCCGTGGTTGGGTAGCTCGCGGGCGTCGAGGGAAAGGGGGTTGGGCAAGCGCGCGTCCGAGCTGCACGCGCTGGAGTTGGCCTAAGTGAAGATGCAAGACAACACGCGTTTCGCTAGCGGCGTGGCGGACCAACCCTGTGGTGGTGCGAAGTGGCTTCGCTCGTGTGGGGGAGGGAGTCCATTTGTTGTGTGATGAAAACTTTAGTATTTACTAAAAAATTTTGTTGGAACTAACCTATAATCCAACATGTATCCTCGTTGTCGTTGTGTGTTAATGACTTGTTGTATGTAATGAATGGTACATTTGCATATGCATGTCATAAACTCAATTTATGAATGGTTTTCGACTCACTTCTTGGAGTGTGAGTACCGTAGTATTATAGCCAAAGATCCGGTTATATGAAGTTGCCAATCACATAGAGCCAACCTAATATTGGAGTATTCTAGCACAATAGTTAGTTCTAGTTAGATCAACTAGAGCTAGGTGTCGCACGGAGGCCAAGAAATATGGTGATAGCGTGATTGCGTGAGATGGGCTTGTACGTAGTATGATGTAGGCACATGGCTTGCCGTGTTTCCTACTCCTCTGGTCAAAATGTGGACAAGATTTGATCGAGTTCTTCCTCCTTTTGCCGATACATGGGACATCCAGCATCCAGGTCGTGTCATGTAAGAAAATGGAGTGCTAGTTGAAGCCATCACTACAAAAAAAATACACTTCCGTGATGATACGTGTTTGTCACAATAGGTCGCGTTTTTTGTCATGCATGTACATCCATGACGATTTTATGACAGAATCAAGATAGTCATACCGTGTCGTCAGATAAGTGTTCCATGACATTACCAAAATTATCATCACGGAAGTGTCTACTTCCATGACGATAAATCGTAAGGCCACGTAAGTGCTTTCATCAAGGGTGACCGACACGTGGCATCCACCGTAACGAACGCCGTTAAGCTATCGGTCGGATTTTGGATCCGATAACACGTTAACAGCTCGACCAATGGGAAATTTCCACGTAAAATTACGATTGGCGAAGGGAACACCTGTCACCGTCGATGGGCCAGATGTCGCCCGTCCATTGGAGGAGACATGCCTATGATACGTCGACACGTGGCTGGGCCCAACAGAGGCCCATATTTGTTAAAAAGGCCGGCCCAGTCAAAGGCCCGTAGAACTTAATCAGGTGCTAGTGGGCTAGCCCAATAACGGCATGCTTAATAAAGGCCCATTGACGACCTGAAGCCAGATCTGGCCCGTTAATTGTTCGCCCAATATTTGGGCCCATTTACACTCAAGCCGATCTGGCCCGTTAATTGTTCGCCCAATATTTGGGCCCATTTATGCCCGAAGCCAGATCTGGCCCGTTAGTTGTTCACGAATATTTGGGCCCAACTACAGCCTGCTGACTTTCGCCCGTTAGAGGCCTGATGTAGACATGGGCCCATTACAGCCCGGTGTGACTTTTGGCCTGGGAATGGCCCATGCTGCCCATGGGCCATATATGGTCCGACGGGACATCGGCCCACTAACGGCCCGTGCTAAAGGTGGCAACAGTTAAGCCCAACGTGACTTTGGGCCTGTTAAAGGCCCGTCGGCGTAATTCGCCCGCTGATGCTTGTGCTAAGCTTTCGGCCTCTTAAAGGCCCATGATATCGATGGGCCAACTAAGGCCCGAGATATGTTTCGCCCGGTAATGGCCCGTGAGCTAATCGGGCCCAAAATGGCCGGTCTACATTTCGCCTGTCAAGGTCCGTCGACGACTAGTGAAAATTGAGGCCCAACATGCATTTTGGCTCGCTAAAGGCCCGTGGTTTCATCTCGCCATAACAGGCCAAGACAATATTCAGCCTCGTTAATGGCCCAACGCTACTCGGGCCAAACTAAGCACTGGTCGACATAAAAGGCCCAACTAAAATATAGGCCGATGTAAGTTTGGGCCTGGCGCAATGTGTGAAGGCCCCAATCATTCGGGCCCAAGAAAGACGCAGGCCGACCCAATTGTGGCCCGCTAAAAACCTGGCACGTTAGAGTCGAATGTTTCTGTCTGGTTGACTACATCTGATTTTTTTTCAGATAGCGAATGATGGCAGTAAGTAGTAGGAATTAAGAAGAAACATACTCTATACAATAAAGAAATTACGACATAGTAACTAAGAATAAACCTACACTATACAATAAAGCATTTAAGGTATATTACATCCACTGGGTATCGAAGTTCGCCACCAGTCATCATAAAGCGCAACGAAGAAGCAGACATGTAAACCGGGCACCATTGCAACAGAATAAAATAATATCGAACCGAGACCACTTCCAAGACAGTTCTAGCGTAAAGGTTAGCCTTGTGGGGGAACTGCCAAGAAGTCACGAGCAAGGCCGTGAGACCGCCTAGCATGTCGATCATAGCTTCCAGGTGTAGCTGTTTAGCGATGAGGTTCTCATTGGTGTTCTCCGCAATCTTTCTTAGAGATAGGACTTCAAGTAGAAGTTGAGTTTCAGAATGCCTTTCTGCTAGAACTTGGGGCTGAAGAAGTCAAACCGATCTGCATAACGAATTCTGTGAGCTTGTCTGACTGTTAGTCTCAAGTAACTTGAACACTGCATCAAGACAAGACTTTGGGGTTGTCTCTCTATCTTCAAGATGTTTTGCCTTTTTTGTTGCAATATATGTTGGGTTTGTCTCACAGCCTTTCAAAGAGACTTGTGCATGCCATCGTGCATATCACCCTCAAAACAAAGCAGTAGAGATGACAGGTTTTGCACGTGTATAAACAAAGATGATAACTATTCTGTCAATTCTATACAATTTCAAATTAGAAAATAAAGAGTAAGTTCAAAATATCAATAGCATAATTTGGCATTGTTCATAATGCGGGGAGCTTCACCACACTACTAGATTACCATGTCAACATAACAAGCATAGATGAAGGGCAAATAAAATCATTGTATCTATTTTGGATAATGTGCATGGCATGTTGTTCATATCATCAGCCACATCAGTAAGATAAAACAGGAGATGACAAGGTGCAAACATGGGCTGCTTCACCACACACTGGATTATAGATCCACAAAAACAAGCATACATATAGGGAGTATTAAGTAATGTGCATGGTGAGGGAGTCCTGGATTAGGGGGTATCCGGACTATCGGACTGTGTACAACGTCCGGACTATTGAAGCATGAAGATACAAGACTCAAGACTTCGGCCCGTGTCCAGATGGGACTTTTCTTGGAGTCGAAGGCAAGCTTGGCGATCCGGATATTATATTTCCTTCCTTGTAACCGACTCCGTGTAAACCCTAGCCCTCTCCGGTGCCTATATAAACCGGAGAGGTTGGTCCTTAGTAGGACGATCACAATTACATTAATAACATCATAGTCTAGCTCTTAGGGTTTAGCCTATACTATCTCGTTGTAGATCTACTATTGTACTACCCATATCATCAATATTAATCAAGCAGAAGTAGGGTTTTACCTCCATCGAGAGGGCCTGAACTCCGGGTAAACATCTGTGTCCCTTGCTTCCTGTTACCATCAGCCTTGACGCATAGATCGGGACCCCCTACCCGAGATCCGCCGGTTTTGACACCGACATTGGTGCTTTCATTGAGAGTTCCTATGTGTCGTCGCCATCAGGCTCGATGGCTCGTCTTATCGTCAAAGACAACATTACCTCGGAGGGGGCTCTAGTTGTAGGCCAGACGCTCCGGCTTGGCGGCTTTATCATGGCCGCCCCATCGGCGGTGGTGTCGACGATGACTTCTCGGGTCATCAATCATAACCTTCGCGTCAGTTCGGAACTTGCCGAACAGATGGATCCAATGGAGCTCTCCTCCCTTAATGAACTCTTGGATCGCATCACCGCTCTGGGAGTCGCTACAGACTATGACCGGATTGGGCTTAAACCCGACCAGAGGGACATCAGGTCCCCGCCGGCCACCCACGAGATAGCGATAATGGAGGAACCACACGCGGATTGCCCCTCAACTTTGAGGACAAGTTGTGTTTGGATCACCGAATTCCTTGAGCCAAAGACCTACTCAGAAGAAAACCTGACCCAGGTCCCGGACTTAGAATCGGGCATCGGGCCGAAGAAACTGGGCACCCCGGATACTGAGTTGTTTAGCTCGGGGCCGCCCGCGCCTTGGGTGCCAGACCGGATCAAAATCCGGACTCTAAACCGGACCTAAACTGTCTCTCTCGTGATCGTGAAAGAGCCCTGTGAAACCGTGACATCACTATCGGGCCAGATTCCTCCTTGCGCTTAACAAGGTCAGGATCGCCGCCAAGAGGACGTGGTCTCACTCTTCGCAAAAACTGCACGACGAAGGACTCCTCAATGCTATAAGCCGCGCGACATAGTACGCTCATGGACTTGGCAACCATAGTACGTAAGTATCAGGCGATGGAGAGCGCTTGGAAGACCCAAACAGAATTTTGGGATAGTATCGCTCGCCAAAACCTTTGTCCGAACTAAATGGACGAACTCTCGTGAAGTCATCCGACCCAACGCCTAAGAAACCAAAGCCCACCTGTATGGAGATCCAGATTGGAAGGATGGCTCGACGGGCCATGTAAGCTCCATAGTACTCCGGATACAACACCTACTCATAGCCTTAAGGCATGTTGGATACTCCGCAGGTGGCAAAAAGTGGCGAGGATCTTCTTGTGGGCCATAAAGCGGAACAACATCCCGCCAGCGAACACAATACGGTACTAACAGTCTTCGAGACTTTTGCCTCCAACAATAGGCGCAAGTGGGCTCGCCGAAGCTCCGCTGAGATTTACCGTGTGGCAAAAATAAACCCTTGGAACGACACTGCTATAACTTTTAATGCCAGTGATGAACCCCTATTCCAGGCTGTCCGGGCACCAACCGCTCTAGTCCTTAGTCCGATCATAAATGGCTTTCGGCTCACTAAAGTACTCATGGATGGCGGAAGCGGATTAAATCTGATTTATGAAGAAACACTCAGCAAGATGGAGATTGATAAAGGCCGCATTGAGCAAAGCGACACGACCTTCAGGGGAATTATCCCTACTCGGGAAGCGCGGTGTGCGGGAAAAATCACACTCGATGTGGTATTCGGCAACCTAGAGAATTATAGGTCCGAAGAAATCACATTCCAAGTGGCCCCTTTCAGCAGCGGATACCACGCCCTTCTAGGACGGGACGCGTTTGCAAGCTTTCAAGCTATACCCCGTTACGGGTACATGAAGCTTAAAATGCCCGGGCCCAATGGAATCATCACCCTAGCCAGTGGTCCGGACGTCGCGCTTCACACCGAAAACAAAACCGCAGCACTAGCCCTGGAGGCATTATCCGAGGCCCTAGCAGCCGAAGAATTAACAAAGACTACGGGCCACCGTGATGTGGACGACGACGTAATACTCGACAAACGACCCAAGTCCACCTCATTCAAACCTGCCGACGAGATAGTGAAATTCCAGGTCCACCCAACGGACCCCATGAAGACAGCTTCCATCGGGACACAGCTGAGCCCCGCGATCGACGCTGCACTACGAGATTTCTTACATGAGAATTGGGACATTTTCGCCTGGCACCCATCGGACATGCCAGGCATCCCATGCAGATTGGCCGAACACATCCTCAATATAATAAAAGGATACAAACCGGTCAAGCAAACTCTAAGACGGTTTTCAGAGCCCAAACGGCAGGCCATGGGGGAAGAACTAGCCAAACTACTCGAGGCCGGATTCATCAGAGATATCAAGCATCCGGATTGGCTGGCAAACCTGGTAATGGTACCAAAGAAGGACAAATCCTGGCGCCTATGTGTCGACTTTAAAGACCTCAACCAGGCTTGCCCAAGGATCCCTTTCCCCTCCCTCGCATCGATCAAATCATTGATGCCACAGCAGGACATGACTTCATTGTGTTTCCTCGACGATACTCTGGATACCATCAAATAAAGATGGCAGAGTCTGACCAAGCTGCTACAGCTTTCATAACGCCATATGGCCCTTTCTGCTTCAACACTATGCCCTTTGGGCTCAAGAACGCCGGTGCAACCTACCAACGCATGATTCAAACATGCCTGGAAAAGCAAATCGGCAAAACAGTGGAGGCATACGTGGACGACGTGGTCATAAAAACAAGACACGTCGAAACCCTAATAGATGACTTGAGGCTTACATTCGACAATCTCCGGACATACGACATCAAGTTGAATCCGAAAAAATGCATTTTGGCGCCCCTCGGGAAGCTACTCGGCTTCATCACATAACAGAGGAATTGAAGCGAATCCGCAAAGATCCGAGCTCATCGCAGCTTGGCTGTACCAATGCACCTCAAGCACATTCAAAAACTAGCCGGATGCGTGGCTGCTCTCAGCCGCTTTATCTCCGTGTTAGGAGAAAAGGCACTACCGCTTTATCGCTTCTTCTTCGGTGCAATCAACACTTCAGATGGACGGATGAAGACGCGGCTGGACTGGAAGATATAAAGACCTTATTGGCCAGTAATCCAAAGATTAATAGCGCCAAATATCGATTTAACCTATGCTGTTGCAATATAGCTGCAACGCATCAAGTCGAAGCGCAGTGCTCGTTATTGAACGAGAGGTCGACGGATACAAATACCCGCCTCGAAGCCGGGTTTACTACGTGTCCACGGTCCTAACCCCATGCAAATCCCGATACCCACACTATCAAAAAATAGCATACACCGTGTTCATGGCATCCCGGAAGCTACGACACTACTTTCAAGAGTGTTCGATTACGGTGGCCTTCGAAGTACCACTCAGTGACATAATAAATAACCACGATGCTACGGGCCGGATTGCCAAGTGGGCTATTGAGCTCCTTCCGTTCGACATAACGTACAAACCACGGCGGGCCATCAAGTCACAAGTGTTGGTTGACTTCGTCACGAATGGATGTGGTTTAACTCCCTAAAGAGTATGGCACATACTCAAACTGGATCATGCACTTCGACGGCTCTAAAATGCTGGCCGGATTGGGAGCACGTGTAGTCCTGACATCTCCCACCGGCGACAGGGTCCAGTACGTCCTCCAAATGTTATACACAGACTCCAACAATGCAGCAGAATATGAGGCTCTGTTGCATGGTCTTCGGATGGCAGTCTCTATGGGCATTCAACGCCTAGAAGTGCGCGGGGACTCAAACCTAGCAATATCACAGATAAACGGAGATTTTGATGCCAAGGACCCGAAAATGGCGGCCTACCGTAATGTCGTCCTCAAAATTTCAGCTCGGTTCGAGGGGCTCGAATTCCACCATGTGGCTTGAGAAAACAATCAAGCGGCGGATGTCCTTGTTCGCATCGGTGCTAAACGCGACCCTGTCCCACCTAAGATATTCTTGGAACGGCTGTTCAAGCCATCTGTAGTATGGGAAGGGGAGTCCGGCAATACTAGCACGGATCCGAATACATCCCCTGCATTCGAACCATCAGACATAGTCGGAGGTTCTACCCCGAAATAACGCCCTCGCCCACGTAAATCATGGCTGTAATCGCCCCATGGACCGAGCCCTTCTTGGCCTACCTAAATAGGCAGGAGCTCCCCGAAGACCAAAATGAAGCACGATGCATTATTCGGTGTTCTAAAGCTTACAAAGTCTATGAAGGGGAACTCTACAAGAAAAGCGCTACCGGAGTACTACGAAGATGCATCTGCGAAGAGGAAGGGCGGCAGCTCTTGGCTGAAATCCATGCCGGCCTGGGCGGGCACCACGCCGCGGCCCGGGCATTAGTCAGCAAGACCTTCCGTACAGGCTTCTATTGGCCGACAGCCCGAGCGGACGCACAAGACCTTGTCCAACATTGCGTCGGTTGCCAGCTCTTTGCCAATCAGAGTCACATGCCCCCTACCGCTCTCCAAACAATCCCCATAACTTGGCCCTTTGCGGTCTGGGGGCTAGATATGGTCGGACCTCTTAAAGGGGGGAAGCCATAAGAAGAAATACTTATTGGTCATGGTGGACAAATTCACCAAATGGATAGAAGCTAAACCAGTCAAAACGGCTGAATCCGGACCAGTAATAGACTTCATATTCGGGGTCGTACAATCGACACGGTGTCCCCACAACATCATCACCGATAATGGCTCAAATTTCACAGCCGATTTAAGTGAAAACTTGGTGCACAAAAATGGGCATCAAGCTCGATTACGCTTTCGTCTACCATCCAAAAACTAACGGCCAGGTAGAGCGGGCAAATGGTCTCATTATGAGCGGCATCAAACCCAGGCTAGTGCGATCCTTGACAGAGTCGGATATGCACTGGGTGGAGGAGCTCGACCAGACTGGGGGCTACGGACCACGCCAAATCGCACCACCAGATACACACCATTTTTTATGGTGTACGGCGCGAAGCGATATTACCTTGCGACATAATACATGATTCGCCACGCCAGACGCATGTACGAAGAGAAGGAAGCCGAGTTAGATCGGCAGGATAATTTGGATGCCCCGGAGGAGGAGCGCGATGTCGCAAAAGCCCGCTCCGCATTCTATCGCCAGCAGGCTCGACGATACCAAAGCAGTAGAAGTGCGGGCCAAAACTTACAATATTGGCGAAGCTCGTTCTACGACTCACCGGAGAAGAAGAAGGACAAACTCAAACCCAAGTGGGAGGGTCCCTTCGTCATTGACAAAGTTCTCACCGGAGGAGCGTACCGCTTATGTAATGCATCCGATAACAGACTCGAGCCGAACCCATGGAACGCGGCAAGACTATGGAGATTCTACGCCTAACGCCGAACACAGTGTTCGTCTCCTAACCCCTCCCTTTTAATTATGCCCCATCCCATTTTCCTTTCTCGACCTTTTTCTCTCTTCACACAAAGTATTCAATACAGTGAGGATTTCCGGATCACTCCGGCCGCACTAAGTGTGTAAGCAATACCTGGGGGCTTCCTATACGCCAGCTAAAAATGATTACGCACATGGCTTTCTGCCCGTCGCATATGCATTCTTTTTCCATATGTGCCTTTTCTTCACCATTATATGCATCAATACGACTTAAGATGTTGCCAAGCTGGGTTGCCTGGCTCTTGTGTTTATGCCCTACGTTCCCGTTAATTCGGCTAGGGCATAAGGGGAGCACCTTTGCGACTGTTACTGCTGGTTCAGCCGGATGTGTACCTCAGACTGCGTGAAGCCGAAAGCTAGCTTCCTTAAGAGAATATTCGGTCGGTGAACAAAAGATGTATTCGTTTATCATAACATATATCCCCAGAAGTCTTGTATCCCGCGCCATCGCTCGCAGTCCGGACATGTGCATCGTCATACACGCATCTGTGGAAAGGAACCCCTAACGGAACTATTCTCTCTCGGAAGATGTTTCTTACTATCCATGTAATATAACATAACTAGTTGGGTACTTGTCTGTTCAAGCACTTATGACCCCTACGCCTTTGTTTCCACGCATACCCCGGTTTTGTATAGCTGAGCGGGTATTCGGACACACCCCGGACTATAGGATCCGGGGGCTGAAGCGAAAAGGTCCGCCATGACAAATGATTTAATCCGGCTAGGGGCTAATCATGCCCATTAAATCACACAGTCATTTGGATTGATTACATTCATATTCTATACCGTCCAACAGGCTATCTAGTTTACAATCTTGTTGAGAATACTTAGCGGCTAATGCTACCTGGTCATACACCAGACTAACGGGAATTTCTTGCCCATCGGGCCCCGCCGGTCCCACTTCAGCCATATGGTTCGGGTCCAGCTTGGTGTAGCGCGTCTTCACCATTGCCTGTGCTTCTCTTGCTCCTTGCCGGCAAGATGTCGATATCTTCCATAGACGGAAGCACCGCCGGCTCCTTGAAGCAGGTCCGCAAGTTCCCCATGCCATTCGGCAAGAGGGCTTGATGGCCACAAAGCCTGAGCAACACCCTGCATCACTTGTCGAGCTCGCTCGTGCAGTTGCAAAAGGTCTTGCAGTAAATCATTTGCAGATGAGGGCATCTCCTCTTCAGGGCGACCCGTTAACATACCTGCAAGCAAAATTCTTTCAATATACTTCCGCACCGAACTGTACAACAGTTTGTCTAGGCACTCACTGTAAATGTCGTGTCGAAGCCTCTTTTCTCCTTCATGGAGTCCGCCAACTGAGCGCAGAGATCTTTTAACTCCACGTCCAGCTGGACTTTGGCGTCTTGAAGATTGTTCTTCTCCCGCCTAACTCACGTAAGAATACGCTCGCCAGCCTCTAGCTGCTTTTTGAGATGCGATGCGTCCTCTCCTATGCCCTCCAGACTCACCCCGGGATTGTCTGCAGAATTTTCTGTTAGACTTGTCACATCGGCCATATACTAACTGGTGCATCTTCGTGCAATTGTGACAATTGTTACCAGATGAGGGCTTTTGGGGCTCCTCTAATTTAGCAACTGCGGCCCTCATCTCGGCCTTGCATCCCTCCAGCTCCCGAAACAATTGCTCGTTCTTCTCTACAAGGACTTGTTCATAAATTGATCCTTAAAACTGTTGTTTCAACCGTTTCAAGTCTCAGGGGCTACTGCTACACATACTTATCAAAATTTCTCACCCGTATGTCTTCGGTATACTGGGTTGTCGCTTGGGCAAGCCCGCCCCGAGTAGTTTGGACGTACGCGTCCGCCGAATTGAAGGCATTACACGCCTCTTTGGAAAAGATGTTGTTCCGAAGTACGGCCCGTCGGCGCCTGTGATTCATGGCGCTCTCTACTTCGGAATTCGTGGCTGAGAGCATGTCCGCGCTCTCTGTTGGAGAACTATGCGGTGCTGGCCCTGTGTCCGCCTCCGCCCCTGAAGCCCGTTCCGCAACCCGGCTGGTGGAGGCGTGATTGGTAGGCTCTCCGGATATAGTCCAGTTATTCCTCTTCCTACCAAACACAAAGGGCGATGTCATATTTTAAAATTTTATAATTACAGGACAGGTTATTGTTTTACCTCTGTAGCGGTGTGTCAACCCTCACCGCCTTCCTCTTGAGCCTGCCCGGTGTGGATGCCCGTGGTTGACGAGTCCCTAGGGGCTCGGCCCCTCGCTCCGGCCGTCGTTTCTGCAAATAGAACGACGCCTCAAAGGTAAATTATAACACCTGGGGGGAGTCCTCCTCGAAGGATAGGGCTTTCCTGTTCGGCTTACACACGAAGCGGGGAGCAGTCCAGGGTAGTCGGACGTAATGGCCACTAGGGCGCCATCCCAGCTCGCCTGATAAAATACCCCGTTGACAAGCTCCACAGTGATATCCGGATCCACTTTAAGTCCCGGATCTAGGGCCCTTCCAGGGTCCTCTGGTTGCAGGGAGGGGCTGAAGATTCCTTCTACGGCCCTCCTTAATTCCTGCCCAGAAGCATTGATGCAAGTAATCTTAGCAGAAGAACGCTAGAGCAAAGCAGGGAAAAAGAATGGCAACTTACCCATGCTGGGGGGTTGTACATGGAGAATCCGTCCCGCTGCTTTTTATGCGCGAAGGAATTCCTCCTCTTCCCTTTGTACAGATCGGACAATATCCTTGCCAGAGCGGCAATGAGTCCGGACCTTTACGGCCGCAGCGGTGGCGTCGTCTTCCCGTTGAAATGCCACATGGGCTTCCCCGATATTGGAGCGCCGCACTCCCGCCTTATGAATATTGCCATAACCTCAACTATCGTCATCCGGATTTGGCCAAGAACTTTATCCTGTCCCATCAGAGGAATATTTCCTCGTGTCCTCTTCTTGAGGGCCCCGGGTGCCAGCTTTAGCGTGCCCTTGGCGGGCGCATCGAACTTGTAGAGACCTGTCCGGACCGGATCCTAAGGGGGACGCTGCTTATATAGAACCACTCAACGCCAGTTTTCTGGTGCCTTCTTAGGAGTGCCGACAGGTATCCGGTCTCGGCAATGCGCCATACTTCGCCCCGCCCACTTGACATAGGGACTCAATCGGGTGCGGGGATGAGGCGTAACAGCTTCCGCCATAATCCGAAGTGTGGTTCGCAGCCTAAAAACAGCTTCAAGACAGGCAACATACCCCGCTATGTGCAGAATAGAGGCAGGGTAAGATCGTGTAATCGGAGGCCGAGAACTCTGTGAGCTCGCGAAGAAACGGATGGATAGGGAACCCAACGCCCCTCAGCAGTTGAGGGATCAGACATATACACTCCTCCGGAGATGGGTTAGGAGATCCCTCAGCTTGGTGTCCTCCGTCATAAGTGGCTATTCCAGCTTGGACGGAGACCATGAACGCCGGTGGGAGAAACCCTTGGGTTTGTAACTTTGTCAAATGGCTATGAGGTACTAAACACTCTCCCAATCCCCCGACTTGGAACGAGAAGGGCAAGCAGAAGAGCTACCACGGCCGGCCATGTTGGAATGGCTTTTTCATGGAGCGCCTGCTGGATGCTGGCTCTGGGAGGGAGAGTGAGGTTTTGGATCTGAGAATTCCCGTCCCTTCAAATAGACGGTTAGCTCGGAGGATCGAGGGTGGAAAATGCAAAAATGCCTTGACTCCTCGCATTCGCTCGACACGTGGAGATGGTCATTACTGAGGCCCTGAAGCCGAGGAGCACAACATTGATTGGAGGCAGGACACTATTTGTCGTAACAGGCGCTTTGGAGTATTAGGAGAAGGAACCCTCCTTGCAATGCCGAAGACAATACTGTGCACCGGACTCGTCATCATTGAAACCTGGTTCAGGGGCTACTGAGGGAGTCCTGGATTAGGGGGTATCCGGACTGCCGGAATGTGTACAACATCCGGACTATTGAAGCGTGAAGATACAAGACTCAAGACTTCGGCCTGTGTCTGGATGGGACTTTCCTTGGCGTGGAAGGCAAGCTTGGCGATCCTGGTATTATATTTCCTTCCTTGTAACCGACTCCATGTAAACCCTAGCCCTCTCTGGTGCCTATATAAACCGGAGAGGTTGGTCCTTAGTAGGCCGATCACAGTTACAATCATACCATCATAGGCTAGCTCTTAGGGTTTAGCCTCTATGATCTCGTGGTAGATCTACTCTTGTACTACCCATATCATCAATATTAATCAAGCAGGAAGTAGGGTTTTACCTCCATCGAGAGGGCCCGAACCTGGGTAAACATCTTTGTCCCTTGCTTCCTGTTACCATCAGCCTTGACGCATAGATCGGGACCCCCTACCCGAGATCCGCCGGTTTTGACACCGACACATGGTATGAATAAGGAATTTATTTTTACAAGTAAAACTTAGAACTTACGGTTCTTACGAACATGCATTTTGGTAGAAACAGCAAACTAAACAGCAGTAAACCATAGGGAGTATGAGCAAATTAAACAGTTGTTGAGGATAAAGGCTTTAGAAGGACTGACTTACATTAACAGTTAGCACCGGCTTTATAATGCCCTTCTCCATGTCAAGGGAAGGATAACTCAAGAATTTCAGCACAGAATCTTCTTTATAAGCATTGCCTGTACTCTACATTTTGTAGAGAGTAATTATAGATATGATAATACTAGAAGGGATAGAGGATAATGAAGATAAGATGCAGATTGATGCTACATAATCAACTACTAATCCCTGGAAGTACAAGCGTTACAGGACAAAATGTCTTGACAAGAGCAATGGGCTACACTTCAAGACCGGCATTGTGCATGTATTCTACTTGTTGGTAAGATTAAATATAGATCCGATCTTTTAGTAAATGGTGGGGAGGGAGATAAGATGCAGAATGCTACAAAATGAACCAATCCATCTTCCCATAATACAAGAGTGTTTTGAACACCGTGTCTTGTACAAAACGTTCTTATATTATGGGACGGAGGGAGTTTGTTAATGTAAGTACAAAGGATAGACCACGCTCAGTCCTTACAAGAGGGTTACAGAGCTAAACCTCTTCAAAAGCATTGGGTTGATTCTAAATTTATGTAAGAGTCCATACGGATCTTATAATGTCCACCAAATGGACGATTACGAGGCTAACATGTGCAGTGATGCTACATAATCAAACAGCTATGAAAGTAAGTATGGTCATACAGGGCAAGAGGTACTCACAAGAGCAATGCAGTGTGAAGTATAGTTGCGAGATTATGTGGTCCCTTGAGAATGAATGTTCTTCTGCTAACAGTTTTCGTACAAGTGAGACATTAAGGCAAATGCAGAAATGTAGTTCAAATTATGATGTGATATCATAGACAGTACCTTACGCTGCAGCCAAGACCAATGTGTAACATATTATTCCAGTCACCGTCGGATAAATGTAGCACCGGAGACTTTACAAAAATTTCGTTCAGAGGCTTGCCGTCGAAGTGCACTTGCCTCAGCTAGGAACGATACTTCATCAACGAGTGCTTGAAAAGCGCAACCAACCCTTGCTCGTCATCACAATCCAGTTTGCTCCTCGCCTATTTAAAACAATGAAATCTTGTGTCTTCTATCAGCAGAAACATATGAAGTAATGATCATGAATAACATTAGTACATTACTTACGCGTAAGTTGCGGAGGAAGACTGGAAATTGTTCTGTGTCTACGGTATAATCTTTCCATGAAGGAAAGATGCGCACAAAGTTCCTAACAACAACATAAGCTTCGTCTTCTAAACTGGGAAGAAATGGAACAGGGTCCTATTTGCTGCAATTGGGGCTCTCTACGGTTCGAAAAGGGATTTGGCAAATCGGATTTGGTGTACTCTTTCTTTGGAATGGGGGTTTTGCGTCAGACATGTGGTGCTATGTCAATCGGCATAATCATACTGCTTTGCTGCAGTTGGGGTCATTGAGTTGGGGCATCGTAAATGACCAGTGTAGTAGGGCTAGAGTCTGCTAGAGTTGGGGTATTTTGTGGGTCAGGTAATATTGCAACTACACCTAATGGGCTATTTGATTTATCAGGTGCCACTACCTTTTCCAAATACTTTGCTTGTGCTCCTCCACGATCAGCAATCACCCTCTTCCTTTTGAACGTCTGATACACAAGAATAGCATTTGAATGAATAAATATGGTATGATGACAGATGGAATATGTACTGAAAATGGATAGGCAGGGCGTATTCACATACACGATGTGTAAATTAAGCTAATGGCAGTTCAACAAAGTAGAAGCAATGCAAAGCATCAGTTGCAAAGATATGTGCAGCAAAGTGTAACCTTGGAAAGTTAGAGCAAGTACCTTGATGGGTGAATAAGATAGGGCATCTTCCTCTGACTCCTCCACTAGGGAGCTACATTGACTTAGGTCTCCCTCTAGATCAGAATCCTTTGTTAGGATCATATTACGAGCATGAATCAGTAGGTGGAGAGCGTTTGCATTGCATTGCATCTAGACTTGATTTCAGTCCCTTAATGCCAAGTTTGACAGCCATGGCATTGTTACGCTTTATTCTTTTCATGTGCGCAAGCTCATAATCATTATGATGCTGTTCGTAATCTGAGATTCATGAAAACATAAAAAGTAGTCAGATTATCTATGGAATGCATTATGGATTCAACTCGGAGAGTGTCTCCTATAAACCCTGCATATGCAAAGTTCACCTCCCCAACCGTGTTGACTGACCACACACGTAAATACAAACCCCTTATGTCTCTATAACAGGCATGCACACATTTCAAAACTGAAGTAGGAACATTAGAATCATATGAAATTCGTATTTGAACAAATAAAGTAAGCAATTATGAGTGGCGTAATGTTTAGCTTCAAGGGTGGAGTGTTGGTAGTGCGACACAAAGCAAGTAGGCAGATTGTACTCCATGTAAAAGATCAAAACCTATGTAAAAGCTGGAAATGACACTTTCTTTCTATACAATGCACTGTTCGTTACCCACACATGATGGAAGAGATAACATAGAGAAATACTATTCACTCATGTCTACGGTTCCAGTATTTAGAAACAGGGTGGTCCACCCTAAAAGAATATTGACAACAAACATGACAAGGCAAGCATAGATGTAGTGAATCAATCATTTACTTGTGAGCTTACTAGGACAAGTATGCAGAGTTGTAACTGCAGTAAGAGACCGTCCAAAATCTGAATGAAGAAGTTTGTCTAGCACTTATTGTTTGCAACTAATCGACGTGAATAATTGGATATTATATCGAATGAGTAAGAAAGACAAGTAAAATTGTCAACAAACCTGGCTTGCAACAGTAATCTGGGTCAATGTCACTACGACCAACAATCCAAAATGACTAGTTTACTGCTCGAGGACCGGAATTTTGAAAACCCTGTGAACTTTAGAGGTACTAAAGATTACCGAAATACATCTGAACCATTAAGTGTAGGTAGCACTGAGCACACAACAAACCCTAATGACAGTCCTGCCTAATGAGTAATGAATCGATTAGAAAATGGGTGATGAGGAGTGGCTCCTGAGTGTTGAGGACGTATCTCAGGATAAATCGGGTTGGATTGGTGGGTGCTGCACGCCTGAGCCCTGAACGGACTGGGAAGGTAGGCACGGTGGCGCGCCCGGGCAGCGGTGACACTGTTGGGCGAGCGGCTCCTGTTGGGAAACGTAGTAATTTCAAAATTTTCCTACGCACACACAGGACCATGGTGATGGCATAGCAACGAGAGGGGAGAGTGTTGTCTACGTACCCTCGTAGACCGTAAGCGGAAGCGATCACAACGTAGAGGAAGTAGTCGTACTTTCTCCTCGCGATCCTGCCGATCCCAGCGCCAAGCATTCGGCACCTCCGAGTCGATGATGACGTAGAGGAAGTAGTCGACGTTCTCCTCACGATCCAACCGATCACAGCGCCGTTACTCCGGCGCCTCCGAGTTCTTGGCACACGCTCAGCTCGATGACGCTCCACGGGCTTCGATCCAGCAAAGCTCGGGAGGGGAGTTCCACAAGACGACGGCGTGGTGACGATCTTGATGTTACACCGTCGCAGGGCTTCGCCTAAGCACCGCTACGACATGACCGAGGTGGAATATGGTGGAGGGGGGCACCGCACACGGCTAAGGAACGATCTCAAGGATCAACTTGTGTGTCTATGGGGTGCCCCCTGCCCCTCAGATATAAAGGAGCAAGGGAGGGAGGAGGCCGGCCCTATGTTTGGCGCTACAGGGGAGTCCTACTCCCACCGGGAGTAGGATTCCTTCCTAGTCCAACTAGGAATCCTTCCATGTAGGGGGAGGAAGGGAGAAGGAAGTGGAGGAGTAGGAAAGGTGGCGGCCCCTTTTCCCTAGTCCAATTCGGACTAGAGGGAGGGGCGCAGCAGCCTTTTTCCTCTTCCCACTAAAGCCCATCAAGGCCCATTACTTCTCTGTAACTACCGGTACTCGAAAAATACCCGAATCACTCGGAACCTTTCCGAACTCGAATATAGTCGTCCAATATATCGATCTTTACGTCTCGACCATTTCGAGACTCCTCGTCATGTCCCCGATCTCATCCGGGACTCCGAACTCCTTCGGTACATCAAAATACATAAACTCATAATAACCGTCATTGAAACCTTAAGCGTGCATGGACCCTACGGTTCGAGAACAATGTAGACATGATCGAGACACATCTCCGTCAATAACCAATAGCGGGTGCTGGATGCCAATTTTGGTTGCTACATATTCTACGATGATCTTTATCGGTCAGTCAGCATAAAAACATTCGTTGTTCCTTTTGTCATCGGTATGTTACTTGCCCGAGATTCGATCGTCGGTATCCAATACCTTGTTCAATCTGCTATCGCAAGTCTCTTTACTCGTTCCGTAATACATCATCTCACAACTAACTCATTAGTTGCAATGCTTGCAAGGCTTATGTGATGTGTATTACCGAGAAGGCCCAGAGATACCTCTCCGACAATCGGAGTGACAAAACCTAATCTCAAATACGCCAACCCAACAAGTACCTTTGGAGACACCTGTAATACTCCTTTATAATCACCCGATTACGTTGTGGACGCTTTGGTAGTACCCAAAGTGTTCCTCCGGTAAACGGAGTTGCATAATCTCATAGTTATAGGAACATGTATAAGTCATGAAGAAAGCAATAGCAACATACTAAACGATCAAGTGCTAGGCTAACGGAATGGGTCATGTCAATCAGATCATTCAACTAATGATGTGACCTTGTTAATCAAATAACAACTCCTTGTTCATGGTTAGGAAACATAACCATCTTTGATTAACAAGCTAGTCAAGTAGAGGCATACTAGTGACATCTTGCTTTTGTCTATATATTCACACATGTATTATGTTTCCGGTTAATACAATTCTAGCATGAATAATAAACATTTATCATGAAATAAGGAAATAAATAATAACTTTATTATTGCCTCTAGGGCATATTTCCTTCAGTCTCCCACTTGCACTAGAGTCAATAATCTAGTTCACATCATCATGTGATTCAACACTAATATTCACATCTGTATGTGATTAACACCCATAGTTCACATCGTCATGTGACCAACACCCAAAGGGTTTACTAGAGTCAATAATCTAGTTCACATCGTTATGTGATTAACACCCAAAGAGTACTAAGGGATGATCATGTTTTGCTCGTGAGAGAAGCTTTAGTCAACGGGTCTCATTACATTCGTGAGCCGTATGTATTTTGCAAATATTCTATGTCTACAATGCTCTGCACGGGGCTACTCTAGCTAATTGTTCCCACTTATAATATGTATCCAGATTGAGACTTAGAGTCATCTGGATCAGTGTAAAAAGCCTGTATCGATGTAACTCTTTACGACGGGCTCTTTTATCACCTCCATAATCGAGAAATATTTCCTTAGTCCTCACTAAGGATGTTCTTGACCAATGTCCAAAGTGATCTACTCCTAGATCACTATTGTACTCCCTTGCAAAATTCAGAGCAAGGTATACAATAGGTCCGGTACATAACATAGCATACTTTATAGAACCTATGGTGAGGCATAGGGAATGACTTTCATTCTCTTTTCTATTTTTCTGTCGTGGTCGGGATTTGAGTCTTACTCAATTTCGCACCTTTGCAACACACGCAAGAACTTTTCTTTGACTGTTCCATTTTGAACTACTTCAAAATCTTGACAAGGTATGTTCTTATTGAAAAACTCATCAAGCGTTTTGATCTATCTCAATAGATCTTGATGCTCAATTTGTACGCAGCTTCACCGAGGTCCTTCTTTGAAAAACTCCTTTCAAATACTCCTTTATGCTTTGCGAATAATTCTACATTATTTACGATCAACAATATACTTATCGAAATGTGTAGTGCTCCCACTCACTTTCTTGTAAATACAAAGCTTCTCCAAAAGTCTGTATAAAACCATATGCTTTGATCAATCTTATCAAAGCGTATATTCCAACTCCGAGATGCTTGCACCAGTCCATAGATGGATCGATGGAGCTTGCACATTTTGTTAGCTCCTTTAGGATTGACAAAACCTTTTGGTTGCATCATATACAACTCTTCTTTAATAAATCCATTAAAGAATGTTGTTTTTGACATCCATTTGCCGATTTCATAAAATGTGGCAATTGCTAACATGATTCGGACAGACTTAAGCATCGCCACGGTGAGAAAGTCTCATCGTAGTCAACCCCTTGAACTTGTCGAAAACCTTTTGCAACAAGTCGAGCTTTGTAGATAGTAACACTACTATCGGTGTCCGTCTTCCTCTTGAAGATCCATTTATTTAACATGGCTTGCCGATCATAGAGCAAGTCAATCAAAGTCCATACTTTGTTTCTCATACATGGATCCTATCTCAGATTTCATGGCCTCAAGCCATTTCGCGGAATCTGGGCTCATCATCGCTTCCTCATAGTCCGTAGGTTCATCATGGTCTAGTAACATGACTTCCGAACACGATAACCATACCACTCAGTGCGGATTTTGCTCTAGAAGACCTACGAGGTTTGGTAGCAACTTGATCTGAAGTTTCATGATCATCATCATTAACTTCCTCACTTATTGGTGTAGGAATCATCGGAACTGATTTCTGTGATGAACTACTTTCCAATAAGGGAGAAGGTACAATTACCTCATCAAGTTCTACTTTCCTCCCACTCACTTCTTTCGAGAGAAACTTCTTCTCTAGAAAGGATCCATCTTAGCAACGAAAAACTTGCCTTCGGATCTGTGATAGAAGGTGTACCCAATAGTTACCTTTGGGTATTCTATGAAGACGCACTTCTCCGATTTGGGTTCGAGCTTATCGGTGAAAACTTTTTTCACATAAGTATCAAAACTCCAAACTTTTTAAGAAACGACAGCTTAGGTTTCTTGTTAAACCATAGTTCATATGGTGTCGTCTCAACGGATTTAGATGGTGCCCCATTAAACGTGAATGCATCTGTCTCTAATTCAAAACCCCAAAACGATATAGGTAAATAGGTAAGATACATCATTTATCATACCATATCAAAATAAAGTAAGGTAACTACGTTCGGACACACCATAACGTTGTGGTGTTCCGGTGGCGTGAGCTGTGAAACTATTCCACTTTGTTTTAATTGAAGACCAAACTCAGTAACTCAAATGTTCATCTCCACGATCGAGATCGCAGAAACTTTATTTTCTTGTTACGATGATTTTCTACTTCACTCTGAAATTCTTTGAACTTTTCAACTATTTCAGACTTATGTTTCATCAAGAAGATATATTCATATCTGCTCAAATCATCTGTGAAGGTCGAAAAATAATGATACTTGCCACGAGCATCAACACTCATTGAATTGTATACATCGGTATGTATTATGTCCAATAAGTCATTAGCTTGTTCCATTGTTCCGGAGAACGGAGTTTTAGTCATCTTGCCCAAAAGGCACGGTTACGCAAGCATCAAATGATTCATAATCAAGTGATTCCAAAAGTCCATCGGCATGGAGTTTTCTTCATGCGCTTTACACCAATATGACCTAAACGGCGATTACCACAAATAAGTTGCACTATCATTATTAACTTTGCATCTTTTGGTTTCAATATTATGAATATGTGTATCACTATGATCGAGATCCAATGAACCATTTTCATTGGGTGTGTAACCATATAAGGTTTTATTCATGTAAACAGAACAACAATTTATTCTCTTACTTAAATGAATAACCGTATTGCAATAAACATGATCAAATCATATTTATGCTCAACACCAAATAACACTTATTTAGGTTCCACACTAATCCCGAAAGTATAGGGAGTGTGCGATGATGATCATATCAATCTTGGAACTACTTCCAACACTCATCGTTACTTCCCTTCAACTAGTTTACATTTATACGTAACTCCTGTTTGAGTTACTAATCTTAGCAACCTAACAAGTATCAAATACTAGGGGCTACTATAAACACTAGTAAAGCACACATCAATAACTCGTATATCAAATATACTCTTGTTCACTTTGCCATCCTTCTTATCCACCAAATACTTGGGGTAGTTCCGCTTCCAGTGACTAGTTCCATTGCAGAAAAAGCACTTAGTCTCAGGCTTAGGTCTAGATTTGGGCTTCTTCACTCGAACAGCAACTTGCTTGCCGTTCTTCTTGAAGTTCCCCTTCTTCCCTTTGCCCTTTTCCTTGAAACTAGTGGTCTTGTCAATCATCAACACTTGATGCTCTTTTCTTGATTTCTACCTTCACGATTTCACATCACGTAAGAGCTTGGGAATCGTTTTCGTCATCCCTTGCATATTATAGTTCATCACGAAGTTCTAGTAACTTAGTGATGGTGACTAGAGAATTCTGTCAATCACTATCTTATCTGGAAGATTAACTCCCACTTGATTCAAGCGATTGAAGTACCCAGACAATCTGAGCACATGCTCACTAGTTGAGCGATTCTCCTCCATCTTTTAGCTATAGAACTTGTTGGAGACTTTATATCTCTCAACTCGGGTATTTGCTTGAAATATTAACTTCAATTCCTGGAACATCTCATATGGTCCATGACGTTCAAAACGTCTTTGAAGTCCCGATTCTAAGCCGTTAAGCATGGTGCACTAAACTATCAAGTAGTCATCATATTGAGCTAGCCAAACGCTCATAACGTCAGCCGCTCCTGCAATAGGTCTGCATCACCTAGCGGTGCATCAAGGACATAATTCTTACGTGCAGCAATGAGGATAAACCTCAGATCACGGATCCAATCCGCATCATTGCTACTAACATTTTTCAATACAATTTTCTCTAGGAACACATATAAAAACATAGGGAAGCAACAACGCGAGCTATTGATCTACAACATAATTTGCAAAATACTACCAGGACTAAGTTCATGATAAATTAAAGTTCAATTTAATCATATTACTTAAGAACTCCCACTTAGATAGACATCTCTCTAATCCTCTAAGTGATCACGTGATCCAAATCAACTAAACCATGTCCGATCATCACGTGAGATGGAGTAGTTTCAATGGTGAACATCACTATGTTGATCATATCTACTATATGATTCACGCTCGACCTTTCGGTCTCCGTGTTCCGAGGTCATATCTTATATGCATAGCTCGTCAAGTATAACCTGAGTATTCCGCGTGTGCAACTGTTTTGCACCCGTTGTATTTGAACGTAGAGCCTATCACACCCGATCATCACGTGGTGTCTCAAAGTACGAAGAACTTTCGAACGGTGCATACTGTGGAGAACACTTCTTGATAATTAGTGAGAGATCATCTTATAATGCTACCGTCAATCAAGCAAAATAAGATGCATAAAGGATAAACATCACATGCAATCAATATAAGTGATATGATATGGTCATCATCATCTCGTGCTTGTGATCTCCATCTTGAAGCACCGTCATGATCACCATCGCCACCGCGCCGACACCTTGATCTCCATCGTAGCATCGTTGTCGTCTCGCCAATCTTATGCTTCCACGACTATCACTACCACTTAGTAATAAAGTAAAGCATTACATCGCGATTGCATTGCATACAATAAGCGACAACCATATGGCTCCTGCCAATTGCCGATAACTCGGTTACAAAACATGATCATCTCATACAATAAAATTTAGCATCACGTCTTGACCATATCACATCACAACATGCCCTGCAAAAACAAGTTAGACGTCCTCTACTTTGTTGTTGCAAGTTTTACGTGGCTGCTACGGGCTGAGCAAGAACCGTTCTTACCTACGCATCAAAACCACAACGATAGTTTGTCAAATAGACTCCGCTTTAACCTTCTCAAGGACCGGGCGTAGCCACTTTCAGTTCAACTAAAGTTGGAGAGACAGTCTTCCGCAAGCCATCTATGTGCAAAGCACGTCGAGGAACCGGTCTCGGCGTAAAGCGTCTGGCGTAAGGTTGGTCCGGATCGTCTCGCCCAACAATACCGCTGAACCAAAGTATGACATGCTGGTAGGCGGTATGACTTGTATCGTCCACAACTCACTTGTGTTCTACTCGTGCATATGACATCAACGCATAAAACCTGGCTCGATGCCTTTGTTGGGAAACGAGTAATTTCAAAATTTTCCTACGCACACAGGACCATGGTGATGGCATAGCAACGAGAGGAGAGTGTTGTCTACGTACCCTCGTAGACCGTGAAGCGGAAGCGATCACAACGTAGAGGAAGTAGTCGTACTTTCTCCTCGCGATCCTGCCGATCCCAGCGCCAAGCATTCCGGCACCTCCGAGTCGATGATGACGTAGAGGAAGTAGTCAGACGTTCTCCTCACGATCCAACCGATCACAGCGCCCGTTACTCCGGCGCCTCGAGTTCTTGGCACACGTTCAGCTCGATGACGCTCCACGGGCTTCGATCCAGCAAAGCTCCGGGGAGGGAGTTCCACAAGACGACGGCAGCGTGGTGACGATCTTGATGTTACACCGTCGCAGGGCTTCGCCTAAGCACCGCCACGACATGACCGAGGTGGAATATGGTGGAGGGGGCACCAGACACGGCCAAGGAACGATCTCAAGGATCAACTTGTGTGTCTATGGGGTGCCCCTGCCCCGTATATAAAGGAGCAAGGGAGGAGGAGGCCGGCCCTATGTTTGGCGGCGCCAGGGAGTCCTACTCCCACCGGGAGTAGGATTCCCCTTTCCTAGTCCAACTAGGAATCCTTCCATGTAGGGGAGGAAGGGAGAAGGAAGTGGAGGAGTAGGAAAGGTGGCGGCCCCTTTCCCTAGTCCAATTCGGACTAGAGGGAGGGGCGCAGCAGCCTTTTTCCTCTTCCCACTAAAGCCCATCAAGGCCCATTACTTCTCCCGTAACTACCGGTACTCAAAAAATACCGAATCACTCGGAACCTTTCCGAACTCCGAATATAGTCGTCCAATATATCGATCTTTACGTCTCGACCATTTCGAGACTCCTCGTCATGTCCCCGATCTCATCCGGGACTCCGAACTCCTTCGGTACATCAAAATACATAAACTCATAATAACCGTCATTGAAACCTTAAGCGATGCGGGACCCTACGGTTCGAGAACAATGTAGACATGACTGAGACACATCTCCGGTCAATAACCAATAAGCGGGACCTGGATGCCCATATTGGTTCCTACATATTCTACGAAGATCTTTATCGGTCAGACCGCATAACAACATACGTTGTTCCTTTTGTCATCGGTATGTTACTTGCCCGAGATTCGATCGTCGGTATCCAATACCTAGTTCAATCTCGTTACCGCAAGTCTCTTTACTCGTTCCGTAATACATCATCTCACAACTAACTCATTAGTTGCAATGCTTGCAAGGCTTATGTGATGTGTATTACCGAGAAGGCCCAGAGATACCTCTCCGACAATCGGAGTGACAAAACCTAATCTCGAAATACGCCAACCCAACAAGTACCTTTGGAGACACCTGTAATACTCCTTTATAATCACCCGATTCACGTTGTGACGTTTGGTAGTACCAAAGTGTTCCTCCGGTAAGCAGGAGTTGCATAATCTCATAGTTATAGGAACATGTATAAGTCATGAAGAAAGCAATAGCAACATACTAAGCGATCAAGTGCTAGGCTAACGGAATGGGTCATGTCAATCAGATCATTCAACTAATGATGTGACCTTGTTAATCAAATAACAACTCCTTGTTCATGGTTAGGAAACATAACCATCTTTGATTAACAAGCTAGTCAAGTAGAGGCATACTAGTGACATCTTGTTTTGTCTATATATTCACACATGTATTATGTTTCCGGTTAATACAATTCTAGCATGAATAATAAACATTTATCATGAAATAAGGAAATAAATAATAACTTTATTATTGCCTCTAGGGCATATTTCCTTCAGCTCCTGGCCTCCTGTTAGTGCGGCGTCTCCTCCTAGAGTCATGCCTTCCGGAATGACAAGTCGCTTGGCGAGGGAGAGGCTGAAGCAGTAGAGATCGGAAGCCTTGGCAGAACAGAGGGTAATCGGGGCCTGGGACGACCCAAAATCGCAGAGGTGGGCGGCCCACCGTGGGCACCTCAGAGATACACACCCGAGCGGTGAACATGCATTTTCGAAACTAATTTAGGAACATTTAGGTGACCAGTTAAACAACTCTGTTTTAATAATATCAAATTCGTATTTGAACAACTAAGCTTGTTTAGCTTGATGGGTGGAGCAGTGTTATTATGACACGAAGCATGTATTCTGATTGTATAGTGATCATAAAAGGGGGAAACTCTAAGCATATTTTTTAGCAAAAGAGGGTTTCCCTCCAATTTCTATTAAAGAAACCACCACGGAACCAACATGATCAATTAAACCCTAATTATGATCAATTAAACCGTATTATGGTTGTGCCATGGCAGATTTGAAGCTGCAAACGGGAGAAATGATATTTAGCATCCATTGTTTGCTTCGAACTAAGAACTAAATTCTAAGAGCTGAAAAGAAAGTAGAGTAACCAAGTTAAGATCTATTTTCTGGTTGAGATCAAAAAGTTGAGGAGATATGAAGTACCACCTCTCTTGCGGCGCCGTGTAGGCATCGGGGGTGTGATGGCTGTCGGTGGCGTTGTAGCAGATCTGCGACGGTAGATGGGTGCATCGGGGGATAAGTCCCGTTGCGGTGGAAGAGAAGGTCGTGTGAGCGGCCCCGGCAACGAGGACGACGGCGCTGATGAAGCGAGAGGATGCGATGCAAGGCTATTGGTCCATCGCCGTGGATGAGAAACGTCCATCTCTAGCAGTGGACGACGCGGTCTTGGTAGGCGCTCCGGCATGGTGGAGGACAGTGGCGATGGATGTGGTGGAGGACGACAGCGATGGATGGGGTGGCGGATGGAGGCTGGTGTGGGGATGGGGTGTTCTAGCGTGGACGGTGTATGAATGGGAAAATGGAGGGAGAGGTACGGGGAACCATGTTTTTGGGACACGCCTGTCTGAAATATGGGAAAGTTACAAACTTAGCCCCCGTTTAAAATTTGGACGTCTCGTCGGTTGGGATAGGAAGGTAATCTCGCATCTCGCCAATATTTTCCTAGAGTGATTTGGGGCGAGGAGAGGGTGGTTGCCTCCCATGGTTGGCGCTCACGGTGTATGAACGGGGCTGACAGGTAGGGCGGTTGTGTCACGTCTGAGTGAAGTTACAAACCTGCCCCTATTAAAAATATTTGCCTACATCGATTTCGGCCGAGTCGAGTTTGTTTTGCCGCCCACCGTGTATGAATGGGGAATGGAGGGAGAAACAGAGGTCTTTCGGACGAGCTTGAATCAAATGAGTTTTGCCGCCCGTGTTTGACGCCCACCGTGTCGGAATGGGCTCAGAGGTGATCGTGTCACATCTAATTGAAGTTACTAACCTACCCCTATTTAGAGCAGTGGAAATCGGGCCGATGGATTGTCCGTGTAATGGGTAGACAGTAATTTCCATCTCCCAAACATTTGGCTTCGGGCAGCCGACGTGGGAGTGGACATTTTGCTGCTTCTTTCGAATTTTGGAACAATAAGCATCCACATTTACCCTAACAACTAAATTCGAATCCATTTTGTATTCCTATATGAATCTTTATAAATCATTCTATGTGTTTTTATATATCTTCAAAAGGACGACGAAGATGTATTCCGCTGTCATATATGAATATGGTTTACAAATGCCGATACTCAAATTCAGAAACTAGAATCCAGTTTAAGGTGAATTCAAATATTTGGAACACTTCATGTCCAACTCAAATGTCACACGCAGCATAATGTGTACTCCCATTTAGATATGTACACAAGTTTATATATCAAGATTCAAATAACGAGTCAATCAACCAAGAATGTATAGAACTAATGTATATATAAACACTTATAGAGTATATGGGTCAATAATATCAACTAACATACATAAGCCAGCCGCTATACTTTTTTGGCTACAACAAAGATCCTTTTTTAGCCAAAGATCTTGGCCCTTTCCGACGCCGCCACTTATGGTCCATCTATACTACTACTATTGTTGAATGCACATTCAGCCCGATTGGCATATTTGTAGGTGCAGCACAGCAATCCAAAAGAAATGTCTCCGAGTCTTATCAATTAATACAGAGTTGTGCTCAAATAAAATTACAAACCAAAAAACAAAAAAAACAATTATTACATGATCTCTAAAACAAATGGTTTGGTTGATTACATGAACAGACAAGACAAAGGTTATTCAACTATGGAAAGAACATTTCACCTATGATTTACCAAGTAGGAATTTAATTTCCTTTTTTCCTTCAGGACCTTAACAATCTGGTCAGTCTCAGCTTGCTTCATTTTGAAATCCACCAAATATTTAATGGTTGTCTTGAGTACTGCTTGTGATTGTGCTGTTTGCTTCCTCAACATGTCAACTTCATCTCTAAGTCCGTATGTAATCTCTTTCTACCACTAGTTTAGCCTCTAGAGCATCGCAGTTGGCAATTCATAATGCACGATTGGGCGATGCCCTTTTGTGGGATGATGCAACGTCCATGGGGACCTCGCTCTTTGATCTTGGGCTAACCTGTTTTGCCATTAAAGTTCCGATTGGATTCGTAAAAGTTGAAGTTAGCAAAACATCTCAACTGGGAGTTATAACACCAAACCAGTTAAACAAACAAGGAATTAAAGAGTTTTAGTTGGATGCTTTGAAAAGTAGTTATTAACATCATTGTAACCCGATGTTGCAGCAAAGAAAGCGCTTAAACAAACAAGTAGATATTTAAGTTAAGGCAAACAGGTAATTCTTAACAGTAAGTATCAAACACATAGATAGGCGCAGATCTACAATACGATTAATGTGCTGTGGCATTATGTAATCACTAGCAAACTAAATTAAGCCAAGCACCGTAATTGAACAATTTTGCAATAAGTGGCTAACTAAAATTCCGAGAAGCAGGTAACTGAACTTATGCTAGTTCTTTGTACGCCACACTGCAACTTCTTTTTCGCTTACAAGGTTCTACGAAGGAGTCCATGGCATCAATTGCTTGGATACGCAGTCCCAATACTTCTTTCTTCCCACAATCGCATGGGTAAGTCGAATGGTTAATCTGGTAAGATGGTGCATCCTTGATATGTTATATGAGGACGTGTAGTCAGACTAGTTGTAGCCAAACACATCACACTGGCTTTTACTATATATTTCATGCGATTACTTTTGGCATATCGAGATCTAAGCAATCTACAATAGGATGAAAATACTTGCATTCTTCACATTATTGGCGAACTCAGTTCATAGAAACAAGCAATTCAACCATTCTATGGGTAAATCAAAAGCGCCTAATCGAATATTTTCACTATCCAATCATACACGCAAAAGGAGCGACGCCAACATAGGGGCTAGTATGGGCGGCCGCCTCGGTGGCTGGAAAGTGTGCACCTAGTTTGAGTCGTCTGTGTTGGCCGACGCTAGTTTTATTCGTCCCCAACGCACGAGCAGCAATGTAAAAATGAAGAAAAATGTTTCAATTTGGATGGGCCAATAACATAAGTGCAAGGCAGGCCCTATAGCAGGCTCATGGCCCAAACGAAGCGCCCCATATCGATCGACAGCAGAAAAATCCCAATTCATCCGTTCCAGCCTCCAGTCTGGTTTGCTCCTAACCTAGTCGCCGTTGGACAGACCGACACAGCACTTCCTCGCGCCCTCGTTGGAGGGCGGTCGCCGTGCTTCAAGCGAATGGAAAGGACAAGAAGATGAAGATCCAACCCTGGGTGTAGCCTGCGTGGGAGGCAGCGGCGGCAGCACGGGCATGGCATCGGGCTTGCGCAAACGGACAGTCGCAGCTGGCAAGAGTAGCATGTGCAACGAGCGAGTACATCACATCCCTGATTATATCTAATTCAACTCTTCAATTTCTGGCCAATAGTTAAACCTGACGGTGTTGTAAAACTGCTTGTATGTAGGTAATCTATGAGAAAATAAAACCAATTTCTACTTATTTTATAACTCCCCCAATCAATACTGACTTGACTGAATCTGATGTATCTAATCAAGTTCCGGTGCAAACATACGAGCTCATGTTGTTCTTGAGCCTGAAGTGTCTAATGAACAGACTGCTAATGAAGGATTTGATGCAAACATTTTACATGCTCCTGGTGATGAACATATAGTGTCTAATGAGGGATCTAATGCAAGCATTTTGCAAGCTCATTGAAGGATTTAGTGTCTAATGATGATCTACTATGTTGAGAGAGATAGAGATTTGCAGGCATTGATGACAAGCAAATTATAGTGCATTTTCATAGCTTGAGGAAACGTCGAGGCCATCTACCAGAAAGTCCCCGTATCATGACAACATAGCATAAATACTTTTCTAATATGTTGTTTGAAACTATGGGCATACTTGTGCAGGATAGATATATTGATATGCAGTTTGCGCACTGGTTATACAGGCAATTACACTTCGATATTTTCATCCAGAGAATGAATAATTCAAGCGGTCTGCAGACCATGTTTGTAGTCCTTGTACACCATGTTGCATTTGTGTTTTTTGGTGCTTGCATCATTTAGTGTTTATAATCTGAACTACTTTGGATCATTAGCTGGTTTTCAAAGTGCATGTAGCTTAACATTTCTCAAGTTATGTTGATTTCCGGAGTGCAAGTGCCTTCGTATTTTTTAAGTTAAATGTTCGCCCCTGGTAACTTGAATTCGTGGATCATCCACTGCACACAAATCATACATGAATGCTAGTACGAATTAAATGAAATGCAGGGACTTAAGCTAGCTCGTTGTAAAGGCTCACTGGAGCTCTGCTTGCGCTTGGGATGTTCCATGTAGAAGTCCATGTTACCACTTGCTTGGATGTGCAGGCCTTGTGCTCCTTGCATCCCCCTCTGCATTTTTGACACGGCGAATGGTTGATCAAATAAGAGGAATCGACCTTGATGTTGTACCAGAGGATGACATTTACAAGTTTATACGGGTGTGCAGGATGTGTACCAGAACCCGTAGCACCGTCATGCTTCGCTAAAAAATGGATTTGCTTGTTTCAGATGATATCTCCAGAAGAAATAAGAGTTAAAGTTAGAGTTGCATTGATGTGTAAGCTAAGAGAGCAGTGAAAGGATATCCAAACATCGTCGGAACAGTGCACAAGGGAGTGATGTGTGGATACCTAGTTCGGGCCGGCGTTTGGGCATGCTCGCCTAGCTAGAGTGTGGGTCACTTCAGAGCCGTTGAGGGTGATGCGCTGGCGTTGGCTGGCTGCGCATGGATGCAGATCTTGAGTGGCAGCGGAGCACTACGATGCGGTGGACGAGACCGTTGGTGAAGCTCCAACGGCCTCGGGGGGCGGAGGTGCGATGATGTGCTCGGTGAAGTAGCCCCAATGAGCTGGGAGATGGCGTCGGTGAAGCGCACCTGATGCGGTGGAACTCGGTGTCTATGAAGCACGTCGGTTGCGGCGGCCGATGTTGTCAGTGGACCACCCGGTGCGGTGGACGAGGGCGTAGATGAGGTAGCTCCGGTGCGGTGGTGAAGCGCGACCGTCGTCTTCGTCGTTGTCGTCCGGCACAGAGGTGGGGAACGGTGGGGAAAGAGACGAGACGAGGGGCGATTCGAGGGTTGGCGGCGAATTAGGGATTTGAGCAATCTGGGCGCGGAAGGGGACGGTGGAGAAGAGAGATTTTGTAGGGCTGGAATTGGGGCCGCCAGATATTTCAATCCGAAACGTGGAAGCGCGAACTTATATTGTCGTCGTCCTTTTTTTTGGGGAGGGGGTGGGTGGCTGGGTGCTACGCGTCCGTCCGACACACGCGACCACCCCGACAGGACTATGCTTCGGTGCCTTAAGGCACCTGCCTTTGTGTCCATGACATGTGGGCCCAACAGGTGGCTGGCCCACATGTCAGTGACCCAAAGGCAGTTGCCTTTAAGGCACCAAGCAAAGGCCCAATTTTAATTCTCGGTCTCGCCTGGGTGCGCGCTTACATTTGAGAATGCAAACGAATCTTCTTTCATTTGCAAACGAATCTATATGTATTACCATGCCCGTGTTTTCCTTGCAATAATTAGTCATTCGAAACGAGATACTCCATCTGTTCACTTTTGTAAGTCGTTTCAGACAACTTAAAATGAACTGTTTTGCACATTGTCTGAAATGTCTTCAAGGTCTTATAAAAGTGAACAGAGGGAGTACTATATATTAATTAATGAGGAGTTATTTGAAAAAAAATTGAAACGGTCCCCACGCTAACGTGGATTAGAGTGTGTGTCACATAATTAGTTATTTGAATAAGAGTGTGTGTCATGTAGTTAGTTATTTGAATTAGAGTGTGTGTCACACAGCGATCTCCAATTCTAACGTGGATTTCGCATTTCACTGTATCCACGCTACTTTTTTAATACAAATTCATATGTATATGATGAACACCATGGTAGTGAGAAAACTTTTGGATGGATTCAAACATATGACCTACAAAATAGCACAACAAACTGAGTCAATGTCAACTTTTCGAAACTTAGTATGGCACGAATTCGAAATAATTACCCGTATGCCTGGTCCTCGGTTCAAATCTTACAATGTACACCGAATTGAAACATCGATATTAAGTCTCGTACTATGTACATTCAAATGTTGTTTTTAGCCCCCCCCCCACCCCCGCACAAACACTACATACCTCCTGTATCGGTCAAATCTTCCTCTCCTAACCACCTTAGGAAGCTATCGGTTTCCAACACACGTTCATTCTTTCTCTCCATGTTTCGATCTCTAAGTCTCTCAACTACACAACCCCTTTTTCCACTCTGTTACCAAATGTATTTACCTCACACACCCGCAATTGCACCCCATGCCGAGCTCTCTCTCTCCCGCCTCTCGCTCTCACCCTCTCGCTTAAATACATGCATTGCCTATCTAGCCCTCCCCAACCTCTCGTGGCACACGCACGCACGTTGTATATCTAGGTCACTCCTCGAGACTGTCTCACTCTTTCTTCCAAGACGGCGGGCCACACTCGCTCAATCTCGCTCTCTTTATCTGAGTCTCGTTTAACCTCGTTTTCTTTCACACACAAATGATATATCTCCCTGTTCGGGCCTCGATCGACACACTCTATACTCTCTCATGCAGATTGTCTATCTAGGTCAGTCCATCCAAGCCGCCGCCACTCTTTCGACCTCATGGTGGGCCACGACACTCAATCTCTATCTCTCTCTCTCTCTCTCTCTCTCTCTCTCCGTATGTCTCGATTGACCTCGCTCTTTCTTGGACAAAACGATATATCACCATGTTTGAGCCCAATTCGACCTATTCACATTGTATACTCTCTCGCACACATCGTCTATCTAGGTCACTCTCTCCAACCCGTCTCACACTTTCGATCGCACGGCGACCCTATCTGATCGGTTTACCTTGCTTCCTCCCACGCACAAAATATATCTACACGTCTGCGGATCGGATCATCTCTCAAGCTCTATCTTACAGCCCTCACCCTTGCCAAAAAGCTCAATCGGACAATATCTCTGCAGAGCATGTATATTTGTTCAATGAATGTCGGACCACACTCACTTTGTCTCTCTATCTATATGTCTCTCGATTGACCTCGCTTTCTCACACCGTATCTTCCATGCGTTGAAGCTACTACCTCTCCATCCCTCGCAAAGCCGGAGCTATTTACATTGCGAGGGGCACCCCAACCTTGGATTAATTTGTGTAGGCATTTATTCCGGTCGGTTTAGATTATATTTTTGTAGCATTCGGCCCACAACTACTCCAAACACCGTTGCAACCCACGCAACTCCCCTAGTTGATTTCCTCCTGCTCACCATCGCTCTCTCGCACACGCCCTTTCTCGCCTTCAAATTCGCACCATGGTATTATTGAAAAACTATGTTGTTCTCTTTAATTATTATAAATAAGCTACAAAACTACACACCGATAGTCCACTTGGAATGGAACAAATTTCGACCCACAAATTAAAGTGCTACAAACTACACACCGAGGGGCCCACATGTCATGAAACAAATTTGGACCCATATACAAATTAAAAAATAAAGGACGAGGATCGAACATGCGACCGGGCCTTCAAGCCGCACGTCAATAGGCAACATACGTAGAATAGCAATGTTTGTTGTACCCCTTTGTTCACATAATGTTTTTATATTACCACAGCCTAATTAATGGATAACATGTAATATTATTTTTATTACTATTCGCCTTCACTTACTGGTGGGTTCCATGTGTGCTCTCTCTCTCTCCTCCCCTTCTGCGTTTAGGCGACGGGCAAATAGGAAGAACTTCGTGGGCTTATGTTGCCGTTGACTATATCCGACGCTGCTCACAAGTCACGGCACTAGTTTCACGTACTAGCAGCACTAGTCAGTGTGTACGTGCAATGCACGTTAATTTGGAAGTATATTAAGTGCATGCGGATATTAACTACTAGGATATTATTTGCGTGTTTTCATGTGATTAGCACTATTTTTGGCATGAAATTAACTGCAGGCTAAACGTGTTGAGCGCTCGACATTGAAGCAGTCTAGATCGTTGGATGACAAGGAATACATGTGGCTTGATGACGTTTTATATTTAATTTTATACGACTCTAGCAGAACATTCAATCGATCAAACCATACATTTCGTTCAGTCTGACTCCGACTTTAAATTATACGACGATCGATATAAAATAAACGGAAATGATAAACGCTCGGAATTTTAAGCATGGCAATCCGAACGTTTTTCATGGCAAATTTAGATTACGCGGCGGCGGCGGGGGCGTCTCGCAGTGGGAAGCGGCTCCTCTGACGTGCTCTGTGTGTCGTCGGGCCACTGACCGACGGTGACGTTGGCGTCTTGCGCCATTGTTGGCGCACTCCTGGACGTTGGCCTAGCTTCAAGGAAGGCCAAAATGTTCTGGACTTCGGAGCGAGTCAACTGGCGGGAGGAGGTGTCGGGGAGGCTGATCGGACCCACGGACACCTATGGGACCGGCGGACCGGGTCCCTTTTGGTTCGGAGGGGGCGGAGATCGCACGAAGAGCGGATCGAGGCGAAGCACACGAGCAGTTTTACCCAGCTTCGGAGCTCTCCGGAGAGATAATACTCCTACTACTGCTTGTCTGATTGTATTGTGTTCTTGCTAGGGAGCGATGAGAGCTACAAGACCTAGCGCGAGTGTTCTCTGGTTACGTTGGAATGGGATCGAACTGACCAACCGAACCCCTTCTACGTTGCGCATGGGCCTCCTTTTATATGCTCAAGGGGTCTCCGACAGGTGGCAACGTAGATGAGGGTACAAATGGAAAAACAGTAGTTGGTACACCTACTTGAACAAAGGTATGATGTACTCTACCTAACCCTGACGGCAAGGGACAAAAGCATTAAATGCCCGTCCCTGTCGCCTAAACAGTGCAACGTGGACCGTCAGGAGCACCACCGTTGGCCACGATGGCAAGCTTGTCCGCCGCTTATCGCCGCTTCCTCCCGGGCTTGCACAGCCTTTCTTGACACGCCAAGGCATGGAATGGTCCCATGGCGACACGCTGGTGGATGAGCTGGAGCGGAGATGCAGAAGGTTACTCGCTGCAAGTGCCTTGCCGCGGCTGAATCCTTGTCGCGTCCGGAGGCTTGTCGCTCGAGCCTTCCCGACAAGCTCCTCTTGCCGGGTCTTGTCTTCTGCGTGCCTTTGAGTGGCCTTCCGGCAAGCTCCTCTTGCCGGGCCTTGTCTTCTTGGTTAAATACTTTGTTCTTGAATGGCTCCAAAGGAACCACGGAGGATCTTGGCGGAGACCAGGCAAGCCTTGCCGCTGGTGCTGCAGAATCGCCCGTGCACGAGTTCTCGATACTAGGGTACCCTACTCTAGTACACCGACAGGAGCCTCGCCTGGGTCAAGACACGTGCCGAGCGGCTGTCGGGCCAGGCCCAAAACAGTGCACGGTCACACGCGGCCTTGATCACGCCGTAGCTCACCCCGGACCCACCACGTCCCCCACTAACGGCACGCACCGAACGTGGCGTCGTGTGAGAGATCGTGGGCGAGGTCGTGGGGGTTCTTTATTAGGAAAAGCGGAACTTCCGCCCCCCTCTTCCTCCTTATAAACAGGGGAAACAGGGGCCGGTCGCCCACCTCGCCATTGTTGTCTTGTCCCAAAAACCATCGCCGCTCCCCCCTTCTTCTCCAGTGCGAAGAGAGCAGCGCTCCGCCCCCTTTCGCCACAGCGCCATCAAAGCCGTCGGTCTCCTCCACCGCCTCCGCCATGGCTCTGAAAGCCGACAAGGGGAAGGGCGTGAAGTCAGCCGAAGCGCAGCGGCTCGCCGTGCTGCGAAAGGAGCGGGCCATCTTCTCCCCCCAGCTCGACGCAAAGGAGCTGAGGGAGAGCTTCTACCTCTTCTGGTCGACGGAGACGCGTGCGCATCCGCTGCACGGTTATACTTCCCGCCATCGCTTCCGAACTAGCCCCCAACTGGTACCCTTCTTTGCGCTTTTCTTCTATTGCGGGCTCTGCCCGCCTTTTCAATTCTTCTCGACATTATGAACACCCTACGGGTTCCGCCTCCTTGATTTCACCCCAACGTCGTCTTGACCATGGCAGTTTTCGCACACCTTTGCGAAAACTTTGTCGGGATCCACCCAAATGTAGCCCTCTTCCGCCACTTCTTCATGCCCCGCGTAGAGAGAGGGGAGCCGCTTGCCGGAGGGATTGCTTGGGTCTCCAGGGTCGGCAAGAAGGAGGCCTATCTGGAAGGAGAGTTCCGTAGCAAATGGGAGGAGTGGAGAGCCAATTGGTGTTGGATCGTTGAGGAGAACCCGCAGCCCTTCGATCGCCTGCCAAACCCCAATAGTGCGCTGCAACGATTGGAGCAACTTGGCGCCGGCAGATGCTAGGTTGAAGATAGCTGTGACCCGGATCTTGCGCCTCAGGCTTGCCGGACTCACTGGAGGCGCAGTTGGCGCAGATTTCCTTCGCAGAAGCAACGCTCCCTTGCAGGAGAGGAGGAGACCTGCTTGGGAGTTCCAAAATGCGGCGGACATCATGAGGCTGTGCCCGGGCCTTAACTGGAATTTCACTGTTTTGGAGTTGGATGCGATGCTGCTAGAGCTGTTCAAGAATGACCCCGATCACCCCGAGTGGTTTAGGTTGCCGAGGGGGGTCGTCCCATTGTGCAACAACTCTGCGCTCGACCGCATCCGCGCCATGATGCCGCCAGCGATTCTCATGGGATCGTTCCAACTGGCAAGAGCCTTCCGACTACATCGTCGCGGCGGTTCTTCGACAGCTTGGAAGAAATGCCGATCCGCCTGACGAAGCAGAAGAAGCTCACCCGCGACACCACCGACGAAGAGATGGTGCGCATTGCCACCAGTGGAGGAGGCGGCATTCTTGCCGCTGGCGTCTTCGGGTACACCGTGGAGGAGGCGGATGCAGAGGGCGGCAAGCCTTGCCGAGCGAAAAGGAGTTCGCCGGTGAGGAAGAGCTTGCGAACCCGAGGCCGAGTCGAGCGAACCAGGTGAGGGCGCTTCTTCCCCACCATCCGGCAGCTTGCCGCAACGGAGCCCCGGCTCGCTTAAAGAAGCGCCTCCGCAAGGCCGGAGACGAGACGGGCGGCAGACGGGCTGACAGTCATAGCTGGCCATGACGCTCTACATCAAGGTAAGCGATGTTGTCGCTGGAGCACCCCACACCGCTGCGACAATCGGGCGGGATCCTCCTGTGCCACCGCCGACACCTCCGCCAAGCGGCCAAGAGAGCCACTCACTCTCCGCCTCGTCAGATCGGAGGCGAGCCGGAGTTTGATCTCTCCGTGCTCAGCTCCGATGATGGAGAAGAAGAGTAAGCTTCAATATTATGCTTGTACTTCTTCAATTTCGTTGCTTCATCTTGAATCTGATTTGCTTGCTCAACTCTTTCCTTTTCAGGACGCTGGCCCAGAGAGCGTCGAAGAGAGCCAAGACCCCGGTGGTCGTCATTGGGGACGATCCACCCGTGGCAACAGGAGGCGCGTCTGAGACCCCCTTGCCGGACCCGGCAACCCTTCCTCAGAGCAGCCCCCAGCACAGCCCCCAGAGTAAGTATGCGGTTTTCTCCTTACTGTTAGGTGTGCATGGGTGCTCCTTCTTCATTGATATCTGACTGTTGGTTTGTGTAGGAGCAGAGCAGCCTCATCGGGAGGGCCCGGAGGCCGCCCCCGAAATTCTATCTGCTTCGACTACGCCGCCAAGGGAGGATTCTCCGCAAGGAGCGTCCTCCGCAAGGGAGACTACTCGGCAAGGGACAGCACCGGTGATCCTCCGGTGGTCGAGACCATGGCTGCAGATCCCATTGCAGTAATCCTCTTGCGCCGAAAATTTCCCTTGGGCCTGCTTTTCTTCTGTTTTTCTTTTGAACATTTGCTTGACTGTGCTTTCTTTGTCCGCCACAGAGCCGATGGAGACCGAGGTCGCCATGAGGAGGACGCTACAAGGCAACACCGACGGCCGCCGTCGTGGAAGAAGAGGTCGGCAGACGAGCCTGCCGGGCGAGGAGGCCACTGAGGCTGCCGCCGCAGCCGGGCGAGGGTCCGCGATCGCAGCCGACGCCCTGGGCTGCAGGAGCGCCAGGCGCTACACCGACCGCCGACTCCCCGCCGATCTTTGCCGCAGCTCGAAGAGCCCGACCCGGCGCCTTACTTGAAGGCCGGCGACGGCGTCTTCATCAAGCTCCCATGGGAGTCGAGCTCAGAGCGCCGGTCGAAGGAGAGACCTTGACGGAGAGCTGCTCGCCTCTCCGGGTTGACGCTGGTGGACGCGCCAAGCAGCAGCAGCGGCGAATCTGAGGAGGAGGAGCTGCTGTCGCTCTACCGCGCCCGACAAGCCAAGTTGGAGTCCCGGGAAGCACTTGTCGCGAGAGCGGGAGCAGACATGGAGAAGCGCGCATAAGAGCTCCGGGGCGCCAACCAAGAAGCTCTCCGGAACGTAACGGAAGAGCGGGAGCGACTTGCTGAAGAGTGCACGGCCTTCATCCTCGAGAAGGCCGCAGCTGAGGAGGAGCAGCGGCTTGCCGTCGAGAAGCTGTCCACAAGAGAAAGCGAAATGGCGTGAGCGGAAGGTCAACCTGGACAGCCACGAGGAAGAGCTTGTCGCGCGCGAGGAGTCACTTGGCGGGGCTCTTAAGGAAGCGAAGGACGCTGCCGCAGCCGCCGAGGCTGCCAAGAAAGAGTTGGAGACGAAGGTGACGCAGCTGGAGGCCAGTCTCCAGAAGAGCGGCGAGGAGCTTGCCGCACTCAAGCACGAGCGCGAGAAGGACGCCTACACTCTTGGCAAGCTGCAGGGCCGTCTCGCTGATAGGAGCAAGGAGCTCGACGCCGCCAAGGATTCCAAGGCAGACCTTGAGCTGAAGCTGACCACTCTGATGCAGACGCTGGACGGCGCCAAGGAGCGGGAGACTGGCCTGATGGAGAAGATCAAGGCCAATGAGGAGCTGTTGGCGAATGCTGTTGCCACCCAGGCGCCTTGAGGGAGAGTGTGGAGCACTGGACCGAAGGTCTCGTGGATACTGCTGCCGACATCCACAACGAGCTGATGGAGCTGGGGATGGTGGATCTCGGATACTCCTCCGACGAGCACCTCCAACCCAGCGCCAAGCTTAGCCTATTCTTCAAGGGCGCAGACGGCTCTCCAGCGACTCCGGGAAGAGATCCCAAAGCAGCTGGCCGAGGAATCACGCAAGATCTGTGCAGAAGCCCTCCAGAAGGTGTTGATGAAGGTGGCCTTCCGCAATCCAGGCCTCAACCTCAACGGCGTCCTTAGATCCTTGCCGCCAGATGCCGATGTGGAGGCGCTCAAAGCCCTTGTCGCACCCATTGTGGACAAGGTGGGCAAGATCAAGCGTGTTGATGGCGACCGCGTAGACTAGGCCGCCAATTTTATCTTTCCCTTGTCGCCTGCTGATCATGTTTAGAACAATTTATTAGATCTGCGACAAGCTATTTTGTAATATAACTCTATCTTAGGGCGATGATTGCAATGTTATTTCCTTTACTTGATTCCTTCCTTTATGCGTTTTGCCCTACGCTTTTAGGGAACTTGTCGGTGCAGGCACCTTTGCCATGAGCGCCGAGTGCGAACGTCGGCTTCTTTGGCGGTGTCGCCTCCGACAAGCAACCTTGTCGCGACTAGCTGCAGCTCACTTAAGTTGTTGAGCGGACTCGAAACAAAGTAAGGGCGCGACTAGCCGCAAGTTGGTTCCTCTGCGCACAGGTTTTCCATACAAAGTACTATCGTTCGAGGAAGATAACTTAAAATTTTAAGAACTGATTGCTCAAATTTGGGCAACTTAGCTTTTTTGTCGTTTGCTTCCCGATAAGGCGAAACTTCCTCGAGCAACGCTTGGTCCATAGCATTATCTTCTCCTTCCCCCCTGGTTAACTTGTGCGCGAGGGAGCCCTCCTTTCTTTGAGAAAAGAGAAAGAAGAGAAAATAAAGTTACGGAGCCCAGCGGCTCGATATTTCTTACCGGGTGTGGGTGCTGCACAAAGTGTTAGCCAAAACATGCAATAAAATGATGAAAGCATGAATTTGACAAGTTGTGCGCAACACATGAGCTTTACTGATGCACGGGTTTGCGCCCGGCTTTGTACAAAGGATTACATGCAACAGCGGCAAGACTTGTACAAAAGGTGGTTGCCGGAACAGGTTCCGCAATCGCGCTTCTATGGGTAAAACTTACGAAGATGCTCAATGTTCCAGGAGTTGCTCACCGGAATGCCATCTTCGATCTCTCAAAGCGGACAGCGCAGCCTAGTGACTCGTTTCACCCGATAAGGGCCTTCCCACTTCAAGCGTCAACTTGTTTGAATTCTTGGCGGACTGAACGCGCGAAGAACAAGGTCGCCTTCCTCGAGGCTTGTGGCACTAACTCTGCGGCTATGGTAGCGGCGCAAAGCTTGCCGGTAACGAGCAGCTCGTGACAATGCGGACTGAAGACGATCTTCCTCAAGGAGCAGGCGTCATCTTGTCGCAGCTGCTCTTGCTCAAGCTCATCATAAGCGAGCACTCGAGGCGATCCGTATACGAAGTTCCGTGGGGAGAACTGCCTCTGCTCCATAGACTAGAGCAAAAGGTGTCCGGCGATGGCTCGATTTGGCGTCGTCGACGAATTAAAGAACCACCGGCAGCTCCTCAATCCAGTTTCTTCCGCACTTGTGCAGCCCGTCGAAAGTTCTGGTCTTGAGTCCGCAAAGCACTTCAAAGATTTGCCCTCTCCGCTTGACCGTTGCTTCTCGGATGAGCAACAGAAGCGAAGCAGACCTTGGCGCCAAGATCTTGGACGTATTGCATGAAGGTGCGGCTTGTGAACTATGTGCCATTGTCAGTGATGATCCTGCCGGGGATTCCGAAACGACAAACAATTGACCTGAAGAACTTGGCTTTGTCTTTGTCACCTTCCTCATCGCTTCCACTTCCGGCCACTTTGTGAACTTGTCGATTGCGACGTACAAGCACTCAAAGCCCCCGATAGCTCGGGGGAAGGGGCCGAGGATGTCGAGCCCCCAGACCGAAAATGGCCAGGATAAAGGGATCGTCTGGAGAGCTTGAGCTGGCTGGTGTATCTGTTTGGAATGGGCCTTGCGCTTCACACTTGGTTACTTGTGCGATTGCATCACGGAGGGCTATCGGCCAAAAAACCTTGCCGAACGCTTTGCGGCAAGTGCTCTGGCGCCAATGTGGTGACCACATATGCCTCCATGTATCTCTGCCATCAGACTTTTGTCCAACTTCCGGCAAATACACTTCAATTTCACACCGTTGAGTCTCCTACATGCAGGTGTCCGCCGACAAACTGGTACATACTTGACTGCCGGGCTACTCTTTCCGCTTCTTCTTGCTCTTCGGAAGTTCTCACATGCGAAGGAAATGGACAATCTGCTGTGCCCATCTTTGGAGCTTGCGGCTCGACAACAAGGACTAAATGCACATTTCTTTGCTGCGGGAACATCGGCTTCCACGGCAAGAACTTGCGGCTCGGCGAGCTTGACGTTCCCCGGCAAGCTTGCCGGAGCAAAACTTGTCGGGAGCGTCTGCTTCAACGAAACAAACCCTGGGGCTTGTCGGAGCAGACTGCCCCTCGGCTCTGTTGGTGTCGATCTTGGGGACCTTCTTGGCGGCGGCTTCGGGAAGCTCTGCCGGAAAGTAGTCACCAGAGATCAACTTCCTCTTCTTGTTCTGTCCAATTGATGGTGTTACGGTTGGTTGAGTTAGCTTGAGCACAAAAATCCCTGGTTCCATTGTGCAACTTAAGTGCAGCGCACTTTGGCGAACCATCGGCAATATCATTACGAGCTCTTGGAACATGTTCCATTTGTAGGCCGTCAAAGTGTTCTTCTAGCTTTCTCACTTCATCAACGTAGGCTTCCATCAATGGACTTTGATAATCTTTGTTCACTTGGCGGACGACAAGCTGCGAGTCACCCCTGACAATAAGCTTCTTAATCCCAAGGTCTACTGCAATCCTGAGACCGGCAAGCAAACCTTCATACTCTGCTGTATTGTTTGTTGCTTGCTCCTTGGGAAAGTGCATCTGGACCACGTACTTGAGGTGCTCTCCGGTGGGTGCGGCAAGCAACGCCCGGCACCGGCGCCTTTGCAGCGAGAAGGCACCATCAAAGTACATCAGCCACTCTTTGCTCGCTTCCTTGACGGGGATGCTCGTCTCTGGAATTTCTTCATCTGGTGTTGGCGTCCATTCCGCTATGAACTCTGCCAATGCTCTGCTTTTGATAGTTGATGTGCTTTCAAATTTGAGGCCAAAGCTTGACAGTTCCAATGCCCACTCGACAATCCTGCCTGCCGCCACGGATTTTGGCAGTATCCTCTTCAGCGGAAAGTGAGTGACAACTGTTATCTCATGTGCTTGGAAGTAATGGCGCAGCTTTCTCGAGGCCATGAGGAGGCCGAAAAGCAATTTCTGCACACCAGAGTACCTTGATCTAGCCCCCTGCAGAAGGGAACTGACAAAGTAAACTGGGCGCTGCACCATCCTTTTCTGCATCTGCCCATGCGTCTGTGCAGATCCGCCCTTGTCGGGACCAGAGCTTGTCGGCGTAGCCCCCTGCTTGTCGCTGGATGTGTCTGTCGTGGTTGCTAGCTCATCATCCGCCTCCCTCTCCGCTACTAACGCAGCACTAACCACTTGATTGGTTGCCGCTATATATAGCAGCAACTTCTCTTGTGGCTTAGGTGCGACAAGTGTTGGAGTGGAGGACAGGTATCTCTTTAAGTCCTGCAATGCAGCCTCCGCTTCGGGAGTCCATTTCATTGGACCTGCCTTTTTCAAGATCTTGAAAAATGGCAGGGCGCATTCAGCAGACCTAGAGATAAACCTGCTGAGAGCAGCCACGCAACCGGCAAGTCTTCGTACATCCTTGACGCGCTTTGGTGCTTCAATCTGCTCAATGGCCTTGATCTTGTCGGGATTGGCCTCAATTCCCCGCTGAGACACGAAGAACCCGAGAAGCTTGCCGGAAGGGACTCCGAACACGCGCTTCTCGGGGTTGAGCTTGAGGTTGATCTTGCGCAGATTTGCAAAGGTCTCGTCCAAATCTTGAACCAGAGGATCTTTGTCCTTGCTCTTGACCACTATGTCATCCATGTAGGCTTCTACATTTTTGTGCATCTGCGGCTCAAAAGTGTCATGAACTACCCTTGCAAACGTTGAACCAGCATTCTTCAAACCGAAAGGCATCCGTATGAAACAGTATGTGCCACATGGAGTAATGAATGCGGTTTTCTCCTCATCCTCTTCTGCCATGAAGATCTGATGATATCCTGAGTATGCATCAAGAAATGAAAGCAAATCACATCCGATCGTGGAGTCAACAATCTGGTCGATCGCGGCAAGGGAAAGCGGGTCTTTGGGACAAGCTTTATTAACATCCGTGAAGTCAATACAAAGTCTCCATTTCCCATTTGCCTTGCGCGCGACTACGAGATTGGCCAACCACGAGGGATGAAGCGCCTCCTCGACAAGGCCTGCTGCTTCCAATTTCTTGATCTCTTCTGCGATGAATTCTTGACGCTCCTTTGCTTGTTTCGACTTTACGCTTGGCGGGCGCGCATGAGGACAAGCGGCAAGGCGGTGCTCAATTACTTTCACGGAACACCGGGGATGTCGACGGTTGCCATGCAAACACGTCAACGTCGCCCGCAGGAAAGCAACGAAGCGCCTTCCTATTTAGGGTCGAGAGAGGCACCGATGGTGAAGGTACCACCGGTGCCGTCCTCCTTGGCGGACACCTTCTTGGTCTTTGGCGGAGCTGCCATTGTCTTCTTGCACTTGCGGTGGAGCTCGATGGTGCGTCCTCGACGGTAGCGCAGCACTCCGAGGAGGTGCGCTTGCCGGAGTGGGCATCGAGCTCTTGCGGACTTGGTCTTCTTCCCCAGGAGCTTCAGCGGCAAGTGTTTTGCTTTCATTGCGATTCTTTGCTTCCGGTAGATCTTGTCGGCACAGATAAGAGCATCCTTCTTGTCGCCATGGACAGAGATGATGCTTATCGGGCCGGGCATCTTGAGTAAGTTGTATGCATAGTGAGAGGCCGCCATGAACTTGGCGAGTGCTGGACGGCCAAGTATCCCATTGTAAGGCAATGGGAAATCAGCAACGTCGAAAGTGACCCTCTCAGTCCTGAAGTTCAGCTCGCTGCCAAATGTTACCGGCAACGTGATCTTCCCCTTCGGCTGGCTCCTTCCCGGATTGATTCCTTGGAATGTGCCAGTTTCTTCGAGCTCGTTGTCAGGGATCTTAAGCTTCTGGAGCACCGCGGAGGAGATCAGATTTAAGCCGGCCCCGCCGTCAACTAGCATCTTGGTGACCTTGAGGTTGCGGATAGTTGGTGAGACCAACATCGGCAAGCACCCGACCGCAGTTATGCAATCAGGGTGGTCCTCAATATCAAAGATGATAGGCGTCTTGGACCACTTCGGAGGCTTGCGTGACTCTCACGGATGGTTCAGCTGCATTAACTTCCCGCATCCACTGCTTGAGTTGGCGGTGGGAAGTATGCAGGGAAGCACCTCCGTCAACGCAGAGGACCTCTGTAGCTTTCTGAAACTCCTGCTCATCGGTCTCGTCGTCTTCGATATCTTCATCGCCGTCGTCGTCTTCATCCTTGTCGCTGCCGTGGGGAGGTCTGTCTCCTTGCCGCTGCTTGGCCTTGCCACGGCGCCCTCCCCGGCCGGGACGTTTCTTGCTGGCTCCTCCAGCACCTTCCTGGGCCTTCTCCTTGTTGCGTCGCTCGTACTCAGCCTTCTGCTGTTCAACAAGCTGCTCGACCTTCTTGCAGCTCTGGAGGTCATGGCCCTTGGTGCGGTGGATCTTGCGATCTTGCTTGCCGGAGCCGTCCCGCTTGTCGGCGGCCGCCACAGGCTGGTGTTTGGTGCCGCGGCAACCTCCTTCTTGCCGGAGCTACCAGCCTTGGCGTTCTTGTCGCCACCTCCTTTGCCGGACTGCTTTCGACGACTAGCACATCTACGCCTTTCTTCTTCTGTTGCCACTGCCGCGGCTCTTCTTTGCAGGCGGTCTCCTCCTTGTCAGATCCTCCTGCTTGGTATTCTCTCCGGGAATCTCCTCCCTCCTCAAAGACGCGTGCGCACTTGTCGGCCGGGCGTATAGCTCACCGACGTCCACGATCTTGCACATCGCCATCTCCTCCGCATCCTGCGGTTCCGCGACGTTTCGATGGAACGCGGCGATCACCCTTGGCAGGTGGACGTCCGGGATGTTGTCTTTATGCAGCTGAATCTCTGAATATACTTGCGCGAGGCTCTCCTTCCTTCTGGGCGAGCAGATGAAGGTCGCTTTCTTGGCCATGGGGTTTGTGGCGGCCTGTAAAGGCGCCGACAAACTGATGGCATAGATCTGTCCAAGAAGATATGGAGTTGTCCGGCAAGTGCATGAGCTAGGACCTGACGTTGGGCTTGAGTACCAGCGGGAAGTAGTTGGCAAGGATCTTGTCGTCTCGCCCCCCGGCAGCCTGCACCGCGATGGTGTAGATGCTGAGGAACTCCGACGGATGCGTCTTGCCGTCGTACTTCTCCGATGCGTCGGCGGCTTGAAGTTCTTCTTCTTTGGGCCCTTTGGACTTGCCGCAGCTCACGAGTGAACGCAGGGCAACCTACCGCGTACGGCAAGTCGCCTGGTTCCTCTGGCGCGTGCATGTCGACAGAGGGCCCAGCGCGCTTGTCGGATTGACGTCGCGCTTCTCTTTGGCGCTCGATGCGAGTTCGAGCGTCCTCTTGCTGTCGATCGTGTAGCACTTGGCGCTGATCACGCTAAGCTCGTGGATCCGATGACGCAGTGGAGTCGCTATCGAGGTGGATCCGGCGAGTCGGCGATCTTGGCCTTCGGGGCGGAGAGTGCATGGTGGTTGCACCCCATCGGTCTCGTCGCCACCGGCTCGCGCAAGCGTTCTGCAGCGGCGGCGACGCACTTTCGGTTGCCGTGGAGCGCCGCCATTGGTGAAGCCGATGAGACTACGGATGGTGGCCCTCCACTCGTCGACCTTGTCGGCCGTTGGAGGGTAGTCGAGAGCGATTGAGCTCTCGCCAAGGCTTCCGCTGGAGTGGTGGGTGGCAACGGTTAACGGTGCGAGGAGCGGGATATGCTCGGACTTCTAACTATGTTAGAAGGAGCAGCATCCCGTCCAGGCGACCGTATCTCGCTCGTGCCAGCATGTTGGCGTGCACGCTGATCTTGAGGGTCTCGAGATCCTCCAGCTCGGCCTTGATCCAACGAGCGTATGGTATTGTGAATACCATGACGCTGTTGGTCCCGCTGTTCCTGAGATGGGCAAGGGACATGTACGGACGCTGAGGTTTGCGCGGCCCTGTCCTTGGACTTGGCAGCATCACGAACTCCTTCGCCGGCGCCCGTTCTTCCGCCAGCGTCTGCTCCACCACCCGTTTGCTCCGGTGATGGTGGGTTCGACGCGGACGGCTCCACTGCCGCTGAAGCCTTCTTCTTCGGTGACATGTTGACGAAGATGTTGAAGATGATGAAGAAGATGTTGCTCGTGTGAAAGCCGGATCAGGTTCACACAGCCTCGACGCCCCCTACCTGGCGCGCCAAAGATGTCGGGGAGGCTGATCGAACCCACGGACACCTATGGGACCGGCGGACCGGGTCCCTTTTGGTTCGGAGGGGGGCGGAGATCGCACGAAGAGCGGATCGAGGCGGCAGTGAGCAGTTTTACCCAGCTTCGAGCTCTCGGAGAGATAATACTCCTATCGCTGCTCCCGCTGGCTGCCTGACCTCTTGACACGCTGGCATGGAATGGTCCCATGGTGACACGTTGGTGGATGAGCTGGAGGCGGAGATGCAGAGGTTACTGCAGCGGCAAGTGCCTTGCCGCGGCTGAATCCTGTCGCGTCCGGAGCCTTGTCGCTCTCCGAGCCTTCCCGGCAAGCTCCTCTTGCCGGGGTCTTGTCTTCTGCGTGCCTTGAGTGGCCTTCCGGCAAGCTCCTCTTGTCGGGGCCTTGTCTTCTTGGTTAAATACTTTGTTCTTGAATGGCTCCAAAGGAACCACGGAGGATCTTGGCGGAGACCAGGCAAGCCTTGCCGCGGGGTGCTGCAACTGCCCGTGCACGAGTTCGGGATACTAGGGTACCCCTACTCTAGTACACCGACAGGAGGTGACTGGCGTTGGTGCAAGGAAGCGGTCAACGGCGGCCATCCCTGCCGTGGAGGGGGCGGCACCAGCGAGGGGACGAGCACTAGCACCCAGCGGGGGCGTAACCTTGTCAGCAACGGCGGAGACATTCTGCAGGCACGGCGCTGCAGCGCGCGTCGATGCAGACGCGGCGCATGCGCTTGGCAGGTGCCACGGCACCGGCAAGCGTCTTGGCGTCGGCGCAAGACGCGCGCATATCTTGTTGGCAGTGCACGGCACCGGCGGCGTGGGCGTCGGTGCAGACGCAGCGACAAGCGCCGGCAGGTGCAAGCGCGTGAAAGTCGGCGAGACCTCGTGGAACCCGTGGGATCAATCTCGGCGACAATGTGCGGCTCCCAGCCCATCAATGCCACGGACGGCGCCGACGCAATGGGCGACGGGAGCCGGAACGGGAGGAGGGACAGGCGCGGCGTCTTCCCGCAAGGCCGGTTCAAGCTCGTCCCAAAGCGCCTTATGTTCTTGAGACTCCGGCTGGGTGTCTTCCTCAGGAAAGTGGAACACTAAGGGAAGCCAATCATGATGCGGCATGGCGTACGTTTAGATCAGGCTAGTTGGAGGTAGACGATAGGAGAAACGGAGAGGAAGAGAGAGGATTGTAGCGATACCGGGTAGAGCGGGGTTGATTTTAAACTGCGGCGCTGGCGACATTAAAAGTGGGAGCAGTTGGGACGACGGTGGGCGGCGGAGCCTGGTCAAAGGTCACGCCTCGGTGAGCTCGCACAGCAGATCTGCTCAGACGCCTGACAGCCGGCGCAGCGGTCTGCTCACACGCCTCCCGTCGACTCACACGCTTGCTCGGACGGCACCTGCCGATGAGAAGCGGGGACTCGTGGCGGCACGTAAACGCCCACGGTTTCAATAGTGAAAGCGTTCGCCTTAACGTGACAAGTCTTTGTTCCAAAATACCTTGGCTCTTCATTTGTGCAACTTGTCATAAGCAACTTGTCTCAAATTGAAGAAAAAACTTATGAAGTAATAATTGTGCCATATCACGTGACCATGCTTAGTTTCAAGAATTTATGCTCACTTTTGGATTTTCTGAAATTTAAGATCCAGGATTCGAAACAATATCATAACCTGCATCATGCAATAAATTTTCAAGTCGTACATCTGTCCTGTTGTATTTAAGAAAGGATTTGGTCAAACATTTTGCTTAGTTAGACTTCAGACAAGTTATATATGCAGAGTAAAAGGATAATCCCTCCGTACCAATGCATTGCCTGATATATTAACTCAAGTACTATGCACGAACAAACGGGCTCAATTCTGTGCTCATCCTGGTGTAGTAGTAGTAGTACTAGGCAATGCAGTTGATGGGTGACCTTGACGAGTGGCGACCGAGGGAATTGAACTGTACTCGGCACGGTAGGTAACGTTGTCTAGTTACTAAAGCATCCCTCCTTTGTTCATCGGTAGTGATTATGGACCGGGGACATGAGGGGAATTTCCTAGGGCTGGAATTCTGGCCGCCGGATATTTTCACTTGAAACGCTGAGGCTCGACTGGTTGGGGTTGCCTAATGTGCATACCACGCACGCCACTGAAGGACACGAGCCCGGTTTTTTTAGGATCGACACGAGCCAAGGTCTGGCTGGTACACCGTTGGGTCCTACCACTCGAGAATATGAAAGGAACCTTTTAAATTGCCGAACGAATCTATGTGCGTTACAATACCCATAATTTCCTTACAAATACTAATCTCAACTTGGTAATTGATTTATGACGAGTTGTTGAATTAGAGTGAGTTTGTGATATAGTGATCTCAACGTGGATTTCACATTTCATGGTATCCATAGTAAGTTTTCCAATGCAAATTCAAATTTAAAAGATGAACAATATGGAGGTGAGAAAACTTTGTATGTATCAAGCATATGACCACGCACACACACACACACAGAGAGACACACACGCACGAACACAACAACAATCCAATAAGTATAGTGCATCTATTTTTCCAAACCATGCATGTATGACATGAATTCAGAAATACTCCTTCTATTCCTAAATATTAGTCTTTTAGAGAATTCAACAAGTGACTACATACGGAGCAAAATGAGTGAATCTAGACTCTAAAATATGTCTATATACATCCGTATGTGCCAGTCCATTTGAAGCCTCTAAAAAGACTAATATTTAGGAACGAAGGGAGTAAAATGTAAGACATACATGGTCCTCAGTTCAATATTTAAAATGAACATGAAACTGAAACATGAATATTAAGTCTAGTACTACAGTACATGCAAATGTTGTGTTTAGGCGGAGCTATGATTGTCGGGGGTCAACCCTTCGACCTTAGATAAAATTGTGGAGCTCTGTTTAGGGTTGTTTAGATTATATTTGTCCCCACCCTCCCAACCACCGCTTGGGTGTGCACCCCACCCCTCCTCCCGGAGAATATCATGTGCCCCCATACCTTAGATGTTATATGCCCGTCTGAGTTGCTTGGAGCTTGTAGATCTGAGATATAGCAGCTCACATGATGTGTCTTAATATTTTTGCAGAAACCTTGATGAGTTTGAGAATTGCACACAATTTGTACAAAAACTACTTAGATGCCCTTTGATCCCATATCCAACGACCTCGAAGCTCAGATCACCGTAGCATCTAAGATGAAGGAGGACATCATATTCTCTGTATGTAAGAATATCATGTGATACCACACCTTAGATGCTTTGGTGATACAAGCTCTTCGGAGGCGTTGGATTTGTGACCCAACACCTCCTCGGTGGTTCGAATGGTTTTTTGCAGAAAAGCCCCAAAAGAGTTCGGCCCCTGCTTACAAGCACAAAGACTGCTCAGATGCCATTGGATCTTAGATCAAACAACCTCCAAGCTCGTATAGCCGTAGCATCCAAGCTGCGATAGCACCTTATGTTTTCTCGCACGGGAGAGTATGAGGTGCTCCCGCATCGTAGATTCTATGGTGATACGAGTTCACTGAGATCTAACGGCCCACAGTGGGAGGTTTGATTGTTTTTGCAATATACGGCTGATAGAGTTTGGGAAATGCGCAGAAAGTACAAGTACTACGCATGTGCCATCTGATCACTGATCATACGACCTAGATGCTCATATCACCGTAGCGGGTAATTAAGCTACGGGGAGCACCTAATATGAGCACTGGGGAGCTGTTGGATCAAAGATGTAGCGACACACAGGAGGCCTGAATGTTTTATTTGGAAAAAAAACCTTTGGAGAGTTTGGAAATTGCACATAATTACAAAGACTACTCCCAAGCCATTGGATCTCACTTCCAATGGTGTAAAAACTCGTATCACCATAGTATCTAAGCTGCAGGGTGGATGTGATATTCTATGTCATTTGTCATTTTGTTCGTAAACTTGCAAAATACGTGTAACTCGTGTCGTTACTTGTCTAACCGCGCAAAGTGTTTGTTCAAAAAAACCATCCTACACTGAAATATCAAAACAACACATGGGGGTCCCACTTGTCATTAATCAAATTTGAACCTAAAACTAACAAATCTGAAAGACGAGATTCAAACTGGCAACCTGGACTACAAAGCGTAAGTCGATAGCTTGAAAAAACGAACGGTTGTTGGCTTTGTCAAATAACTTTATTTTATCTGTACTTGCGTTGAGTAGAGTAGAGGAGTGCCTCGTCAACACGTGCATGACCGTTGTCTCACTTCTTGGTGGGTCCTGTGTCTGCGATCTCAATCTCTCTTCTCTCCATCGTCTAACCTTTGCACGGGCACACACGAAGAGCGGGGCTAGCTTGCCGTGGTGTTATTACAACTAAAAAAAAGCTTGGAAAATAGAAGAATCGCCTAGAACAAGAGACGTTGTGGCTGGTCGAGACGGAGCTAACCACATCTATCCTCCGTGCCACGTTTGCATGATGAAGCTGTGTGGCTAGTGGGGTGTTTTCGACCGACTGGCTGGGTCCCGAGGTCGAACCATAGGTACTACGTCTGATACAGTATATTTTTACACGCACATTTTTCCTCCGTGCCGAGATGTGGCACACCCTACCGCGCGGTTTCGGGGTCCTCCCGGGTGGTGCACGCATATATTCTTCCTGACGTGGGACGCCCTACCGCGCGTTTTCTGGGTCCTCCTCGGTCGTAGCACCGAGGCAAGTAAATGAGTCCTCAAATCACGAAAGACCACCTTTCCCACCGAGTACATCAGTGAAGCACGGTGGCTAGCTAGTTGGGCTAGTTCGACCGATTAGCTAGGCCGCCGCCACATTTGTTTTTTCACCCCTTTTTTTATCTACTTGCCGGCGGGTAAATTTAAATATCCACCGCGGCGTTGCCCTGGTGTTTGGGTGCGGCAAGATTTTTAATTTTTTGATTGACGGGGAAGCGGTAGCGGCAGGATTTTTGATTGGCGGGAGCGGCGGCAGCAATTAGTCATGATGACTCCGCCTGTAAAAACCCACTGCTCCCTGATGTGAGAAGTCGTCGACTGGTGTTTTACTGTGGTGAAAACCAAAAGATTCCCCACTCCCTCCGCCTTCCCGTAGATTGCATTGCCTTTCAGCCGTTTCGCCCCCTTTGCTTCCTCTCCCCATTGCTTCTACCTGGTGCCATGGCGGTGCAGCAGATCACGGAGTCCGAGGTGAGGCGCCTGACGTAGGAGCTCGATGCCAAGGATGCGGAGCTCAGGGCCAAGGACGTGGAGCTCCGTGAGCTCAAGGAGGAGAGGAGTGCCATGCTCCTCCGTTATGTGCGGGAGTTCACGGAGCTTCAAAAGCGGCAAAGGCCCACCACAAAGATGCTCGAGGCGTCGGCGGCATTGCTGCAGAAAGCGGGAGATACGATAGGCCGTCAGGGGAGCCGGCTGGAGCGCGAGCGGGCCGATCGTGACGAGGTCCAGGATCGCCTCAGCCACTTGGTGAACCAAGTTGCCACAAACGTGTTGCAGCTGCGTGATGCCTACCGTTGTGCCAGCGCGACGATGCCGGCCGTCGGGCTAAACCCGTTCGACCACCCGGTCTACTTCAACAAGTTGCGGCTTCCTGACCTGGTCTCCTTCTTCACCTATATCTCCGAGGAGCTGAGCCGTCTCCGCGCGATGGTGGGGGCTGATCTGGACAAGGAGGGGTTGCGGTTTGTCGTCGTCGTTGCCGGGCGAATCCTTTCAGGGCTCCATCACAGGAATCCATTCGTGCCATTGGACGCCGTCTTTGACGAGCTGGCTCCCGTCGACCGGGAGCGGGCTCTACGGGCGGTTGCACCCTGCATCACCAACGTCGTGCGCCTCGAGAAGCAGAGGGACTTCGGTGGTGTTTAGGCGCCCTCTGCATGGGCATGTCCATGTCTCGGCGCAACATGACCGTTGGATCAAACTTAGACGATGCAGATCGATCCTTTGTAGCACAAAGCGTGTGGGTGTGTTTGGTTGCATTCTCATCTCAATATAGTTGTTTCCTCTTCGTGTATTTTTGTCAACCTACTAGTGTGGACTCATGCACCCTTCATGCACTCTGCCAAACACTCAAAAGTGGGTCGAGAAGGGCACTTTTGCTCCCATCCCGTGCACCCATCATACACCCTGCCTAACACTATTCGTGCTTCATATGGTTCATGTTTTGTGGAGTACTGTAGCACCGTACTCTCCGTGCGATGTGGACCTAGTTCTGTTAACATTGATCTCACTGTTCATTCTCGATCGGACAGTCGAAAAAGCGGTACTATGTTACATATAGGAGTAGTTGACATGCACACAACATCATTTGTTATCGTCATATCTTACTACACTAGCAACAAGATTGTGTAGTACTGACGTATGAACCACTGCACATGCCTAGTAGTAGGAGCACTGTGTATGTTCAAGTGGCTGCCGTGTTGTGCACTCCTCTGTCGTAAGAGTGGAAACACTTGCTGTAATCATTTTTTCTTCAGAAAACAGTGGACACGCTCTACCATGCGGATCCTCCTCTAGCCATGCACTAAATTACTCACTTTCGCCGACGTGTGGGACAGCCAGCACCTGGGTCCACCAGCCATGCACTAAATTACTCCGTAGTAGAGTGACGGTAGACTACCCCGATCGAACCGCAGTAATGCCCAATGAGCCGTCAAATCACAAAACCCCTCCTTTCCAAAGAAGTAAGTTGGATGACAGAAGCAACCATCATTTCACTCTTCTCTCTCAGTTTCCTCTCTTGAAGAAAACCCCCACTCGCTTCGCTTCTCCCTCATCTCGTTCCTCCTTTCACTCTTCTCTCTCGGCTTCCTCTCTTGGATGGACGCCGGAGCACCGGCCGACGTGATGTATATGGCTCTGGCCAAAACCGTGAAGCTCATGGTATGAAGAAGCGCAAGCACCCCTTGAGACTACCGCAGACAAGCTCAAAGCCATCGCCATGTCCAAGCCCCCTCTCCGGGATCCCTCATTAAGCAAGTCCGGTAATGTCTCTTGTTGATGATCTTTTCTCGATCTTGATCGTGCTTTTTCATCTAACATGCAGTACTAGTACTGGTAGTACAACTTTCTGGGTGATCTTGCATGTGATTTTAGTGTGCCAAATGATGGTTCTAAATTCCTCTTTTGACCAAAACATGCGAGAGGTTGACACTAATTTCTTATAGATTAATTTCAACTACTCCCTCTGTCCCAAATTTCTTGTCTTAGATTTGTCAAGATACGGATGTATCTAATACTAAAATGTGACTTGATACATCCGTATCTAGACAAATCTAAGACAAGAATTTTGGGACGGAGGGAGTACTATATTAACATCAATGCTACCTTTTAAGAGGGTATATATATGCCTCAGTAACTTGTGTTATGGATATTGCATGTAATCCCTCTGCTCTCATGCCTTTGAAGACATGTTCTAGTGTCTTTGTTCACTCATTTTTGTGTGTATATGTAGTCATATATGCAGTATAATATCAAAAATCATCTTATATTTCTGAACGGAGGTAGTAATAAAATATGGTTTCTGTTTGAATTAGAACCAGGTCCACGGTGGAGATGAAGTTCTCAAAGTCATCTTGTGTGAACTGGAAGACACGATGATGAGTTCTCTTCTTTGAACTATCCAAATTGATGTGTCCTTGTCGCCACGTGTCCTGAACTAGTGTTTTCTTGTAGCATTGTTGTTAGGTGTGTTCTCGAGGCTGTACTGACCACAACAATTTCCTGGTTGTGCCTTCGATTACGAAGGGTGTGGTTCTTGTAAAGCTTCCCAACAAATCTGATGCGGCCTGTCTTCATGATCATGTTTATGAGTGGAAAGACCACTGTTAGGTTCTCCAAGGTTGACAAGATGGTGATGGTGCATGTAGACATCTCACACGAAGTCCATGGCCTAGTCAGTTATGCGGGGTTCATCCCGTAAGTCGGTGGCAAGAAATAGTCTGCAGAGCTTAGTTAGTGCAACTTTGCTTGTCTGTAGTAAGTACTATTGTTCAGTACTTGATTTGTGTTTGTGAACCCTGTATTGTTTATTAGTACTGCCGCTTTTGGTGTGTGAATGGTCTATGTTAATGTCTGTCCACTCAATTCAGTCTGTATATTTTGAAGTATCCAGATCATATTTTTTGTGAGGACGGTTTATAAATTATGGTTACACTCCAATATCTGTATGCATTGCAGGGTTTATCGCACCCACGAGGATTTCCAGTCCCATGGATGTTCGGTCCATACGATTTGTCACGACCTTTGGACTGTCACGCTTGTGGGAGTAGGTGGGGCCCTGCATGCCACGCCAGAAGTTGGACGATCAATCTTCTGTTTAGTACTTCAACATAGTGATTTCCTGGTAAGGATTCACTCATGTCACATCAAGTAAATCTTATTGATTTACTGTCTAAATCTTATTGATTTAATGTCATGTTTTCTTTCTTTTCCAGCAATTTTACGATGCAGGTTTTGCCATGTGACATTCATCACAGAATAAACTGTTTGGTTTGCTCTACGATGGCTATTTTTGCAGGTTTCACTTATTATGCCGTGTCAGTAACGAAGGCACTGTCCATCACTTATATTACTGGAAAAAATTGGATCAGTCTGTTGTCTGAGTACAAGATGAATCCCAATGATGAACTGCAGTTTGGTTTAACAAAAACGCCACAATTAGTCCTTCTCGTGTTTAAAAGAAATGAAGAAAAAAATGGATCACGGTCACGGATCCTAGTCAAGTTAGAAAGCTGATCATAGCAGACCAGACACGATCGCCGCTGTCTCGCACAGATCGAGCACCGGTAGTTGCTCTAGCATCGACAGCAAAGACATCTCGATCACGATCTGGTGAGGATTGGGCACCGACTGCGTCGTGAATCGATCACCGATCTACCGGAGGATCAGGCATCGACATAGGCACATGTTCTGACACCGGCACCAGCTCTACAAGGAGCACCATCTCTGGCAGCAGCAGCGGCTTCGGCACCTGCACCAACACTTGCACTTGCATCTGCTCCGGCCCGTGCAGTTGCACCGGCAACAGACTGGGCTGCAGTTCGCACTTCATATACCAAAGTCCTTACAAAAACCGACATGTCCACCTTCTTGGTAAGCATTGGCCGCCCAAGTGCTTTGTTCTTTTTCCTTTCCATATTGTTTCACATGATTCACTGTGTTGATCTAACTGTTTGTGTATGTCTTCTTGTTTGCAAATAGAGAATTCCTAGAGCAACGAGGAGTCGTTCAACAATCCGGGCGATCATGCCAAGTTTCTCTTACCATGCAGCCTTGGTGTGAATGAACCTGCTCAATATATCGTAAGTACAAAGGATGGTCGCATGATGATTGATGCTAAAGGATGGTAAAGGTTCAAATCTAAATCATATCTTGCGGTAGGGGATGATGTCAAAATTGAACTTTCTAGGCAAGGAGAGCCGGTCCAAATCAACTTTAAAATTCTTCAGTAGCAGCATGCAACTGCCGAACTGATCTATCCTCCGAGAGATTTGGATGTAATAATCTGGCATGGTGAAACAAGTGTCCTGTGTGTATAAGTAGTACGACAGTATTATTTATCACATGGTATATCGTTGATAGAATTGCAACTCTGATTGCTTTGGTTAGGAAGCTGCTCGATTTCATTTCAACAGCTGTCGTGCTTTATTCAATTTTGTGTATTCGCCTTGTGGCAGCATCTAAAACCAGCGCCGTACCGATCGCTTGCAATTTGAAAAGCGCTGAGGTAGAACACATGGCCCCCCAAACATGCAAGGTCGGCCTGCGGCCCAAAGTCCAGAACCGTGAGCCTATCTGAGTATTATATTCTCAGCTGAACCCCCATAAAAAAACTGAACCCATGCCCTTGTGTTGCAGAGGGAGTATATTTCTCGGCAAGGTGAGCCTGTGATATAAAAGATTTGTATATTTCTTTACAGAGGGAGTATCTCTGTGTCAAAAAATATATTTATGTGTAACTAGTTACTCCTGTCTTTCTACTTCCTTTTGCTGATATGTGGGGCAACCGCAACGGGTCCACGTGTCGTATGCACAAATTAGAGTGCACAACTTCACGGTAGACACACCCGGTCGAAGGCGCGTGATAATGCCCAATGAGCCGACAAATCACAACCCCCTTTCCAGCTTTAGCGAAGAAGCTGGACAGACGAAGCGGCAATATTTCACCGGGCCTGAATCCCCTTCTCCCTTGTTCTGCTTGTTTAGAGAAACCCCTCTCGGCGATTGCATAGGGTTTTCTCATGGAGAACCAGAATCTGAATTCTTCATCCATCCTCGATAAATCCAAGTCCCTTGGTCGCAGGTAATCCTAGGACGGCAGCCGCCATTGCTGATGCATTTTCTTCCCATCAATCTAGTGCGTTTCATTTGCGATTGCCCAAAGTGCGAGTACCCTACAGGTTTCTGCGCCCTCGGCGAGACGCCACACTTGTTCCTTCTCATCCTAACAAAGCATTTTGAAACGCGCACAGTATGTTCCTAGAATCCTCTTTTCTATCCGGGAGGGTGGGATTTTTTTGAACATGCTGTGTTCTCATATTATTTTTCCTGTAGTGTATTATTTGCTCTGCCAGAACACATGTACTCAAGATGCTCGGCCTTGCCATAACTGAATACACTAGTTTAATAGTCACAATGAAGACAAGCCATGGATATAAGTTCCGAGTTGGGTTCATGAACCAAGAAGATCGCTGGTTTTTTTATGGCCGGACTTGGATAAACTTTCTCAAGTGTTACAGACTGAAAGTTGGCGCACGAATGTTGATGGAAATAGCAGAACCTGGTCTCATCTTCATTGCGATCTTCCACCTCGACGTGTCGTTCCAATTGTTCATCCATCTTAGTTTTGTATCTGGTTCTTGCTTGTTGCCTCGATTACTTCTTAATCCACCTATTCTATCTAACTAATCACAATTTAACTTTAGAAGTAGCAATGAATCTCTCACGAAGATGCTACTTCTAACTAATATTTTCTTATAATTGGTGGCACGTGTAGGTTTTTTCGAGTTAAGCGATGCCGCTCGTTTGTTACTCTGTAATAACTCGGCTGTTACTAATGGCACTGAAGTTGACTGGATCGACATCCACAAGTTCCTACACTTTATTGATCGTCGTGAGGTCCTTGTGGGCGTTTCAATGGTGGAAGGCCACGTGGGATATGTGTGCATCGCTGCACTCGTTGAACAGGTCCAAGCGTGTCGAGAAACTTATGGTACGAGCTGTTTTCAGTTATATATGTTGTTCATAAACTATTGCTTATACACAGCTTTTTACAGTGGTCTTCTTGAAACAGAACTGCCGAAGTTCTATTGTTCCTATACGGATGCTGACCATGGTCGGGTCAGACTTGCGCTTGGTCACAACATGATGTTTATGTCGACCTACTCAATTCCCCTTGGAGGTGAAAAGATACTTATTCATGGGTGGTCTCAAATAATGAAGGCATGTCCATCTTGGAGAAAAGGACAGAAGATTATGTTCATGCTTTTCCATGGCTCTAAAGCGAATATCATGTTTATTGACCATGTTGCGAGATGAGGCCGCTTTCAGAAGGTTGTGGATGCGTGGGGTGGCGCCTGGACCGTGTCCTGGGGCTTGGCGGCCTCACCCTTGGTTAACTGTAGGCAAAGTAGCACTGTTCGAGGCGTGCTTTGTACGGTTGAACCTGTATAAGTACTCATACTGCTTTCAGCTTTGGTTGTTAAGTGCCCCTGCTGGTTTCAGTTAAGGTTGTTAAGTACTCCTGCTGCTTTTACAATCTGTCGTGTTTCTTTATTCCTGTCTTCCTCCAGCCGCCAAAACCAAAGCAGCGCCGACGGGGCCGCCTGCTTCCGCCTCCCACGGCTAGCTACGCCTCAGCACACTCATCACCGCCCCACCGTCTCCTAAATCGTTAACGCCGACGTCCTCCGCGCGCTTTGGTGCGCTTCGCCCGCGCCCGCCCTCTCGCGTTGTCAACATGGTCAACAAACAACGAGAATCGGCGGAAATGCGTGGAGAGGATGACGATGAGGGGCCCACCTCGTCAACGTATGGAAAAATAAAATGCTTCCTCCTAGTGTTTTCCTGACATCTGGGACCCACGACATTGTGAGCGTATATAGTCAATAGACAAGAGAACAACACAAGATTGGCTGACACCTGGAACGTAGCTACTCGAGCAGTATTTTTTTTTGTTTGGTATTGTTGAGACGGAGCAGGGTTTGAATTGGGCTGTGGCCCGTCTAGCGGAGGCTTATATTTTATGTTCACCATGTGACCAACCCAGCTATTTTTTCTTTGTGAAAATGAGCCTAGTTTATTTTTTCTGAAGAATACCCAATCCAGGAACTACTTATTTTTCTACACCCTGATGGGCTGCAACTCTTTCAAGACGCCTGCAAATCTTGAAACTAATATGAAATGGGTTGTAAATATAAAAACAGATGACAAATTGGCAATTACTTTATAATTTCTGATTTTTTTCACATTTTCAGATTCCTATTTCACTTTGGGCATTAACCTAATTTAAATATATCTTCAAAGTACTTTAAATCTAGCTCGACATTTCTGTATTAAAATAGTTTGGAACCCACAGAAATATGCGAAATTGGCCCTGCCAACCAAAAACGATCGCAATAAATTGCATAAGAAGTTGCCATGAGCTATATATAAATTATTAAAAAAGAGGGAGTGGTCCGACTTGTGGGCCTGTTTAGTTGACGCGTATGCAAGATTTTTTTAGTTATTATATCGTCAACAAGCGATTCTAGCAGACGTAACCGTTGGATGTCAATCCAACGGCCGTCGTTTCTTCAATCTCGATCTTCTTGCTCCGGCCGCCAAAGCGGCGCCGGTGGGATCGCTTACTCCCGCCTCCGTGGCGGTTGTCTTGTGACGCTGGCCTCGGCGCCCCTACTACTCCCACCGCTGGCGTGGCATCCCTCTACTCACCCACACCCCTGTTATTCTGCGGTGACAAGAGCCTCACACCGCAGCCGAACCGGTGAACCCTCGTACTCCTCTCCGCGCGGGCTTCCACTGCCGCGTCTTCCCCGGCTCCGTGTCGTCCCCTTGCCAGGCCTCGCCGTCGTCCACCGCCGTGGTGCTCTCGACGCGGCGTGGTCAACGTGGTCAACGACCGACTTCCATCGGAAGAGTACTGTACATGGAGAGGCTGACAGCTGGGTCCATGGCAGCCGCAAGGAAGTGCCTCCTTATTACACGGAAAATAATTATTCCTCCACCTGACAGCAGGGACCCACCAGACGGGCCACCAGTATTTCATAAAAAACGCTTTCCCGATCATTGGGACCCACAGACGGTCCACCAGATTTCACGAAAAAACGTTCCCTCATTGTCACCTAGGACCCACCGGAAGTGCCTCCTTATTACACACAAAAAATGAATACCCTCGCTAGCCGGGACCCACCTTGGTGGGAGGCTGACTTAGGGCCTACTAAGTTGATCGACGGAGGCCTTTGTCAACTTTAGTCAATATATGAACGATTCTAGCTCCAGTGACCGTACGAAGTCCATCCAACGCTTGTAGTGCTTCTTCAACCTCTGGTCTTCTTGCTCCAGCCGCCCAAAGCGCTTCGCCGTGTCGCTTGCTCCTGCCGCCCGTGGCCGGCTATGATGTCAAGAGGCCTCACCGCCCCTACTACTCCCACCGCTGGCGGTGCCATCCCTCTACGCACCCACACCCTGTTATTCTGCGGCGGCAACCTCACACCGCAGCCGAACGGTGAACCCTCGTACTCCTTTCCGCGTGTGCATCCATCGCCGCGTCTTCCTCGGCTCCGTCGTCCCCTTCCTAGGCCTCGCTGCCGCCCATCGCCCTGGTGCTCTCGGCTCGGCGTGGTCAACGTGGTCAAGGAACGACTTCCATCGGACGTGGACTGTACGTGGAGAGGCTGACGGCTGGGTCCACGGCAGCCGCAAGGAAGTGCCTCCTTATTACGCGCAAAATAATTATTCCTCCACCGACAATGGGACCCACCGGACGGGCCACCGTATTTCGCGAAAAAATGATTCGCTTCTAAGCTGCTGGGACCCACCAGCTACATCTTCACACGCAAGGAAGTGCGTCCAGAAAAACGATTCGCTTCTCGATCGCTCGGACCCACCAGCTACATCTTCGCATGCGTGGAAATGCGTCCGAAAAACGATTAAGCCGCTGGGACCCACCAGCTACATACGCTACGCACGCAAGGAAGTGCGTCCCGGCAAAAAATGATTCGCTTCGATTGGGACCCAAAGAGGCTACACCTTCGCACGCAAGGAAGTGCGTCCGCAAAAAACGATTCGCCGACCGCTGGGACCCACCAGCCACATCTTCGCAGTAAGGAAGTGCACGGCGGTCGGGACCCACCTGGTCGAAGCATACGTGGCGTTGTCATTCGGTCACGAACGTGTACGTACATCTGGTCGATGTAGAGGCGCCGACGTGTCGTAGTAGAGGTGCGACGTGTCGTAGTAGAGGCGCCGCGTAGCATGTACACGCACGCATAAACGCCGTGGTGCAAGAAAGAAAATACGGCCATGTATGTGTACATATGGGCGGGGTCTCGAACGCCTACTCGCGCATACGTACGGCCAGGGCTCGTGTACATGGCTGGGTCAGAACGGAGAAACAACATCGTCGTCGTGTTCATGGGGAGGCAACAGAATGTGTCGTGTTCATGGGGAGGCAACGGAATGCGTCGTGTTCATCGGGAGGCAACGGAACGCGTGGGAGCCAACCAGCTGGGTCAGAACGGAATGCGTGGTCGTGTTCATCGGGAGGGCTTGGACGGAAAAGGTGATGGAAACGAGACCTGGCGTACCGCAGAACGGAGGAAACGGCCTTGTGTTCGACCGGCCATGTTCGAAACGGGATCCTGTTCATCGGGAGGGGTCTGGCGTACCGCAAAATGGACGAAACGGACCTCCTACGGTCGAAACGGGGGTCCTGTTGATCGGGAGGGGTGTGGCGCATCAAAACGGATTTAAACGGACCTCCTACGGTCAAACGGGGTCCTGTTGATCGGGAGGGTGTGGCGTGCCGCAAAACGGATTTAAACCGACCTCCCACGATCAAACGGGGTCCTGTTCATCGGAGGGGTGTGCATCGCAAAACGGGACTCCATGAGATATTGTTCATCTCCACCGTCGACCTCCTCCAGCCTCCACGGGCTCCTGTTCATCTAGCCTCCACCGCGCGCTACTCCACCGGCTACTGTTCAACCACCCCTCCACGGGCACCCCTCCACCGTCTACTGTTCATCCAGCCCTCCACACCACGGGTCTGTTCAACCACCCTCCACGGGCACCCCTTCACCGCTTCATCGCTTCATCCAGCCTCCACACCACGGGGTCCTGTTCATCCAGAGGCAACGCCACCGCCATCGCTCATTCAACCCCCCGCAACACTCACTGTTCATCCAATCGATCGGCTTCGGTTAGCGGCAGAGCGGCGAACCGCTCGATCGGGTTCGATTAATAATAGCCATCGATCGATCGCCGGGTTCGAGAACGCGTAGCTGTAGTGCAATCGCCGAGTTCGATTAGAGCCCAACGCCTCGCTCGGGTTGATTAGAGCCAACGCCACGCACACACGCAGCGCGCTACGTGTACGAGAGAAAGCAGCGCATCGCCGGCCCCGGCCTTCCATTGTAACCGGAACTCCCGAAATTTTCCTCCCCTCGCTTCTACCACGGTTTTTTCCGTCATGGACGGCCCAAAGAATGTCATGCAGCTGCGTCTCCGCCCGCCAGTGATGAAAAGCCCATTTTACATCATGATTTTTGTCATAGAAGTAGGAGCCCACCACATCTATCATGATACCGGATTTTGTCACAATTATCGTCATAGAAGTGTCATATGTATGATGAAAAAAAATTGCTCGCCCAAAATGTCACGGATGTGTCTTTTTTTGTAGTGCATGTGATGTGCATCTTGGGTTAAACTGTAAATAGAATCTTACTCTTGAGTAACTCCAAAAGTGTAATATCCCAAATTTTCAATTTCGAATGTTATACATAGGTCATCCATGCATATCATATTTTATTGCATTTCGTTTTGCGATCCTCGAGATTCTAAGCAACTCAAGGACCCACGGAGAGAGTTGGGGATTTCACGTTTTCCATATTTGAATTTTTTTTCAAATATCGAAACAAGGATCATTTGGTTTTAATTATTTTTCCTCTCGGAAAATATTTCATATTAAAATATATGAAAGGAGATAATATGACTTCTCCAAAATGAATGAAATATTGGAAGAAAAATAATAAAATCAAATAAATAATTTTATTTGAATTTTATTGCAATTTTATTTGAATTAGAAAAATATGCATTTTTCAAAATTGCATTTTAGCACCAAGAAAATGTTCACTTTGTTTTAAATATTCCATTTGGAAGGTGAAAATTTGTTTTGGCATTTTTAGATTTTTATTTTATTTACTAGGATTTTTCCAGTGAAATCTGTTTTAAAAAAAAAACTCCCCGCCGGACCGAACTGGGACGAGGCCCAGCTGCCATGCCGCCCTCCCCGTCCCGTGTCACTGCCAGACTCGGAGGAGTCCGAGCCGTGCCCGCCGCGCCGACCCCCTTCCCGAGTCGGGCGCGCCGCCGCCTCGCCCCCTCTTAAATACCCCTCGGGCCCTCGAGCCCAAGCCGCGCCGCCGAGCCCACGCCTGGCTGCAGCCCGTCTCCGGCGCGCCGCTGCTTTGCAGCTGCCGCCTCTGCGCCGCTGCCCGCCGCTTCCCGTCGTTGCCAAGACACCTCGCCGGAGCCGCCGCCGTCCCAATCCGATACGAGCCGCCGGTTTTTTTGGTTTTTAGGTAAAAACCTCTGGTTTTTAAAAAAACCCTAGATGCATTTTTTTATCGGTTCGGTTTTCTCGGTTTAGTTGTTTAGCGGACATTCGTTCGTACATTCGTTTTAACGAATGTTGTTCGTCAGTTAGCCGCAGACAGCGAACGTTTGTTCGTTAGCCTGTTCGTCTTATTTTATTTTCCAGGGGTTTTCCGCGATTATTTTCGATCATGATTTGTGCCCTGATCTACGTTTTAGTTTATCTTTTCGCTTGTTTATCCATATCAGGTGAAACAAGCGCCTAGATCTTCGTCTCGAAGCCCTCTTTCTGTTTAACCAACTTGAACAAGATTTCGGTACTGTAAAATTTGACTTTAGTCCAGATTAGTAAATGGATCTTGTTTCTTTCGTGGTTTGAGTTTCGTTACTCCGTTTGATTTGATTCTTTTTTGCAAACCGGAGTTCTTTAGTTGAACTTTCTGGTTAGATCTTCTTATTTGAGTTTTACCCGTGCTTCTTTGCTTGATTGCTTATGTATTCTATTGTTTGTTTGTGATAGAATTCCTGGAGTGCGGAGCGTGCTACTACGAGTCTTTAGGATTTGCAGATCGTCAACAAGGCAAGTAACACATTGATCATACTCTTTTCGTACCCAGTTTTTATGCATTTGTTACTATCCTAAAACACTGCATGATTAGGATGTGATTAACTTGTGGGTACTGGGAAGTAGATGATGAGGTAGAACCTATCACCTGTTTCATTATCAAATCCTTGGGAGTTACTTCTACGTTATGCTTATATTGCCATGATATGCTCGTAGACGTGGTTGGGTTTGAGTGTATCCATGACAGATGTGAGTTGTTAATTAATGGTTCAACTTAAGGTGGCGACTTTAATACACATCTGGGTGGATTGCTTGTGGGCACCTGGAGAAGCCAGTGGTGTCCTAGGATATCCTGGCGTACCCGTGTGATCATCCTACGGTCCGCCACCCAGGCTCAAAGGGATCATAAAATTATTCATGCTAGAAACTTCCGTGTGCAGCCACAAGCTATTATGGGCTCTAGCATAGTTAAGTATGTTGCATGACCTCTTTCAGTGGTGGGCTAGTAGATGTAGGGGAAAGTAGGTGTAACTGTCCACCCAGAGTAAAGAGTTAATGTTTCTGAAAGACTGTGTCTCGGTCATCCGTTTCTCAAACACCATGTAGTGCGAGAAATCCAACGGAGGAGATCGAGTCTTGTGGGGAAAAGTCATAAACCTCTGCAGAGTGTACAAACTAATCATGGTTAGCCGTGTCCCCGGTTATGGACATATTGAGTATCTGGTACTTGAATTATTGATTTGATCTCATCACTCTAAATTAATTTGTTGGGTTGCTAATTATTTTTAATCGGGATTGAGTTGGAGGAACCTTCTCAATGATGTTTCAACCATCATGATAGTTAAATAAAACATATTCCTTTGTTGTAGGGAAAAACTGGCTTTTCACAAAACACTATGACCATAGAGCCTCCACCAGCCATATATGCATATAGTGATAGCATTTATCTGTTTATTGCTCTACTGTGTTATATTGCCAACATATTCCATGTGCTGACCCGTTTCGGGCTACAACAAATTGATACGTCTCCAACGTATCTATAATTTTATCGGATTGAGTTTCCCCCTCTACTCTCTTGTGATGAATTGAGTTTCCCCTTTGAAGTTATCTTATCGGATTGAGTCTTTTATGAGAACACTTGATGTATGTCTTGCCGTGATTATCTGTGGTGACAATGGGATATCATGTGCCACTTGATGTATGTTTTGGTGATCAACTTGCGGGTTTCGTGACATTGGGAACCTATGCATAGGGGTTGGCACACGTTCTTGACTCTCCGGTAGAAACTTTGGGGCACTCTTTGAAGTACTTTTATGTTGGTTGGATAATTCTGAGATTGTGTGATGCATATCATATAATCATGCCCACGGATACTTGAGGTAACAATGGAGTATCTAGGTGACATTAGGGTTTTGGTTGATTTGTATCTTAAGGTGTTATTCTAGTACGAACTCTTTTATAGATTGATCCGAAAGAATAACTTTGAGGTGGTTTCATACCCTACCATAATCTCTACGTTTGTTCTCCGCTATTAGTGGCTTTGGAGTGACTCTTTGTTGAGGGATTGTTATATGATCTATCTATGTTATTATTGTTGAGAGAACTTGCACTAGTGAAAGTATGAACCCTAGGCCTTGTTTCCTATCATTGCAATACCGTTTACGCTCACGTTTATCACTTGTTACCTTGCTGTTTTTATATTTTCAGATTACAAAAACATATATCTACCATCCATATTGCACTTGTATCACCATCTCTTCGCGAACTAGTGCACCTATACAATTTACCATTGTAGTGGGTGTGTTGGGGACACAAGAGACTCTTTGTTATTTGGTTGCAGGGTTGCTTGAGAGAGACCATCTTCATCCCACGCCTCCCACGGATTGATAAACCTTAGGTCATCCACTTGAGGGAAATTTGCTCTTGTCCTACAAACATGTGCACTTGCAGGGCCCAACAACGTCTACAAGAAGAAGGTTGCGTAGTAGACATCAAGCTCTTTTCAAGCGCCCGTTGTCGGGAGGCTAGGTAAGTGAAGGTATATCTTTAGATCTTCCAGTAAAATCTTTTTGTTTCTTGTTTTAGCACTAGTTAGTCTATAAAAGAAAATTAAAAAAATGGAATTGAGTTTGTCTCATACGCTTCATCTTTTTAATATCTTTCGTGAGAATGATGGAAAGGAAAATTGTGCCAAAGTGTTAGAAGAAGAATGCATTAAATTGTTTGGCACTAAATCTTTGAATGATGAGCATGATTGCAATGTTGTTAGTATGAATTCCTTGAATATCCATGATGCTAATGATATGCAAAGCCACAAGCTTGGGGAAGCTTTGTTTGATGAAGATGATATTTTTGTCCCCAAGCTTTGATGAGCAAATTTACTATGATGAAAGCATGCCTCCTATCTATGATGATTATTGTGATGACACGTATGCTTTAAAGAATAATGATAACCATGAAACTTGTCATCTCGATCTTAATTCTCAATCATATGATAGTTATTTTGTTGAGTATGCTCCCACTACTATTCATGAGAAGAAATTTGCTTATGTGGAGAGTATTAAATTTTCTATGCAAGTAGATCATGAAAAGAATGTTTTAGGTGCTGGTTATATTGTTGAATTCATTCATGATGCTACTGAAAATTATTATGATGGAGGAATATATGTTTGTAGGAATTGCAATAATATCAAGTTTCCTCTCTATGTGCTTAAAATCTTGAAGTTATGCTTGTTTTACCTTCCTATGCAAGATGATTATTGTTCCCATAAGTTGTTTGCTCACAAAATCCCTATGCATAGGAAGTGGGTTAGACTTAAATGTGCTAGTCATATTTTTCATGATGCTCTCTTTATGTTTCAATTCTTATCTTTTATGTGAGCATCATTGAAATCATCATGCCTAGCTAGGGGCGTGAAACGATAGCGCTTGTTGGGAGGCAACCCAATTTTATTTTAGTTTCTTGCTTTTTGGTTCTGTTTAGGAATAAATAATCCATCTAGCCTCTGTTTAGATGTGGTTTTATCTTTTAATTAGTGTTTGTGCCAAGTTAAACCTATTAGATCTTCTTGGGTGATAGTTATTTGATCTTGCTGTAATTCCAGAATCTTTGCGCTCAGTGCCCGAATTGTTAAAAATCACCAGAACGTGATAAAATATTGATTCCAATTGCTGATGATCAATAAACAAATTTTCCAGGTCGTCTAATTTTTATATAATTTTTTGAGTTCCAGAAGTTTGCGTTAGTTACAGATTACTACAGACTGTTTTGTTTTTGACAGATTCTGTTTTCATTGTGTTGTTTGCTTATTTTGATGAATCTATGGCTAGTAAAATAGTTTATAAACCATAGAGAAGTTGGAATACAGTAGGTTTAACACCAATATAAATAAAGAATGAGTTCATTACAGTACCTTGAAGTGGTGTTTTGTTTTCTTTCGCTAACGGAGCTTACGAGTTTTCAGTTAAGTTTTGTGTTGTGAAGTTTTCAAGTTTTGGGTAAGGATTTGATGGACTATGGAATAAGGAGTGGCAAGATCCTAAGCTTGGGGATGCCCGAGGCACCCCAAGGTAATATTCAAGGATAACCAAGAGCCTAAGCTTGGGGATGCCCCGGGTGGCATCCCCTATTTCGTCTTCGTTCATCGGTAACTTTACTTGGAGCTATATTTTTATTCACCACATCATATGTGTTTTGCTTGGAGTGTCATTTCCTTTTGTTAGTTTTTGCTTGCTGTTATTTATATTAGTGTTTTGCATCTTTAGTTTCAATAAAAAAGTCAAGGATAGCCTTTGCCATGCTTATTTTGCTAGTATACATGTTGCTGTTTGAAAACAGAAAATTTACCGCTGTTGCAAAAATTCCATAGAAAAGTCAGAGAATGGTATAACGTTGAATCTTTTTGCATAATGAGGTATGATAAATTTACTACAGTGTGAATTTTAGTTCATAATTTTTGGAGTTAGGTAAGTATTGATACTCTTGCATTCTTTACAGACTGTACTGTTTTGGCAGATTGCTGTTATGTTTGCATTGTTTGCATATGTTTGCTTGTTTAATGATTCTATTTAAGGATAGGAGTATTAAATATGCAGAGGCATTTAGTATGCAATGTTGAATAATAATGTTAGTGATTTGTTATAGTAGAAAATTATAAGGTTTTGCATTGGTTTATACTAACCTATCTCACGAGTTCTTGTTGAGTTTGTTGTGAATGAAGCTTTTGATAAAAAGAGAAACCATGATATGAGAGGAATTAAGGAGACACAAAAGCTCAAGCTTGGGGATTCCCAAGGCACCCCAAGATATTATTTCAAGAAGTCTCAAGCATCTAAGCTTGGGGATGCCCCCGTAGGCATCCCACCTTTCTTCTTCAACAACTATCGGTTAGTATCGGTTGAGCCTAAGTTTTTGCTTGTTCACATGAGTTGTGATATCCTTGCAATGTAGTTTTCTTTAGCTTTGCTTGTTGTTTGAATAAAGTATCAAGATCTGAAATTATTAAATGGGAGAGTCTTCACATAGTTACATAATTATTCGACTACTCATTGATCTTCACTTATATCTTTCGAAGTAGTTTGTCATTTGCTCTAGTACTTCAGTTATATCTTTTAGAGCATGGTGGTAGTTTTATTTTGAAGAAATAGATGAACTCTCATGCTTCACTTATATTATTTTGAGAGTCTTAAATAGCATGGTAATTTGCTTAATGTTAATATACTTAGTGTTCAAGATATGTGAAACTTTCTTTTTGAGTGAATTGAATACTAAGATAAATTTAATGCTTGATAATTGTTTTGAGATATGGAGGTAATAATATCAAAGTCGTGCTAGTTGATAATTGTGAATTTTAGAAATACTTGTGATTAAGTTTGCAAGACCCGTAGCATCCACGTATGGATAAAGTTGTGTAACAAATTTGAAACATGAAGTGTACCGGCTTGTGCATCCTTATGAGTGGCGGTCGGGGACGAGCGATGGTATTTTCCTACCAATCTATCCCCCTAGGAGCATTGCGCGTAGTACTTGATTTTTTATGGCTTCTAAATTTTTGCAATAAGTATATGAGTTCTTTTGACTAATGTTGAGTCCGTGGGTTATACGCATTTTTACCTTTCCGCATTTGCTAGCCTCTTGATGCCGTGCATTGCCCTTTCTCACCTTGAGAGTTGGTGCAAACTTCGCCGGTGCATCCAAACCCTGTGATATGATAAACTCTTTCACACATAAACCTCCTTATATCTTCCTCAAAACAGCCACCATACCTACCTATTATGGCATTTCCATAGCCATTCCGAGATATATTGCCATGCAACTTCCATCATCATTAGTATGACATACATTACTTTTGTCATATTGCCATTGCATGATCATGTAGTTGACATCGTATTTGTGGCAAAGCCACCATGCATTATTTTCCATACATGTCACTCTTGATTCATTGCACCATCCCGGTACATCACGGAGGCATTCATATAGAGTCATATTTTGTTCTAAGTTTCGAGTTGTAATTGTTGAGTTGTAATAGAAATAAAAGTGTGATGATCATCATTATTAGAGCATTGTCTCAAGTGAGGAAAGGATGATGGAGACTATGATTCCCCCATAAGTCGGGATGAGACTCCGGACGAAATAAAAAAAAGAGGCCAAAAAAAAGAGAAAATGCCCAAATAAAAAAAATAAAAAAATGAGAGAAAAAGAGAGAAGGGACAATGCTACTATCCTTTTACCACACTTGTGCTTCAAAGTAGCACCTTGTTCTTCATGTAGTGAGTCTCATATATTGTGCTTCAAAGTAGCCCCTTGTTCTTCATGTAGTGAGTCTCATATATTGTGCTTCAAAGTAGCACTAAGATCTTCATGATAGAGAGTCTCTCATTTTGTCACTTTCGTATACTAGTGGGAAGTTTTCATTATAGAACTTGGCTTGTATATTCCAATGATGTGCTTCCTCAAAATGCCCTAGGTCTTCATGAGCAAGCGAGTTGGATGCACACCCACTAGTTTTCTTTTGTTGAGCATTCATAGCTCTAGTGCATCCGTTGCATGGCAACCCCTACTCCTCATGTTGACATCAATTGATGGGCATCTCCATAGCCCGTTGATTATCCTCTTCGATATGAGACTTTCTCCCTTTTTGTCTTCTCCACACAATCCCATCATCATATTCTATTCCACCCATAGTGCTATACCCATGGCTCGCGCTCATGTATTGCGTAAAGGTTGAAAGAGTTTGAGATTATTTGAGTATGAAACAATTGCTTGGCTTGTCATCGGGGGTATAGAAGTTGGGAACATCTTTGTGTGACGAAAATGAAGCATAGCCTAACTATATGATTTTGTAGGGATGAACTTTCTTTGGCTATGCTATTTTGAGAAGACATGATTGCTTTGATTAGTATGCTTGAAGTATTATTATTTCTGTGTCAATATGAATTTTTGCCTTAAATCTTTCGGATCTGAATATTCATATCACAAGTAAGAAGATTTATATTGAAATTATGCAAATTAGCAATCCGCATCAAAAATTATCTTTTTTATCATTTTTCTACTCGAGGACGAGCAGGAATTAAGCTTGGGGATGCTTGATACGTCTCCAACGTATCTATAATTTTTTATATCTCCATGCTATATTATCTACTGTTTTAGGCAATATTGGGCTTTATTTTCCACTTTTATATTACTTTTAGGACTAACCTATTAACTGGAGGCCCAGCCCAGATTTGCTGTTTTATGCCTATTTCAGTGTTTCGAGGAAAAGGAATATCAGACGGAGTCAAAACGGAACGAAATCAACTGGAGAAGTTATTTTGGAAGGAAACCCACCTGATGGACTTGGACCCCACGTCAGAAGATACGGGAGGTGCTCACGAGGGTGCCCCCCCCCGGGGCGCGTCCCCTGCCTCGTGGGGCCCCCGTAGCTCCACCGACGTACTCCTTTCACCCATATATACCGTCGTACCCTAAAACTTCCAAAACCGAAGATAGATCGGGAGTTCCGCGCCGCAAGCCTCAGAGACACCAAAACCAATCGGGACCCTGTTCAAGACTCACCTGAGGAGGGATCCCATCACCGGTGGCCATCTTCATCATCCCGGTGCTATCCATGACGAGGAGGAGTAGTTCACCCTCGGGGCTGAGGGTATGTACCAGTAGCTATGTGTTTGATCTCTCTCTCTCTCTCTCTCTCTCTCGTGTCCTCTCTCGTGTTCCCTGTATGGCACGATCTTGATGTATCCCGAGCTTTGCTATTGTAGTTGGATCTTATGATGTTTCTCCCCCTCTACTCTCTTGTGATGAATTGAGTTTCCCCTTTGAAGTTATCTTATCGGATTAAGTCTTTTATGAGAACACTTGATGTATGTCTTGCCGTGATTATCTGTGGTGACAATGAGATATCATGTGCCACTTGATGTATGTTTTGGTGATCAACTTGCGGGTTTCGTGACATTGGGAACCTATGCATAGGGGTTGGCACACGTTCTTGACTCTCCGGTAGAAACTTTGGGGCACTCTTTGAAGTACTTTTATGTTGGTTGGATAAATCTGAGATTGTGTGATGCATATCGTATAATCATGCCTACGGATACTTGAGGTGACAATGGAGTATCTAGGTGACATTAGGGTTTTGGTTGATTTGTATCTTAAGGTGTTATTCTAGTACGAACTCTTTTATAGATTGATCCGAAAGAATAACTTTGAGGTGGTTTCGTACCCTACCATAATCTCTACGTTTGTTCTCTGCAATTAGTGGCTTTGGAGTGACTCTTTGTTGAGGGATTGTTATATGATCTATCTATGTTATTATTGTTGAGAGAACTTGCACTAGTGAAAGTATGAACCCTAGGCCTTGTTTCCTATCATTGCAATACCGTTTACGCTCACGTTTATCACTTGTTACCTTGCTGTTTTTATATTTTCAGATTACAAAAACCTATATCTACCATCCATATTGCACTTGTATCACCATCTCTTCGCGAACTAGTGCACCTATACAATTTACCATTGTATTGGGTGTGTTGGGGACACAAGAGACTCTTTGTTATTTGGTAGCAGGGTTGCTTGAGAGAAACCCTCTTCATCCTACGCCTCCCACGGATTGATAAACCTTAGGTCATCCACTTGAGGGAAATTTGCTACTGTCCTACAAACATGTGCACTTGCAGGCCCAACAACGTCTACAAGAAGAAGGTTGCGTAGTAGACATCACATATCATGTTGCAGACTTTCCAGACGAGGAGTAAGGTGCGCTAGGTCGTTGTCATGCACTCAGCTATACCGTTGGAGTTGATGGACTCACTTTATCTTCCAAGCCTTCCGTTGTTATCTTATTTAGATGGCCTTAAGACATATTTATTGTAATAAGTTCTCCTTTGGAGACATTCGATGAAATAAGTGTGTGATTGCTACTCTGTTATAAATCCTTCGAGTACTGTGTGTGTCAGCATTACCGATCCAGGGATGACATTGAAGCACAAAGACTTGACCGTCTGAGGTCGGGTCGCTACAAAAAGCGGCCAACGAAGACCTTTATTGGATTTGTTTTTCATCACGAGCACGTCGAGGTGAAAGATGTGCAGGTTCAGTGGGTCCTCTTGCATTTTCACTGACATGTGGGACCACATCTGAGCAAACAGACGATGGGCCCGCGCGTCTGCTGGCTGGCTGAGAAGAGAGAGAGAGAGGAGGGCTGAGCACGGACTCCAGGAAATTTGTTCTACGTAACCAGCACCTCGATATATCCTCAATATAGTGGGGTGGCATGGGCCATAACTAGCATTCACGTCTAGCAGTACGGCACACGCCACCCACACAAGTCCCATCTGACACCAATATTCTTGGAGTCCGTGCGACACGCATCTCTTCTCTCTCCTGTTTTCTTAGCCATCGCGCGGTGGGCGGGGTGGGGGTTTGCCGATAGTCGGTTTGCTCAACTACAGTCCCACTTGTAAGTGAAAATGCAACACATCACGCATTTCCCATTGAGCGGCGTGCCGGACCAACCGTGTGGGGGTGCGGCGCGAATACGGCAGGCTTTTCCTTTTGAACTTGTAACTTGTAAAATTTGGTTCTTCTCCATGGCGCGACCGATAGATAGAAATAACGATTTTCCCTAGAGTAATGAGAAGTTTGGTTCTGGCGCGGTTCATGCCTGGAGTACATACAAAAATTATGAAGTTGATGCGAAAGGTAAGATAATTACTAGTAGTACCATATATTACTACAACAATTTGACGGAAAGATAAAGATACATGCGGTATCAGCGACATCCTCACGCCCTAGTGCGCCGGGTCACCAACCGACGTGTGAGGAGCAGCGGCGTTGGCAGCGAGCTCAACGTGCTTCTGAAAAATGCCGTCCAAGGTTGCCCTGCGGTCCAAGAAGACCAGCGACCTATTATCCTCCTCTTGCACGTAGTAGCCCTTGTCGACGATTTTCACGTAGGCGTGGGTGATTATGTCAATGGTATCTTGTTGCGCCAGGCGCTGTGTGGCGAGCGTGACCTCAAGGTGGACATTCTCCGGCGCGACGGCGGGCAGCCGCAGGGCCACCAGTGCGTCGAAGAGGTTGTCACCATAGAAGCCATTGAGGGTGGCGGGCATTGCAGAGCCTAGGCGCTTGGTCTGGAGGCGTACGTCAAGGTCATCCTAGAGCTTCTTGACGATGGTGAACTTATCAAGGAAGCCGACGAGGACCTCATCGAACAAGGAGACGAAGCTGTCGTCCAAGCGGCCTCTCGCCCTAGTGGCCTCACGCACGACACAGGCGTTCCTCGGTGCGGAGCCGCAGTGGCGTCGTGGACCATTCGCACGATCGGTCGATGCTCGCGCTCATCGCCTCCATGGGTCTAGCTTCTAGTCAACTGATCTTGCGATTGGAGTGATCACTTTTGCCCTTGGTTAAGGTGCGTATGATTTCGTAGATTGGACTGGCGGAGAGCCTTTATATGAGAAGTGCAGACTGCGCTACATTCATGTGTGTGTTGGCCACCTACTCCTCGGCCCACCCTCTGTGGGACTGAGCTCTGGTGCCTTAACTGCACCTGCCTTTGGTTGTATGATAGGTGGGCCAGCCACCTGTTGGGCCCACCTGTCATACACCCAAAGGCAGGTGCAGTAAGTCAATGAAGCTGTGTCCCCCTCCGTGCCGGTGCAGTATAGTCATCTCACCGGACCTCTAGTTGGGGCCAAACGAGAGAACTTTGATGTTTACTGGTTTATTGGTCCCCTTTGCATTTTGTGCCAAGTTTTGACCTTTGATTTAACTAATAAAATGTTAATGCATGTAACAAAAAATGTTGTCCTAAGTAGTCTCAAGTCATTGAATGCATACGCACCCCACATCTCCTATTGGGTGATTTCTTTTTTCGTGCCAAAAAACAGGGAACGAGGTGGGTAGTTGATACGTCTCCAACGTATCTATAATTTATGAAGTATTCATGCCATGTTTACAATAGTTTTATATGATTTTGGTATGATTTGATTAGAACTAACCCGGACTGATGATGTTTTCAGAAGAACTACCGTGGTGTTGTTTTTGTGCAGAAATAAAAGTTCTTGGAATGCGATGAAAATCAACGGAGAATTTTTCTGGAAAATATAAAAATACTGGAACGAAGAGTTACCGGAGGGGAGGCCCGTGGGCCCCACAAGGGTGGAGGGTGCACCCCTGTGCCTCGTGGACTTCCCGTGGGGCCTCCTGACTTGTTCTTGATGCCAACCTCTCCTATAAATACCCAAACCTCCAGAAAATAACCTAGATCGAAAGTTCCGCCGCCGCAAGCCTCTGTAGCCACGAGAAATCAATCTAGGCCCTCTCTGGCACCCTTCCGGAGGGGCCCATCATCACCGGAGGCCATGGGGAAGGATCCCGGAGGGGCCATCATCACCATGAAGGCCAAGATCCAGAGGGAGAACCTCTCTCCATCTAGGGGGGGGGGAGGCCATGGAGGAGGAAGCACAAGGGGGAGAACCTCTCCTCCTCTCTCTCGGTGTCGTCGGAGTGCCATCGGGAGGGGAATCATCGCCGCGGTGATCGTCTTCATCAACATCACCATCCTCATCTCTTTTACGCGGTCCACTCTCCCGCAACCCGCTGTAATCCCTACTTGAACATGGTGCTTTATGCCACATATTATGGTCCAATGTTGTGTTGCCATCCTATGATGTTTTGAGTAGATATCCTTTGTCTTTGGGTTGATTGATGATCTAGATTGGTATGAGTTGTATGTTTTATTTTGGAGCTGTCCTATTGTGCCCTCCGTGTCGGCATAAGCGGGAGGGATTCCCGATGTAGGGTGTTGCAATTCGTTCATGATTCACTTATAGTGGGTTGCTTGAGTGACAGAAGCATAAACCCGAGTAAGGGGGTTGTTGCGTATGGGATAAACGGGACTTGATATGTTAATGCTATGGTTGGGTTTTACCTTAATGATCTTTAGTAGTTTCGGATGCTTGCTAGAGTTCCAATCATAAGTGCATATGATCCAAGAAGATAAAGTATGTTAGCTTATGCCTCTCCCTCATATGAAATTGCAATGACGACTACTGGTCTTGTTAACAATTGCCTAGGATAATTCCGCACACCGACCCATCATTATTCCACATTCGCTATTTATAATATTTAGTAATATATTCTAACTTTATTATAACAGCACCTACTTTTATGTTTTAGCTCTCTGATATCATGCAAAGTTATCCTCTTCATACCCACAACGTAGTTTTATTTTTCGTTGCTAGTTGGAAGCAAACGTTCGGTGTACGTAGAGTCGTATCAGTCGCAGATAGGACTTGAGAGAATATTGATCTTACCTTTAGCTCCTTGCGGGTTCGACACTCCATACTTATCACTTCCACATTTGGCAATTGCTACGATGATTCCCTGCACTTGGGGATTATCAAGCTCTTTTCTGGCGCCGTTGCCGGGGAGCAATAGCGTGGGGTTGATATTCTCGTATGTGCTTGTTTGCTTTCTTCACTAAGTAGATTTTGTTTTTCCTTTTTGTTTCTGTTTAGTTGTGGGTGAAACATACAAAAAAATTAAAAGAATTAAAATACAAAAAAATTTACTTGCCTCTCATGCCTAAAAAGTTTTTCAATAAGAGAAGTGATTGGAAAGTTATGCATTGAAGAAGTGAGGGTCGACCTTGAACACTTGTGTTCATGCTCATGGAAACAATGTAAAAAATTTCATGGAAGCTTCTCTGAAAATAAGTATCCCCTTGTATATATCCGTTGTATTATAAAAATAATCTGCCAAGCTTTGGTTTTAGGATGATTAGATTGCTTGTTTACTATGTGCAATACAGAAATAGAAACTTTGGCTGTAGCGCGTGAATTTACATTTTTTTACTAGAAATTAAAAGGGGTCTGAAACTTTTTGCACATTACTTCTGTACAATTTGCTTAAATTTTCATATATTTTTTTAGAATTTTTGGAGTTACAGAAGTATACTAAACTTCCAGATCACTACATACTCTCCTGTTTTTGACAGATTCTGTTTTCTATGTGTTGTTTGCTTATTTTGATGAATCTATGGGTAGTATCGGGGGGTATGAACCATGGTGAAGTTGGAATATAGTATATATAGTTCTAATATGAAGTTGGAATAAGTTTGCAACAGTACCTAAAGGTAGTGATTTGCTTTATTATACTAACGGATCTCACAAAGTTTTTGTTGAAGTTTTGTGTGGATGAAGTGTTCGAAGATCGAGGAGCTATCAATATGAGAAGAATAAAGAGAGGCGAGAGTTCAAGCTTGGGGATGCCCAAGGCACCCCAAGTAAATATTCCAAGGATACTCAAGCATCTAAGCTTGGGGATGCCCCGGTTGGCATCCCATCTTTCTTCTTCAACAATTGTCTGTATACCTTGGTTTTTGTTTTGTTCACATGATTTGTGTCCTTTGTGTTTTTCTTTTTCTTTAAGAACCATGCTAGTATGAGATATCCCTTCATTGATTTATAGAATGATTCATGTGCTTCACTTATATCTTTTGAGTATGACCTTATAGAATGCTCTTTGTGCTTCACTTAAATCTTTTGAGTATGGTTTTAGAGAATGCTTCGTGACTTATATATTTTGAGCTTGGATATCGGTTAGAATATATTAATTGTAGAATGCTCCATGAACTTCACTTATATCTTTTGGAGTATGAATAATACTATCATCTACGGATTTGGAAGAGTGTCGACTTTAGTTAGTAATGATTCCACTATTTCGGAAGAGGTTCCAATTGATTATGAGAACAAAGTTGCTATCTTTGATGATTATTGTAATGACATGTATGCTATAAAGAATAATGTTAACCATGAAACTTGTCATCATGATTTTAATTTGCAATTGGATTATGCCTCACATGACAGTTATTTTGTTGAGTTTGCTCCCACTATTCCGAATGAGAAGAATTTTGCTTATGTCGAGCGTAGAAAAATTTCTATGCTAGTAGATCATGAAAAGAATGCTTTATGTGATGGTTATATTGTAGAATTCATTGATGATGCTACTTAAAATTATTATGAGGGAGGAATATATGCTTGTAGGAGTTGCAATAATATCAAGTTTCCTCTCTATGTGCTTAAAGTTTTGAAGTTATACTTGTTTTGCCTTCTTATGCTAGTTGATCCTTGCTCTTATAAATTGTGTGCTCACAAAATCCCTAGGCATAGGAAGTGGGTTAGATTTAAATGTGATAGTCATATTCTTCATGATGCTCACTTTATGTTTCAATTCTTATCTTTTATGTGAGCATCATTGAAATCATCATGCCTAGCTAAAAGGCATTAAAGAAAAGCGCTTGTTGGGAGACAACCCAATATTTACCCTTACTGTTTTTCTGTGTTTACATGATTAAGCTACTGTAGTAATCATGTTTCATAGCTTTTGTCTCAATAAAGTACCAAGTAAGACCTTTGGGAAGACTTGGGTGAAAGTTAATATGATCTTGCTGTAAAAAACAGAAACTTTGTGCTCACGAGATTAGCTGCCATTTTTTTACAAAAGAGTGATTTTGAGTTGATTCTTTTTGCAGAAGATTAATAGACAAATTCCTCACATCCACCAATTTATTTCATAATTTTTGGAGTAGTAGAAGTATGGTTGCTGTTCAGATCATTACAGACTGTTCTGTTTCTAACAGATTCTGTTTTCATTGCATAGTTTGCTTGTTTTCTAGTTTCTATGGCTTATATTTCTCAATATAAATTGTAGAAATGATATGGTACAGTAGGCATTGTGTGAGAACAATTATGAACCTTGTCTTTGGCAGTACAGAAGTGAATGGTTTACTCTTTATCATACTAACCTATCTCACGAAGTTTCGTTAAGTTTTGTGCGATTGAAGTTTTCAAGCTTTGGGTGAGATATCGATATGAGGAGAAGAAGGAGTGGAAAGACCCTAAGCTTGGGGATGCCCAAGGCACCCCAAGGTAATATTCAAGGAATACTCAAGCACCTAAGCTTGGGGATGCCCCGTAAGGCATCCCCTCTTTCGTCTTCAAAACTATCGGTATACCTTACTCGGAGCTATATTTTTATTCGTCACATGATATGTGTTTTGTTTTGAGCGTATTTTCAATTTTACTTGTTGTTTGACTAAAATCATTGGATCTGAAATCTTGAATGAAAAATAATCCTCCCATGGCTATTTAATTATTTGACTACTCAGTGTTCTTCACTTATATCTTTTGGAGTAGTTTGTCATTAACTCACGCGCTCCACGTATATCCTATGAGTAAATGGTTGAATGAATTGAATATCATAAATATGAATTTATATACATTTCATATGCTTATAACATGGGGAGTAATGACTTCACACATAATAAGTATAGGTAGTAAACTTATTGAAAGTTAGCAAACGCATAATTGGTCACTTGAACAATTCATGAAAGAATATTGAAGGAAGACAGATTTCACATATAAATATACTATCTTGGACATCTTTTGTAATTGTGAGCACTCATTAAAATATTACATGCTAAAAAGTTGATGTTGGACAAGGAAGACAACTTAATGGGTTATGTTTTCCTATATCCGAAACGTTATATTGTCTTGGATCATCCAACATGTTGAGCTTGCCTTTACCTCTCATGCTAGCCAAATTCTTTGCACCAAGTAGATATACTTGATACGTCTCCATCGTATTTACTTTTCCAAACACTTTGTCCCTTGTTTTGGACTCTAACTTGCATGATTTGAATGGAACTAACCCGGACTGACGTTGTTTTCAGCAGAATTGCCATGGTGTTATTTATGTGCAGAAACAAAAGTTCTCGGAATGACCTGAAACTCCACGGAACTTTTTTTTTGAAAATATTAAAAATAATGGTATAATAATCCACGTCTGGGGGGCCACCACCTGTCCACGTGGGTGGGGGGCGCGTCTGCCCCCCCCCCCCCCGGGCGCACCCCCTGCCTCGTGGGCCCCCTGACGCTCCACCGACCTCAACTCCAACTCCATGTATTCGTGTTCGGGGAGAAAAAATTAGAGAGAAGGATTCATCACGTTTTACGATACGGAGCCGCCGCCAAGCCCTAAACTCTCTCGGGAGGGCTGATCTGGAGTCCGTTCGGGGCTCTAGAGAGGGGAATCCGTCGCCATCGTCATCATCAACCATCCTCCATCACCAATTTCATGATGCTCACCGCCGTGCGTGAGTAATTCCATCGTAGGCTTGCTGGACAGTGATGGGTTGGATGAGATCTATCATGTAATTGAGTTAGTTTTGTTAGGGTTTGATCCCTAGTATCCACTATGTTCTGAGATTGATGTTGCTATGACTTTGCTATGCTTAATGCTTGTCACTAGGGCCCGAGTGCTATGATTTCATATCTGAACCTATTATGTTTTCATGAATATATGTGAGTTCTTGATCCTATCTTGCAAGTCTATAGTCACCTACTATGTGTTATGATCCCGCAACCTCAAGTGACAATAATCGGGACCACTCCCGGTGATGACCATAGTTTGAGGAGTTCATGTATTCACTATGTGTTAATGCTTTGTTCCGGTACTCTATTAATAGGAGGCCTTAATATCCCTTAGTTTCCATTAGGACCCCGCTGCCAGAGGAGGGTAGGACAAAAGATGTCATGCAAGTTCTTTTCCATAAGCACGTATGACTATATTCGGAATACATGCCTACATTACATTCATGAATTCGAGCTAGTTTTGTGTCACCCTATGTTATGACTGTTACATGATGAACCGCATCCGGCATAATTCTCCATCATCGATCCAATGCCTACGAGCTTTTCACATATTGTTCTTCGCTTATTTACTTTTCCGTTGCTACTGTTACAATCACTACAAAACCCAAAAATATTACTTTTGCTACCGTTACCGTTACTTCCATATTACTTTGCTACTAAATACTTTGCTGCAGATACTAAGTTATCCAGGTGTGGTCGAATTGACAACTCAACTGCTAATACTTGAGAATATTCTTTGGCTCTCCTTGTGTCGAATCAATAAATTTGGGTTGAATACTCTACCCTCGAAAACTGTTGCCATCCCCTATACTTGTGGGTTATCAAGACTATTTTCTGGCGCCGTTGCCGGGGAGCATAGCTCTATTCTTTGTGTCTGAGGGAGTCCTGGACTAGGGGGTGTCCGGATAGCCGAACTATCATCACGGCCGGACTCCAAGACTATGAAGATACAAGATTGAAGACTTCGTTCCGTGTCCGGATGGGACTTTCCTTGGCGTGGAAGGCAAGCTTCGCGATACGGATATGTAGATTTCCTACCATTGTAACCGACTCTGTGTAACCCTAACCTATCCGATGTCTATATAAACCGTAGGGTTTTAGTCCGTAGGACGAACAACAATCATACCATAGGCTAGCTTCTAGGGTTTAGCCTCTCTGATCTCGTGGTAGATCTACTCTTGTACTACCCATATCATCAATATTAATCAAGCGAGTAGGGTATTACCTCCATCGAGAGGGCGAACCTGGGTAAAAACATCGTGTCCCTTGTCTCCTGTTACCATCCGCACGACGCAAATTTGGGACCCCTACCCGAGATCCGCGGTTTTGACACCGACATTGGTGCTTTCATTGAGAGTTCCTCCGTGTCGTCACCTATAGGCCCGATGGCTCCTTCGCTCATCAACAACGACGCGTCCAGGGTGGGACTTTTCTCCCCGGACAGATCTTCAGATTCGGGCGGCTTTGCATCATGGCCAATTCGCTTGGCCATCTGGAGCAGATCGAAAGCTACGCCCCTGGCCATCAGGTCAGATTTGGAAGTTTGAACTATACGGCAGATGTCCGCGGAGACTTGATCTTCGACGGATTCGAGCCACAGCCGAGCGTGCCACACTGTCTCGATGGGTATGATCTAGCTCTGCCACGAACAAAGGTAATCGGAGGCCGCATCAAAGATCCGCTCTGACCCTTAATCGGAGCCGGATTCCCCGATCGAGGACGAGTGGTTGGACACCGCCTCGGGGGCAGCAATCTCTACGGCAATTGAGCTGAACTCCATCCCTGTCCTTTGCGAAGACCGTGACTCCAAGGTGCCGGACTCCTCTCCGGACTCCGAACCCTCCGCGCCCCTGCCAATCGAATCCGATTGGGCGCCGGTCATGGAGTTCACTTCCGCGGACATCTTTCAGCACTCGCCCTTTGGCGGCATCCTGAATTCACTAAAGTCTCTCTCTTTATCCGGAGAGCCCTGGCCGGTCTACGGATAGGAACGTTGGGATGCGGACGACGAAGAAATTCAACACCCACCCACCACCCACTTTGTAGCCACTGTCGACGATTTAACCGACATGCTCGACTTCGACTCCGAAGACATCGATGGTATGGACGACGATGCCGGAGACGACCAAGACCCATCACCTACAGGGCACTGGAAGGCCACCTCGTCATACGACATATACATGGTGGACATCCCAAAAGACGGGAATGGCGATGGAACGGCGGAGGATGACCCCTCCAAGAAACAACCCAAACGCCGACGCCGGGCGGCCGTTCTAAATCCCGCCACAAGAAATGGTGATTCCGCACGGGAGACAATAACATCCGGACAAGGTCTGAAGACAACCCTCCAGCAGGACTCAAAGACAGGAGGAGGGAGAAGCAAGTCCGCACGATAGTGCGGCAGAAAGAGAGGTAGAGGACGATAATTATGCGCCTCCCTCCGAAGATGAGGCAAGCCTCGACGACGACAAATTCATCGTGCCTGAGGATCCCGCCGAACAGGAGCGTTTCAAACACAGGCTTATGTCCACGGCAAGCAGCCTCAAGAAAAGCCAGCAACAGCTTAGAGCTGACCAAGACCTGCTAGGCGGCGGATTTGAAGTCCTTGCAGCCAAGAGTATGAACTCGAACGCCCCTCCAAAAGCTACCCCAAACGCAGGCCGTTGCCTCGATCAGAGGAGGAAGCACCCAAGTCATCAACGCACGACATGGCAGACCGGCCACCCCGTGGCCGCGATAGAGAAGCCTCTCAGACCTCCGCTCAAGCCACACCCCGACGCCGCACAAAAAATACCAAGACATGGGAAAACGCGTCGGACTTGCGAGATATATTAGAGGATAAGGCAAAACATACAAGATCGATCTACGGATCGCGTGGGCGCCCCACAACTCGGGACGATTACCGTCGCGCCGGATACAGCAAACCCAGCCGGGCCGAACACAGTAGACAAAGCTCATATGAGCTACGTCGTGATATAGCCCAATCTGAGGCGCCAAGACACCCACTATGCTTCATAGATGAAGTAATGGATCATCAAATCCCGAGGGCTTCAAACCGTAAACATTGAATCATACGATAGTACCACAGATCCTGCGGTGCGGATCGAGGACTATCTCCTCCATATCCACATGGCCCATGGTGATGATCTACATGCCATCAAATACCTCCCACTCAAGCTTAAAGGACCAGCTCGGCATTGGCTCAACAGCTTGCCGCCAGAATCAATTGGTTGTTGGGAGGACACGGAAGCCGCATTCCTTGATAACTTCCAGGGCACATATGTGCGACCACCGCACGCCGATGACCTTAGCCATATAATTCAGCAGCCGGAAGAATCGCCGGACAATTACGGACACGGTTCCTAACAAAGAAAAATCAAATCGTTGATTGTCTGGATGTAGAGGCCCTTGTAGCCTTCAAACATAACATCCGCGACGAGTGGCTTGCCCGGCACCTAGGACAGGAAAAGCTGAAATCCATGGTAGCCCTCACAACACTCATGACCCGCTTTTGTGCGGGAGAGGACAGCTGGCTAGCTCGAAGCAACAACTTGACCAAAAACCCTGGTAGTTCGGATACCAAGGACAGCAATGGCAGGTCGCGTCGCAACAAGAACAAGCGCCACATTAACGGCGACAATGATGAAGATACGACAGTCAATACCGGATTCAGAGGCTCTAAACCCGGTCAGCGGAAGAAGCCATTCAAAAGAAATACCCAGGGCCCGTCCAACTTGGACCGAATACTCGATCGCTTGTGCCAGATACATGGCACCCCGAAAAAACCAGCCAATCACACCAACAGGGATTGTTGGGAGTTCAAGCAAGCAGGCAATTTAAGTGCCGAACTCAACGACAAGGGGCTGCATGGCGATGACGAGGAAGAGCCCCGGCCACCGAACAATAGAGGACAGAAGGGTTTTCCCACACAAGTGCGGACGGTGAACATGATATACGCAACCCATATACCCAAAAGGGAGCCGAAGCATGCACTAAGGGACGTATATGCGATGGAGCCAGTCGCCCCGAAGTTCAACCCATGGTCTTCCTGCCCGATCACCTTCGATCGAAGGGACCACCCCACTAGCATCCGTCACGGCGGTTTCGCCGCATTGGTTCTTGACCCAACTATTGACGGATTTCACCTCACCAGAGTCCTGATGGATGGCGGTAGCAGCCTGAACCTGCTTTATCAGGATACAGTGCGCAAAATGGGCATAGACCCCTCAAGGATTAAACCACAACGACGACCTTTAAAGGCGTCATACCGGGTGTAGAGGCCAATTGTACAGGCTCAGTTACACTCGAAGTGGCGGGATCCCGGATAACTTCCGGCGAAGAGTTAATCTTCGACATCGCCCCGTTCATGGCGGCTACCATGCACCTTCGGACGAACCGCATTGCGAAGTTCAATGCGGTGCCGCCTCACGCATACCTCAAGATCAAGATGCGGGCCCTCGAGGAGTAATCACGGTCAATGGAAACACCGAACACTCTCTCCGAACGAAGGAGCACACGGCGGCCCTCGCGGCGGAGGTGCAAAGCAGCCTCTCACAGCAATTCTCGAGTTCGGCCACTAAGCGTGCGGACAACATCAGCGGCGCCGGAGTAACCTACAACAAGACCGCTGGCATGATTCAAGCCGCAGCGTAGCAATCCGCCCCAACCCCAGCCCTCGCGAAATTGGCGAAGCCAGATTACGCAGCGTACATAACTACACTCTGGAGATACCATGGGCATAAGGGGAGGGGCACGACCACGGCACGCCCAGAATGCGGCTCAACCGCACCATGGGCTCCCGATTGTGTCATTATTTTTTGTTTTTTCTTTTCTTTTCTTTTTCCTTACTTTCAGGACTCCATTTTCCAGAAGTCCTGTCCGGCACTAGAATCGCCGAACTCACGATGCAACAGCCAGGGAAGCAAGAAGCTACATCGAGTGCTCAGGTGGTCTCTATTACGAGCATTATACCTGTTTTACATACCATCCCGCAGCTTACCCCTGGAGGGGGACATGTTAGATAGTCCCATCCCTTGCTTATCGCACTATTTGTATCGCTCGCTTTCATTGCGGTACCTTTTGAATAACCAATATATAGCTCTTGCCTATTATTGAATTCTTTCCTATTTTATATGTTCATTTCATGACATGTTGCACCCGTACACTTTGGTACGGCCAATACACCGTGGGCTTAAGTACCCCAAAATTATGGTGTGATAAGTCCGAACACTTTCACAAGTGCGGCACCCGAACTTATAGCATTATATGCATCGGCTCCGAATCATGTCTTGGGTCAATAGTTGGGTTTGCCCGGCTCCCGTGTTTTGGTACCTTACGCCCGTTATATCGGCTAAGGTAGCACCGGAGAACCATCGTGATTGTGCCCCAGTTGAGCTGGGTTGAGCACCTCGATGGAGAAAGCTAAAACTGACCGTCATGATAGGGCGAGAGCGGTCGCTGTTCGAGAGGTTTTTTCGGGTCCCTAAAGACTTATGCCGCTTAGAGCGAGGAACCGAATTGTCCTGCCAAGGCGTGGATAGCACCCGAACTCGGTCTTCCGAATACTAGGGGCTTCGCCGAAATTTAAAATTATAGAATTCTATGGCTAAGTGAGAGTGTTCAAGCATTATAAGTCCAGTTGCCTTGTTCGTTGCGTTGAGCGCCTCCCTAGATGGACCCAAGAATGGGAACAAGAGTGCTCAAGTTTATCCCGAACACCCCAAAGCACTGTGGCATGGGGCTGAAGCCAACGACTTGCCATCTCTCAAATTTGATAAACGGCCGCATGAAGGTAATATTTTAAATTAACAAGCGTTGCTTAGCGCATATGAACAAGTTTTCAGCGACAGGATAACAAATGCGAGTCTACTAAAAAATTACATCTTTGGAGCACTCATCCGCTATTAGTGGGCACCCTTGAAGGCCCTCATAGTACATTTCGGGCGTGCGATGCTCCTTGCCCTTCGGTGGCCCGTCCGTCACAAGCTTCTCCGCATCCAGCTTGCCCCAGTGCACTTTAGCATGGGCAAGGGCCCGACGGGCACCTTCAATGCAGACGGAGCGCTTGATAACTTCAACCCGTGGACACGCGTCCACCAGCCGCCGCACTAGCCCCAAGTAGCTCCCAGGCATGGCTTCCAATGGCCACAACCGAACTATGAGGCCCCTCATGGCCTGTTTGGCGACCTTAGGAGCTCGACCACCGCTTCAGCTGGTCGCTTAGGGGCACCGGATGTCCGACCTCAAAGACATCGAGACCGTAACACCTTCTCTGTCGAGCTCCCCTCCTTGGCGCGGTAGAATACGGCAGCATCAGACACACTACGGGGAAGATCTGTGAATGCTCCTGGAGAGCTCCGAATCCGGGTAAGTAATAGGTAATTCACTTTCACATGCTTGCTTTGCATAAAGAATGCCTTACCCGCTGCTATCTTCTTTAATGATTCAATTTCTTGGAGGGCTTTTGGGCCTCGGCCTTAGCAGCTTTGGCACTCTCAAGAGCCGAGGCAAGCTCAGGCTCTCGGGTCTTGAGTCACGCTCCAAACCCTCGTGTTTTTCACGAGCCTGGAGCTCTTGCCGCACTCCGCCAGCTTGCACCTCCCCTTCTCTCGCTGGTGCGCTCCGGCCGCTTTGCTTCGACCACGGACACGCTTCCTTCGTGGTCGCCACCTCGTGGGCCCCTGCAGTACCCATGTTATTCCTGTTATTTTTTAATGAAACCTTTCTATAAGGTATTTATTTAATAAGGTATTACTTACCTTCCTTGTCCTCGAGCTGCTTCTTGGCAAGGCCGAGCTCGTTCTCGGACCGCTCGAGGCTCTGCTTCAATGCATTGACCTTCGCAGCTGATCGGGCAGAGGTCGGCGGCAGCCTGCATTCCCATATTGACACACTTACGTTAGACTCCTCACAGATATCTTTTTAGATCCTTAGTCCAGCTTTTCTTTTCGAACACCGAACTAAGCATCAGGGGCTACTGTCTATGCGGTAATATTTTTTACATATTCTAAACTTACCTCAAAGCCTGTTAGAAGGCTGATGCAGACTTGGTCAGCCCGCTCTTGGCGGATTGAACTTTCAGACCACCACACTCATAACATGCCGTGCTCCTCCTCGATGGAGGCGGCTGTTAAGCGCCTCCGATAAGCTATCCGGTGCCTCCGGTTGGACGGAAGACACCGGCGTCTTACCCTTCTTATGAAGGGACCGCTTGCCGGACTCCGGAACCGCTGAAGGTTCCGGCATGGAGTCCGGACGAGGGTCGGGCTTAGAGCCCCTGGGGGTCTCGCCCCCCACGCGCCTGGAGTCCGGGAGGTTGCCTCGCAGCGCCTCCTGCGCCACCTCCTCTTGACCAGGCCCCCCTTGGGGCACCACCTCGGCGTCGTCCGCAGCATGAGGCGATGAGGCGGCCGGAAGTGAAGTACTCTCCATTTCCGACGAACCCAGGGACCCGCTCGACGAAGCGGTGAACTCGCCCTTGGGCGGGCTGCATGATTGTTTGGCATTAGAGAACACTATGCAATAAAAAAAGCCATGGGTATCCGAACACTTACGATCTCGCCAGGGGCTTGGCCCTTGTCGGCCAATCCTCCTCGTCGTTGTCGACGTTGGTGGAGAAGTCCGGAGGAAGGGTTCTTCCCTTCTTGGACCCTCTGGCCTCCACAGTTGGGGCGGCCTTCCTTTTCCTCTCCTCCCCCGCTGGGGGAGAGGCTTCTTTTTCCTCCTCCTCATTCTCAGGAGAAGATTCTGCTTCAGAATCTGATAGCACCAGGCGTCGGGAGCTCCTTCGAGTTCCGTTGCCTCCTTCTTAACCTTCTTCTCGGCACCACATGAGGTACGGAGCCAGCAATGGCCAATCGGGCGTCCGCCGGTCTTCCGGCAAAGGAGCCGGACAGTTAACCTATCCGGACGTCTTCATCCAGTCCTGTTAAAGGTTAGGGAGTTTTAGATCCCGTGACAGAGTCAAACTATGAAAAAAGAGTCCCATAAAGGGTAAAATAACTCACCTCGTTGGCTTGACGCTGCGAGCTGAATCCGCGATCTTCGGTAGCGGATGTGGGAACCTCGGCGCCCTTGAACAGCACCTTCCAGGAATCTTCGTACGTAGTGTCGAAGAGCCTTGTCAGAATTGGGTGTTGTGCCGGATCGAACTCCCACAATTTGAAGGCCCGTTGTTGGCATGGGAGAATCCGGCGGATGAGCATCACCTGGATTACGTTGACAAGCCTGAGATTCTTGTCCACCAGGTTTCGGACGCATGTTTGGAGTCCGGATAGCTCGTCCGAATTCCCCGACGTCAAGCCCGTCTCTTTCCATGATGAGAGCCGTGTGGGGAAGCCAGATCTGAATTCGGGGGCTGCCGCCCATTTGGAGTCGAGCGGCTCGGTGATATAGAACCACCCCGATTGCCACCCCTTTATTGTCTCCACGAAGGAGCCCTCGAGCCATAGGACTTTGGCCATCTTGCCAACCATGGCGCCTCCGCACTCCGCTTGACGGCCGCCCACTACCTTCGGCCTGACATTGAAGATCTTCAGCCATAAGCGAAGTGGGGCTAGATGCAGAGGAAGGCCTCGCACACGACGATGAACGCCGAGATGTTGAGGATGAAATTCAGGGCCAGGTCGTGGAAGTCCAGGCCGTAGTAGAACATGAGCCCCCGGACAAACGGGTGAAGTGGAAAACCTAGTCCATGGAGGAAATGGGGAGAAACACCACCCTCTCATGGGGCACAGGGGTTGGAATGAGCTGCCTGCCGGGCAGCCTCAGGCGCTGCGATGTTGCTGGACAAGTATCCGGCCTCCCGCAGCTTTGTGATGTGCCCCTCCGTGACGGAGGAGGCCATCCACCTGCCTCCCGCTCCGGATATAGTTGGAGAAGGTTGAGGTGGGATGTGCGGACTTGGGCACTGGAGCCCGAGTGCGCGAAAATGGATGAACAAAGGAGGAAGAAGGCGTAGGTGAAAAGGTGGATCCTTATCCCTTTATATGGACGGACGAAGCTATGCGTCCCCCACCAGCCTGGTAAAACTCGCTTATCTCCCAAGCGCCGTAATCAATGGCGCGGATGGGTTACCCACGTCCGTATTGATGAGAATCCCGGAATAAGGGGGCACGATCTATGCTTTGATAAGACGTGCCAAGGAAGCCGCCTCGCTAAACGCGCTGAGATGGAACAGTAAAAAATGATTCATGTGAAGGCCTGGCCGTGGTGTGATGTCACGCCGTGGAATACGTCAGCAGATCTGTGTAAAAGTTATTCTCTCTACGGTGGTATGTGGAACTTGTTTTGCAGAGCCGGACACTATCCTTGTGTTCAAAACCTTCTATGAAGTATTCAAGGAGGAACCCGCTTGCAATGCCGAAGACAATATGCGCGCCGGACTCGTCGTCATTGAAGCCTGGTTCAGGGGCTCTTGAGGAGTCCTGGGCTAGGGGTGTCCGGATAGCCGAACTATCATCACGGCCGGACTCCAAGACTATGAAGATACAAGGTTGAAGACTTCGTCCCGTGTCTGGATGGGACTTTCCTTGGCGTGGAAGGCAAGCTTGGCTATACGGATATGTAGATTTCCTACCATTGTAACCGACTCTGTGTAACCCTATCCTATCCGGTGTCTATATAAACCGGAGGGTTTTAGTCCGTAGGACGAACAACAATCATACCATAGGCTAGCTTCTAGGGTTTAGCCTCTCTGATCTCGTGGTAGATCTGAAGGAAATATGCCCTAGAGGCAATAATAAAGTTATTATTTATTTCCTCATATCATGATAAATGTTTATTATTCATGCTAGAATTGTATTAACCGGAAACATGATACATGTGTGAATACATAGACAAACATATAGTCACTAGTATGCCTCTACTTGACTAGCTCATTAATCAAAGATGGTTATGTTTCCTAACCATAGACATGTGTTGTTATTTGATTAATGGGATCACATCATTAGGAGAATGATGTGATTGACATGACCCATTCCGTTAGCCTAGCACATGATCGTCTAGTATATTGCTATTGCTTTATTCATGACTTATACATGTTCCTGTAACTATGAGATTATGCAACTCCCGTTTACCGGAGGAACACTTTGGGTGCTACCAAACGTCACAACGTAACTGGGTAATTATAAAGGAGTACTACAGGTGTCTCCAAAGGTACATGTTGGGTTGGCGATTTCGAGATTAGGTTTTGTCACTCCGATTGTCGGAGAGGTATCTCTGGGCCTTCTCGGTAATGCACATCACTATAAGACTTGCAAGCAATGTAGCTAATGAGTTAGTTACGGAATGATGCATTACGTAACGAGTAAAGAGACTTGCCAAGAATGAGATTGAACTAGGTATTGGATACCGACGATCGAATCTCGGACAAGTAACATACCGATGACAAAGGGAACAACGTATGTTGTTATGCGGTTTGACCGATAAAGATCTTCATAGAATATGTAGGAACCAATATGGGCATCCAGGTTCCGCTATTGGTTATTGACCGAGAATAGTTCTAGGTCATGTCTACATAGTTCTCGAACCCGTAGGGTCCGCACGCTAACGTTACGATGACAGCTTTTATTATGAGTTTATAAGTTTTGATGTACGAAGTTTGTTCGAGTCCCGGATGTGATCACGGACAGGACGAGGAGTCTCGAAATGGTCGAGACATAAATATTGATATATTGGAAGCCTATGTTTGGACATGGAATTGTTCCGGGTGAAATCGGCATTTTACCGGAGTACCGGGAGGTTACCGGAACCCCCCGGTGACCTAATGGGCCTTAGTGGGCCTAGTGGAGAAAGAGGAGAAGGGGCCAAGGGGCAGCCGCGCGCCCCTCCCCCCCCCCCCAAGTCCGAATAGGACAAGGAGGGGGGCGGCGCCCCCCCCTTCCTTTTCCCCCTCTCCTCCTTCCCCCCAAGTCCTAGTCCAACTAGGAAAGGGGGGAGTCCTACTCCGGGTGGGAGTAGGACTCCTCAGCGCGCCTCCTCCTAGGGCCGGCCGCACCCCCTTGCTCCTTTATATACGGGGCAGGGGCACCCCATAGACACACAAGTTGATCTACGGATCGTTCCTTAGCCGTGTGCGGTGCCCCCTCCACCATATTCCACCTCGGTCATCGTCGCGGAGTTTAGGCGAAGCCCTGCGCCGGTAGAGCATCATCATCGTCACCACACCGTCGTGCTGACGGAACTCATCCCCGACACTTTGCTGGATCGGAGTCCGGGGATCGTCATCGAGCTGAACGTGTGCTGAACTCGGAGGTGTCGTATGTTCGGTACTTGGATCGGTCGGATCGTGAAGACGTACGACTACATCAACCGCGTTTTCATAACGCTTCCGCTTAACGGTCTACGAGGGTACATGGACAATACTCTCCCCTCTCGTTGCTATGCATCACCATGATCCTTGCGTGTGCGTAGGAAATTTTTTGAAATTACTACGTTCCCCAACAGTGGTACCAGAGCCTGGTTTTATGCGTAGATGTCATATGCACGAGTAGAACACAAGTGAGTTGTGGGCGATACAAGTCATACTGCTTACCAGCATGTCATACTTTGGTTCAGCGGTATTGTGAGATGAAGCGGCCCGGACCGACATTACGCCAGACGCTTACGCCGAGACTGGTTTCACTGCTATGAGCACTCGTGCTTAAATGTGTCCGGCTGGTGTCTGTCTCTCTCACTTTAGTTGAACCGAGTGTGGCTACGCCCGGTCCTTGCGAAGTTTAAAACAGCACCAACTTGACAAACTATCGTTGTGGTTTTGATGCGTAGGTAAGAACGGTTCTTGATCAGCCCGTAGCAGCCACGTAAAATTTGCAACAACAAAGTTGAGGACGTCTAACTTGTTTTTGCAGGGCATGTTGTGATGTGATATGGTCAAGACGTGATGCTATATTTTATTGTATGAGATGATCATGTTTTGTAACCGAAGTTATCGGCAATCGGCAGGAGCCATATGGTTGTCGCTTTATTGTATGAAATGCAAACGCCATGTAATTGCTTTACTTTATCACTAAGCGGTAGCGATAGTCGTAGAAGCAATAGTTGGCGAGACGACAACGATGCTACGATGGAGATCAAAGGTGTCGTGCCGGTGACGATGGTGATCACGACGGTGCTTTGGAGATGGAGATCACAAGCACAAGATGATGATGGCCATATCATATCACTTATATTGATTGCATGTGATGTTTATCCTTTATGCATCTTATCTTGCTTTGATTGACGGTAGCATTTTAAGATGATCACTCACTAAAAATTATCAAAAAGTGTTCTCCCTGAGTATGCACCGTTGCCAAAGTTCGTCGTGCCCAGACACCACGTGATGATCGGGTGTGATAAGCTCTACGTCCATCTACAACGGGTGCAAGCCAGTTTTGCACACGCAGAATACTCAGGTTAAACTTGACGAGCCTAGCATATGCAGATATGGCCTCGGAATACGGAGACCGAAAGGTCGAGCGTGAATCATATAGTAGATATGATCAACATAGTGATGTTCACCATTGAAAACTACTCCATCTCACGTGATGATCGGTTATGGTTTAGTTGATTTGGATCACGTGATCACTTAGATGACTAGAGAGATGTCTATCTAAGTGGGAGTTCATAAGTTATATGATTAATTGAACTTAAATTTATCATGAACTTAGTACCTGATAGTATTTTGATTATCTATGTTTGTTGTAGATAGATGGCCCGTGTTGTTGTTCCGTTGAATTTTAATGCGTTCCTTGAGAAAGCAAAGTTGAAAGATGATGGTAGCAATTACACGGACTGGGTCCGTAACTTGAGGATTATCCTCATTGCTGCACAGAAGAATTATGTCCTGGAAGCACCGCTGGGTGCCAGGCCTGCTGCAGGAGCAACGCCAGAAGTTGTGAACGTCTGGCAGAGCAAAGCTGATGACTACTCTATAGTTCAGTGTGCCATGCTTTACGGCTTAGAACCGGGTCTTCAACGACGTTTTGAACGTCATGGAGCATATGAGATGTTCCATGATTTGAAGTTAATATTTCAAGCAAATGCCCGGATTGAGAGATATGAAGTCTCCAATAAGTTCTATAGCTGCAAGATGGAGGAGAATAGTTTTGTCAGTGAGCATATACTCAAAATGTCTGGGTATAATAATCACTTGATTCAACTGGGAGTTAATCTTCCGGATGATAGCGTCATTGATGTAATTCTCCAATCAACGCCACCAAGCTACAAGAGCTTCGTGATGAACTATAATATGCAAGGGATTAACAAAACAATTCCGAGCTCTTCGCAATGCTAAAAGCTGCGGAGGTAGAAATCAAGAAGGAGCATCAAGTGTTGATGGTCAACAAGACCACTAGTTTCAAGAAAAAGGGCAAAGGGAAGAAGAAGGGGAACTTCAAGAAGAACAGCAAGCAAGTTGCTGCTCAAGAGAAGAAACCCAAGTCTAGACCTAAGCCTGAAACTGAGTGCTTCTACTGCAAGCAAACTGGTCACTGGAAGCGGAACTGCCCCAAGTATTTGGCGGATAAGAAGGATGGCAAGGTGAACAAAGGTATATGTGATATACATGTTATTGATGTGTAACAAACTAGATCTCGTAGTAGCACTGGGTATTTGATAATCGGTTCTGTTGCTAATATTTGCAACTCAAAGCAGGGACTACGGAATAAGCGAGCACCGCCAAGGACGAGGTGACGCTATGCGTGGAAGCGGTTCCAAAGTCGATGTGATCGCGGTCGGCACGCTACCTCTACATCTACCTTCGGGATTAGTTTTAGACCTAAATAATTGTTATTTGGTGCGGCGTTGAGCATGAACATTATATCTGGATGATGCGAGACGGTTATTCATTTAAATCGAGAGAATAATGGTTGTTCTATTTATATGAGTAATATCTTTTATGGTCATGCACCCTTGAAGAGTGGTCTATTTTTATTAAATCTCGATAGTAGTGATACACATATTCATAATGTCGAAACCAAAAGATGCAGAGTTGATAATGATAGTGCAACTTATTTGTGGCACTGCCGTTTAGGTCATATCGGTGTAAAGCGCATGAAGAAACTCCATACTGATGGACTTTTGGAACCACTTGATTATGAATCACTTGGTACTTGTGAACCGTGCCTCATAGGCAAGATGACTAAAACACCGTTCTCCGGTTCTATGGAGAGAGCAATAGATTTGTTGGAAATCATACATACAGATGTATGTGGTCCGATGAATGTTGAAGCTCGTGGCGGATATCGTTATTTTCTCACCTTCACAGATGATTTAAGCAGATACGGGTATATCTTCTTAATGAAGCATAAATCTGAAACATTTGAAAAGTTCAAAGAATTTCAGAGTGAAGTTGAAAATCATCGTAACAAGAAAATAAAGTTTCTACGATCTGATCGTGGAGGAGAATATTTGAGTTACGAGTTTGGTCTACATTTGAAACAATGCGGAATAGTTTCGCAACTAACGCCACCTGGAACACCACAGCGTAATGGTGTGTCCGAACATCGTAATCGTACTTTACTATATATGGTGCGGTCTATGATGTCTCTTACCGATTTACCGCTATCGTTTTGGGGTTATGCTTTAGAGACGGCCACATTCACGTTAAATAGGTCACCATCAAAATCCGTTGAGATGACTCCTTATGAACTATGGTTTGGCAAGAAACCAAAGTTGTCGTTTCTGAAAGTTTGGGGCTGCGATGCTTATGTGAAAAAACTTCAACCTGATAAGCTTGAACCCAAATCGGAAAAATGTGTCTTCATAGGATACCCAAAGGAGACAGTTGGGTACACCTTCTATCACAGATCCGAAGGCAAGACATTCGTTGCTAAGAATGGATCCTTTCTAGAGAAGGAGTTTCTCTCGAAAGAAGTGAGTGGGAGGAAAGTAGAACTTGATGAGGTAACAATCAGCTCCCTTATTGGAAAGTGGTTCATCACGTAAATTAGTTCTGTGACACCTACACCAATTAGTGAGGAAGTTAATGATGATGATCATGAAACTTCAGATCAAGTTGTTCTTGAACTTCGTAGATCAACTAGAGTAAGATCCGCACCAGAGTGGTACGATAATCCTATTCTGGAAGTCATGCTACTAGATCGTGGTGAACCTACGAACTATGAAGAAGCGATGGTGAGCCCAGATTCCGCGAAATGGCTTGAAGCCATGAAATCTGAGATGGGATCCATGTATGAGAACAAAGTGTGGACTTTGGTTGACTTGCCCGATGGTCGGCAAGCAATAGAAAATAAATGGATTTTTAAGAAGAAGACTGACGCTGATGGTAATATAACTGTCTATAAAGCTCGACTTGTTGCGAAAGGTTTTCGACAAGTTCAAGGGGTTGACTACAATGAGACTTTCTCACCCGTAGCGATGCTTAAGTCTGTCCGAATCATGTTAGCAATTGCTACATTTTATAATTATGAAATTTGGCAAATGGATGTCAAAACTGCATTCTTGAATGGATTTCTAGAAGAAGAGTTGTATATGATGCAACCAGAAGGTTTTGTTGATCCAAAAGGTGCTAACAAAGTGTGCAAGCTCCAAATGATCAATTTATGGTGCAGTGCAAGCCTCTCGGAGTTGGAATAAACGCTTTGATAGTGTGATCAAAGCATATGGTTTTATCTGAGACTTTTGGTGAAGCCTTGTATTTACAAGAAAGTGAGTGGGAGCTCTGTAGCATTTACGATATTATATGTGGACGACATATTATTGATTGGAAATGATATAGAATTTCTGGATAGCATAAAAGGATACTTGAATAAAAGTTTTTCAATGAAAGACCTCGGTGAAGCTGCTTACATATTGGGCATCAAGATCTATAGAGATAGATCAAGACGCTTAATTGGACTTTTACAAAGCACATACCTTGATAAAGTTTTGAAAAAGTTCAAAATGGATCAGGCAAAGAAAGGATTCTTACCTGTATTACAAGGTGTGAAATTGAGTCAAACACAATGCCCGACCACAGCAGAAGATAGAGAGAAAATGAAAGATGTTCCCTATGCTTCAGCCATAGGCTCTATCATGTATGCAATGTTGTGTACCAGACCTGATGTATGCTTAGCAATAAGCTTGGCAGGAAGGTACCAAAGTAATCCAGAGTGGATCATCGGACAGCGGTCAAGAACATCCCGAAATACACGAAAAGGACTAAGGATATGTTTCTCGTATATGGAGGTGACAAAGAGCTAGTCGTAAATGGTTACGTCGATGCAAGCTTTGACACTGATCTGGACGATTCTAAATCGCAAACCGGATACGTGTTTTTATTAGACGGTGGAGTTGTTAGTTGGTGTAGTTCTAAACAAAGCGTCGTGGCGGGATCTACATGTGAAGCGGAATACATAGCTGCTTCGGAAGCAGCAAATGAAGGAGTCTGGATGAAAGAGTTCATTTCCGATCTAGGTGCCATACCTAGTGCATCGGGACCAATGAAGATCTTCTGTGACAATCTTTGGTGCAATTGCCTTGGCAAAGGAATCCAGATTTCACAAGAGGACCAAGCACATCAAGAGACGCTTCAATTCCATCCAGGACCAAGTCCGTGGGATACATAGAGATTTGCAAGATACATACGGATCTGAATGTTGCGAGACCCGTTGACTAAGCCTCTTCCACGAGCAAAACATGATCGGCACCAAGACACCATGGGTGTTAGAATCATTCTTGTGTAATCTAGATTATTGACTCTAGTGCAAGTGGGAGACTGAAGGAAATATGCCCTAGAGGCAATAATAAAGTTATTATTTATTTCCTCATATCATGATAAATGTTTATTATTCATGCTAGAATTGTATTAACCGGAAACATGATACATGTGTGAATACATAGACAAACATATAGTCACTAGTATGCCTCTACTTGACTAGCTCATTAATCAAAGATGGTATGTTTCCTAACCATAGACATGTGTTGTTATTTGATTAATGGGATCACATCATTAGGAGAATGATGTGATTGACATGACCCATTCCGTTAGCCTAGCACATGATCGTTTAGTATATTGCTATTGCTTTCTTCATGACTTATACATGTTCACGTAACTATGAGATTATGCAACTCCGTTTGGGAGGAACACTATGGGTGCTACCAAACGTCACAACGAATCTGGGTGATTATAAAGGAGTACTACAGGTGTCTCCAAAGGTACATGTTGGGTTGGCGTATTTCAAGATTAGGTTTTGTCACTCCGATTGTCGGAGAGGTATCTCTGGGCCTTCTCGGTAATGCACATCACTATAAGCCTTGCAAGCAATGTAGCTAATGAGTTAGTTACGGAACGATGCATTATGTAACGAGTAAAGTGACTTGCCAGTAACGAGATTGAACTAGGTATTGGATACCGACGATCGAATCTCGGACAAGTAACATACCGATGACAAAGGGAACAACGTATGTTGTTATGCGGTTTGACCGATAAAGATCTTCGTAGAATATGTAGGAACCAATATGGGCATCCAGGTTCCGCTATTGGTTATTGACCGAGAATAGTTCTAGGTCATGTCTACATAGTTCTCGAACCCGTAGGGTCCGCATACATAACGTTACGATGACAGTTTTATTATGAGTTTATAAGTTTTGATGTACGAAGTTTGTTCGAGTCCCGGATGTGATCACGGACATGACGAGGAGTCTCGAAATGGTCGAGACATAAAGATTGATATATTGGAAGCCTATGTTTGGACATCGGAAGTGTTCCGGGTGAAATCGGCATTTTACCGGAGTACCGGGAGGTTACCGGAACCCCCCCGGTGACCTAATGGGCCTTAGTGGGACTAGTGGAGAAAGAGGAGAAGGGGCCAAGGGGCAGCCGCGCGCCCCTCCCCCCCAAATCCGAATAGGACAAGGAGGGGGGCGACGCCCTATAGCGACCCGACCTGAGACGGTCAAGCCTCTGTGTATCCGTGCCATCCTCGGATCAAGATATCTTTGGCACACACAAGACATCAATGTATATATCAAAGTGCAATCACATGTATAAATAACGTAAAATTGATATATACCTCATAATACTCAATGAAACAATCAAACGGGTGTGGAGTCCCATCAACGCCATCGGCGAGTTGAGTGTAGACCGTAACCTGTATCGTAACTCTTACTGTCGAGGAAATATCTACAACATGATACGTTGCAGCCGTGTAGGTCAAGACATTGAATGTACGGCAAGATCACAATAAGAGAAAACAGATGATAAACTATACTATATGCGGTATGGCTTTGTGGCTCGTGGTTCCGAGTCTTGTTTATGTAAAAGCGGATTTATTTTCCCTACATCAAAGGAATAAATGAAGTCTGTACTATGGAGTTTTCTACCATGACATGGTTCCGCCAACCAATGTCTCATATCCCAAATCATCATAAGTTGCCCACAATTAAGTTATCAGTCCGGTGTTGAGAGTTCCGAGATAGATCCAAGTCTAGAGGCTCAAATTGTCCGTAACCGGGGACACGGCTAATCGATTAGGTTTAAACCCTCTGCAGAGGTTTGTACACTTTACCCGCAAGATTCGATCCCTCTCTTTACGTTCTCGCACTTCAGGGTGTTTGAGAACAAGATGACCGAAACATGGTCTTCCAAAGAGTTCCTTTGACCACTGTCCGGTACTCATCCCATCCTACCGTAGTTCTACATCTGCTAGTACCGTCCCAGCCAGAGTCACTACTAAGATCAACCAAGCCAGAGCCCATAGTGACTTGCGGTTGCACAGGTAAGCTTCCGGGCATGAAGTATTCTTCCGTCTCTTTGAGTCTGGGTGAAGCTTTCCGCAAGATGTCATGGCGCTTCTCCATGCATCCCGGCCAACCACTTGATTCCTCCAGGTGCCCGTCAACCTTCCTTCACCAGATGAGTGTGTATTGAATTCTGTCTCGAGTCTTGAAGTCTTGAGGTCTTGAAGATGCAGTCCTTGCAGATTCCATCATGGAGTTGTCGTCATTGACGAGAATCCTCCATACTCACACCACTCCAGTACTCATACCAAACCCCGTCTACTATAGCGTAGCATTAAAATAAAATATCGTCCCGGCTTGGTAACAGGGGAATGGGTTCCTACCTCATGCATACTACTCAACTACAAGGATTCAATAACACTCTTGAGGGGTGGTTGCAAAGATGTCACTAAATGCAATAAAACATAGGTATGAAAGCATGGTCAAAGTGAACTTGCCTTGGCGACGATCTTCGAAAACTAGGGACTCGTGGTAGCAAGCTTAGCACTCCGAAACTCTACCGAAACAAACAATAATCACAATAAGCCTATAGCATATGATCACATAACACAATAGCATAGTAATATAACACACCAAAACAAACGAATCAAAACCCAAAGGGAAAACTCAAAGAAAACCAACTCAAGTTTTTCCTACTTCAAGCAACAACTAAAAATAGTTTTTATATAACAAAAATTTTCTCAACATAACCTAATCATGGTTTTATGTTAACTTAACAGAAAAGATTTCATTAAGCAACTAGGAGCAAAAAGAATTAATTAAAAATCTATTATGAAACTCCTATTAGGCCTAATTCAATTTCTATTAAGAAAAATAAAATAAAAGTTTTATTTATTATAAATAAAAGTTCATCCTGTAAAGTGACAGAAACTAACCAAGAATAATCAATCACATGTTAAAAATAAATTTATTTACTAATTAACATAATAGAAAAACAGTAGCTAGTTAATTAATTAGGATTAACAAGATTCTGCTTAAAACTATTTTTTTATTAATCCTAAAATACCCAAATTAATTCCTATGGTTTGGCAGTGTCAAAATAAAGTTGGGACAAAAAGAATCAACCAAAAATAATTTTCCTAGCTCATGTTATAACAGATTTACTATTCTGACTAAAACTAAAATAAAGCAATTTTAATTAATTTTAACATAGCTAAATATATTTTCTACAGAAACTATAGAAAATTTGCAAACCAACAAAAAAAGAATCACCTAAAAATATTAAACAGAATAAAAGATATGAATTTTTCAAAACAGGAACTATTCTGTTAAAACAGAGAAATGAAATTAAAAGAAAAAGGGCCTAATGGGCCTAAACTACGCACTGTGCGTAATATAACCTAAACGGGCCTAGGGTTAAACTAAAACGGGCCGGCTCCAAAAATAAAAACCTAACTTAAAAATAAACCGGACGAACCGGGCTTTATAAAAAAACGCGTACCCCTTCGGGGTTTCTAATCTACACCGTAGATTATGAATCGGACGGGGGGGGTGCTCTCCGGTGACTCACCGGAGCTCGACGGCGGCGGCGGCGGCGGTGGCGAGTGCGGTGGCCTATCCGGTCGTCGGGGAGGTCGGGGGAGTGGCTCGGCGGGTGCGGACGAGCTCGGGGAGGTGTTCGGTGGAGTCGGTGGGGGTCGGGAGTGGCTAGGGCGGCGACGGTGATGGAAATGGCGGCGGCGGGGACTCGGGTCTCCGGTGAGCTCGGGAGAGAGGAAGAGGGGTCCGCGAGGGGCTAGGGGGGAATGCGGTGCGGGCGAGGGCTTAAATAGGCGGGGCCTCGGCCTTGCTTGGGGCCATCGGGAGGATCGGGATCCGGATCTCATGAGATCCGGCGATCGGCGGCGAGCGAAGACGTATGGGGTTGAAGACGGGCGGGGCCACCTGCCAGAGAGAGAGGGAGGTGCGGGCGAAGGGCGACCGGCGCCAAGCGCCGGCGAGGGAGGTGAGCGCTGGTTGGCCTCATTGGCCGGGCCTCTGGCCGCCTGGTGGGCCGTGGTGGGGGCCTTCGGCTGGCTGGGCAGGACTGGCTGGCGCCTGGGGTTTTTCTTTTTTTAATTTTTTTTAAATAAAAAAAAAACAGAGATAAAACAAAAACTATAAATATTTTATATAGGACATATATATACCAAAATGATCGGGGAAAAATTCCTATCATTTGAACATTTTTCCAAAGGCAAAATCCAAACTTTATAAAAATCCATTTTTTCAAATTCAAATAAAATTCAGATTTGAATCGAAAACTTTGGCAATGTTTTTCCTCTGATATTTTTGGAGTGTCATATTTACTCCTCTCATACTTTTGCTCAAGTATTTATCAGGCATAGATTTTGATATGATTCCCACTTGCCAAAGTTTGAATTCAAATTCCAAAACTCAAATTTGAAAGAGGGTTTCAAGGCATTTTCAAATGACTTTCATTTTGATATCTTTTTTACTTCCAACTCATATTTCATATAATTAAAGAAGTCATTGTATCTTCCCTCATGAAAATCATTGAGTTGCATAAAGCTTTGAATTTGAAATATTCCCAAATGAAATTCAAATCTTTTCCAAAACCCTATTCATTTCAAAATGGAAGAAGTCATGTCATCTTCACTCTAGGGTTTGGTGTTGGAATGAACTTGAATTCATTGGGATCCAAAAGACAAAGGGGAAAGTTTTGGGAAAGTCATTTCATTCCCTCTCATTCAACTTTCAAAAGTTTCATATTCCACTCAATTTCACTCAATCAGTCAAACAATCAATCAGACAACAAGCATAGTTATTTATTTAATATAACATTCCAAAATTTAGAATTTTGGGATGTTACACGCCCCCCTTTCCTTTTCCCCCTCTCCTCCTTCCCCCCAAGTCCTAGTCCAACTAGGAAAGGGGGGACTCCTGCTCCCGGTGGGAGTAGGACTCCTCCGGCGCGCCTCCTCCTAGGGCCGGCCGCACACCCCTTGCTCCTTTATATACGGGGCAGGGGGCACCCCATAGACACACAAGTTGATCTACGGATCGTTCCTTAGCTGCAGGCGGTGCCCCTCCACCATATTCCACCTCGGTCATATCGTCGTGGAGTTTAGGCGAAGCTTCTGCGCGGTAGAGCATCATCATCGTTACCACGCCGTCGTCGTCGACGGAACTCATCCTCGACACTTTCCTGGATCGAGTCCGGGATCGTCATCGAGCTGAACGTGTGCTGAACTCGGAGGTGCCGTATGTTCGGTACTTGGATCGGTCGGATCGTGAAGACGTACGACTACATCAACCGCGTTGTCATAACGCTTCCGCTTAACTGTCTACGAGGGTACGTGGACAATACTCTCCCCTCTCGTTGCTATGCATCACCATGATCCTTGCGTGTGCGTAGGAATTTTTTTGAAATTACTATGTTCCCCAACAAGATCTACTCTTGTACTACCCATATCATCAATATTAATCAAGCAGGAGTAGGGTATTACCTCCATCGAGAGGGCCCGAACCTGGGTAAAAACATCGTGTCCCTTGTCTCCTATTACCATCCGCCTAGACGCACAGTTCGGGACCCCTTACCCGAGATCCGCCGGTTTTGACACCGACAGTGTCCCTTGGGATATATATCTGCTGGTCACTATGAAGAACTTGAAAGACGAGAAAACAAAAATTTATCCCTCAAGCACGAGGGGAGGTAAGGAACTGCCATCTAGCTCTGCACTTGATTCACCTTCTTTTTTGAGTAAGCTTGCGACACCTAAACCTGCTTCTGCTATTCATTCTGATATGTCGCATGTTATTGATGATGCCATACGCTATGCATGATATTTATGATGAAACTACTTCTATGCTTGATACTACTGTGTCACTTGGTGAATTTCTTGATGAACAACTTGCTAGGGCTAGAGAGAATGAAATTATTGAAACTGATAAAATTGAAGATAGTGATGATGAAGACTCTCCCCCTAATAAATATGAATTGCCTGTTGTGCCTGAGGGTTATGTTCTGGATGATGAATCTGCTAGAGCTATTCTTGCTTGCAATGATAGAAGTGATCTTAAGAAGTTATTAGCTAAATGGAAGCAGCAATCTCTTAATGCTAGAGTGAAACCTGGCCCTACCATTGCTGCTTCACCTATCTGTTTTACTGATAAGGATTATGAATCCTCTGTTGATCTTGATATAATTACTTTGGTTGAATCTGATCCTTTCTATGGTTATGAATCTGAAACTGTTGTGGCACATCTTACTAAATTAAATGATATAGCCACCCTGTTCACTAATGATGAGAGAACTTGCTACTTTTATATCCTTAAAATATTTCCGTTCTCATTAAAGGGTGATGCTAAGATATGGTTTAATTCTCTTGATCCTGGTTGTGTGTGTAGTCCCGAGGATATGATTTATTACTTCTCTGCTAAATATTTCCCTGCTCATAAGAAACAAGCTGCCTTAAGGGATATATATAATTTTGTGCAAATTGAAGAAGAGAGTCTCCCACAAGCTTGGGGGAGGCTTCTCCAATTACTTAATGCTTTGCCTGGTCATCCTCTTAAGAAAAATGAAATACTTGATATCTTTTATAATGGACTAACCGATGCTTCTAGAGATTACCTGGATAGTTGTGCTGGTTCTGTTTTCAGGGAAAGAACACCGGATGAAGCTAAAATTCTGTTGAATAATATGTTGACAAATGAAAATAATTGGACACTTCCTGAGCCAATTCCTGATCCTATTCCTAAGCCAACTCTGAACAAAAGGGGTGTTCTATTTCTCAGTCCTGAAGATATGCATGAGGCAAAGAAATCTATGAAAGAAAAGGGTATTAAAGCTGAAGATGTTAAGAATTTACCTCCTATTGAAGAAATACATGGTCTTAATTTATCACTTTGTTGAAGAAATATATGATCTTAATCCATCACCTATTGAAGAAACTCATGGTCTTGATAACCCGACACAGGTAGTAAAGGTAAATTTTCTCTATAGATTTGATAAAGCTGAAATCCCTCCTATTAAGTTTGCTAGCCAATGTTTAGATGAGTTTGATAACTTTATGGTTAAGCAAGAAGATTTTAATACTTATTTTGGTAGACAATTAAAACAAAATGCTTATATGATTGAACACTTGAGTGATTATATGTCAAGAGTTAAAGGTGAACTTAAATTAATTAGTAAACATGCTTCTATGGTTACCACTCAAGTAGAACAAGTACTTAAAGCTCAAAATGATTTGCTCAATGAATTGAATAGTAAGAATAATGATTATGTTGTTAGAGTGGCTACTAGAACTGGTAAGATGACTCAGGAACCTTTGTATCCTGAAGGCCACCCTAAGAGAATTGAACAAGATTCTCAGAGTAATAATTTAGATGCACCTAGTCCTTCTAAAAAGAAGAAAAAGAAAAATGATAGGACTTTGCATACTTCTAGTGAACCTATTGCTGAAACACCTGAGAATCCAAATGATATTTCTATTTACGATCTTTGAAACACAATGCGGTAATGAACATGAACCTAGTGATAATGTTAATGATAATGTTCATGATGATGCTCAACCTAGCAATGATAATGATGTAGAAATTGAACCTGTTGTTGATCTTGATAACCCACAATCAAAGAATCAACGTTATGATAAAAGAGACTTTGTTGCTAGGAAGCACAAGAAGAAAGAGAACCATGGGTTGTAAACCCATGCCTTTTCCTCCCAAGCCATCCAACAAAAAGGATGATGAGGATTTTGAGCGCTTTGCTGAAATGATTAGACCTATCTTTTTGCGTATGCGATTAACTGATATGCTCAAAATGAATCCTTATGCTAAGTATATGAAAGAAATTGTTACAAATAAAAGGAAGATACCGGAAGCTGAAATTTCCACCATGCTTGCTAATTACACTTTTAAGGGTCGAATACCAAAGAAACTTGGAGATCGAGGGGTACCAATTATACCATGCTCCATGAGGGAGTCCTGGATTAGGGGGTGTCCGGATGGCCGAACTATCACCGTTGGCCGGACTCCTAGACCATGAAGATACAAGATTGAAGACTTCGTCCCGTGTCCGGATGAGACTTTCCTTGGCGTGGAAGGCAAGCTTGGCGATGCGGATATGTAGATCTCCTACCATTGTAACCGACTCTGTGTAACCCTAACCCTATCCGGTGTCTATATAAACCAGAGGGTTTTAGTCCGTAGGACGAACAACAATCATACCATAGGCTAGCTTCTAGGGTTTAGCCTCCTTGATCTCGTGGTAGATCTACTCTTGTACTACCCATATCATCAATATTAATCAAGCGGGAGTAGGGTATTACCTCCATCGAGAGGGCCCGAACCTGGGTAAAAACATCGTGTCCCTTGTCTCCTGTTACCATCCGCCTAGACGCACAGTCCGGGACCCCCTACTCGAGATCCGCCGGTTTTGACACCGACATTGGTGCTTTCATTGAGAGTTCCTCTGTGTCGTCGCCGTCAGGAAGGATGCCTCATCCCGTCTTTGAAGACGATACTATCGCCAAAGGAGCCTTGGCCACTGGCCAGACTCTTCGGCTAGGTGGATTCCTTGTGACCGCCAGTCACATCGCTACCGACGATGACTTCTCGGGTCATCGAAACCAATCTTCACGTTAACTCGGAACTTGCCGAGCGGTTAGATCCGATCGAGCTCTCCTCCAGAAACGAGCTCTTGGATCGCATCGCCGCTACAGGAGTCGCCACAGACTACGACGGATCAGGCCTAAAACCGATCTGAGAGAGATCAACTCTCCCCAGGCTACCCATCATGTTGCTGTGATAGAGGAGCAATACGGCAATTCTTCTTCTATCTTAAGGACTAGCTACGTCCGGATTCCCGATCCCTCCATGCCGGATTCCCGCAGAGGGACGGATGTCAATCAAGCCTTGAACTTAAAGTCAGGCAGCGGGTTGGATTCATTGGATAGCATTCAAAAATCCAAACTTCCAAGTTCAGAAACTTCTCGGCCCCTGAGTCTTAAATTGGACAGGGTTTCGGATCTAGTTCCACCCGCCCACCCAAACATTAGCGATCTATCCCGAATTCGGCAAGAGCCCGCTGAAACAGTACATCATTACTGGGCTAGATTCCTCCGGTTATGGACAGGATAAAGGATTGCCGAGAGGAGGACGCAATCTCACTTTTACGCAATAATTGCACGGACAAGGGAATCCTAAACGCCATAAGTCGTCGCGAAATTACACGCTTTGATGACTTGGTGACCATAATCTGAAGTATTGTGCGATGGAGAGTGCTTGGAAAACCGAAAGTAAAATTTGGGATAATCCGGCCCCGAATACATCCCTAGTCCGAAATAAAAGGGTGCATCATCACCAAGCACCTAGGTTAAACACCAAAAAACCAAAACCCCCTAAAGGGTACGGAACCGTACTGGAGGGTTGGCTAAACGGACCCTGCAAAATTCATAGCACAGAGGGCACCACTCCAACTCATAGCCTTCGAGCATGTTGGATACTACGGCAGGTGGCCAAAAGTGGCGAAGAGCTTCTAGCCTTAGAATCCCAGCCCAGCAACAACAGTACGGTGTTAACAGTCTTCGAGACTTTCGCATTAAATAACATTCGGAAGCGAACACTCCGCAACCTTGCCGAAGTCTACCAAGTAGCAACAATAAATCCATGGAGTGACACGGCTGTTACCTTTAATGCGGATGTGAACCCAAATTCGAACAGCCCGAGCACCGGCCGCATTGGTCCTCGGTCCAATAGTGGACGGCTTTCGCCTTACTAAGGTACTCATGGATGGCGGCGATGGACTAAACCTCATCTACGAGGAAACCCTCCGAAAAATGGAGATAGATCGAACCGCATTGAGCGAAGCAGCACAACCTTTAGAGGAATAATCCCTAGCCGGGAAGCATGCTGCACAGGAAAAATCACACTGGCGTAGTGTTCGGCTCGCCGGACAATTACAGGTCCGAGGAGGTCACATTTCAAGTGGCGCCGTTCTGCAGGGGATATCACGCTTTATTAGGGCGAGAGGCATTCACAATTTTTCAAGCTATACCCCACTACGGGTACATGAAGCTTAAAATGCCCGGACCCAACGGAATCATCACTCTCGCTAGTGATTCGAACATAGCACTCCGCGCCGAAAACAAGATAGCCGCACTAGCCCTCGAGGCACTATCCGAAGCCCTAGCAGCCGAGGAATTCACTGTGATGCGCTCCGCGGTGAACAGGGACGATGTGATACTTGATAAAAGATCCAAGTCCACCTCTTTTAAACCAGCGGATGAAATAGTCAAATTCCAAGTCCACCCAACGGACCCTGCAAAGACGGCCTCCATTGGGGCACAATTAAACCCTGATGTAGATGCCGCACTACGAGAATTTCTACGAGAAAACTAGGACATTTTTTCCTGGCACCCTTCAGACATGCCAGGAATCCCACGTCGGCTGGCCGAGCACAGCCTAAATATCCTAAAAGGATTCAAGCCAATCAAACAGGCTCTTCGACACTTTTCCGAACCCAAGAGACAGGCCATGGGAGAGGAGCTAGCCAAACTTCTGGAAGCCGGATTCATCAGAGATATAAAACATCCGGACTGGCAAGCAAATCTGGTGATGGTACCAAATAAGGATAAATCCCGGCGCCTATGTGTTGATTTCAAAGACCTTAATAAGGCTTGCCCAAAGGATCCCTTCCCCTCCCTCGCATTGATCAAATTATTGACGCTACAGTAGGACACGACTCATTGTGCTTCCTCGACGCGTACTCCGGCTACCACCAAATCAAGATGGCGGAGCCAAACCAAGCAGCAACAACATTCATCACTCCATACGGCCCATTCTGCTTCAACACAATGCCCTTCGGGCTCAAAAACGCCCGGTGCAAATATATCGGTAGCATGATTCGGACATGTCCGCAAACCAGATCGGCAAAACAGTGGAAGCATATGTAGATGACGTGGTCGTCAAATCCAAGCATGTCGAAACTCTAGTAGACGACTTGAGGATCACATTCGACAATCTCCAAAAATATGACATTAAGCTTAATCCGGAAAAATGCGTCTTCGGCGTTCCAGCCGGAAAGCTCCTGGGCTTCATTGTGTCCGGTAGAGGAATTGAAGCAAACCCAGCCAAGATCCGAGCTCTGTCACAATTGGATATTCCAAAAGACCCCAAACAAATACAAAAATTGATTGGATGCGTGGCGGCTCTAAGCCGCTTTATCTCCCGCTTGGGAGAAAAGGCGTTACCCTTTACCGCCTCCTCCAAGACCGAACACTTCGAGTGGACGGATGCCGCCACGGCCGGACTCGAAGAAATAAAAGCCATATTGGCAACAAATCCGGTCCTGGCCACGCCCAACATGGGTGAACCAATGCTATTATATATCGCCGCAACACAACAAGTTGTAAGCGCGGTGCTCGTCGTTGAACGAGAAACGGACGGACACCGGTTCCCTCTTAAAAAACCGGTTTACTATGTGTGCACTGTCCTAACTCCATGCAAGTCCCGGTACCCACATTATCAAAAGATAGCATACGCGATGTTCATGGCATCCCGGAAGCTGCGACACTACTTTCAAGAGTGTTCGATAACGGTAGCCTCCGAAGTACCTCTTAACGACATTATAAACAATCATGACGCGACGGGCGGATTGCTAAATGGGCCATAGAGCTCCTTCCATTCGACATAACCTATAAGCCACGACGAGCTATTAAGTCGCAGGTTTTGGCCGACTTCGTGGCGAATGGATCGAAGCCGAACTCCTAAAGAGTACGGCGCATACTCCAATTGGATCATGCACTTTGACGGCTCCAAAATGTTGGCGGTCTGGGGCTGGCGTCGTCCCGACGTCCCCAACCGGGACACAGTCCAATACGCCCTTGAGATAATGTATACGGACTCCAACAACGCGGCGAATACGAGGCCCATACGCACGGCCTCCGGATGGCGATCTCCATGGGCATTAAACGCCTAGAGGTGTGCGGGATTCGAACCTCGCGATATCTCAAATAAGCGAGACTTTGATGCCAAAGATCCGAAAATGCCAGCAGAACGCAATGCGGTCCTAAAAATGTCGGCATGGTTCAAGGGCTCGGATTTCATCATATAGCCCGGGATAACAACCAGGCGGCGGACATATTGGCACGCATCGGCGCAAAACGCGATGCCGTCCCGCCTAACATCTTCCTGGAACGGCTGTTCAAGCCATCCGTACTATGGGAAGGGAAGTCCGGAAATAACAATCCGGACCCAACCGCACTGCCTGACGCCGAACACTCTGACACAACCGGAGGCTTTGCCACCGAGATAACACCCTCCGCCCACGAAATAATGGCGGTTATCGCCCCATGGACGGAACCATTCCTAGCCTACCTAACTAGGCAGGAACTCCCCGAAGACTAAAATGAGGCTCGCTGCATAGTAAGGCGATCTAAAGCCTATAAAGTCCATGAGGGAGAGCTCTATAAGAAAAGCACAACAGGAGTCCTTCAAAGGTGTATCTCCGAAGAGGAAGGGCGAAACCTCTGGCTGAAATTCATGCCGGACTGGGTGGGCACCACGCCGCAGCCCGGGCCCTTGTAGGCAAGGCCTTCCGTACAGGATTTTATTGGCCGACGGCCCGGGCAGATGCACAGGATTTAGTCCAACGATGCGTCCGTTGCCAGCTTTTTGCTAACCAAAGCCACATGCCACCCACCGCCCTCAAAACTATACCCATCACCTGGCCGTCATGGTGCAGGGGCTTGACATGGTTGGACCCCTTAAGGGAGGAACCCACAAGCAAAAATACCTATTGGTCATGGTGGATAAATTCACCAAATGGATAGAGGCCAAGCTCGTTAAAACGGCGAATCCGGGCCGGTGATAGACTTCATATCGGGGTAGTGCACCGTTCTGGCGTCCCCACAAGATTATCATCATCGATAACGGCACCAACTTCACGGCCGATGAGGTCAAATTATGGTGCAAAAACATGGGCATCAAGCTTGATCACGCCTCAGTCTATCACCCTCAAACCAACGGCCAAGTCGAGCGAGCAAACGGTCTAATCATGAGCGGCATTAAACCCAGACTAGTGCGGTCCCTCAAGGAATCTAACACGCACTGGGTTGAGGAGCTCGACTCCGTACTCTGGGGGCTGCGGACCACGCCGAATCGTACTACGGATTCACACCATTTTTATGGTGTACGGCGCAGAGGCAGTCTTGCCCTGCGACATAATTCATGACTCACCTCGCGTGAGCATGTATGAAAAAAGAGAAGCCGAGCTCGATCGGCGGGACAGTTTGGACGCATTGGAGGAGGAGCGCGACGTGGCAAAAGCTCGTTCCACATTTTATCAACAGCAGGCTTGAAGATATCAAAGCAGGGAAGTACAAGCCAAAGCTTACAACGTTGGCGAACTAGTTCTACGCCTGCCGGACAAGAAAAAGGACAAACTCAAGCCCAAATGGGAAGGTCCCTTCATCATCGACCAGGTCCTGACCTGCGGAGCATACCGTCTGCATAACGCATCGGATAACCGACTCGAGCCAAACCCATGGAACGCAGCCCGTCTACGAAGATTCTACGCCTAAGCGCCGGATTCCGAGTTCGTCTCCTTCCTCCGTCCACATTTTCTATTTTTTGTTGTCTTTTATTTCTCTCCTTCCTCCTCCTTCTTCTTGAAGCCTTTAGAGGCTCGTTTGCGCTTTGTTTCGCACATACTTGACGCGCTGTCCGCGCTCATTATACCTGGGGGCTTCTTTGTGAAGCTTATTTATACGGGCTTTATGCCCAACACATGTGTCAAACTTCCGCATGTACCTTTTGCTCACCATTATATGCATCGATATGACTTAAGTTTTGGCCAAGCTGGGTTGCTGGCTCTGTGCTTACCCCTACGTTCCCGATTGTTCGGCTAGGTGGTAAAGGGAGCACCTCTGCGATTGTTACTGCCGGGTTAGCCGGATGTGTACCTCAGACTGGGTGAAGCCGAAATCTAGCGTTCTTAAGGGAATACTCGGTCGGTGAACTGAAAGATGATTTTTAACTATTTATCCATCTGCCCCCAGATGATTTTCTGCTTTCTTAGCAGTTTTGACATGCACTTTAGGGCATGCCTCCCAGCGAAAGGAACCCTTAACGGAACTATTCTCCGTGGAAGATGTTTCTTACTATCCATGTAATATAACATAACTAGTTGGGCACTTGTCTGATACAGCAATAATGACCCCTACGCCTTGTCTCCATGCATGCCCCGGTTCTTATATAACCGCGAGGGTATTCAGACACACTCTGGACTATCGGGTCCCGAGGTCGAAGCGAAAAGGTCCGCTATGACAAACGATCTACAATCCGGCTAGAAGACATTTTTCATGTCATGTTCAATTACATAGTCAACTCGACTCATTGTATTCCTCCTCAATGCCATCTAATAGGCTATCTAATTTACAATCTTCTTGGGAATACTTGGCGGCCAATTCCACTTGGCCGTACACTAAGCTTCTGAGGATCTCCTTCCCATCAGGCCCCACAGGTCCGACCTCGCCATGTGGTTTGGGTCGACAACCGTGTACCGCGTCTTTACCATGGCCCAGGCCTCCTGGCGCCTTTGACGGCAGGCCGATATCTTCCATAGTCGGAAGCACCGCCGTGCTCCTTGAAGCCGCTCGCCAGCTCCCCAATGCCTTGAGGCAGGGGAGATAGATGGCCACAAGGACTGGCCGACGCCTTTCATCACCTGCCGAACTTCGTTCGATGCGGTGACCGATTCGGGAAGAAGATCACCCGAAGAACTGGGCATCTCCTCCTCGGGACGACCTGTGAGCAAACCTGCATACATGTTTATGTTAGTCGCCTTCCTCGCCGAACTCTTTCAAAGTTCGTTCAAGCACTTACTGAAAATGTCGCGGCGAAGCCGTCGATTCTCCTTTACGGAGTCAGAAAAGTGGGCACGAACATCCTTTAGTTCCTCACCCAGTTGGGTGTTGGCATCTTGGAGGTTATTTTTCTCCTGCCGCACCCTCGTAAGCACGCTCTCGCCGCCCTTTAGCTGGCACATGAGCTGTTGCTTGTCCGGATCTAGTCCGGCGCCATCTGCAATATTATTGTCAGATTTACACACACGCCGCACTTCATAAACTATTTATCTTTTGAAGCATATATTACCAGAGGGGTCTCTGTGGCTCCCCTCATGGCGGCTAGTGCGGCCTCAAGTTGGGCCTTGCATTCTTCAAGCTCTGGGACAGTCGGGTATTCTTTTTGTAAGATCCTGCATAACAAATGATCCTTAAATAAGTTATTCTAACTATTTTAAGTCTCGGAGACTCTTGGCATATATAATCATCAAATTTCCTCACCCGTATGTCCTTTACATACCGCTCTGTGGCTCGCTAGACCATCTTGAGCGGCACGGAGGTGCGTATCTCCCGAATTGAAGGCATTCAAGGCCTCTTGAGAGAAACATGCGTCACGAAGAACTGTCCGGCGGCGCCTGTGATTCATGGCGCTCTCCACCTCGGAGTTGGTGGCGGACAATCTATCGGCATCCTCTGTTGGAGGAGCATCCGACGCACGCCTCGTGCTCGCCTCCGCTTCTGGACCCGGCTTTGGAGCCTGGCTGGCGGAGGTTCGATTGGCAACCTCTCCAGACTCAGTCCGTGGCGCTTTTTCTGAAAAGAGCGCCAACGTTAGTACGTCTTCCAGGAATCAATCCTGGGAATATGGTGACGCGCCATACCGTTGTGGCGGAGTTTCGATCCGGACCGCACTTCTTTTTAGCCGCGGAGCCGCATCGCCTTGTTGGCTAGCCGCCGCGGGCTCGGCCTCCTGCCTCGAAGGCACCCCCTGCGAAACACCATTGGTATACGGTGATCAAAAAAATAAGCACGGATGAGTCATGGTATCCGGACTTCGGTCACGGTTACCTGGGAGGCCGGAAATAATCCGGGGTAGTCGGCCGTAATGGCAACCAAAGCATTGTCGATGCTAAGTTGGTGGAACACCCCGTCGATCAGCTCCACCTTTATATCCGGGTCCTCTTCGGAGGCCGGATCGAGGGACCGTTCCGGATCCTCGGGTTGTGGAGGCGGGCTGTGTATCTTCTCCACGGCCCGGCGCTGTTCCTGCGTAGAAACCATAAAATGAGATATTTAACCACGGGGACATGGATCGGACAGGCCACAAAGATATTTGCTTACCCAACTTCGAGGATTATTCGAAGAAAACCCGCTCAGTGGATTGACGCGGAGAAAATCCTCCTCTTCCCCTTTGTACATGGCGGACAAGGTCTTCACCAGTTCGGTGACCGATCCCGCCCTTTGCGGCCATGGCGGGTGGCGTCGTCCTCCCGTTGAAGTCCCACATGGGGTGGCCCCTATATTGGGCGGCTGCACTCCTCATAATGCAGATTGCCATGACTCCAATCATGGTCAATCCGGCATGAGCCGATAATCTTATTCGTCTCATCAAGTAAAGGACGCCCGGTCATTTTCCCTCTGGGGGCTCATGGGCGCCCGGCTTAGGCGCTTCTTCAGAGGAGCATTGCTAAACTCCGGAAGGCCGATCCGAACAGGATCCGGCAGCGGGGCGTCCTCCATGTAAAACTATTCAAGGCGGTCTTCGGACGCCTTCTTCGGGGTTCCGGATAGGTATCCGGTCCCGGCGATGCGCCATAGTTCGGCTCCGCCCACTTGATATATTGACCCCTCATGAGAACGGGGTACTAGGCAGAATAGTCTCTTCCACAGCGCAAAATGAGCCTCGATGCCCAAGAATAGTTCGCACAGGGCCACGAAGCCCGCGATGTGCAAAATGGAGGCAGGCGTAAGGTGGTGCATTGGAGGTCAGAGAACTCCAAGAGCCCCGGAGAAAGCAGATGAATTGGAAATCCGAGTCCTCTTACTAGATAAGAGACAAAACACACCCGCTCTCCTTTAGAGGGATCGGGGACACTCTCCGCTTGCTTTCCGCCCTTGTAGGTGGCGAGTCCGGCTCGAACCGGAACCATGAAGGCCGGGGGAAGAAATCCCTTGGTTTGGAGTATAACTAGCTCGCTATGCGGGACTGAGCATCTCTCCCAATTTCCAGGCTGAGGGCTGGGAGCATGAGAGGAGGAGCCGTGTCGACTGTCCATGATGGAATGGGTCATTGTAAGAGGCGCTCCGATGAAAGCTCGCGGAGGGGGGATGGTGTGACTCAGATCTAGATCCTCGTCCCTTTTATAGGCGGCTCATTTGCGCAGCTAGGGGGGTAAGTGTAAAAATACCCTGGCTTTTCGCATTCATTCAAACACGTGGAAGATGGCCATTATTGGGCGTAGAAGCCAAGGAGCGCAGCATTTATCAGAAGCCGGACACTATTCGACAAGTATATGGAATTTGGAGAAGAACCCGCCTTGCAATGCCGAAGACAATCTACGCGCCGGACTAATCGCCATTTGAAGCCTGGTTCGGGAGCTACTGAGGAGTCCTGGATTAGGGGGTGTCCGGATGGCCGAACTATCACCGTTGGCCGGACTCCTAGACCATGAAGATACAAGATTGAAGACTTCGTCCCGTGTCCGGATGGGACTTTCCTTGGCGTGGAAGGCAAGCTTGGCGATGCGGATATGTAGATCTCCTATCATTGTAACCGACTCTGTGTAACCCTAACCCTATCCGGTGTCTATATAAACTGGAGGGTTTTAGTCAAGAGGACTAACAACAATCATACCATAGGCTAGCTTCTAGGGTTTAGCCTCCTTGATCTCGTGGTAGATCTACTCTTGTACTACCCATATCATCAATATTAATCAAGCAGAGTAGGGTATTACCTCCATAGAGAGGGCCCGAACCTGGGTAAAAACATCGTGTCCCTTGTCTCCTGTTACCATCCGCCTAGACGCACAGTTCGGGACCCCCTACCCGAGATCCGCCGGTTTTGACACCGACACTCCATTAAAAGAAATTATGTTAAAACTGTTTTATGTGATCTTGGAGCCAGTGTTAGTGTTATGCCTCTCTCTTTATATCGTAGACTTGATTTGAATAAGTTGACACCTACTGAAATATCTTTGCAAATGGTGATAAATCAAGCGCTATACATGTCGGTATTTGTGAGGATGTGCTGTTGTGGTTGCAAACGTTACTATTTTAACGGACTTTGTTATTCTTGATATTCCCGAGGATGATAGTATGTCTATTATTCTTGGAAGACCCTTTTTGAATACTGCAGGGGCTGTTATTGATTGCAACAAAGGCAATGTCACTTTTCATGTTAATGGTAATGAGCATACGATACACTTTCCGAGGAAACAACCTCAAGTTCATAGTATAAATTCTATTGGAAAAATTCAATCGATTATTTTTGGAGGTTTTGAATTTCCTCTTCCTACTGTCAAGAAGAAATATGATATTCTTATTATTGGGGATGTGCATATCCCTGTTGAGGTAACATAGTGTTATTCAAAATTTCTCCGGTTCCATGTTAGTCGGAATGAGTTTGTTAACAAGACTTGATCAACCTTGATAGTGGATTCCTTTTGATGAGCATGAGATGGATGAAGTTAGAAAGGACAACCTTCTGTACCCTCTTTTTACTTTCTGTTATTTAGTTGAAATAAAGTAAAAATAGTATTTTATGTCAGTTTTCTGAATTATCTATGCCATATAAAAATACCCCAAAAATAAAAGTTCTCCAAATGCCCCGAAATTGAAATATGGTTTTTTCTGGAATATTTGAAAATATTTGGCACTGAGAACACAGCAGGGGGAGCAAGCACCTAGCAACGAGGGTCCAGGTCGCGTCCACCCCTACAGGGCGCGCCCCCTGCCTCGTGGGCCCATGGTGGCTCCCCTCCACTTATTCCTGCACCCACACACCTCTTCTTCCTCCCAAAAAAATCACCATCCAGCTCAAGCACGAGTTCTAGCTCATTTTGCTACGATTTTCGATCTCCTTGCTCAAAGCACCTCTCACAAAACTGCTTGGGGGGATTGTTCCTTGGTATGTGACTCCTCCATTGGTCCAATTAGTTTTTGTTCTAGTGCTTTATTCATTGCAAATTTGTGCTGCCTAGGTGACCATGTTCTTGAGCTTGCATGTCAAATTTATATGGTTCCAAGTAGTTCTAATGCATGATATAGGCTCTAGGCACTTGTAGGAGTAGTTGCTATCAATTTTGTTGAGCTTGGTTCACTTTTATTTGAAGTTACTAAAATTTTCAAAAATTTTGCAGAGGAAGAAATATGTTTAGGAAAATGTACCAAGGTGGCTCTTCAAGGAAACAAGGACCCAGGCCTACAATGCGTGATGCTGACGATGAACTACCAAGGACGCTCGGTCGACCTTGTGAATGGCCTTCAGAAGACTTCATGGATCGAGCAGGAATTAAGGAAGAATTTAACGCGTATTTGCGTAACGCCGATCTTGTGAGCTTCGAGGCAGAAAAGTGCCGTCAATACCACTATCTCACTAGTTCCTTTGTGAGGAGGTTCAAATTTTCATCTTCACGCAATTCTCAAACTGTCCTGTTTGATCTTTATGAAAATTCCATGGACTTAGAGGATTTTACCACTGCTTGCAAACTTCCTAAAAGTGCAACTATCCCTAGGTGGTTTTGGTAATTCCTAACAACATATAGCTCATTGAGCTAACATTATTCCAAGATAAATATTTCAGGAAAAGCTCAATGAATGGCATGGCATGGATGAGAAAAGTGGACTCCTCAAAATACTAAGGATAAAAGGATTGGCTCAAGCTCAAAGCTCAAGACTCTATATTTTATGTTTTAGTGATCCAAGATCACATTGAGTCTATAGGAAAAGCCAATACTATCAAGGAGGGATGAGGTGTTGCTTAATGACGCTCTTGCTTCATAGTGCTTAGTGATATGCTCCAAAACCCTCAACTACTTTCCCACATCCACATATGACCTAAACCAAAAGTCAAACTCGGCCCCACCGATTCTTTCTATCCGCGCCACCGAGTTCGGATGTCATAGCCATCGCCACAAACCCTAGGCAAATCGGTCTCACCGATAGGGATCTCGGTCTCACCGAGATGGGATTGTAATCTCTCTGTTTCCCTTCATAACGTTTCGGTACCACCGAGATGAGCGATCGGTCCCACCGAGATTGCAATGTAAACTGTCTGTTTCCCTTATGTAACATTTCGGTCTCACCGAAATGAGTGAATCGGTCCCATCGACTTTACCTGACCAACTCTCTGGTTAGCTTATTACCAAAATCGGTCTCACCGAGTTTGTGTAATCGGTCTCACCGAGATTATGTTATGCCCTAACCCTAACCATATCTGTCCTACCGTGTTGCATGTCGGTCCCACCGAAAATCCTAACGGACACTAGATTTGCTGAATCGGTCCGACCGAGTTTAACAATTCGGTCCCACTGAGTTTGGCAAGTTGTGTGTAACAGTTAGATTTTGTGTGGAGGCTATATATACCCCTCCACCCACTCTTCATTCGTGGAGAGAGCCATCAGAACGAACCTACACTTCCAACCTACATTTTCTGAGAGAGAACCACCTACACTTGTGTTGAGGCCAAGATATTCCATTCCTACCATATGAATCCTGATCTCTAGCCTTCCCCAAGTTGCTTTCCACTCAAATCTTCTTTCCACCAAATCCAAATCCTGTGAGAGAGAGTTGAGTGTTGGGGAGACTATCATTTGAAGCACAAGAGCAAGGAGTTCATCATCAACACACCATTTGTTACTTCTTGGAGAGTGGTGTCTCCTAGATTGGCTAGGTGTCACTTGGGAGCCTCCGACAAGATTGTGGAGTTGAACCAAGGAGTTTGTAAGGGCAAGGAGATCGCCTACTTCGTGAAGATCTACCGCTAGTGAGGCAAGTCCTTCGTGGGCGACGGCCATGCTGGGATAGACAAGGTTGCTTCTTCGTGGACCCTTTGTGGATGGAGCCCTCCGTGGACTCGGGCAACCATTACCCTTCGTGGGTAGAAGTCTCCATCAATGTGGATGTACGATAGCACCACCTATCGGAACCACGACAAAAACATCCATGTCTCCAATTGCGTTTGAATCCTCCAAACCCTTCCCTTTACATTCTCGCAAGTTGCATGCTTTACTTTCAGCTGCTCATATACTCTTTGCATGCTTGCTTGAATTGTGTTAAGATTGCTTGACTTGTGCTAAGTTAGCTAAAATGTGCCAAAGACTAAAATTGGGAAAAGGATAAGTTTTTATTTGGTCAAGTAGTCTAATCACACCCCCCCCCCCCTCTGACATACTTTCGATCCTACAAGTGGTATCAGAGCTTTGGTCTCCATTTGCTTTGATTTCCATAGCTTTTGGAAGTCATAGCCTTGGTTTCACAACCTAGGAGAGTATGGCGTCCAGCGAGGGAAATTATCACCGTAGAGGTCCTTACTTTGATGGTACTAATTTTGCTAGTTGGAGGCATAAGATGAAAATACATATTCTTGGACATAACCCCGCCGTTTGGGCTATTGTGTATATTGGCTTGCAAGGTGAATTCTTTGATGGGAGAGAACCGAACCGTGAAGCTACCGCGGAAGAGTTGAAGATGCTGCAATACAACGCTCAAGCTTGTGATATCCTCTTCAACGGATTGTGCCCCGAAGAATTCAACAAAATCAGCCGTCTTGAGAATGCAAAGGAAATTTGGGATACTTTGATTGATATGCATGAAGGTACCGACTCCGTCAAAGAATCCAAGTTGGATGTGCTTCAAAGTCAACTTGACAAGTTCAAAATGAAGGATGGTGAAGGTGTCGCTGAAATGTACTCTAGGCTTGCTCTTATCACAAATGAGATTGCCGGCTTAGGAAGTGAAGAGATGACCGACAAATTCATCATCAAGAAGATCCTAAGAGCTTTGGACGGAAAATATGATATCGTATGCACATTGATCCAAATGATTCCCAATTACAAAGATCTCAAGCCAACGGAAGTCATTGGAAGAATTGTTGTTCATGAGATGTCACTCAAGGATAAGGAGGAACTTCACAACAAGTCAAGTGGTGCTTACAAAGCCTCATGTGAAGCCCCCACATCATCAAGTGAGAAACAAACCTTCAATGAAGAATTGAGCTTAATGGTGAAGAACTTCAACAAATTCTACAAGAGTAGAAGCAAAGAGAGAAGCTCCAAGTCAAGGTCCTACAATGAAAAAAGATCTTCTAGTCGAGAGCGTAATTGCTACAATTGTGGAAGACCAGGACACTATTCAAATGAGTGTGCGGCATCCTACAAGAGAAGAGAAGATTCTCCAAAAAGAAGAAGTAGAAGAGAAGAATCACCACCAAGAGAGAGAAGGAGTAGAGATGATCGTTATGAATGAAGACCCTCACGGAGAAGCAAGGATTCGGGAAGGAAGGACAAGTCATCAAGGAGCTACACAAAACGAAGACATCAAGCTCATGTTGGTGAATGGGTATCCGGCTCCGACTCCGACAATCACTCCGAGAGAAGCTATCACTCCGACTCCTAATATACTCCAGATGAAGGTGTTGCCGGTCTAGCACTTGTGTCAACCAACTCCTATGACATATTTGATTCACCAAATGAAGGAATTGGAAGATGCTTCATGGCCAAAGGTCCAAAGGTATCACACCCTGAGTATGTTGATTTCAATAGTGATGAAGATGACTTGATAGGTGATGATGATTTACTTGTTGACAACTCTAGTGATGAATACTATGATGAAACGTCAATTAATCATGCTAATCAAGATAAAACGAATGACAATGATAAGGAGAGGATTGAACTTCTAACTAAAGAACTAAACACTCTTAAGTTAGCTCATGAAACTATCTTAGGAGATCATCGAGAACTTTTAAGGACTCATGAGAAGTTACGCTTTGAAAAGCTCAACCTTAAGCAAGAGCATGAGTTCTTAAAGGCAATCAATGATGATCTTCGTGAAGAAAAGTTCTTCTTACATTGCCAAGCGTTTACTCTTATCTACTTACATGCCTCAAGTCAAGTCTAGTAACAAGAACAAGAAGGATTCTTCCTCTAGTAGTAACAATAATCATGATAAATCCAATGTTGTTGCTTCTAGTAGTTCTCTTGATTCCACTAATGATTCTCTTAGCCAGGTTACACTTGAGCAAGAAAATAGCTTATTGAAGGGAATTATAGAGAAAGGTGTTTACAAGAGCCTTGCCGGGAGTAAGCAATTTGAGGAAATTGTACGCAAGGAAGGAAGGCACCGGAAGAACCAAGGTGTTGGTTTTGAACGAAAGTTCAATGCCAATGGAGTTGAGTGGGAAGAAGATCAATACCCCAAGACAAAGTTTGTTCCTCAACAAGAGAAGTATGATCCTACTTCCTTCAAGGGGACACAAGCCCAAGATGATCTTCCACCACAAGACCACAAGCAAAAAGGCAAGGACAAGCTTCAAGAAGAGATTGATGCATTTGAAGAAGCTCCAAAGGCCTTGGTCAAGTGGGTTCCCAAGACTACATCAAGTTCTACTTCATCAAGTACGACTACAACTCCAAGGATTCCCATCAAGATGATGTGGATCCTGAAGAAGAAGAACTAGAGAGTTCTTGAGGGTGACTCCGCCAACATATTTCACTCATATCATTTTGGCAAGAACAAGTGCAATCAACTTCCACATCTTGTACTAGCTCAAGGAATCACAAACCCTCTTGTTGGTAAGACAAGGGACAAGGAAAACTAATGCTCTCATAGACATCATCTTGTGTGTGCATCACTCTATGTCTATGGATATCCTTGTTTGTTCCTTGTGGGACTAACCCGTGTAGGTATTGAAAGTGCAACTCGCTCCAAAGGATTGCTCCAAATGATCTACATCAACATTGAGCATCCACATCTTCAACACCTACATGAAGTCATCATCGACAAAACCCAAGGTTAGTTCATCCCTCTAAGGGGGGATCTCACATCTAGGGGGAACTTTACTCTAAGAATTGAGTCAAAGCAACTCTAATGGTGTGAACACATCAATGCATTATGTAAAAGTGGTAACCCCACTTGAGCTTAATCGATGAGTATGACCTATGATCAAATGTTCTCATTTGACTCCTAAGTCAATATACTCATATATAGATGACCTAGTCATCGCCAATTGCTTGATAGATGCTAGAATTGGTTGTGCATGCTTCGCCACATATTTCATTTGCCATTTTATTGTGTGAGCATGTTGGTTGCATATTTTACTCATTCGAGGACATCCACTTGTTGTTTTGATTGATTGATTTCTTTTTCTTTTGCCAAGTGGATAGACAAGAATGCCTAAGAGCCTTCTCTAGCTATCTATGCTCTTCTCGTCTCAAACTCTATTCATGCTACATCACAAAATTTGATCAAGTCAGATTCGAACCACTCTGTGTGAGGAGCACTCGAAGTCCCCGATTCGTCATAGACTTAAACTTCCAAAACTTCTTTGTGCGTTTCGGTCTGACCGATTCTTCCATTTCGGTCATACCGAGATCACTAAGTCGATCTAGGTTTTCAATCTCGGTGCAACCGATTTGAACTTTTCGGTCACACCGAGTTGTTGTAACTGCTAGCAGTTATGCATCTCGGTGCCACCGAGTTGTTCCACTCGGTCACACCGACAGGGTCGGGCTATATATACCCACGGGCAAAACTTTGGAGATTTTCTCCGAACTCTTTCGCCCGCGCTCAGCCCGCTCTGCCTCCAGGGTCTCCGGATCGTCCTCCTCGTCGCCAGCTGCCTCCTGCCGCTGGTCTCCACCGCCGTCAACGGGAATCATCCCCGTCGTTGCCGCCGTAGCGAGTTCATCGTCGAACTAGGGTATGAACTCGATCACTGTGCTATCCCTATCTGATTCCTAGCACATTGTGTTCGCCATGAATCTTGCCACGATTGAAACTATCTTATCCAGTCAAAAAACTCCATAGATTAGAGATGAATTGAAAATTTAGGGTTAGGTTTCCGCGAAACCATCTCGGACCAAACGAGTTGTAGAACTCGGTACCACCGATTCGGCTAAGGCCATTGCACATGTAATTCTCGGTCTGACCGAGAATTGCAAATCGGTGTGACCGAGTTCAGGACTTTGTGAAACCCTAGCAGTCTTGGTGCCACCGAACTGTGACTCGGTTTGACCGAGTTCACTAGTTTAGGTTCCAAAAGCTGCTTCGGTATCACCGAGTTTACAAATCGGTAGATCCGAAATGCTTTATGTGGAAAACTAAAACTAAGTTTTTGACTCATTCTTTTGCAAAAACCTCTGTATTTTGTGATGCTCATCCACTCTATCTCATCTATATCCATTCACAGGGTCTGTTGTCAGTGTTTGCAGTATGTCTAATCAAAGTGACAGCCAGAACAGGGAAGAGGAGCAGGCTCACATGAGTGAGGGCACTAGTCCCTCTAGCAGCTATGATGATGGCAGCAGGAGCACCCCAAGCAACCTACCTAAAGCTGCCACCAGGGCCAGAAAGAAGAGAACCCCCAAATCTGAGGATGAAGACTATGTGGCTATTGAGGATGAGGCCACTTCCAAGAAGAAGGTGCTCAAGAAAGAATATGGCTCAGCTACAGCCACTAAGCCTGGTATGAAGACCAAAGCACCTGCCAAAAGGATTCCCATGTCTAAAGCCAGAGCCTTCACTCAAGCATCTTTGGAAGCCGAACCCAAAGAGGCTGCTGCAGAAGGGAAGAAGAGGAAGGAAAGGGTCAAGAAGACCATGGCCAGGGTTGTTGGAAAGCCTTCCATGATGGAAGAGGAAGAGGAAGAGGTTCTTTGACCAAAGACCTAAAGCTCAGAAGCTTATGGGTGATGCCATCAGGTCAGGGGTTGCTTCATCAAAGCCCAAAGAAGCACCCAAGGCTGCCTCCAAGCTCAAGACTGCACCTAACAGGAGTACCAGGAACATCCCAGCTGCTGATAAGAACAAGGCCCAGTGCCTGAAACTGTTGCTGAAGAAGAAGATGATGAGTCACATGTCTTGAGAAAATTGAAGCCTAAAATTCCAGATCATAATGATGCCCATCCTGTAGCTGAGAACATGAAATCAGAAAGGATTCAGGATTGAGACTATGGAGAGAGTCAGATCCATATGCCACCAGGAGGAGAATTGCTGTAGACTACAGGTTCCACACAGAGGAACAGCAGGATTTCTATGAGACAGTGCTGCTGGACAAGAAGCCAATAGTGTGTGACATGAGATGGGTGAACTGGGAATACATCAAGGAGAATGAAGAACACTATCCTGGTGTGTATGTCAGCTTAAGCTTGTGGAGTGGCAGAGACTTTGTTGGGCGAAGCTCACAAAGTGGAATGATGAGCTAATAATACAATTCTACTCCACAGCACACTTCTATCCAGATGGCAAGATAGTATGGATGTCTGAAGGTACTAGGTACCAATCATCAATTTAGGAATGGGCTAATCTGATCAATGCACCTAAGGAGAAAGAGGATGACTTGGATGTCTATGCCAAGAAGAAGATGGATCACAACTCTATGGCACATATGTACAAGGAGATCCCAGATGCTGCAATTGAAACACACAAGTTTGGATCAGTACATTACCTTCTGTCAGGACTGCCAACCATCAACTGGATCCTCAGGCACACTCTCTTGCCCAAGTCAGGTGATCACAACATGATCAGAGGCCATGCAATAAATCTGCTACACTTATTTGATGTGCCACAAAAGTTCAAGGTCATGAGTCTTATAGTTGAAACTATCAAGAGGACATTGTGACCAAAAGAGAAGTTGTGGGTATGCCCCAGATCCGTGAGCTGAGTAACTCCAAGATGGGCAGCACATACTTGTTGGACAAGGATCACATGCCTATCTATCCAGATTTTGAAGACAACCAAGTGGTTATGGATGAAGATGAACCATCTTACGTGCAAGCACAAGCAAAGAAGGAGAAGGCAAGGACTGAGAAGGCTGCCAAGATGCCAACAATGGAAGAGGCATCTCAGTACTTTTTGAAGAGCAAACAGGATTAGCTTGGCTACTTGATTGCATCCACTCTGAGGATTGAGAAGGGGCTGGCCACCTTGACTCAAAACCAGGAGAGCCTGGAAAGGATCATGGAGCAGAAGTTCTATGACTTGTATGTGAAGGTAACTGATATCCACTCTGTTGTTGAGCAACTCCAAGATGATATGCAGGAGAGGAAGGGCAAGACAACCACTGAGGCATTTGCCAGAGTGCCTAGAGCTCAGAGGTCAGCTGTAGTGCCAGTGACAGACACCAGAGCCACTTCATCTGCACCAGCTACATCTTCAGTGCCACCAGCTCCAGCACCCACTCCACCAGCTCCGGCTGCATCAACTGATGCCTTCGTCCTTGGAGTCATGTCTACACCACCACCTGAAGATCAAGCCTGAGAGACGATTTAGTGCTATGCATTTTCTATGAACTTTTTGGTAACTTGTTGCCAAAGGGGGAGAAAAATGTATAGATCATAGTCTTCGAGAGAGAGCGTTGCTTTTTATTCTCTCTTGCTTTGGTGGTTGAACTTTATTTGCTTGATTGAGATACTTTCTGTCTGTGTGATACTTGGATGATCATGTGTTTGATCATATGCTACATTAATGCTTGTTGGATGACATTATCCTTTTATCTCTATATGATCATTCACTTTGCTTGGTGATGAGTGCATGTATTCTATTGTTATCATTTTGAGCGCTCCACCAAGATGTATGTGACATGGAAGAGTAACCCATGAGCCTAACTCTTTGTGCATTTGCAGTCCAAAGCAAATCTTAAACTATACACAAATTTAGGGGAGCTCTTGCTTATCACATACTTCTCAAAGCGACAATGTTTTTCACTCTTATTATCATTTGTCGAAGTTTTGATCTATATGTTGTCATCAATTACCAAAAGGGGAGATTGAAAGTGCAACTATCCCTAGGTGGTTTTGGTAATTCCTAACAACATATAGCTCATTGAGCTAACATTATTCCAAGATAAATATTTCAGGAAAAGCTCAATGAATGGCATGGCATGGATGAGAAAAGTGGACCCCTCAAAATACTAAGGATAAAAGGATTGGCTCAAGCTCAAAGCTCAAGACTCTACATTTTATGTTTTAGTGATCTAAGATCACATTGAGTCTATAGGAAAAGCCAATACTATCAAGGAGGGATGAGGTGTTGCTTAATGACGTTCTTGCTTCATAGTGCTTAGTGATATGCTCCAAAACCCTCAACTACTTTCCAACATCCACATATGACCTAAACCAAAAGTCAAACTCGGCCCCACCGATTCTTTCTATCCGGCGCCACGAGTTCAGATGTCATAGCCACTGCCACAAACCCTAGGCAAATCGGTCTCACCGATAGGGATCTTGGTCTCACTGAGATGGGATTGTAATCTCTCCGTTTCCCTTCGTAACGTTTCGGTACCACCAAGATGAGCGATCAGTCCCACTGAGATTGCAATGTAAACTGTCTGTTTCCCTTTTGTAACATTTCGGTCTCACCGAAATGAGCGAATTGGTCCCACCGAGTTTACCTGACCAACTCTCTGGTTAGCTTATTACCAAAATCGGTCTCACCGAGTTTGTGTAATCGGTCTCACCGAGATTATAATATGCCCTAACCCTAACCATATCGGTCCTACCGAGTTGCACGTCGGTCCCACCTAAAATCCTAACGGTCACTAGATTTGCTGAATCGGTCCGACGGAGTTTAACAATTCGGTCCCACCGAGTTTGGCAAGTTGTGTGTAACGGTTAGATTTTGTGTGGAGGCTATATATACCCCTCCACCCACTCCTCATTCATGGAGAGATCCATCAGAACGAACCTACACTTCCAACCTACATTTTCTGAGAGAGAACCACCTACACTTGTGTTGAGGCCAAGATATTCCATTCCTACCATATGAATCTTGATCTCTAGCCTTCCCCAAGTTGCTTTCCACTCAAATCTTATTTCCACCAAATCCAAATCCTGTGAGAGAGAGTTGAGTGTTGGGGAGACTATCATTTGAAGCACAAGAGCAAGGAGTTCATCATCAACACACCATTTGTTACTTCTTGGAGAGTGGTGTCTCCTAGATTGGCTAGGTGTCACTTGGGAGCCTCAGACAAGATTGTGGAGTTGAACCAAGGAGTTTCTAAGGGCAAGGAGATCGCCTACCGTGAAGATCTACCGCTAGTGAGGCAAGTCCTTCGTGGGCTGACGGCCATGGTGGGATTGACAAGGTTGCTTCTTCGTGGACCCTTTGTGGGTGGAGCCCTCCGTGGACTCGGCATGGCTGTTACCCTTCATGGGTTGAAGTCTCCATCAACGTGGATGTACGATAGCACCACCTATCAGAACCACGACAAAAACATATGTGTCTCCAATTGCGTTTGAATCCTCCAAACCCTTCCGTTTACATTCTCGCAAGTTGCATGCTTTACTTTCCGCTGCTCATATACTCTTTGCATGCTTGCTTGAATTGTGTTAAGATTGCTTGACTTGTGCTAAGTTAGCTGAAATCTGCCAAAGACTAAAATTGGGAAAAGGATAAGTTTTTATTTGGTCAAGTAGTCTAATCACCCCCCCCACCCCTCTACACATACTTTTGATCCTACACTTCCACAATGGGGTAGTCCTAGGGAACCTCGCAAATCTGAATTTAGAGAATTTCTTGCTAGTATAACTGTGGGGGAATCTAGAGACATAGCACAAGCTACCATAGGGAGCATTCACTTTCTTGCTATACATTATTTTGTTCTCTTTATAGGTAGGTGCATAAATGGTAAGGATGAAGCATGTCACATGTGTGTCCCTGATCTCATTATTCTTAGGATTGCTGTGTTAGGAGATAAATCTTATAATTTGGGAGCCATTGTTGCACGTAGGTTGCATGATAATAGATTTAATGGAGATTTCTTTGGTGGAATTTATGCAACCCGCTTAGCTGATTTTCTTGGTGTTGAAGGAAATATGCCCTAGAGGCAATAATAAAGTTATTATTTATTTCCTTATTTCATGATAAATGTTTATTATTCATGCTAGAATTGTATTAACCGGAAACATGATACATGTGTGAATACATAGACAAACATATAGTCACTAGTATGCCTCTACTTGACTAGCTCATTAATCAAAGATGGTTATGTTTCCTAACCATAGACATGTGTTGTCATTTGATTAACAGGATCACATCATTAGGAGAATGATGTGATTGACATGACCCATTCCGTTAGCCTAGCACTTGATCGTTTGGTATATTGCTATTGCTTTCTTCATGACTTATACATGTTCCTGTAACTATGAGATTATGCAACTCCTGCCACGGAGGAACACTTTGGGTGCTACCAAACGTCACAACGTAATCGGGTGATTATAAAGGAGTACTACAGGTGTCTCCAAAGGTACATGTTGGGTTGGCGTATTTGAGATTAGGTTTTGTCACTCCGATTGTCGGAGAGGTATCTCTGGGCCCTCTCGGTAATGCACATCACTATAAGCCTTGCAAGCAATGTAGCTAATGAGTTAGTTACGGAATGACGACACGGAACGAGTAAAGAGACTTGCGATAACGAGATTGAACTAGGTATTGGATACCGACGATCGAATCTCGGGCAAGTAACATACCGATGACAAAGGGAACAACGTATGTTGTTATGCGGTTTGACCGATAAAGATCTTCATAGAATATGTAGGAGCCAATATGGGCATCCAGGTTCCGCTATTGGTTATTGACCGAGAATAGTTCTAGGTCATGTCTACATAGTTCTCGAACCCGTAGGGTCCGCACGCTTAACGTTACGTTGGCATTTTTATTATGTTTTTATGTGTTTTGATGTACCGATGGAGTTCGGATTCCGGATGAGATCAGGGACATGACGAGGAGTCTCGAAATGGTCGAGACATAAAGATCGATATATTGGACGACTATATTCGGAGTTCGGAAAGGTTCCGAGTGATTCGGGTATTTTTGGGAGTACCGGAGAGTTACGGTATTCGTATTGGGCCTCTTTGGGCCATACGGGAAAGGAGAGAAAGGGCAAAGATCGGCCGCACCCTCCCTTGGACTAGTCCGAATTGGACTAGGGAGGGAGGCGCACCCTTCCTTCCTTCTCCTTCTCTCTTCCCTTTCCTTCTCTCCTACTCCTACTACATGGAAGGGTTCCTAGTTGGACTAGAAAGGGGGAATCCTACTCCCGGGGAGTAGGACTCCCCTAGGGCGCCCATAGAGAGGGCCGCCCTCCTCTCCTCCACTCCTTTATATCACGGGGCAGGGGCACCCCATGAACACACAAGTTGATCTACGGATCGTTCCTTAGCCGTGTCGGTGCCCCTCCACCATATTCCACCTCGGTCATATCGTCATGGAGTTTAGGCGAAGCCTGCGCCGGTAGAGCATCATCATTGTCATCACGCCGTCAGGTCGACGGAACTCATCCCCGACACTTTGCTTTGGATCGGAGTCCGGGATCGTCATCGAGCTGAACGTGTGCTGAACTCGGAGGTGCCGTACGTTCGGTACTTGGATCGGTCGGATCGTGAAGACGTACGACTACATCAACCGCGTTGTCATAACTCTTCCGCTTACGGTCTACGAGGGTACTTGGATAATACTCTCCCCTCTCGTTGCTATGCCATCACCATGATCTTGCGTGTGCGTAGGAATTTTTTTGAAATTACTACGTTCCCTAACAGTGGCATCCGAGCCAGATTTTATGCGTAGATGTCATATGCACGAGTAGAACACAAGTGAGTTGTGGGCGATACAAGTCATACTGCTTACCAGCATGTCATACTTTGGTTCGGCGGTATTGTGAGATGAAGCGGCCCGACCGACATTACGCAGACGCTTACGCGAGACAGGTTTCACCGCTGCGAGCACTCGTTGCTTAAAGGTGACCGGGCGGTGTACATCTCTCTCACTTTAGTTGAACCAAGTGTGGCTACGCCCGTCCTTGCGAAGGTTAAAACAGCACCAACTTGACAAACTATCGTTGTGGTTTTGATGCGTAGGTAAGAACGGTTCTTGCTCAGCCCGTAGCAGCCACGTAAAAATTGCAACAACAAAGTAGAGGACGTCTAACTTGTTTTTGCAGGGCATGTTGTGATGTGATATGGTCAAGACGTGATGAGATATAAGTTGTTGTATGAGATGATCATGTTTTGTTGAAGTTATCGGCAATCGGCGGAAGCCCTATGGTTGTCTCTTTGTTTGATAAGATGCTAGTGCAAAATAATTTCTTTAGTTTATCGCTATACGATAGCAATAGTTGCTATTGCAATGGTTGGCGAGTCGACATTGTGACGACTCATTGATATAGTTCAAGATGTTGAAGATCATGGTGTCGTGCGGTGACGATAGAGATCATGACAAGATTTTGAGATGGAGATCACAAGCACAAGATGATGATGGCCATATCATATCACTTATATTGATTGCATGTGATGTTTATCTTTTATACATCTTATTTTGCTTTGATTGACGGTAGCATTTTAAGATGATCTCTCACAAAATTATCAAGAAGTGTTCTCCACGAGTATGCACCGTTGCGAAAGTTCTTCGTCTTTGAGACACCACGCGTGATGATCGGGTGTGATAGGCTCTACGTTCAAATACAACGGGTGCAAAACAGTTGCACACGCCGAATACTCGAGTTAAACTTGACGAGCCTAGCATATAACAGATATGGCCTCGGAACACGGAGACCGAAAGGTCGGCGTGAATCATATAGTAGATATGATCAACATATTGATGTTCATCGTTGAAACTACTCCATCTCACGTGACGATCGGACATGGTGTAGTTGATATGGATCACGTAATCACTTAGAGGATTAGAGGGATGTCTATCTAAGTGGGAGTTCTTAAGTAATATAATTAATTGAACTTAAATTTATCATGAACTTAGTCCTGGTAGTATTTTGCAAATTATGTTGTTGATCAATAGCTCGCGTTGTTACTTTCATATGTTTATATGTTCCTAGAGAAAATTGTGTTGAAAGATGTTAGTAGCAATGATGCGGACTTGGTCCGTGATCTGAGGTTTATCCTCATTGCTGCACAGAAGAATTATGTCCTTAATGCACCGCTAGGTGACAGACCTATTGCAGAGAGCAAAAGCGGGCGTTATGAGCGTTTGGCTAGCTCAATATGATGACTACTTGATAGTTTAGTGCACCATACTTAACGGCTTAGAATCGGGACTTCAAAGATGTTTTGAACGTCATGGACCATATGAGATGTTCCAGGAGTTGAAGTTAATATTTCAAGCAAATACCGAGTTGAGAGATATGAAGTCTCCAACAAGTTCTATGGCTAAAAGATGGAGGAGAATCGCTCAACTAGTGAGCATGTGCTCAGATTTTCTGGGTACTACAATCGCTTGAATCAAGTGGGAGTTAATCTTCCAGATAAGATAGTGATTGACAGAGTTCTCTAGTCACCATCACCAAGTTAGTAGAACTTTGTGATGAACTACAGTTTGCAAGGGATGACGAAAACGATTCCCGAGCTCTTCGTGATGTTGAAATCGACGAAGGTAGAAATCAAGAAAAAGCATCAAGTGTTGATGGTTGACAAGATCACTAGTTTCAAGAAAAGGGCAAAGGGAAAGAAAGGGAAACTTCAAGTAGAATGACAAGCAAGTTGTCACTCCCGCGAAGAAGCCCAAAGCTGGACCAAAGCCTGAAACTGAATGATTATACTGCAAAGGAAATGGTCACTGGAAGTGGAAATGCCACTGAATATTTGGTGGATAAGAAGGATGGCAAAGTGAACAAGGGTATATTAGATATACAGGTTATTGATGTGTACCTTACTAGTGTTTATAGTAGCCCCGAGTATTTGATACTTGTTAGGTTGCTAAATATTAGTAACTCAAACAGGAGTTCTGAATAAACAGAGACTAGTTGAAGGGGAAGTGACGATGAGTGTTGGAAGTAGTTCCAAGATTGATATGATCATCATCGCACACTCCCTATACTTTCGGGATTAGTGTTGAACTTAAATAAATGTTATTTGGCATTTGCGTTGAGCATGAATATGATTTAATCATGTTTATTGCAATACGGTTATTCATGTAAGTTAGAGAATAATTATTGTTCTATTTACATGAATAAAACCTTCTATGGTCATACACCCAATGAAAATGGTTTGTTGGATCTCGATCGTGTGATACACATATTCATAATCTTGAAACCAAAAGATGTAAAGTTAATAATGATAGTGCAACTTATTTGTGGCACTGCCGTTTAGGTCATATTGGTGTAAAGCGCATGAAGAAACTCCATAAAGATGGATCTTCAGAATCACTTGGTTATGAATCATTTGATGCTTGCGAACCGTGCCTTTTGGGCAAGATGACTAAAGCTCCGTTCTCCGGAACAATGGAACGAGCTACTGACTTGTTGGAAATAATACATACCGATGTATGCGATCCAATGAGTGTTGATGCTCGTGACAAGTATCATTATTTTCTGACCTTCATAGATGATTTGAGCAGATATGCATATATCCACTTGATGAAACATAAGTCTGAAATAGTTGAAAAGTTCAAAGAATTTCAGAGTGAAGTGGAAAATCATCGTAACAAGAAAATAAAGTTTCTACGATCTGATCGTGGAGATGAATGTTTGAGTTACGAGTTTGGTCTTCATTTGAAACAATGTGAAATAGTTTCGCAACTCACGCCATATGGAACACCACGGCATAATGGTGTGTCCGAAAGTCGTGACCGCACTTTATTGGACATGGTGCGATCTATGATGTCTCTTATCGGTTTACCACTATCATTTTGGGGTTATGTATTAGAGACAGCTGCATTCACGTTTAATAGGGCACCATCTAAATCCGTTGAGGCGACACCGTATGAACTATGGTTTAACAATAAACCTAAGTGTCGTTTCTTAAAGTTTGGAGTTGTGATGCTTATGTGAAAAAGTTTTCACCTGATAAGCTCGAACCCAAATCGGAGAAGTGCGTCTTCATAGAATACCCAAAGGTAACTATTGCGTACACCTTCTATCACAGATCTGAAGGCAAGATTTTCGTTTCTAAATTCGGATCCTTTCTAGAGAAAGAGTTTCTCTCGAAAGAAGTGAGTGGGAGGAAAGTAGAACTTGATCAGATAACTGTATCTGCTCCCTTATTGAGAAGTAGTTCATCACAAGAACCGGTTCCTGTGACAACTACACCAATTAGTGAGGAAACTAATGATATTGATCATGAAACTTCAGATCAAGTTTCTACTGAACTCCGTAGGTCAACCAGAGAAAGATCCTCACCAGAGTGGTACGGTAATCCTATTCTGGAAGTCATGTTACTTGACAATGGCGAACCTACGAACTATGAGGAAGCGATGATGAGCCCAGATTCCGCAAAATGGCTAGAAGCCATGAAATCTGAGATAGGATCCATGTATGAGAACAAAGTATGGACTTTGATTGACTTGCTCGATGATCAGCAAGCCATGTTAAATAAATGGATCTTCAAGAGGAAGACGGACACTGATAGTAGTGTTACTATCTACAAAGCTCGACTTGTCACAAAAAGGTTTTCGACAAGTTCAAGGTGTTGACTACAAAGAGATTTTCTCAACTGTAGCGATGCTTAAGTCTGTCCGAATCATGTTAGCAATTCCTGCATTTTATGATTATGAAATTTGGCAAATGGATGTCAAAACTGCATTCTTGAATGGATTTCTAGAAGAAGAGTTGTATATGATGCAACCGTAAGGTTTTGTTGATCCAAAAGGGCTAACAAAGTGTGCAAGCTCCAAATGATCAATTTATGGACTGGTGCAAGCATCTCGGAGTTGGAATACACGCTTTGATAAGTTGATCAAAGCATATAGTTTTATCTGAGACTTGCGGTGAAGCCTGTATTTACAATAAAGTGAGTGGGAGCACTACCGCCTTTTTAATAAATATATGTGAGTAACATATTGTTGATCAGAAATGATGTATAATTTTTCTGGAAAGCATAAACGAGTATTTGAAAGGAGTTCTTTAAAAGAAAGACCTCAGTAAAAACTACTTACATATTGAGCATCAAGATCTGTTGAGATAGATCAAGACGCTTGATAAGTTTTTCAATAAGTACATACCTTGTCAAGATTTTGAAGTAGTTCAAAATGGAACAGTCAAACAAAAGTTCTTGCCTGTGTTGCAAAGGTGTGAAATTGAGTAAGACTCAAATCCCGACCACGGCAGAAAATAGAAAAGAGAATGAAAGTCATTCCCTATGCCTCACCATAGTTTCTATAAAGTATGATATGCTTTGTACCAGACCTTTTTTATACCTTGCTATGAATTTGGCAATGGATTACAATTTTGATCTAGGAGTAGATCACTGGACATTGGTCAAGAACATCCTTAGTGAGGACTAAGGAAATATTTCTCGATTATGGAGGTGATAAAAGAGCCCGTCGTAAAGAGTTACATCGATGCAAGCTTTTTACACTGATCCAGATGACTCTAAGTCTCTATCTGGATACATATTGAAAGTGGGAGCAATTAGCTAGAGTAGCTCAAATGCGAGCATTGTAGACATAGAATATTTGCAAAATACATACGGCTCTGAATGTGATGTAGACCCGTTGACTAAGCTTCTCTCACGAGCAAAACATGATCATACCTTAGTACTCTTTGGGTGTTAATCACATAGCGATGTGAACTAGATTATTGACTCTAGTAAACCCTTTGGGTGTTGGTCACATGATGATGTGAACTATGGGTGTTAATCACATACAGATGTGAATATTAGTGTTGAATCACATGATGATGTGAACTAGATTATTGACTCTAGTGCAAGTGGGAGACTAAAGGAAATATGCCCTAGAGGCAATAACAAAGTTATTATTTATTTCCTTATTTCATGATAAATGTTTATTATTCATGCTAGAATTGTATTAACCGGAAACATGATACATGTGTGAATACATAGACAAACATATAGTCACTAGTATGCCTCTACTTGACTAGCTCATTAATCAAAGATGGTTATGTTTCCTAACCATAGACATGTGTTGTCATTTGATTAACGGGATCACATCATTAGGAGAATGATGTGATTGACATGACCCATTCCGTTAGCCTAGCACTTGATCGCTTTGGTATATTGCTATTGCTTTCTTCATGACTTATACATGTTCCTGTAACTTTGAGATTATGCAACTCCGTTTACCGGAGGAACACTTTGGTGCTACCAAACGTCACAACGTAATCGGGTGATTATAAAGGAGTACTACAGGTGTCTCCAAAGGTACATGTTGGGTTGGCGTATTTCGAGATTAGGTTTTGTCACTCCGATTGTCGGAAAGGTATCTCTGGGCCCTCTCGGTAATGCACATCACTATAAGCCTTGCAAGCAATGTAGCTAATGAGTTGAATTACTGGAATGGCGCATTACGGAGCAGTAAAGAGACTTGCCGGTAACGAGATTGAACTAGGTATTGGATACCAACGATCGAATCTCGGGCAAGTAACATACCGATGACAAAGGGAACAACGTATGTTGTTATGCGGTTCGACCGATAAAGATCTTCATAGAATATGTAGGAGCCAATATGGGCATCCAGGTTCCGCTATTGGTTATTGACCAAGAATAGTTCTAGGTCATGTCTACATAGTTCTCGAACCCGTAGGGTCCGCACGCTTAACGTTACGATGACAGTTTTATTATGAGTTTATGAGTTTTGATGTACCGAAGGAGTTCGGAGTCCCGGATGAGATCGGGGACATGACGAGGAGTCTCGAAATGGTCAAGACATAAAGATCGATATATTGGACGACTATATTCGGAGTTCGGAAAGGTTCCGAGTGATTCGGGTATTTTTGGGAGTACCGGAGAGTTACGGAATTCGTATTGGGCCTCTTTGGGCCATACGGGAAAGGAGAGAAAGGGCAAAGAGTGGCCGCACCCTCCCTTGGACTAGTCCGAATTGGACTAGGAGGGGGGCACCCTTCCTTCCTTCTCCTTCTCTCTTCCTTTTCCTTCTCTCCTACTCCTACTACATGGAAGGGTTCCTAGTTGGACTAGGAAAGGGGGAATCCTACTCCCGGTGGGAGTAGGACTCCCTAGGGCGCCACATAGAGAGGGCCGCCCTCCTCTCCTCCACTCCTTTATATCACGGGGCAGGGGGCACCCCATGAACACACAAGTTGATCTACGGATCGTTCCTTAGCCGTGTGCGGTGCCCCTCCACCATATTCCACCTCGGTCATATCGTCGCGGAGTTTAGGCGAAGCCTCGCTACCGGTAGAGCATCATCATTGTCACCACGCCGTCAGGCCGACGGAACTCATCCCCAACACTTTGCTGGATCGGAGTCCGGGATCGCCATCGAGCTGAATGTGTGCTGAACTCGGAGGTGCCGCACGTTCGGTACTTGGATCGGTCGGATCGTGAAGACGACGACTACATCAACCGCGTTGTCATAACGCTTCCGCCACGGTCTCACGAGGGTACGTGGACAATACTCTCCCCTCTCGTTGCTATGCCATCACCATGATCTTGCGTGTGCGTAGGAATTTTTTTGAAATTACTACGTTCCCTAACAGGTGTAACCATACGCGATGATGATATTGAATTACCTCCTACTTATCTAGACTTTAATGCTATGGTTCACCATCAGGTTGTCGAGAGGAATGAACCACCTCTCTAGTACCGACTAATCTTTGACAGGCGCCACGCCGTCAATATTGTTCTCCTTGCCCCTACTATCTTTGACTTTCAGGCAAAGGAGAGACATTTTATAACCCGGGAGGAGGCAAATGAGTACGAAAGGAGGACGAGGGCAGCTCGCCTCCAAGTTGCAGCCCACGATGCAATAGCCGTTGCATCTCAGTATGACCCCAACTACAACTATGGATATCCGCCAGGCCATCCGTGGCAATAAACCAACTTAGGCCAAAAGCCTAAGCTTGGGGGAGTACGTATTTCCCACCGACATTACATTTATGTTCACACACACTCATTGCTAGATGTCGGTGCTCATACTCTTTCATTGTATTATCCATGCTAGTTTATTTTCTTTTTTATGCTTTCTTCTTGTGTGTTTGATAAAACTTAAGAAAAACCAAAAAAAATAGTAATAGCTTTAGTTAGTTTACTTTTCTTGTTGTAGTAAGTATTAGTTAAAAAGAAAATCCAAAAAGATTTTTTGTTCTTCTTTTGCTCGTTGGGAGCTTTCTCGTGTAAATAGTTTTATTTCTTTTCTTTTCTTTGGGGGTCGATAGGAGAAGACCATGATTAAATTGTTGAAGTGGCTCTTATATGCATTAATGTTGATTTAACCAAGAGCCCATATCGCGTTGTCTTCTCCTGTTTATTGCGCTCACAGATTCCAGCTTAGTCCAATGCACGTGCACTATTATTATTATTCACATCATTCGGTCGTGCAAGTGAAAGGCAATTATGACGATATCTGATGGACTGACTGAGATGAGAAAAGCTGGTATGAACTCGACCTCTCTTGTTTTTGTAAATATGATTAGTTCATCGTTCCTGATTCAGCCTATTATGAATAAACATGTTTGCAATGACAATTAGAGATTATAGTTGCTTATGCCATGCTTGATTAGCTATGAGTTATAATGGCTTACCTTGCGTGCCAGCATGCTATTAAAATGGTTGTGATGTGGTATAGAGGGGTGGTATCCTCCTTTGTTTAAGTGACTCGACTTGGCACATGTTCACACATGTAGTTGAAACAAATCAACATAGCCTTCACGATATTTATGTTCATGGTGGATTATATCCTACTCATGCTTGCACTCAATGTTTATTAATTTTAATGCATGTTCATGACTGTTGTCGCTCTCTAGTTGGTCGCTTCCCAGTCTTTTTCTAGCCTTCACTTGTACTAAGCGGGAATACTGCTTGTGCATACAATCCCTTAAACCCCAAAGTTATGTCATATGAGTCCACCATACCTACCTACATGCGGTATCTACCTGCCGTTCCAAGTAAATTTGTATGTGCCAAACTCCAAACCTTCAAACGAAATTATGTTTTGTATGCTCGAATAGCTCATGTATCAACTAGGGTTGTCCTTATCTTCCATGTTAGGCGGGTTATTCTCAAGAGGAGTGGAGTCCGCTCCTCACTCACGAGAAAATGGCTGGTCAACGGGATGCCCTGTCCCATGCTTTATGCAAACTAAATCAAAATAATTGCAAACAAAACTCCCCATGGGACTGTTGTTAGTTGGAGGCACTCGTTGTTTCGAGCAAGCCATGGATTGATGCTTGTTGGTGGAGGGGGAGTATAAACTTTACCATTCTGTTTGGGAACCTCCTATAATGTGTGTAGCATGGAAGATATCGCCATCTCTTGGTTGTTATGTTGACAATGAAAGTATGCCGCTCAAAATATTATTTATCTCTGCTTTAAAATCGAGCTTTGGCACCTCTACAAATCCCTGCTTCCCTCTACGAAGGGCCTATCTATTTACTTTTATGTTGAGTCATCACCCTCTTATTAAAAAGCACCAGCTGGAGAGCACCACTGTCATTTGCATCCATTACAATTAATTTATATTGGGTATGACTATGACTGGATCTCTTTTACCATGAATTACAATGTTTAGTCAGTCCTTGATCTTTAAAGGTGCTCTGCATTTATGTTTTGCGGTCTCAAAAAGGGCTAGCGAGATAACATCTTGTTATATCATATCATGATTGTCTTGAGAAAGTGTTGTCATCCGAGATTTATTATTATCGCTCGCTAGTTGATTATGCCATTGACATGAGTAAACATGAGACCTAAATGTTATTGTGAATATGGTTAGTTATAATCTTTGCTGAAAACTTGAATGCTGGCTTTACATATTTACAACAACAAGAGCAAACAGAGTTTGTAAAAGTTTTTATTTATCACTTTCAAATTATCAACTGAATTGCTTGAGGACAAGCAAAGGTTTAAGCTTGGGGGAGTTGATACGTCTCCGTCGTATCTACTTTTCCAAACACTTTTTCCCTTGTTTTGGACTCTAGCTTGCATGATTTGAACGGAACTAACCCGATCGACGCTGTTTTCAAAGAGAATTGCCATGGTGTTATTTATGTGCGTAAACAAAAGTTCTCGGAATGACCTGAAACTCCACGGAAATTATTTTTGGAAAATATTAAAAATCTTTGGAAGAAGAATCCACGTGGGGCCACCACTGTCCACGAGGGCGGGGCGCGCCCCTGCCTCATGGGCCCCCGACGCTCCAATCGACCTCAACTCCAACTCCATATATTCGTGTTCGGGAGAAAAAATCAGAGAGAAGGATTCATCGCGTTTTACGACACGGAGCCGCCGCCAAGCCCTAAACTCTCTCTTGAGTGCCGATCCGAGTCCTTCGGGCTCAAGAGTGGAATCCGTCACCATCGTCATCATCAACCATCCTCCATCACCAATTTCATGATGCTCACCGCCAGGCGTGAGTAATTCCATCGTAGGGATTGCTTGGACGGTGATGGGTTGGATGAGATCTATCATGTAATCGAGTTAGTTTTGTTAGGGTTTGATCCTAGTATCCACTATGTTACGAGATTGACGTTGCTATGACTTTGCTATGCTTAATGCTTGTCACTAGGGCCCGAGTGCCATGATTTCAGATCTGAACCTATTATGTTTTCATCAATATATGTGAGTTCTTGATCCTATCTTGCAAGTCTATAGTCACCTACTATGTGTTATTATCCGGCAACCCCAAAGTGACAATAATCGGGACCACTCCCGGTGATGACCGTAGTTTGAGGAGTTCATGTATTCACTATGTGTTAATGCTTTGGTCCAGTACTCTATTAAAAGGAGGCCTTAATATCCCTTAGTTTCCAGTAGGACCCCGCTGCCATGGGAGGTAGGACAAAAGATGTCATGCAAGTTCTTTTTCATAAGCACGTATGACTATATCGGAATACATGCCTACATTACATTGATGAATTGGAGCTAGTTCTGTGTCACCCTATGTTATGACTGTTACATGATGAACCGCATCCGGCATAATTCTCCATCACCGATCCAATGCCTACGAAGCTTTTCACATATTGTTCTTCGCTTATTTACTTTTCTCATATACTGTTACAATCACTACAAAAGCCAAAAATATTACTTTTGCTATCATATCAAGTTACTTCCATATTACTTTGCTACTAAATACTTTGCTGCAGATACTAAGTTATCCAGGTGTGGTTGAATTGACAACTCAACTGCTAATACTTGAGAATATTCTTTGGCTCCCCTTGAGTCAAATCAATAAATTTGGGTTGAATACTCTACCCTCGAAAACGGTTGCGATCCCCTATACTTGTGGGTTATCAATACTACTTGTGCTTCCAAACATTCCTTAACGCAGTTTTGCCATGAGAGTCCACCATACCTACCTATGGATTGAGTAAGATCCTTCAAGTAAGTTGTCATCGGTGCATGCAATAAAAAATGCTCCTTAAATATGTATGATCTATTAGTGCGAAGAAAATAAGCTTTATACGAACTTGTGATAGGGAAGAAATAAAAGCAACGGACTGCATAATAAAGGTCTTTATCACAAGCGGCAATATAAAGTGACGTTCTTTTGCATTAAGATTTTGTGCATCCAACCATAAAAGCGCATGACAACCTCTGCTTCCCTCTGCGAAGGGCCTATCTTTTACTTTCATCTTCTACCCTTATACAAGAGTCAAGGTGATCATCACCTTTCCTTTTTACACTTTTTCCTTTGGCAAGCACCTTGTGTTGGAGCGATCCGGATATATATATATATATATCCACTTGGATGTAGGTTTTCATAAATTATTGTTGTTGACATTACCTTGAGGTAAAAGGTTGGGAGGCAAAAGTATGAGCCCCTATCTTTCTCTGTGTCTGATTAAAACTTTGAATCCATAAATGTCACATGAGTGTTAGCAATTGTGAAAGATTAAATGATAGTTGAGTATGTGGAGTTTGCTGAATCAAAGCACTTACATAGACCCTTCCCGAAAATAAGATGAATTGCAATTGTTTGATGACTAAGAGCACGGTTTGTTAGTTTTCAAGAAAGTTTATGATCTATACTTTAACATGTGAATAGCTTGTTACTTGATCATGAGAAGTTTCATGAGTTGAGCTACTGTTATGATATATAATGGTGCTAGAAAAAGTGATTGGAACTATCATTGATCAAACTTATGCACTTGCTAGCATTCACACTTCATAAATTATTTCTTTTATCATTTACCTACTCGAGGACGAGCAGGCATTAAGCTTGGGGATGCTGATACGTCTCCAACGTATCTATAATTTATGAAGTATTCATGCCATGTTTACAATAGTTTTATATGATTTTGGTATGATTTGATTAGAACTAACCCGGACTGACGCTATTTTCAGCAGAACTACCGTGGTGTTGTTTTTGTGCAGAAATAAAAGTTCTCGGAATGCGATGAAAATCAATGGAGAATTTTTCTGGAAAATATATAAAATACTAGAACGAAGAGTTACCGGAGGGGAGGCCTGTGGGCCCCACGAGGGTGGAGGGCACGCCCACCCCCCTAGGGCACGCCTGCGGCCTCGTGGACTTCCGTGGGGCCCCACGACTTGTTCTCAACGCCAACCTCTCCTTTAAATACCCAAACCTCCAAAAATAACCTAGATCGGAAGTTCCGCCACGCAAGCCTCTCAGAGCCATGAGAAATCAATCTAGGCCCTCTCCGGCAACTCACGAGGGGGGGGCCATCATCACCGGAGGCCATGGGGAAGGATCCCGGAGGGGCCATCATCACCATGAAGGCCAAGATCCAGAGGGAGAACCTCTCCCCATCTAGGGGGGAGGCCATGGAGGAGGAAGCACAAGGGGGAGAACCTCTCCTCCTCTCTCTCGGTGGCGTCGGAGTGCCATCGGGAGGGGAATCATCGCCACGGTGATCGTCTTCCTCAACATCACCATCCTCATCTCTTTTACGCGGTCCACTCCCCCGCACCCCGCTGTAATCCCTACTTGCATGGTGCTTTATGCCACATATTATGATCCAATGATGTGTTGCCATCCTATGATGTTTTGAGTAGATATCCTTTGTCTTTGGGTTGATTGATGATCTATATTAGTATGAGTTGCATGTTTTATTTTGGTGATGTCCTATTGTGCCCTCCATGTCGCGCAAGCATGAGGGATTCCCGTTGTAGGGTGTTGCAATATGTTCATGATTCACTTATAGTGGGTTGCTTGAGTGAAAGAAGCATAAACCCGAGTAAGAGGGTTGTTGCTTTTGGGATAAAGGGGACTTGATATGTTAATGCTATGGTTGGGTTTTACCTTAATGATCTTTAGTAGTTACGGATGCTTGCTAGAGTTCCAATCAAAAGTGCATATGATCCAAGAAGAGAAAGTATGTTAGCTTATGCCTCTCCCTCATATGAAATTGCAATGACGACTACCGGTCTTGTTAACAAATGCCTAGGATAATTCCGCACACCGACCCACCATTATTCCACACTCGCTATTTATAATATTTTGTAATATATTCTAACTTTATGATAACAGCACCTATTTTATGGTTTAGCTCTCCGTTATCATGCAAAGTTATCCTCTTCATACCCACAACGTAGTTTTATTTCTCGTTTCTAGTTGGAAGCAAACGTCCGGTGTAATGAGAGTCGTATCAAGGCGATAGGACTTGAGAGAATATTGATCTTACCTTTAGCTCCTTGTGGGTTCGACACTTCATACTTATCCACCTTTGGGAATTGCTATGATGATTCCCTACACTTGGGGATTATCAGTAGCTAATGCACCGCGCCTAAAAGTTTTGGGATTACTATTTGGTTTTTGTAACGTGACTAATGCACCAGTACGGAGGGAGTACAATAGTAGTCTTTGATTGCAATTTTTTGTTGGTAGCTTACCAAGCTGAGCGCTCGGTGAGTACAATAGTAGTCTGATTGATGAGACTTCAGATTTGAGCCATCTACCGGAAGGAATAAAACAATACACCATGTATTTATTTACAGAGGGAGTAGTGTATTTTTTTGTGACATGCATTACTAGATATTGCTAGTCAAATACTAAATCCAGACGGACGTGGTAGTACCACTAAATCCAGATGGTGGTGCTAGTACTAGTAGTAGTACTACCAATGTAGTAGTACTGTACTACCCGTTGGTCAAATTATTACGTGCTGCTCCTCACAGTGAAGTGACAAGACACTACACCAAAGATGACACCTGAGTTTAGGCGCTGTGTTCGGCATACCAAAGTCAGCCTCACCGTCTGCAGTCACTATCATCATGGCTATAGAGCTAGCCTACTTACAACTAGCCGTGTTCGACATAATTGTTAGGGATCGTAGCAGAAATTTAAAATTTTCTACGCATCACCAAGATCAATCTATGGAGTCATCTAGCAACGAGAGAGAGAGGAGTGCATCTACATACCCTTGTAGATCGCGAGCGGAAGCGTTCAAGAGAACGGGGTTGATGGAGTCGTACTCGTCGTGATCCAAATCACCGATGATCCTAGCGTCGAACGGATGGCACCTCCACGTTCAACACACGTATGGTTGGGGAAGACGTCTCCTCCTTCTTGATCCAGCAAGGGGGAGGAGAGGTTGATGGAGATCCATCAGCACGACGGCGTGGTGGTGGAAGCAGCGGGGATCTCGGCAGGGCTTCGCCAAGCTCAATGAGAGGGAGAGGTGTTACGGGGAGAGGGAGGCGCCAGGGCTTGGGTGCGCAGCCCTCCCTCCCCTCTATATAGGGGCCTGGGCGCCGGCCCCCTAGAGATCCAATCTCAAGGGGGGGGCGGCCAAGGGGGGGGGGGATTTGCCCCCCAAGTCAGGTGGGGCGCCCCCACCCCCAGGTTTTCCAACCCTAGGCGCAGGGGGAGGCCCATGGGGGGCGCACCAGCCCACCAGGGGCTGGTTCTCTTCCCACTTAATCCCACGGGGCCCTCCGGGATAGGTGGCCCCACCCGATGGACCCCCGGGACCCTTCCGATGGTCCCGATACAATATCGGTGACCCCCGAAACTTTCCCGGTGGCCGAAACTGGAGTTCCTATATACAAATCTTTACATCCAGACCATTCCGGAACTCCTCGTGACGTCCGGGATCTCATCCGGGACTCCGAACAACTTTCGGGTTACCGCATACTAATATCTCTACAACCCTAGCGTCACCGAACCTTAAGTGTGTAGACCCTACGGGTTCGGAGACACGCAGACATGACCGAGACGACTCTGGGTCAATAACCAACAGCGGGATCTGGATACCCATGTTGTCTCCCACATGCTCCTCGATGATCTCATCGGATGAACCACGATGTCGAAGATTCAATCAATCCCGTATACAATTCCCTTTGTCAATCGGTACATTACTTGCCCGAGATTCGATCGTCGGTATCCCAATACCTCGTTCAATCTTGTTACTGGCAAGTCACTTTACTCGTTCCATAATGCTTGATCCCATGACCAAATCCTTGGTCACATTGAGCTCATTATGATGATGCATTACCGAGTGGGCCCAGAGATACCTCTCCGTCATACGGAGTGACAAATCCCAGTCTCGATCCGTACAACCCAATGGACACTTTCGGAGATACCGTAGTGTATCTTTATAGCCACCCGATTCGTTGTGCCAGGACGCTTTGGTACACCCAAAGCACTCCTACGGTATCCCGGAGTTGCACGATCTCATGGTCTAAGGAAATGATACTTGACATTAGAAAATCTCTAGCGCATTTAACTACACGATCTTGTGCTATGCTTAGGATTGTCTTGTCCATCACATCATTCTCCCAATGATGTGATCCCGTTATCAATGACATCAAATGTCCATGGTCGTGAAACCGTAACCATCCATTGATCAACGAGCTAGTCAACTAGAGGCTCACTAGGGACATGTTGTGGTCTATGTATTCACACATGTATTACGATTTCCGGATAACACAATTATAGCATGAACAATAGACAATTATCATGAACAAGGAAATATAATAATCATTTTATTATTGCCTTTAGGGAATATTTCCAACAATAATTTCCCATGCGTAGATGCCCGTGCATTGCACGGAACACCAAGATTGGGGGTGGACGGCGCCGGCAGCGACCATCACGCCAGATTTTTCCATGGCCTTCTAGATGTGGTGGGGAGGAAATAAGGTTGATTATGAGAGACAAGGAGTTGTTTGTAAATAGGGAACAAGTGTGGGCATCTTTATGCAAAACTGCAAAAGTTTGGTTTGTATGCGGCAGATCTAGATCCGACGGCTATTGGTGAAAGATGGCAGGCACAACATCCTCACCAACTCAGGACATCTTTGATTCGCAGGATTTCAAAAACGCGGGAATAGGACACGACAATATTACAAGTTTCAAACTGATATTACAAATGTTAGGAGTAATGCTACACCTACAAAGAGGGAATTACTAGGAAGTTTACGTAAGAACTTTTGTTACTTTAGGTGGATGCAGCATTATCGTACAAACTAAAATCCACCGCCCTGACAAGTCACTAATGGGAAAATAAATTTTTGAGTCTCTGGCCACTTGATGTTTCAAAAACAAATTCAGCTTCTGCGGAGACTTTGTCATTTAGGCTAAGACGCTTGTGGTGATCAGCACGCCATTCATTGCTGTGCCAGAAAATTCCAAACCTCATTACCTTGAGCACACTTGCCTCCAGAACAAAGAACCTGGACAATTTAATCTCAGATGTGTTGCCTCGGTAGTCGATCAAATCAATTTCTGCAAGATGGAGATCAAGGCCTTCGATGAAATTGTTATAGTGCAGCACATTTTTCACTTTCAGGTCTTTTTTATCTGCAAAAGAAGAGAACATATTAGAGCAGCTGGCTGTATAAGATTGCTATGTCATCAAGAGGTACCAATATCATTCGCTCATACGATAGGGTTGGCTGGCTAGTGATATTTTTCACTCTCTCTCTCTCTCTCTCTCTCTCTCTCTCTCTCTCTTTCCTCTCATTTAACTAGGAGCACGTGAAGAGCTTGGGCATTTGTTGCCTTCCACTATGTGGTCGGTGCCATATTTCTCAAAAGTATACCGCATAATACACATCGATGTCAAATCGAAAGATTTTGGCACCGCTCTAGCGATGTGAGAGAGTTGGCACTGCTATGCATACATAGCCACATTTATAAACAAATCAATCAAACCAACTACACCAGCCTCTCACTCTCCCAAATAAGCGTTTTTTATTGCCTCAGTCCTCTCCCTCTCCCACGCAAGTGTTTTTTCATTGCGTGGGTTAATTTGGCACCGGAGAAAAGTAGGTGATCCAGATTGGGGCACCAGGTGAGCAATGGAGGGGCATCGATGCCAAATGCATCACAAGTGAATTTGGCACGTGTTTTGGCCTACATAGTGGAGGGCCATTATAGCCCACTTTTGCACTACCTCGTATTTAGTGTAAAATTTTGACCATAGATTTACCTAAGAAAATGCCAATGCATGTCACCAAAAATTATACCATTTGAAATTATGTTCAAATACGAATCCAACGATATAATTTTTAGTGACATGCATTAACATTTGTCAGTTAAATCTATGGTCAAATTTTGATACTACAAAATAGGAAGAGTAAACCAGGACGGAGGTAGTACTTGCTCTTAGGGTAACCATAGAGTTACTAGTCTAAGTTACTTGCCACTATGACTAGCCTAGGCTACTATAGTAGTACAACAACAAAATGATGCAGGTGATCACGTGAGAAAAATACTAAAAACATGTCTTTCGGTGCAAAGGCGTAGATGCGCTTTTGAACACTACACTTGTCATCGTAATTTGGGAAAATTACGAAAAAATTGAGCTACATTGTGATTACCGTTTACTAATAGGAAATAAGTTTCACCTCGATGAGTAGCTTCTTCGTGCACGGAAAGCATGTAAGGAATCCAACAACTTGATCCAGATTGGGGCCGATAGCTTTTATTGCCAATCTCTTCACTGTGCGCATAGATTGGGTCAAGCTTGTGGGAATCATTTTACGGATGACGATCATAAATACATCAAGAAGAAATTTAAAATGTGAATTTCAATATGACGGAGAAGAAGATGAGTGTTGTACACGAACGATTACGGATCCAATAAAGAGTTCGGAGAATTTGGCGCATTTAGTACACCAACGCTGTCAATTTCGGCGTGTCAATGACCCTGATTTTTGTTGGACCTTCTAGATCAGATACAAGCAATCTCTCAAGGAAGGCGCATTCTCAATGACCATAACGTGGAAGAGCTGGAGTGATCTCTTCCCAATTAATGTCTTGTTGCAGGGCTAGCAAGACACATAAATCCATCGGAGATTCGTCGAGGTGATGTGGAGGCTAATGGACCCGTGGATCTGCTGAAGACAAAGGTACTCGAGCGCAGTACAGCTGCGAAGCAGGTGCTCCATAGTCTTCTTCGAGATGCCAACATTGAAGAGGTCGAGCTGCTTGAGTTGAGGGAGAAGAAGGGCGGGTGCGGCATTAATCTGGGGAAGATAGCAGAAGATGAAGCTGGCGCCCCGCAGTGTTGGCGTGAGGCGGAGCGCGGACAACGACAGAGAGCGACATCGTCCAACTTCAAAGCTGAGCTCCTCAAGCTGATCTAGGGCGGGGGATAAGAACCACTCGTCGAACTTGGCTTGGACCTTGCAGTTGGTACTGAACAAGCGGATGTCAAGGCGTCTGGCTGGCCCAGGGTCCGGTGGAAGGATCTTGGAGACTGTGGACATGCGTTTGCAATCCCCGTCGCAAAGGCAGCTATCGACACTAAGGTTGAGGGGGATGCGGCGCCAGAGGGGGCACCACCGCCGGGAGAGCAGGGTGGTCTGCACGACATATTTGGTGGGGAGGAGGCCGATGATGACGAGCAGCATGTCATCGGGGAGGCTGCTGATGAAGTCCAGGCTTGCCGGATGCGGTTCTGGCTCGAGCCGCCTCTGCTTGTTGGCTGCCTCGCCATCCATCTCAGCCGGCGGCGACGCCGGTGTACACATGTGCTGGTGTGTGTTGTGTTCTGGGTGTGCGCGAGTGCATCCTTCTGCGCATGCCGCCGCACAGTGGTGAAGTGTGTACGAGTGTGTCCTTCACGTGGAAGAAGTGTGCCCTCAATTTACTAGCGTGCGGGGTGATACGTCTCCGTCGTATCTACTTTTCCAAACACTTTTGCCCTTGTTTGGACTCTAACTTGTATGATTTGAATGGAACTAACCCTGATCGATGTCAAGCTTTCAAAGAGAATTGCCATGATGTTGTTTTATGTGCGTAAAACAAAAGTTCTCGTAATGACCTGAAACTCCACGGAACATCTAGTCAAAAATAATAAAAAATCCTTGCCAAAGATGAAGACCAGGGGCCCACACCTGTCCACGAGGGTGGGGGCGCGCCTGCCGGTGTCAAAACCGCGGATCTCGAGTAGGGGGTCCCGATGCATGCGTCAAGGTCGATGGTAACAGGAAGCAAGGGACACATATGTTTACCTGTGTTCGGGCTCTCTCGATGGAGGTAGAACCCTACTTCGCTTGATTAATATTGATGATATGGGTAGTACAAAAGTAGATCTACCACGAGATCGTAGAGGCTAAACCCTAAGAGCTAGCCTATGATGGTATGATTGTAATTGTGTTCGCCTTCTAAGGACCAACCTATCCGGTTTATATAGACACCGGAGAGGGCTAGGGTTTACATGGAGTCGGTTACAAGGAAGGAAATATAATATCCGGATCGCCAAGCTTGCCTTCCACGCCAAGGAAAGTCCCATCCGGACACGGGCCGAAGTCTTGAGTCTTGTATCTTCACGCTTCAATAGTCCGGACGTTGTACACAGTCCGGCTGTCCGGATACCCCCTAATCCAAGATTCCCTTAGTAGCCCCTGAACCAGGCTTCAATGACGATGAGTCCGGCGCGCAGTCTTGTCTTCGGCATTGCATGGCGGGTTCCTCCTCCGAATACTCCAAGGTAATTATCGAACACTCAAACCGTGTCCGGATCCACAATATGATCTTCGCACGCCACCGTAGAGAGAACGACGTTTCACAAATGCAATCTGCTGACAACTTTTAGGTAATGCGATGTGTCATTACGGTCGGGTCATTATTCGAACCGTTTTCCCACAACAAGCCACAGCGCATATTGCGAGGCGGTTTCCTCGACACGTCTTGTCAAAGCGGAGATCGTGTCCCCTTATCGCGGGATTCTCATCAATACAGGCATGGGTAATCCAACCGTACCGCTAATCGTGGCGAGCGGGAGGCAAACGGGCTTAACCAGGCACGTGGGGAGGCGCAAAAAACACTTAGCGCCCCTATAAAGAAACAAGGCCTCTTTCTCTTTACCCACGCCCTTCTCCTTCCACTCGCTCATTCCCCTCTTTTCGAGCCCTAACGCCCAAGCACTCTTCCTTTCCACCAAAGAGAGGCTTCCCAAAGATGCCCGGATCCGGAGCAGGAGGTAGATGGATGGCCTCTACTGTCCGGGAGAAGGATATCAAGAAGCTCCGGACGCCGGTATCTCGCCCAAGATCGGCCACCGTCTCCCCCCGGTGGGACAGGTCGTCCCCACTCCGGAACCCCAAGAGAGAGTCGTGTTCCTTCCCCATTTTGTCCGCGGGCTCAGGTTTCCCCTGCACCCATTTGTTCACGGAATCATGTATTACTATGGGATTGATTTTCATGATCTTTCCCCCAACTCCTTCCTCAACATCTCGACGTTCATCATCGTGGGCGAGGCTTTTCTTCGGATCTCACCTCACTTCGGCATGTGGCTGAAGATTTTTAATGTGAAGCCCAAGGTGGTGAGCGGAGAACACGCCGAATGCGGCGGCGCCATGGTAAGCAAGATGCCCAAGGCCGTTTGGCTGAAGGGTGCTTTCAATGACTCTCTCAAAGAGTGGCAGCAGCAGTGGTTCTATATCACCGAACCACGCGGCAAAAAGTGGGCGGCCGCTCCGGAGTTCAGATCTGGAGCTCTGCTGCGGCTCACATCCTGGCCCGAGAAGGGCTCGAACTGGTCCTCGTCTGACGAGTTGTCACTGCTCCAGACGCGCCTTCAGGGTGTGGTCGATAGGGACGTCAAACTTGTGGATGTAGTCCAGGTGATGCTAGCTCGCCTGGTTCTCCCCTCGCCGCCGAGCTTGTACTGTGGGAGTTCGACCGCCGAAAGCACCAAACCCTTCGGGAGCTTTATGATTCCTCCCACAAGGATATCTGGAAGGTGCTCTTTAAGTCCGGCAAATCATGGCCGGGTCCCACCGAGGACCATGAGTATCAGTTATCCCATTCTCCAAGCTCGGTAAGTCACAGCCAAGCTCTGTCTATTCATGCTTCAGCTGGCATATCATGAGGGAGACATCCTAATCGTGTTTCATCGTGACCTCAGGGATGGATAAAGAAGGTGGAGCGGATATATTGTCCAGCCCCATTGCCGGAGGAACCGTCCGGACCTCTTCTGACGAAGATGCTGGTCCCCGCGCCTTACGAGGCGCCAAAGAAGGAGGCCTCCAAGAAGGGCAAGAAGACCCGGAGTGGCCTCCGTCACCGCGAGGCTTTGGACGCAAATTCAAGACTCGGCGATGCTCCTTCTTCGAAGACGAAGAGGAAGAAGCAGAGGAGGACAAACCTCTCTCTGAAGGTGGGAAGAAGCGTGTAGCTTCCTCGCCCTCGGAGGCCGAATCGCCCAAGAGGAGAAAAGGTTCCTCCTGTGAGGCATCCACCACGGCTGCCGATAGCAGCCCGGAGTGGGATCCTGTGGCCCAGCCTCCGGAGAAGTCGTAAGTGTACAAGATCCGAACACGCATACGCCATTCCGGGATTGTTTTTGGGTATAGTAGTTTTAACTGTTGCTATATTTTGCACAGCCCAGCGAGGTCTCATACGCCCGTCCTCATCCGAGGATTCGCTGAGCTCGAACGCCTTGGCGAGCGAGACGCCTCCAGAGGCCCCTTCCCCAAAGTTCCGGCGCGACACTGAGGTGTCGTCTCAACGGGGCGAGGACCAGGGGGCATATCACTGGAGCCGGACACATGGGAGCAATGGCCCCTGAGTGTGCCGTTGGCGGGGGCGATCTTGGGTTCGGCCCTCAGCCGGACAAGGTCTAGGAGACCTCTAAGGCTCCCGGATTGGGCGAGCAACCACCTTCAATGGTGGGAGGCCTGCCTACTCCGCCGGCAACCTCCGTTCAAGCGGAGTTGCCAGACGGTCTATCGACAGCATTAAAGAACGCGTCTATCGTCGATGAACATCTGGCCCTTATGGGTGCAGTGGTTGAAAAGATTCGGTCCGCCACGAGCGGGCTGAACGAGTCCTGCCTTGGCCTTATAAAGGCCTTTGAGGTATGTTTACTGATAAACCTTTGAGGAATCATCATAATATGAGTAGTAGCCCCTGATACACTGTCCGGCGAAGGAGAGGGAGCCGGGCAGGGGACCAAATCTTCATTTGTCGTGGGGACGTACGTTAATGACGTGTACCTCTTTGTTTGAACACAGGCGTCTGCGGAGAAGACGGCCGCTCATAATGCGGAAGTGTTCGAACTGAAGCGGAGCCTGGAACGGGCCGAGGAAGAACTTGGCCACGTGAGGAAGCAATTAGAAGATAAACAAGGTATGTTGAAACATTGTCTTGCATTAGGCACAAATAAGTAATTGTGCTTATTGAAGAGTATTTGCGCCCTAGTAGCGAGTGTCGAATATGAGGCACTGAAAAAGGCTGTGGATGATGCCAACGAGAGGGTTGCCGCCGAACAGGCACTTCGTGAAAAACACGAGGCCAGGGTTGTCACAGCTGAGCGGGAGCTCCATGAGGCTGTGAAGAAAAGCGAGGGCTTGGAGCAGAGTCTAATAGGGAAACAATCTGAACTCGCCTAAGCGCCCAAGTCATGAAATATGCTCGGAAGAAGCCCGAGGTGTCAGACGACATTCAGAGGCCCGGAAAGTTGCGGCTGGTAAGGCCTTCTGTATTCTTAGCCATTTGTTCATGATAATGGGAAGAACTCTAAGCGGCAAGCTGAATTCTTATTTTTCTAGGGGCGTTTGCGGATCTTCCTCGCAGCATATCAGATGCCGCCCAATTCTATCGAACCGAGGAAAAGAAGTCTGCGGAGAGGGATTTCTGGTCGCAGTATTTGGCACCGAACCATCCGGTGTCCTTTATCGATCACCAAGTAGCTGGTCGAATCGCACCAGCGGCCGAACTAGCCATGAAGGACTTGATTGTCCGTCAGGCTGGCCGTGAGCCAATTCCGAGCAGTTACTTCGGGCTCGTGAAGAGGATTGTGGGCGCTTGTCCTCGGCTTGATGCTATTAAGCAATCGGTCTGCATAGAGGGTGCACGTATGGCATTCGCCCGTGCAAAAGTGCATTGGGGGAAGCTTGACGCGGAGAAGCTGATGACTGAGGGGCCGCCAGAGGGTAAGGAGCATCGCAAGCCCGAACTGTACTATGAAGGTGTACTGAAGGGAGCCCGCCTTGCGACGGATAAATGTACCAAAGACATTATATTTCCCTGAGGGCATTCATGTCACTTTTGTAATATGGGATGGTGGCAATTTTATTATATATTGCCTGTTTTGTTTGAACATATGTTCTTCCTGTGCGGCTGTTTATTGTATGTAAATCCTGAGAGTTGGCCAGTCGTCGGCTTCTGCCCCCACATAGAAAGAATACGGGGGTGTTCGGGATATATCTGAACGCTCTTTATCCCATAGTTGGGTCCTTTTGCGGAGGCGTTTCTCACCCCGAACCAGGCAATCGGACTATAAGGCTTTATTACTCTCACTTAGCCATAGGAATTCGAGTATGGTGGCAAGAAATTTCTAGTGTTCGGAAGGCCGAACTAGGGGCTCTATTGGCGCATGATCAGAAGACTGATCCGTCGCACTCTGCATTTATAATGGCGTTGTGCGGAATAAATCTTTAGGGATTTTACAACCTCTCGAACAGCTGACCAGCTCTCCTTGTATCATGACAGTCGGTTTTTGGCTTTTCTCTACTGAGGTGCTCGTCCGGCAGATCTGGGACACAATCGCAGTAGTTCTCCCTGCGCTACCTTAGCCGATATAATGGAATGTAAGGTACCAAAATAAGGGAGCCGGGCAAACCCAACCAATGACCCAAGACATGATTCAGAGCTGATGCATATAGTGCTATAAGTTCGGGGTGCCGGACGACCGAGAAGGTGGTCGGACTTTCTTGCCGTATTATGAAGCCCCTGGCATAGTCGGGCGTAACACGAGGTGTCGATGAAAAAGCGACGGCCGTTAAGTGTTATTTTGTTCTACGCATTGTAGTAGAATGATATGTCTAGGCATACGAGTACGATGTAGGATTATGAAAAGAGGTGTTTTTTGGCGGAACCTGTGATGGCCGGACTGGAGGGAGTTGTCAGTGGATCAAGAGTGAATCCGGGCTGCCTTCATTTAGGGGGGAGGGCTCCTTGTGTGTCCGGGCCAATTCCACGTCACCAATCATGTTCTGCGTCAAAGTTAGTTTGTAAGGAAAATACTCGGGGGTAGCCGAGCGTCCTCTTGTGGTTGGTCCGAGGGCTCCTGATCAGTCCCTGGTAAACCCAGCCGTTATACCGTTGGGTAGCGCGGACTCCTCAATTGGTGTCTGAATAGCTGGCTGTCATATCAAAATTTTGATAGGCATGCGCGACTTGCTGCTCCGGCAGCTGTATGATTTCCGCCCTGAGGGCGGGGTTCGGTCGTGTGATTGTATCACATGGTGTTGGCCTGAGTGATTGACCATGTGGAATCCAGTCAACGTGGTTCGTCCCGTTAGCATACGGTAAATTACCGCATGGTGGGAAGGTGCCGAAGATTTATTCTTTGGCGAAGTATTTTTTGGTGATCTGAAGACAACCGTTTAGAATGATGGGCCAGAAGAATTTGGCCTTTGCCCCTAGCATCTTTTAGGAGATGTCGTTTGTGGTTTCACACCTGCGGGAATTTTATGCGTTATGGGGCCCCCGGTTTGCTATGTCCGGAGGTACTGCAATTGAGTTGCTTTGATTAATGCGGTCGAGGGCGATCGGTCGTACTCTTATGCTATGGGGGGGCTCTTGAACAGATGCCTCCCTTCATTTTTTCCGGCGCGTGACCAGCCGCTTTGTTTTGAGGATCCGGCATTCTCTATTGGTATGCTTTGCCATCCTTCTAGGAGTACCATGGATTTCACATGGTTGATCGAGTGTGTGGCTCAGGCCGGATAGGTCTGAGATGTTCTTTGTCCGCTGACTGGACTGGGAGTTGTTGGAATTAGCACCAGCCTTCTTGTTTTGACGCTTATGACAATTGCGCCGAGGCTTGAGGATGCTTCTTCTTTTGTCCTTTGTATTGTTTTGGACAGTAGCGGTGTGTTGACGTCGGGGCATGTGCCTTGAGTTCTCCTGCTTAGGTTGGGGCAGCCGGTTGTGCCCTGTGTGCCCTTTGTCGGGGCGGTCGGGTCCATATCTTTCAGTGGCCAGGACCTTGGTCCATCTGTCCACCAGCGAATCTTGATCGGCTTTAAGCTGCTGTTGCTTCCTTTGCAGGCTCTTTACCGTGGCCATGAGCCATCGCTCGAAGCGAGCTTGTTCCACTGGATCTTCAGGCACGCCAAATTCTTCATAGCCGAGGCTTGCCTCGTCCTCGGAGGGGGGCATATAGTTGTCCCTCTCCAAGTATCCCACAGTGGCCAGTTCGGCCTTCTGAAAGGCGAGCCGACTGGGGTTATATTCATCTTTGGCGCCATCCGGATTGTTTTCGACTTCTGGGCCGGTATTCCTGTGACGGGGCTTGGAGCGGCGCCGACGACGCCCATGCTTTACTTTTCCCTCGGGATTATCCTTCGCTGCCTCATCGCCATTGGTTTCCTTCGAGTGTCCGCCATGTGTACATCATGGGGATAGGCGGCTATCCACCGCCCAAAGGAGCGGTGCCTCCTGTGATTCTCCAAAGATCGCTGCTCATACCATCGATGTCTTCGAGTCAAAGTCAATCACGCCGTTAAATCATCGACCGTGGCAATGAAGTGGGTGGTGGGTGGGCAAAGAATTCCTTCATCGCCTGCTTCCCACTCGAGCCGGACATAGTTCGGCCAAGAGCCTCCTGACAAAGAGAGAGACTTTAATGAGTTCAGCGTGTCGCCGAAGGGCGAGTGCTGGAAGATATCCGCAGCGGTGAACTCCATTACCGGAGCCCAACCTGGCTTGACTGGATCAGGAGTACGCGGACCAGAACCAACGTCCGGATACGAATCCGGGGGTCCGGATTCACAGACCACCACGGGGGTAAGGCCTGTGTTCGGCTCTACCGCCGATGAGTGCGCGACCAAGGCAGGTCCAGCTCGCTCCTTGGGTAGCGCAGCTCGCCCGGATTTAAGTCCGAGGCGATCGCGGATGACACCGAGCTTTGTTCGACAAAGCAGGTCTAAGCCGTGCCTGCCGTTATCGCCCAAAGGTTGCTCGCATAGGCCCGAATCCATCGAAGATCCAGTCTCGCGGATATCCGCCGTGCGATTCAGGTTTCACCACGATCTGGTGGTGGCTAAGGGCGTGGCCATCGATCTGCTCCAGATGGCCAAGCGAATTGGCCCGTAGGGCGAGGCCGCCGGACACGAAGATCTGCCTGGGGAGAAAAGTCTCACCCGGGACCGCGTTGTTGACGGTGGTTGAAGGAGCCATCGAGCCTGACAGCGACGACATAGAGGAACTCTCAATGAAAGCACCAATGTCGGTGTCAAAACCGGCGGATCTCGGGTAGGGGGTCCCGATCTGTGCTTCAAGGTCGATGGTAACAGGAAGCAAGGGACACAGATGTTTACCTGTGTTCGGCCCTCTCGATGGAGGTAAAACCCTACTTCCTACTTGATTAATATTGATGATATGGGTAGTACAAGAGTAGATCTACCACGAGATCGTAGAGGCTAAACCCTAAGAGCTATCCTATGATGGTATGATTGTAATTGTGTTCGGCCTTCTAAGGACCAACCTCTCCAGTTTATATAGACACCGGAGAGGGCTAGGGTTTACATGGAGTCGGTTACAAGGAAGGAAATATAATATCCGGATCGCCAAGCTTGCCTTCCACGCCAAGGAAAGTCCCACCCGGACACGGGCCGAAGTCTTGAGTCTTGTATCTTCAAGCTTCAATAGTCCGGACGTTGTACACAGTCCGGCTGTCCGGATACCCCCTAATACAGGACTCCCTCACGCCCCCAGGGCGCGCCCCCCTACCTCGTGGGCTCCCTGGAGCTCCTCCGACGCCAACTCCAACTCTATATATTTGCTTTTGGAGAGAAAAAAATCAAGGAGAAGAAATCATCGCGTTTTACGATACGGAGCCGCCGCCAAGCCCTAAAACCTCTCGAGGGCTGATCCGGAGTCCGCTCGGGCTCCGGAGAGGGGATTCGTCATGTCGTCATCATCAACCATCCTCCATCACCAATTTCATGATGCTCACCGCCGTGTGTGAGTAATTCCATCGTAGGCTTGCCGGACGGTGATGGGTTGGATGAGATCTATCATGTAATCGAAGTTAGTTTTGTTAGGGTTTGATCCTAGTATCCACTATGTTCTGAGATTGACGTTGCTATGACTTTGCTATGCTTAATGCTTGTCACTAGGGCCCGAGTGCCATGATTTTAGATCTGAACCTATTATGTTTTCATGAATATATGTGAGTTCTTGATCCTATCTTGCAAGTCTATAATCACCTATTATGTGTTATGATCCGACAACCTCAAGTGACAATAATCGGGATACTTCTCGGTGATGACCATAGTTTGAGGAGTTCATGTATTCACTATGTGCTAATGCTTTGTTCGGTTCTCTATTAAAAGGAGGCCTTAATATCCCTTAGTTTCCATTAGGACCTCGCTGCCACGGAGGGTAGGACAAAAGATGTCATGCAAGTTCTTTTCCATAAGCACGTATGACTATATTCGAATACATGCCTACATTACATTGATGAATTGGAGCTAGTTTTGTGTCACCCTATGTTATGACTGTTACATGATGAACCGCATCCGGCATAATTATCCATCACCGATCCAATGCCTACGAGCTTTCCATATACTGGTTTACGCTTATTTACTTTCTCGTTGTTACTGTTACAATCATTACAAAACACAAAAAATATAATTTTTGCTTTCATTACTCTTTTGTTACCATTACCACTACTATCATATTACTTTGCTACTAAATACCTTGATGCAGATATTAAGTTATCCAGGTGTGGCTGAAATGACAACTTAGTTGCTAATACTTGAGAATATTCTTTGGTTCCCCTTGTGTCGAATCAATAAATTTGGGTTGAATACTCTACCCTCGAAAGTTGTTGCGATCCCCTACACTTGTGGGTTATCAAGACTAATTTTTGGCGCCGTTGCCGGGGAGCATAGCTCTATTCTTTGAGTCACTTGGGATTTATATCTGCTGGACACTATGAAGAATTTGAAAGACGCTAAGACAAAAATTTATCCCTCAACTACGAGGGGAGGTAAGGAACCGCCATCTAGCTCGCACTTGATTCACCTTCGTTATGAGTAAGCTTGCGACACCTAACCTCGCTTCGCTATTCGCTCTAATATGTTGCATGTTATTGATGATGCCACTTCGCTATGCATGATACTTATGATGAAACTACTTCTATGCTTGATACCATCTGTGCCCCTTAGTGAATTTCTTGATGAACAAATTGCTAGGGCTAGAGAGAAAGAAATTATTGAAACTGATAATGTTGATGAAATTGATGATGAAGATATGCCTGTTATTCCCGAGGGTTATGTTTTTGATATGGAAGCTTCTGCAGCTATTTTTGCCTGCAAAGATAGAAACGAACTTAAGAGGCTATTAGTTAAATGGAGTAAAGAATCTCTTAGAGATAGAATGAAACCTGACCCTGATTTTGCTACTTCACCTATTTGTGTTCCCGATAAGGATTATGAATTCTCTGTTGATCCTGATATAATTACTTTGGTTGAATCTGATCCTTTTCATGGCTATGAATCTGAAACTGTTGTGGCACATCTTACTAAATTAAATGATATAGCCACCCTGTTCACTAATGATGAGAGATCACACTACTTTTATATCCTTAAAATATTTCCGTTCTTATTAAAGGGTGATGCAAAGACATGGTTTAATTATCTAGATCATGGTTGTGTGCGTAGTCCCCAGGATATGATTTATTACTTCTCTGCTAAATATTTCCCTGCTCATAAGAAACAAGCTTCTTTAAAGGAAATATACAACTTTGTGCACATTGAAGAAGAGAGTGTCCCACAAGCTTGGGGGAGGCTTCTCAAGTTACTTAATGCTTTGCCTGATCATCCTCTTAAGAAAAATGAAATACTTGATATCTTTTATAATGGACTAACCGATGCTTCCGGAGATTACCTAGATAGTTGTGCTGGTTCTGTTTTCAGGGAAAGAACACCGGATGAAGCCGAAATTCTATTGAATAATATGTTGACAAATGAAAATAATTGGGCACTTCCTGAGCCAGCTCCTACTCCAACTACTGAGCCTATTCCTAAACCAACTCTGAAGAAAAGGGGTGTTCTATTTCTCAGTCCTGAATATATGCAAGAGGCAAAGAAATCTATGAAAGAAAAGGGTATTAAAGCTGAAGATGTTCAGAATTTACCTCCTATTGAAGAAATACATGGTCTTAATTTCATCACTTTGTTGAAGAAACATATGATCTTAATCCATTACCTATTGAAGAAACGCATGGTCTTGATAACCCGACACAGGTAGTAAAGGTAAATTCTCTCTATAGATTTGATGAAGGTAATATTCCTCACTATAAGTCTGCTAGACAATGCTTGGATGAGTTTGATAATTTTATTGTCAAACAAGAAATTTTAATGCTTATTTTGGTAGACAATTAAAACAAAATACCTATATGATTAAACACTTGGGTGATTATATGGCTAATGTTAGATGTGAACTTAAACTCATTAGCAAACATGCTTCTATGGTTACCACTCAAGTAGAACAAGTACTTAAGGCTCAAAATGATTTGCTCAATGAAATGAATAGTAAGAAAAATGATTATGCTGTTAGAGTGGCTACTAGAACTGGTAGAATGACTGAGGAACCTTTGTATCCTGAAGGCCACCCTAAGAGAATCGAGCAAGATTCTTAGAGAAATAATATTGATGTACCTAGTTCTTCTAAAAGGAAGAAAGAGAAAAATGATAGGACTTTGCAAACTTCTAGTGAACCTATTGCTGAATCACCTGAGAATCCAAATGATATATCTATTTCTGATGCTGAAACACAATCTGGTAATGAACATGAACCTAGCAAAAATGTTAATGATGTTGTTCATGATGATGCTCAACCTAGTAATGATAATGATGTAGAAGTTGAACCTGATGTTGATCTTGATAACCCACAATCAAAGAATCAACGTTATGATAAGAGAGACTTTGTTGCTAGGAAACATGGTAAAGAAAGGGAACCATGGGTTCAGAAACCCATGCCTTTTCCTCCCAAACCATCCAAGAAAAAGGATGACGAGGATTTTGAGCGCTTTGCTGAAATGATTAGACCTATCTTTTTGCGTATGCGATTAACTGATGTGCTCAAAACAAATCCTTATGCTAAGTATATGAAGGATATCATTACCAATAAGAGAAAGATACCGGAAGCTGAAATTTCCACCATGCTTTCTAATTATACTTTTAAGGGTGGAATACCAAAGAAACTTGGAGATCCAGGAGTACCCACTATACCATGCTCCATTAAAAGAAATTATGTTAAAACTGCTTTATGTGATCTTGGAGCCGGTGTTAGTGTTATGCCTCTCTCTTTATATCGTAGACTTGATTTGAATAAGTTGACTCCTACTGAAATATCTTTGCAAATGGCTGATAAATCAACTGCTATACCTGTCGGTATTTGTGAGGATGTGCCTGTTGTGGTTATAACGTTACTATTTTAACGGACTTTGTTATTCTTGATATTCGAGGACGATAGTATGTCTATTATTCTTGGAAGACCTTTTCTGAATACTGCAGGGCTGTTATTGATTGCAACAAGGGCAATGTCACCTTTCATGTTAATGGTAATGAGCATATGGTACACTTTCCGAGGAAACAACCTCAAGTTCATAGTATCAATTCTATTGGAAAAATTCCATCGATTATATTTGGAGGTTTTGAATTTCCTCTTCCTACTGTCAAGAAGAAATATGATATTCTTATTATAGGGGATGTGCATATCCCCGTTGAGGTAACATAGTGTTATTCGAATTTTCTCCAGTTCCATGTTATTCGGAATGAGTTTGTTAACAAGACTTGATCAACCTTGTTAGTGGATTCCTTTTGATGATCATGAGACGGATGAAACTAGAAGGCACAACCTTTTGTACCCTCTTTATACTTTCTCATTATTTAGTTGAAATGAAGTAAAAATAGTATTTTTCGTCTGCTTTCCTGATTTATCTGCAATATAAAAATACCTCAAAATAAAAGTCCTCCAAATGCCATGCCAATTTAATATGATTTTTTCGAATATTTGAAGATTTATGGTGCAAACATTACCACGGGAGCCGCCACCGCCACGAGGGTGGAGGGTGCGCCATACCCCCTGGCGCGCCTCTGCCTCATGGGCCCACGGTGGCCCTCCTCCACTTATTCCTGCACTCCATCCTCTTCTTCTTCCTCCCACAAACACGAATATCTGGCTCAAGCACGAAGTTTCAAATTTCACTTTGCTGCGATTTTCGATCTCCTTCTTTAAAAGCACCTCTCACCAAACTGCTTTGGGAGATTGTTCCTTGGTATGTGACTCCTCCATTGGTCCAATTAGTTTTTGTTCTAGTGCTTTATTCTTTGCAAATTTGTGCTGCATAGGTGACCATGTTCTTGAGCTTGCATGTCAAATTTATATGGTTCCAAGTAGTTCTAATGCTTGATATAGGCTCTAGGCACTTGTAGGAGTAGTTGCTATCAATTTTGTTGAGCTTGGTTCACTCTTGTTTGAAGTTACTAAAAATTTCAGAAACTTTTCAGAGGAAGCAATATGCTTAGGAAGATGTTCCAAGGCGGTTATTCAAGGAAGCAAGGCCCCAGGCTTGCAATGCGTGATGCTGATGAGGAACCCCCAAGGGATGCTCCAGTGCGGCCTTGTGAGTAGCCTTCAGAAAATTTTATGGATTGTGCAGGAATCAAAGAAGATTTTAACGCATATTTGCGTAACGACGATCTTGTGGACTTTGAGGCAGACAAATGCCCACAGTATCATGATCTCACTAGCTCATTTGTGAGGAGGTTTGAATTTTCATCTTCACGTAATTCTCCTTCAGTCATGTTTGATCTTTATGACAAATCTTCTACCATGGACTTAGAGGATTTTACTTTTGCCTGCAAACTTCCACAATGGGGTAGTACTATTGATCCACGTAAATCTGAATTTAGAAACTTTCTTTCTAGTATAACTGTGGGAGAATCTAGAGATGTAACACAAGCTACCATAGGGAGCATTCACTTTCCTGCTATACATTATTTTGCTCTGTTCATAGGTAGATGCATAACTGGTAAGGATGAAGCATGTCACATGTGTGTCCCTCGACCTTAGCATTCTCGTGGAGTGCTGTGTTGGGAGACCAATCTTATCATATGGGAGCCATTGTAGCACGTAGGTTGCATCATAATAGATATAATGGAGATTTCTTTGGAGGAATTTATGCAACCCGCTTAGCAAATTTTCTTAAGGTAGACGTTCGTGAGGGTGATATGGAGTTACCTCCCGCATATTTAGATTATAACTCTATGGATTCGCACCTGTTTGTCGAGAGGCTTGAATCACCTCTCTTATATCGACTAATCTTTGATAAACGGCGTGTTGTCCGTATTACTCTTCATGCTCCTGCCTTCTTTGATTCTCAGACAAAAGGAAGACATGTTATTACCAGAGAGGAGGCAGATGAGTACGAGAGGAGAGCGGAGGCAGCTCGACGCCACGCTGCAGCTCAGGAGGTGATAACCGCTGCATCTCAGTACGACCCCAGCTACACCTACGGGTATCCGCCAGGCCATCCCTGGCAATGAACCAACTTAGGCCAAAAGCCTAAGCTTGGGGGATTACGTATTTCCCACCGACATTACATTTATGTTCACACACACTCATTACTAAATGTCGGTGCTCATACTCTTTCACTGTAATATCCATGCTAGTTTATTTTCTTTTTCCTGCTTTCTTCTTGTGTGTTTGTTAAACTTTAAGAAAACAACAAAAAAATTAGTGTAGCTTCTAGTTAGTTTACTTTTCCTGTTGAAGTAGTAATAATTAAAAATAAAACCCAAAAATATTTCCTGTTCTTCTTTTGCTTGTTGGGAGCTTTCCCGTGTAAATAGGTTTATTTCCTCTCTTTTCTTTGGGGGTCGATAGGAGAAGACCATGATTGAATTGTTGAAGTGGCTCTTATATGCATTATTGTTGATTTAACTAAGAGCCCATATTGCCTTGTCTTCTCCTACTTATTGAATGCTCGCAGATTCCAGCTTAGTCCAATGCACGTGCACTCTTATTATTATCCACATCGTTCGGTCGTGCAAGTGAAAGGCAATAATGATGATATATGATGAATTGATTGGGATAACCGAAGCTGGTATGAACTCGACCTCTCTTGTTTTTGTAAATATGATGAGTTCATCGTTCTTGATTCAGCTTATTATGAATAAACATGTTTGCAATGACAATTAGAGATCATAGTTGCTCATGCCATGCTTGATTAGCTATGAGTTATAATGGTTTACCTTGCGTGCCAACATGTTATTAAAATGGTTGTGATGTGGTATGATGGGGTGGTATCCTCCTTTGAATGATTTAAGTGACTTGACTTGGCACATGTTCACACATGTAGTTGAAACAAATCAATATAGCCTTCACAATATTTATGTTCATGGTGGATTATATCCTACTCATGCTTGCATCCAATGTTTATTAATTTTAATGCATGTTCATGACTGTTGTCGCTCTCTAGTTGGTCGCTTCCCAGTCTTTTGCTAGCCATCACTTGTACTAAGCGGGAATACTGCTTGTGCATCCAATTCCTTAAACCCCAAAGTTATGCCATATGAGTCCACCATACCTTCCTATATGCGGTATCTACCTGCCGTTCCAAGTAAATTTGTATGTGCCAAACTCTAAACCTTCAAATAAACATTATGTTTTGTATGCTCGAATAGCTCATGTATCAACTAGGGCTGCCCTTATCTTCCATGTTAGGCGGGTTATTCTCAAGAGAAGTGGACTCCGCTCCTCATTCACGAGAAAATGGCTGGTCGCCGGGATGCCCAGTCCCATGCTTTATGCAAACTAAATCAAAATAATTGCAAACAAAACTCCCCCTGGGACTGTTGCTAGTTGGAGACACTCGTTGTTTCGAGCAAGTCATGGATTGATGCTTGTTGGTGGAGGGGGAGTATAAACTTTACCATTCTGTTTGGTAACCGCCTATAATGTGTGTAGCATGGAAGATATCGCCATCTCTTAGTTGCTATGTTGACAATGAAAGTATGCCGCTCAAAATATTATTTATCTCTATTTCATAACCGAGCTCTGGCACCTCTACAAATCCCTGCTTCACTTTGCGAAGGGCCTATCTATTTACTTTTATGTTGAGTCATCACCCTCTTATTAAAAAGCATTAATGGAGAGCACAAATTGTTATTTGCATTCAATCGTTAATCTATATTGGGTATGACTATGATTGGATCTCTTTTACCATGAATTACAATGTCTAGTCAGTCCTTGATCTTTAAAGGTGCTCTGCATTTATGTTTTGCGGTCTCGTAAAGGGCTAGCGAGATACCATCTTGTTATATCATATTATGATTGTTTTGAGAAAGTGTTGTCATCCGAGATTTATTATTATGACTCGCTAGTTGATTATGCCATTGATATGAGTAAACATGAGACCTGAGAATTATTGCAAATGTGGTTAGTTATAATCTTGGCTGAAAACCTGAATGTTGGCTTTACATATTTACAACAACAAGAGCAAACAGAGTTTGTAAAAGTTTTTCTTTTTCTCTTTCAGTTTATCAACTGAATTGCCTGAGGACAAGCAAAGGTTTAAGCTTGGGGGAGTTGATACGTCTCCATCGTATCTACTTTTCCAAACACTTTTTCCCTTGTTTTGGACTCTAACTTGTATGATTTCAATGGAACTAACCCGGACTGACGCTGTTTTCAACATAATTGCCATGATGTTGTTTTATGTGCAGAAAACAAAAGTTCTCGGAATGACCTGAAACTCCACGGAACATCTAGTCAAAAATAATAAAAAAAAATCCTTGCCAAAGATGAAGACCAGGGGGGCCCACACCCTGTCCATGAGGGCGGGGGCGCCCCCCTAGAGCGCGCCCCCTACCTCGTGGGCTCCCTGGAGCTCCTCCGACGCCAACTCTGACTCTATATATTTGCTTTCGGAGAGAAAAAAATCAAGGAGAAGAAATCATCGCGTTTTACGATACGGAGCCGCCGCCAAGCCCTAAAACCTCTCGGGAGGGCTGATCTGGAGTCCGTTCGGGGCTCCGGAGAGGGGGATTCGTCGCCGTCGTCATCATCAACCATCCTCCATCACCAATTTCATGATGCTCACCGCCGTGTGTGAGTAATTCCATCGTAGGCTTGCTGGACGGTGATGGGTTGGATGAGATCTATCATGTAATCGAGTTAGTTTTGTTAGGGTTTGATCCCTAGTATCCACTATGTTCTAATATTGATGTTGCTATGACTTTGCTATGCTTAATGCTTGTCACTAGGGCCCGAAAGTGCCATGATTTCAGATCTGAACCTATTATGTTTTCATGAATATATGTGAGTTCTTGATCCTATCTTGCAAGTCTATAGTCACCTATTATGTGTTATGATCCGACAACCTCAAGTGACAATAATCGGGATACTTCGGTGATGACCATAGTTTGAGGAGTTCATGTATTCACTATGTGCTAATGCTTTGTTCCGGTTCTCTATTAAAAGGAGGCCTTAATATCCCTTAGTTTCTATTAGGACCCCGCCACGGGAGGGTAGGACAAAAGATGTCATGCAAGTTCTTTTCCATAAGCACGTATGACTATATTCGAAATACATACCTACATTACATTGATGAATTGGAGCTAGTTCTGTGTCACCCTATGTTATGACTGTTACATGATGAACCGTGATCCCAAGCATAATTATCCATCACCGATCCAATGCCTACGAGCTTTCCATATCTTGGTTTACGCTTATTTACTTTCTCGTTGTTATCAAGTATAATCATTACAAAACACCAAAAATATTACTTTTGCTTTCATTACTCTTTTGTTACCATTACCACTACTATCATATTACTTTGCTACTAAATACCTTGCTGCAAATATTAAGTTATCCAGGTGTGGCTGAAATGACAACTTAGTTGCTAATACTTGAGAATATTCTTTGGTTCCCCTTGTGTCGAATCAATAAATTTGGGTTGAATACTCTACCCTCGAAAGCTGTTGCGATCCCCTACACTTGTGGGTTATCACGGGGTGCTACCCCGAGTGGTTTCAACTTTGTTTACTTCACGGCCTGTCAGACGGGCCTCTAGTTTACTTATTTTCACCCACTGCCACATGGGCCAGAACACAAAGATAGAGAACACGAGCTGACAAGGCAGCATGTGGACTGGTTGACACCAACTAAACAATATACGGAGCTATCTGTTGACAAAGGACCGTGATAATCCCTCAGATAGAGAGTTCGAGTGAGAGGGGAGGCCCGTGAGAGATAGAGAGAGAGAGAGCTACTCCCTCCGTTCGATAATGTAGTGCCTACATTTTTTTTAAAGTCAAACTTTTGAAACTTTGACCAAGTTTATAAAGAAATTACTTATATCTACAATACCAAATATAAATGATAGTATGAATTAAGTACATGTTGTGATGAATCTAATGATCGTTCCAAATGTAAATGTTTTTATCCACACATACCTGGTCAAACTTTTCTGAGGTTTGACTTTTCAAAACATCCATATGCTTATGGACGTGAGAGAGTACCTAACTAGAGAGAGAGAGAGAGAGTGAAATAGAAAGAGTGACTGAAAAGTGTGTGTGCGTGTGTGAAAGAGACATGGACAACACACGATAAAAGTAGAGAAAAAGCGTGTGTGTCTTATGCAAACATATCACACATGCATCTTCGACAGCGGAAGCAAGATGAGGAGATAGTGTGTGGTTGTTTGCAACCAAGAGAGAAAGACCCCTAGCACGTGGCCAAGAGGGGTCTCACAAACAAGGGATAGAGGTCAAGAGAGGTACGGAGAAAATGCAGACATGGGGAGGAGAGAGTGTATGTTTGTCATAGAGAGATCCCCTGAAGATCGTGATGGAACTACATGGGTGGAAGATCGAGTGACAAGGTGTGTGCGTGATAGAAGATACCCCGAGAGATATCGAGATAGACGTATGGATGGAAGGAGACAATACGTGTGTTCCTGATGGCTAGTGAGAGATAGTCATACTTAGGGGGAGTGCGTGCGCCTATGATGGAGTGAGGGATTATGGTACTTAGGGGGGTGCGTGTCACATAGAGAGATAACAAGGGCGGAGAGTGTTAGATGGGTCTATTTAGCGCGAGCGAGACGTGTGTATGTGTGAACCATGGAGATATAAAGTTTGAGAGAGATTGAGGAGCCCCGATAAGGCTGAGTGGTGCGTCAGATAGCTGAGAGGGGGAAAGAGGCATTCCATCCACTCGATAATGTAGTGCATATATTTTTTTTAGAAGTCGAACTTTGGAAACTTTGACCAGGTTTATGCAAATATTATTTATATCTACAATACCAAAGATACATCATATGAAACTACATCTCATGATGAATCTAATGATATATGTTTGCCGTCCTAGATGTAAATGTTTTTCTCTGACGTACATGGTCAAACTTTGTGATGTTTGACTTTTCAATAAATCTATATGCTATGGACCGAAGAGAGTGCCTAAGTTGAGAGAGATCAAGTGCGTGTGAAGGAGAATGAGTGAGTGTGCAAAAAGAGTATGTGTGTGAAAGAGAAAGGGACAACAAACGATAAATTAGAGAGAGAGTGTGTGTAAAGCTTTATGCAAACATATCACGCATGCATCTCCGAGATAGAAAAGCGAGGTGAGGAGATACACGAAGATAGCTAGTGCGTGATTGTTTGCAACGGAGAGAGACACCCCTATAGCACATGTCCAATAGAGGTCTGGCCAACAAGGAACAAAGGTCGAGAGAGACGCATGGAGAAGATGGATGCATGGGGAGGGAGAGAGGGTGTGTTTGTGATAGAGAGATCCCCTCGAGATCGTGAGGGGACTATATGGGTGGGAGATCGAGGGATGAGGTGCATGTGCGATAGGAGAAATCGAGATAGACCATGCACATGTTTGTGATGGAGACTAAGAATTAGCTAGTCATATACATATAGGGGGGACTGCGTGTGCCTACAATTGAGTGAGAGACCATCATACTTGTCTAGGCATGAGATTGTGTGTGTGTGTGTGCGTGTGAGATGGAGAGAGAACGAGGGAGAGATATAGAGTTTCAGATGGGTCTATCGAGTGCGAGTGAGATATGCATGTGTATGTGTGACCCAGGGAGATGGAGAGTTTGAGAGAGAGAGAGGGAAGAGCTCCGAGATGGCAGAGTGGTGCGTGAGAGAGTTACGGGTAACAAGCTAGGGAATTTGTGTGCGTACGATGAGTGCACCCAAGATATTTAGCTTGGACTAGAGAATCATACATAATGTGCGAGAGAGACCTATACATGGAGTATATATGCATGCGAACTAGAAAGACCCCCCCCCCCACACACACACACATAAAGAGAGAGAGATAGAGAGAGAGAGGGAGAGGGACCAACAAGGTTTGTGTGTTGGATGCGTGCGATAGAATTGAAGATTGTCGGCGAGAGAGAGAGAGAGAGAGCAGGAGTCCGGGAGAGGGGGAGGTCGCGTTTTATGCATCAAAGACTGATATAAACCATGTTTCGATATAAACTTGCATTCAAATATTTAAATTGGAGAACATGTTGTCTGCAATCCACACATGAACGGAGATATGCGTATCAAACAAGTTCATTAATTTGACTTTCAACATGTTCATGGAGTACTATAATATTGTACAACATTCTACTCGACTGAGGTGTTCAATTTTGTATTTAGTTCACTATTTTGACCTAATGAACGAGCTATTTCACTGAATCGAGATATTTCATTTTGGGTTTGATTCTGCTTTTGAGTGGGTCAACTATTTGTCATATAGTAAATCGTTAGCAACGAGCATGTAAAAACACATTACTCCCGAGCATCATCTCTCCATCTAAAAAAGAAGTGGCAAGCTAATATTTCAAAATTTGATTTGAATCGACTTGGTAAGGTAGACGTGGATGCTCGTTCTCCTAAAATTTGAACGAACTGTTAAACACCCTCTGCTCGGTGGAATTCGCCCGAGCAAATAAATGGGAGACGCGGAATTACCGGCCTATGTGGGACACGCATAAATTGGCCCGTTGTACATCGAGGGTAGGTTCGTAACTTCATCCAAGCGTGCCTTCTCCTCGGCCGAAACGACATGTGCCGAATAATTCATAAACCATGGGCGGCAAAACACCCTCTTCTCCCCCGAAATCGCTCGCGCCGACTATTTCTAAAGTCAAAACACGCCCTCCTCAAATAGCTCGCGCCCACTATTTCAAAACACGCCTCCTTGCAAAATCGCTCGCGCCCACTATTTCAAAACACGCACTCGCCCGAAATCGCTTGCGCCCACTATTTGGGAGAAGCAAAGTTACTCTACTATCCCCGACCCTCAGTACACAGACCCAAGCCGAGAAGCCTAAAGGCAGGGGTAGAACTGTAACTCCCCCCACATTTCAGACGACAAATGCATACGTAAGACATAGCCCCCCCCTCCTAATTCCCCATTCATACCTCGTGGACGCCAAATCACCTTCTCCCCGGAAGCTCTCTTCTCCCCAGCCGCGAAACCTCAGCCCCTCCTCCATGGCACCCCCACCACACCAAATTCACCGCCACCCTCCTTCCCAATGCCGGAGACGTTGTCCGTTTGCCGTCGTGCACTGGGCCATGTGCCTCTTACTCCGTGCTGCCGGAGCTGCCTCGACGACGGCCGCGTGAACCGTACCAGAGCCGATTCACCCCCGCCGTTGTGCACGGCGCCAGAGCGGCTCCAACTTTGGATCCGTCCAGGGCCCCGTGTCGCTTCTCAGAGCTGCCGACCGTCGTGACATCTCTGCTTCTCGCCACAGGTAGCCACCGCAACCGCGCCGGCCTCACTGACTCGGTAGTTGGAGCTGCCTACTTCACCGGGCCGCAAGATAGGTCGTACCCTCATCTCAAATCAGTTTATTTAGGTGTCAGTTGTCTGAATTTTTATTCTGGTCCAATCAATTCCCAATGGGAAGCAGCACCCCTTGAGGCGGCGGAGCTCCTAGGCTGTCGGTTGGCTGGTGTCTAACGTAAGGGTGCGGGGGCGCAAGTTCGCCGTGGAAGCAGTGCTTAGATGGCTATCTTAGAGTTGCGTGGGTTGAAGGTACTGCCGCCGCCGGATCTGGATGACGGTGAATCTTTGTGGATTGGCCGGGGGCGGCGCAACCACGACAGTGTGGTGGGATGGGGAGCGGGGTTTTGGTCGGAGCTCTCGCGGCCACGGACGGCGGAGGCAGGCTGCTCTGCTGGTGGTCGCTAGCTCTTCGGGGAAGATTCCGAACAGTGTCAGCCGGGAGGCACAAGACAACCATCAAGCCATCTGGCATAGATCAGACAGTACCAAAATAAAATAAAATCGTGTGACCCCAATTTAGTCTTCAGCCAACAGACGTGTCACCACTCGCGTACCTTGCTGTTGATCTCTTAGGGTATTTCTTCATGTGTCGTTCTTAACATTATGCGTTTTCTGCATCTTCATCCACAGTGTCTTCTGACTCACCGCAGCTGCTCCAACAAGGGAAGCATACACCAGAAGGGAGCTATAGTCCCCACTCAACAGTTCCCTGCATCGAATGCGCATGCCCGACATGGACAGCCACAACAACTGCAGGGCCATCGACAAGTCAGCACATGATGCTCACTCCTATGGATGGCGGCCAGATAGCTTTTACCCTCATCTTGCTTGTGTGCAACATTTATGGCTTTGTTATTCATCTAAGCATGGAAAACAGATTATCACATTTCACTATATATTCATGCTGATCTCTTACGGGTCTTGTTCAGGAGTTAACGCTTTTCCATAGTTCGGCTAAGAGACTTGTTCTTTAGGTAACGCTGTTCCATAGTTATTATCCATCAACCAATGCTATCCCACAGGCTGGTGATTATAGTATTATACCACTTCTAGTATTACCTATGTTGTTCTTTAATACTTTTGTGTGCCATCTACTTAATCTCGAGTACAAACGATACATATTATGTAGCTTTCATCTGTGTTCGCCCTTTAGTTTTTGAGACCTGTTGCTTCTAGTTAACCCCAGTCCTACTATTTATGTCGTCTCCTACAGGCACTCATTACATAAATCTAACTACTAGTTGTCTTCCATGCATGTCAGATATAATTGCACACACTGATTTATCCACAAGAACCTCACGGAGCAATGTAAAGGCCAACAAACTTGACTCAATGATACCCAATATGATGGAACATGTAAAGGCAGTTCTTCAGAAGACTAGCAGAAAGATGATGGATCCTATTCACCCCACAAGGTCCTTGCTCTAACTTCGCCCGTGATATGGGTACATCATGCATATAATGTCCTGGAGTGCATCTACTATGTTGCAATGCCTTGTGCTTAGCCTGCTGATCATGCATGTAAATATGTCATGCCTTCCTGTTTTTCAGTACCTATTCCATTCATGATAACATGTTTTCAAATTCAAGTACTGTCATTCTACTCCATCGCAATGCCATCTGCTTAGTTTGGACATCATGCTTCTGAATATCTTATGCATTGTTATTCATCAGTATGTACTTCATTTTTCTACCATACCATGTTCTTTTTTACATTGAAGTGTTGTTCTAGTGGTCTGTTGCAATGCCATCTTAGTTTCCCAATCATACACACATATGTTGCCTTAGTGTTTTTCTGTATGTATTCTGCTAGCATATAGTTTTACATTCAGGTAGTCTTTTTTTACACTGTTGTCCTGTCGTATCCCTAGCTCTTACACCATACTCCCTCCATCCGGATTACATGTCGCAGAGATGGATAAAGATGGATGTATCTAGAACTGAAATACGCCTAGACCCATCCATTTATTTCCAGATGGAGGGAATACATATCAATATGTCATGCCTTTCTATTTGTCAGTACCTATCCCATCTCTGTTGTACCATGTTTTATAGTTGAAGCACCATTCTTCTATATAAGGCATGCAAAGGGAAGATGGCTATGTTAGAATCTGAAAGGTTACAAACCAGGTCTTTGTAAAAGATCCAAACGCTAGGAGATAGTAAACCAACTCCAGTTTTCATAGATATTGCTCCAGCACAGAGAAACCCAACTCCTACTGATAATAAGCAGATTCCGGTGGCCAAAGAACTAGTCCGCTCCAGTCCAGCAAAAATATGTCAACTCCATTCTAAGAAGCGTGTGCGTATCTTAGCATCATGAAATTTTATAGCATTCTGATCATATTTTCTACATGTTTCTTACCCATCTCTTTTTTAGAAAATAAGGTTAAATGATAGAAGACTTTCTGCACTGGGATCGTATTCGAGGAAAGTATCTTGCGGGAATTTTTTGTGCTCCAATGATGATGTAAGTACCTGTTGTATATCACTATATTTTTACATCAGCATGTATTTTGTTAATCGGTGTGAATCCAACCTTTATCTGATCTAAATTTAGTTGTAGCAAAATGTATGGGCTGTTTGGTTCCCAGCCATAGTTTGCCAAGCCAAAATTTGGCAGCCACAGTTTAGTTGGCATGTGTTTGGTTTTTGCCACACTTTGGCTTGCCACATTTTATTGCCCCTATGGCCCACTGGTCATAGAGACAAATTTTTTTGCCAACTTTTGCCAAAGTTTGGCGTCCAATTTCTCAGCCACACTTGTGTGGCTAGCCACACTTTGGCTTGGCCACACTAGTCTCCAACCAAACAGACCCTAAAGACGACAATGTTGATTTTTGTAATGAAAACTGCCTAGTAGTTTTGCATACTGAGCTGCATGAGTGTACTATCTCATATCATGCACATTACTGAATTTTAGTACTGCTCTGGTTGCCCATTCATTCATGTGTCAATGTTGCTTTCATATTAACTTACCTGGCTGATGATAGCTGTGCCATATTGTGTTAATTTGGTGTAGGCTGGTGTGGTCTGGTTGCCCAAACATTCATTGTGTCAATGTTGCTTTCCTATTATCTGACCTGGCCAATGATAGCAATGCTAGTGTGTTAATTTGGTGCAGGCTGCTGAAGATAAGAAGACAAACTCTGAAAACAGCAAGGCAACCCCATTGTTTCTTTTCAATAAATCTAGGCCAGGTAATATTGCAATAACTCTTGATTAATCTTTTCGGTTCCCCTCCTAAATTATGTTATGAGGTAGTGGTCGAGATACTCTCCACTATCAATAATACAAGCCTGCCAAAATCTCCATCTGAATCTATTCAGTTTCCTCTGTCTCGAATGCAACAGAAAAAATGTATGTTTGTGAAGTAATTACTGGCCGAAGCAATGATGGAAATGGTGGAGGAATAAGAGATGCACATTCGTGCGTAACAACAACTGATCAATGTTTTCAGAGACAGTGTAGCAAAGCAGGAAGAACTTGCCCACATGCCTATGGGCGTCATCCACGTTGAGGTTGCAGATTGTGACATTGTAGATCGTTAGGTTCTGTTCATATTTGCACTAGCATCAATCTTTGATTGCCTAGTGGATGTAATTTCCTGTAATATATGCTGGATGTGCAACGTTTTCCCCTGTATGCCGTAACTTTGCTTAGAGCGCCTCGCATTCCAGCTAAATGGTTGCTAGGAAGCTAAAAAGCAGTGAAATTATTAGTTAGCACGAACAGTCGTGGGCCCTATATGAAGGAAGCAGCCCACTGGCCTTAATGAGCTTCCCTAACGGCCTCACAGGGGCCAAAATTCTCATAGCCCTTTGATTGATCGGTTTTGGTCCTACATAATTGCTCTTCGTAATGAGCTTAAATTATCTAATTGGGCCTACAGACATGTTCGAACTTTAGTGGGCCCATTAAATTAATGGGCCGTTACCAGGCTGAAAGTTAATAGTCGGCCCTGTTACCTCCCGGGTCGTTAACAGGCCGACATCGAAGCAGGCGACAGGTGGGCCCATTTGATTTCATGGGCCGTTAACAGGCCGATACTAAGGTCGGGCTACATATGGCTAACTATCTTGTGGGCCTTTAGCAGCCGAAGAGACAATGACTTCAGATCTTTGGACCTTGAAGAGCATGGGCTGCTAAGAGGCCAAAAGTCAGGTCATACTGTATATGGCCAAACTGTGTTGTGGGCCTCTAGCAGGCCGAAAGAGAAACCGGGATGGTATTGGACCATGAAGAGCATGGGCCGTTAAAAGGCCAAAACGCAGGTCCGAGGGCAAATGGCCCAACTCATTTATGGGTCGTCAACAGGCTGAAAGACACACTGGGCCGGAAATTGGCCCAACACTTAAATGGGTCGCAAAAAGGCCGAAAGATGTACATCCTGAAAATTGGCCCATCCCTTGAATTGGCCCTTAACAGGCCGAAACCACATCGGGCCGATATTGAGCCCAAATATATAGCAGGCTGTTAACGGACTCAAACTGACGATGGATGCAATGGTTCAAATCGTTAACAGGCCGTTGACGGGCCGAATTGGCACGTCTCGTATGGGCCGTGGGCTTTAAATGGACCTGACACAAGTAGGCCTTATATAGGCTGGCCTGCTAATTTTTACTGCACCGTCCTTTTTCACCGGAATGGGCCACTGTTGGGCCATGTCACGTGTCGACCTACCATAGGCACCTCCTGTCCAATGAGTGGATGACATCTGTCCCAACGGTGAGCCAACACGTGTTTCCTCCGACCAATGATAATTTTACACGTGGAAACCGGACCCGATAGCTTAACGGCGACCCGTTACGGTGGATGCCACGTGTCGGTTACCCTTAACAAAAGCACTTCCGTGACGCGCCATCTATCGTCATGGAAGTGAACACTTTCGTGGTGATAATTTTGGTAATGTCATGGAACACTTCTACGACAACACAGGTATGCCTATCTTGATTCTGTCATAAAATTGCCATGGATGTACATGCATGACAGAAAACGTGACCTACTGTTACAAACACGTATCATCACGGAAGTGTATTTTTTTGTAGTGTTGCATGCTCTAATTGTAGGTATATATTACATACAACGTACAATGAGAAATTCACATATACACTATGATTCATTCTACAACTCTAAAGATTTTCTCGGGTGCGTGGAGGAAACCAGTTGTAGAGGAAATCCGTCGAATTGGCACGCCGAGTGCTGGGAGCCACATGATATAAGTGTGCTAAAAACTAAAAATGGTAAAATGTGGCATAGCTTTCCCCAAATGAGGTAATCTTGATGAAAATCTTTAAATGGGACAATTCCTATCCAAAATACATAAACATAGGGTACAAACTGGAATTTATCCTAAAGTTTTATTCTCCAGAAAAGAAAGAAAAATTCTACTTCTTTAGTCTTTGGTAATACCCTCACAATAAAATATACTACTTTAATTTCGACCAGGACTAGCTAAACTTACACTCAACCATCATGTGTCCAACGTTCATGAATTGCGAGAGGAGGCCATACTTATCCTAGCTGAGTGTGAGTTGTAGAGATTGACAACGATGTTAAGCTACCCAATCAGCCAATTTTACCTCCTTGGTGCCATGTCAAGCTAGGGTCGGTCCTGAGATTTCAGAGGTTACGACGAGATTGGAATATAAGGCCTTTTATTCAAGACATTTGGAACAAACTCTCTCTCTCTCTCTCTCTCTCTCTCTACATAATCGTAGAATAATTGAAGTATATACTTATAAGAAATTCCTAATTGTATTCGGGATATAAAGCAAACAAGTTATTTGAACATTCAATTTTTGCAAGCATTGTTCGGGATAACGAACCAACCTAAAATTTGGATGGCTACATAGGAACCAATCCATGAAGCAAATAGGTGGATGGAAGTTTAAGTAAATCAACTATGAAGCAACTTTTTTTGTGTTTCCTTCGAGTTTGAACTTACTGTACCGAGCATAACGGGTAGTAGGAAACCTTTGGCGAAGAAGACACATTTTAGCAGAATAGCCATAGCCCCTCCATGGATTCTATGAGGACACCCGAGTAGGCATGGTCGTCATAAACTCAGGGGGTTCACATCACGTAGAGGGGAGGGTGGAATCGATTGGGACCAAACATGTGTGATATTAGTAAAGTGGGATCGATTACGAGCCTTTAGCATATGAAATCGCAAATCCTACCTTCTTCGTTGATGGCGGCGACCTGGGTAAGGGGAAGATAAAGGAACAAAGGCAGTGTACATTAGGGGTTTGTGGCCTACCATTGTGAGCTTAAGATATTTTTTTGCTTTGGACCTTAAGTTGGTACTGGTACATCTATGATGACAATACTTGGTCGGTGCCCTTGTCATAAGACCACCCAAGGGAGTCGCTCCGCTCGCCCTACCCTAGGGTCGAGCCCATGTTAGGCAAGATATTCACCCACAACGTATCATTCTCGTATTTCTCACCACCCGAGCCATTCGGTGGTAGAATGCTAGGTGTCTACAATGTAGCATAGAGCACATGTTTAGCACCATGCCAATGCATGGGCAATAGTAGGCATATTTTGTCTGGCTTTCTAGTTGGACCATTTCAAAAGGTACAAACCCCAAGAAAAAACAATTAGTTATTAGAGAGATGGTACTTGAGGGTTGGACACTTCTTATTTCAAGGCTATCGGATTCCCCAAATTAGATGAAAACTAAACATCGGGAGCTTACTAAAAAGTTATTGGTCTAAAATGCAATGATAGTTTCCCTCTTGATTAGATGCTACAATATATATGAAAATTACATCATGTTAGCCCATAAGATCTTGTGAAAGCCATAAACAATCTATTATGGAAAGTAGCTTACGACTTTGTCAAAGTCAGTAAAAGGCACAAGAGCTCCACACATGGTCTTATCGTCATCAAGGTGAGTCATGGGGTATTGGGAGGGGGGCTCCCTTGAGAGGGATGGGGGGCTCCCTTCATGATGTTTTTAAGGTTACTCAATCAAGCTATTACAAGGGACCATAATAATAATAAAGGGTTCCAATGAGATGCTAAAGCACACACAGACTAGAGGATCTTCATATGATAAAGGACAGGGTTCTATGGCTGATGGAAGAGTGGAACACTATCCATGATGACACTCACTCACTGAAGGTCCGAGTTGCTGAGCGTTGGCGGTCGTCAAATGAAGGATGGATTAAACAAACACAGACAAATGCCATGTCAAAGGCGAGTGATTTCGTTGGTGGAGGGGCGGTCCTAAGAGACATCATGGAGCTTTCCGAGTGGGAGCACGCCATTCCCCCCTTCCATTTCAGATCCTGAGCTAACAGAGCTCATGGCGTGCAGACGCGCTCTTCAACTAGCGGACGACTGGAAACAGACTCACAAGCTGCTGTCTTCAAGATCAACACATCAACGAGGGATCTCCCTACTAATGGGCATATGGTGGACGAGGTGAAGGAACTTGGTTCCAGGTATCGCCGACATGTGTGAGCAAAGAGGTAGTCTCAGAGTGTCTTGAGACCTTTTTAATAAAGTGTAGCAATTCCAACCCAGAAAAAGATTCTAGATTCTAAAAATAGAATAGGAGGGAGGTAAAAGTCTTTCGGCACACCTGTGCGATATCGTAAGCCACGTTTCACAAATCCCAACTCGAAAATGCCAAGTCAAGGCTCGAGCCTGAAACACCCCCCTCCCCCTCAAAAGGCTAGTAGTTATGTACTAAAAGTTTTAGCTCTTATATTTTAAATAATTTCACATTTTTGGACCACTCTACAAATTCAATGTTAGAATTTTAAACATGGAAAATTGAACTTTTTATGGCAAATTACGTGTCGCGAGCCTAGCAAATCCCTTCAGAAGCATGGCAAATCTTGGCATGTTCAATATTATTGCCATAATTTGCCATGCTTGCGGCATGTAATTTGACATAAAAAACCGTTCGATTTGCCATGCTTAGAAATCTGACGTTAGATTTTTAGCATTTTCGTAAGTTTTTCTTGCTTGAGGGCCATGCTTTAGATGGGAAACAATAGCCCAAGGCTTGCTCAGACATCAGGCTTTTGGGCCAGCCCATACATAAAGTGAAAATATGAGCTGCGGGAGAGTAACAATGACATTTTATTTGTGTACAAGTTCATTCATACATTTGTTATGCTTGTATTTGTCAGGAACAAATGCATAGCTGGTTCGATTCTCATATATGTGCATATTGTTTATGTTTAAACATTATTGAACTTAATGTGTTTGTATCCTCAAAAAGCTAGCGTGTTCCCCCTTTTTGAGTGAGGTTGTCTCTTTTCTAAAGCATTTTCTATCGAGAATTATAGTGATGTATTAACATATTAGAATTAGATTCTGCATTTGTCGGATGATTAGAAGGACAGTGGTATCCCTTGTCCATCAGGTTAAGTCCCAAACTTGATATTGATGCTCGCATTTTTCTGGATTTATTTCAGGCCTTTCGGCGATGTGCATTCAGTGGGAGGAGACGTTCCAGTCAACTATGAATGCGTCTATGGCAACTTCGTCAATCTTAAAATGATGTGCCGGCTCAGTCGCTTGGAGGTTGCGTGCGTGCGTTCATACGGATGAATGTATGTGCATATGTATAAGCGTCTACGTTTGTACTGTGTTCGTTTTTTTTTAAAGAATAGATTCTGCATTTTTTTGTCGGAAAGATTCTACATTCAAGTGGGAACGAAAATTGGCCGTTCAATAAAACAAAACAAAATGGTGATAAACTGAAAAGGAGAGATTCCAACTGCGTAGCAGGAGGCGCGGCCGAGCTACAGCCTACAGACACATCGCTTTCCGCTTCCGCCGCCAGGCCGTCTCCTCCCACCTCTCGCGCCTCACCCTCCTCTAAACCCCTGGTTGAACCCTAGCCACCGCCTCCGGGAGCATGCACGCCAGGTTGCTCGGCGCTCCGTCCCGCGCCTCGGCCTCCACCTCCTCCTCGTCCTTCCCCTCCGCCGGCCGCCACCCGTGCCGCGCGTCCTGGAAGCCGCGGCCGCCAAGCCGGAGCTCCGCCTCGCCGCCGCCTCTCTCGCTGTTGCGCGCCGGTGCATCCATGGAGCCCGCTTCGACGGAGGGGTAAGCTGTTCGAGGAGTGTCGATTCGTGCCGATTGCCGCGCTTGGTTCTCGCCGGTCGGTGAATTCCTGGCGATTTCCGTGTCCCGTGGGCGTTGTTGCAGAGTTTTCACTTGATTGGTCCGCTTCTGCGTGTGCGGCGTTTCAGGCAGAGCGACCCGCCTGTGCGTGGCGTGGCCGATAGGGTCGTCGGGGTGCTGGGGGGCGGCCAGTTGGGGAAGATGCTGTGCCAGGCGGCCAGTCAGATGGGGATCAAAGTGGCCATCCTGGACCCCTCAAGGAGTGCCCGGCAAACTCCGTCTGTCACGAGCATGTCGTGGGGAGCTTCAATGATGGTGACGCGGTCCGTGAGTTCGCGAAGAGGTAGGCGAAACTGTGACCCCGCTTGGTTGATTCGAGGGGCTGGCATCCCTGTGCATTATCGTTCTCACTTCTCAATCTGCTTTGACAAATCCTTTGTATGGTGTTAGGTGTGATGTTCTAACTGTGGAAATTGAGCATGTGGATGCTGTGGCACTTGAGAAGCTTGAAAAACAGGGTGTTGTTTGTGAACCCAAAGCCTCTACCATCGCGATTATTCAGGTAATCTTTCCCTTCTCGTGCCAACCGTCCTACTGTTTGGACAACTTCATACTACAACTACTAGCATCTAATGGGCTTATCACGGCACAGGCATTTCCACCTTTTGTATATGCTATGCTTGATGTATTGATACTCTGTTCTACTGCAGGACAAGTACAGGCAGAAAGGCCATTTCTCAAAATTTGGAATTCCGATAGCTGACTTTGTTGAAGTAATCCACTATCTGTTTACTTTTAGTGAAATTATTGGAGCTGTAATTGTTTTGATATAAATTTGTAGTGGTGTTTTGCAGGTTGATACTTTAAGTAGCATAGAGAATGCTGGGGAAATGTTTGGCTATCCCTTAATGGTTAAAAGCAAAAGATTGGCATATGATGGTCGTGGGAATGCTGTTGCTCACAATAAAGAGGAGCTATCTTCTGTTGTTTCTTGTAAGTTGTTACGCATTCGTGTTATTTTTAAAATCAATAAAAAAACCCGCAGCAGTGTCCTGATAAACACTGATTTAGCACATTCCTTTCTAATTGAATTCCTAAAACCAGAAGCTGTTCTATGATTTGCTGAATCAGCTATAAGGCGAGCTAGCATTTAAACTTTTAAGCTATTATTTCGAGGCCCATGTTTCTTAACATAGTCTGAACTGGCCCAATCACGTGTAAAATAATCAACTGATGATGAAACTAATTTTCATTGATTCTTTATTGCTGCAGCACTGGGTGGATTTGAGCATGGCCTGTATGTTGAGCGGTGGACACCTTTTGCGAAGGTTAGTTTTATTTGATTATATATTTCTAAGAAATTAAATCCCATTAAAATTGGTCAAACTCTCAACTATCTTTTTTATGCCCTGCAGTATTTTTTAAGTGTTTGTAAATTATATACACGCAAGACAAGTGTTTGTAAATTATATATATTTTCTGTAATTTGTATCTTTCTGAATGTTAAGGAACTGCATTTTGGGGTTTCCAAGTTAACCCCAGTTAACCTTGTGGTTGACATTGCAAATGATCCGCAGTAGTCAGTCACATATTGTGTAGTCACCATTTATAATTTTTGGCTGCATGCACATACTACTATTTGTTCTTTGCGCACTTGCATCTGGCAGTGTCGGACAATGCTTCGGTGCCTTAAGGCACCTGCCTTTGTGTCTATGACATGTGGGCCCAACAGGTGACTGACCCACATGTCAGTGACCCAAAGGCAGGTGCCTTTAAGGCACCGAAGCTGCGTCAACTGTGTCATACATGCAAGCTCGAGATGAATATATGATAAGTTCTGCAAGTTTATTGCAAGATATTTGTTTGTTCTTTTGTAGAGTTTATTACAGAATACCATGATAGGAGTAACATAACAGAGCAGATTGCTTGAATACCTATCATATTGTCATGAGTTACAAGTATTACAACTTTTGTTTTTTTGCTTATGAATTTCTGTTATTTGTCGTTCTTTCGTTCAGGAGCTATCTGTAATTGTGGCAAGGAGCAGAGATGGTTGTACAGTCTGTTATCCTGTCGTTGAAACCATTCATAAGTAAGAAATTCCTTTTGTTATGATTTTTTTTTGGTCCTGCATATCATCATTTATGCTTTGCTCTGTTCTCCAAATTTGTCAAACATGAAGCCTTTGTCTGGAACATTCAGGGATAACATCTGCCATGTTGTTGAAGCTCCTGCTCAGATACCTGAGAAAATGAAGAAGTTAGCTACCAGTGTAGCTGAAAAAGCTATCAAATCGTTAGAAGGTGCTGGTGTTTTCGCTGTCGAACTATTTTTAACAAATGACAATCAGGTTTGTTCGAACATTTATGCATGTCTTATATAATTGAATCCTCCTATGGTGATGTTGGATCTTTCTCATGTTCATAATTTTACTAGGTTTTATTGAACGAAGTAGCCCCTAGACCTCACAATAGTGGACACCATACAATCGAGGCATGTTACACTTCACAATATGAGCAACATTTACGTGCTATTCTTGGACTTCCTCTTGGTGATCCTGCAATGAAAGCACCCGCAGCAATAATGTACAACATCCTGGGCGAGGATGAGGTATATGTATATTTGGTTTCGTGTTGATTTGCCCTCCATTTTTTGCTATGTTAAACATTGATAGTTAGGTCAATAGCTGCTAGATTATGTTAGTTACTGATTATTTTCTAGGTCACCATGTTATTATTCTGGTTACCTATATAATGTTGAGCACCAATTGCTACAGGGCGATTCGGGATTTGTTTTAGCCCATCAGCTGATTAAGAGGGCGTTAAATATTCCAGGTGCATCAGTCCATTGGTATGCAAAGCCAGGTTGGTTCAGCCCACACACTTAGCTGTTGTTGCAGAAAGTTGACAATTCTGCTTTGCTTTCCCATGCCATAAAATATTACTTAAAGAATTGTTCTTCCAGAGATTCGGAAGCAAAGAAAGATGGGTCATATTACAATTGTGGGGCCTTCTATGTTCGATGTAAAAGCACATTTGGACAGGTTGCTGCAAAGAGAGACAGATGGCCCAAAGAAAGGTTAGATTTATTCATATCATACCATTGTTCTATCTTCAACTTGCTGTTGGTGGATGTAATGCCTTTAGGTAGTACTGTACTTTATGGTTGCATGACTTAGATTATTCTGTTTGATATCTCTGTCAACTATAGATTTTCACTGTTTATTTATTTATTAAAGGGGACAATAGTTTTCTAACTTGGATGACTTTTAAACTTTATTCATATACTTTAGAAAGAATGAAACAACAGTGTATTAGGATGCCGGAAAGAGAGTATAGGTGGCAGATGAAATTTGAACAGTGAATAACCAGTTTAAAACAAATAATTATACTACTGGGGCAAATAATGGCAATGGCTCAATGCATGTAAGTTATCTGGTCTGTCTAAATTCTAGTGATTGAAACTTGTTACACCCTCGTGATGCCTTTGTATTTCCATGGTGAAATTATTCAGGCTTTTATTATGCCACCTGCCAATCACTTTTACTTAATTCCTTTCTTGGTGATGAAAGTCTTCTCATTCTATTCATTCCATTTGCTGAGGAGGTCTAGAATGCTTTGTTAATTACAGTTAGACCTCGTGCTGCGGTTATAATGGGCTCGGATTCTGATCTTCCCATAATGAAAGATGCTGCAGCAATACTGGAGAAATTCAACATACCTTTTGAGGTTTGATTTGTAAAACCTTTCTGTAGACAAGCTACGGGTTGTTGGCATGGCCAGTCTGCAGCTTCATGGATTGTTCATTTTTCAGCTTACAATTGTTTCGGCACATCGTACACCAGAGAGGATGTACGCTTATGCATTGTCTGCTAAGGAAAGGGGCTTAGAGGTCATTATTGCAGGCGCAGGTGGAGCAGCTCACTTACCAGGCAAGTGTCAGTTTACGGGAAAAAACATGCTCCTAAATTCACCATACTGTTTTCTAAACATAGATATTAGGGTGGAATTATGTGTATTCTGTTATACCCTATTCTTTCAAAGCAAGTAATGTCGGGGAGCGGTAATGTGTTTTATTATCTATTCTATCAAGTGTCTGTTATAGTATGTTGGAGTTTATGAAATAAAGTAGTGTTTCTCGATCAAATGCACACAACATTGACACTGTTAACAAAGCCCGTATGCCTGAAGTCTAATGAACGATTTGTTCATGATTTTTTTATGATTAATGAAGTACAATCTTGTAACTGTTTGTTGCAGGCATGGTGGCTTCATTGACTACTCTCCCTGTAATTGGAGTCCCCATCTGGACTAAGTCATTACAGGGAACGGATTCTCTCCTGTCTATTGTGCAGGTGAGGGCTTAAGTCTTTTTTTTAATACCATTCAAAAGCAGAATGATACTGTGATAAACATCACATAATCGTTGATTGTAGCTATGTATCAATGCCCTCTCTTCTTGCATCATCAGATGCCTTCTACTCCCTCCGTTCCTAAATATAGTCTTTTTAGAGATTCTAATATAGACTACATACGGAGCAAAATGAGTGAATTTACACTCTAAAATACGTCTATATTCATCCGTATGTAGTCCATATTCAAATCTCTAAAAAGACTTATATTTAGGAACGGAGGGAGTAATGTCTAATCGATTACTTATGGACGAAGTTGATTCTTGTGTTGTTTATTCTCAACAATTTTACAGATGCCGAAAGGTATTCCTGTTGCTACTGTTGCAATTGGAAATGCTGAAAATGCAGGCTTGTTGGCAGTTCGGATGCTTGCCTCAAGAGATCCTGAGTTGTCGGACAGGTATGGTTCATTTCCGATGTTATTCTCTTGCAAATTTCAAATTCAGCTTGGTACCCTGCGTGTGATTTGTATGGTCAGCCACTGGTTTCAAACTGATAACTGGTCGTCACTGGAAGGTTGATGCAGATTCCCGTAATGGGTAAAGTTGCCAACAGAGAAACAGAGCTAGTCAATGATATCAATAAAATGGACCAGTTTATTTATAAATATACTAATAAACTCTTTACAGTCAAGATTTTTTTTAGAATTATTTGAGAATTTCAGCCAGTCGAAATCATAAATGGAATTTATGGCTTTCATAGCCAACCCTTTTTGTTTGGTGTGAAAGGACACTGTTAACAGAGTGGCTTGAACCGACAATCCTTGCTTGGAATGCGCTTTGCCGGTAGCTTCTGTGAAAAAATGATATACATATGGTTTGTATCGTGTATCTGATTGTAGCAGGAAGTCTCCAGTAATCTGGTACACCAACATTGATGTCTATACTCAATCATAGCCTGCAATTAGGGTGGATAATAAGCTAGTTCGTCAGGACTCGTTAAACTAGGGAGGCAGCCACTGCCACAAGACCCATCAACAACTGGCCAGAGCGAGGCATTGCACAGTTGTATGCAGAGTGGGGATCTGAGTTCGGTGTGGATAGTCATACAGAGGCAGAAGATTCACAGGTTCTTTTCATGCCATGTTCGGACACCCCATCGCTCACGGAGGCCAGCAGTTGGGGTGTGTGGGTGGGTGGGGGTGGAGTTGGTTGCAGGCTGGGACTGTGATTGAGGGTGAGCAGAGGAGTTGAACTGTGTTGGTGATTTGCCTTGTGTGGGCTGGGATAGTGGAATGTTGCAGATATGGTTATCTGAAGAGGATTTTCATGGACGACAATGTTTTGCCATCTCCATGGCATCACCATTATTCAATTCATTTACAGTTTTTGTCAAATTTTGGACTGGTTCTTTGTGTTAGACTGTTTCATGCTAGCTGCTTTTGCTGGTGACTTGGTTATTTGCTATTGAACATTTTTCCATTGAACTATTTAGTTGTGTTTAAAATCATTGTTTATTTATGGTTTTTTCATTGTAATGACATTATGTATAATTGCATTAGTTAACATGAAGGGCACTTCCCTGACAATACCTTGTTCCATGATCACTAGGCGTAGTTATGTGTGCCTAGTGCTTTTAAGATCGTTGCACAATATCATTCTGATTTGTGTTTATATCTTGCAGGGTGAATGAATACCAGCAAAATCTGGAAGACAGTGTGTTGGTCAAAGCAAGATTGCTCGAGGAATTAGGTTGGGACAAATATCTGGAGCAATGTATGAAGCCTTGAGCACTGGCTGTCTGTTCTGTTGACATCTTGTAGCATCCAACGTTGACAAAAGCAGATAAATAGTCCACCGTCGGTGAGATTCTTAAAGATAGTTGCACTAATACCGTCCTGATTGCAAATTGTTCATCCGGCCTGCCTGGCTGTTCATCCGGCTTTCGTTCTTATTGTGCTAATTGTAACTGCCTGCTAAATTGCTCCACTCCGCCAAATTTTTCTCTTCCTCTAGCGTGGTCCTAGTGGAGTTTTAGAGTGAGAACAGGCATAGGAAAATTTTGTTGGAAATTAATACACTTTACACGCTGTGTAATGTTGCTAATATTTTTATCTTGGCGAATACTCCTAGTGGCTTGATGTTCATATGGCGGCTATGGCCTACTCAGCACAATCTGAGTAAATTTTTTGCTGTATTGAGTAATTCTATCACTGTTGTGTTCCTAGTGGACGTGTAACCTACTCCCTCCGTTCCTAAATGCATGTCCTTTCAGAGATTCTATAATATGGACTAGGAGTACATATGGAGCAAAATGAGTGAATCTACACTTAAAATACGTCCATATTCATCCGTATGTAGTCTATATTCAAATCTCTAAAAAGATTTATATTTAGGAATGGAGGGAGTAGATGGCAGCAACAGTGCATTTCATGCAGAAACTTTGGAGATCAATGTGTTGTGCTCACATACCGTGACCAAATATAGCTTTGCAGATGTGATGATGTTGGGAAAAGGCCATCACGCTCATGGTCTTTTTTTGAGATTAATGATGAATATGATAGTCGAGATGATCATCTTGGTCGACCTCGCGAGATGTAGCAGGATGTGCAAACTTTGGCGCTTTTGCACTTAATAACCTTTCTGCTTTCCAACCACCAGTTACATTCAGAGACACACTCATGATGATTATCTGAAGAGGATTTGATGTCGTGATGGGCAGATGGGCAGCTGAGTTCGACTCATGCCCAGGAAAGGTTTAGCTCTCACTGCCCATCACGTTTTAGCCTCCATCATAACTTATACATGTGGGTTAGAAATGGCCGACAGTTGCGATTGTTAACAATTTTCTTTTGATGACGAGGGAGTTACGATTGTTAACATTGATTTATACTACTACCTCCATACCAAATTACAAGACATTTTTGGTGCTCCTAAATCAGATGAAGTACTAGCTATGTCCTCACTCATACTCCATCAGGACCTCTATCCTCAGATTCTGCATCGTGTTTCTAAGCCGGACCGCCTTCTCCTTGTCTACCTGCTCTGCGGCACCGATCCACCGACCGTAACATCTAATAGCTTCGTCGAATCGAATCACCGGGCTCGGCTTCACCTGCATTGCAGCTCCGCATCGACTTCAACTCCGGCCTTGCACTGTTGTCACGAGCTTAGCCAAGACATTATGCTAGGGCTAGGATCTGCCTGATCTCTCTGATGCGCATGCAATGCAAGGTTCATGCCACTAGGCTGGATGGGCACGCAAGATTTGTGCCACTAGGCTAGGTTCTCTCATTCTCATAGTTAGTTGAGGTGATCACGGGGACGATTGCTGCTAACCGGCCGCCTCTTTTGGCTACTTGGTTCGAGGTTGTCATAGCTTCTGTTACGCATATAATAGTACTTGGTATGTAGTACACTAGCTAGGGTGGCCATCTTCGTAACCCCGAGCTCGCACGAGCGCATCGTGCATTCCTGTAGCTTTTCTGAGCGGACGGGCCTCGTTGGGCAACTTGAGCACTTCATTGATCACTTAGACGGCGATGATTGGTTGGCAGGTAAAAAGGGCTCGTGATGATAGGGAAATGGCGCGAACGAACACGATCGAGTGGATATGATGCATGTGTATATACGAACCTGGACTTAAATGGCTAAGAGCCTAAGACTGTGGTCGATCCCACACGCTGCATTGTACTGCCATGACAAATGATGAATATGTCCAAAGTTTTTCTCTAAAAAAGAAGAAAGAACAGTTGTTTTTGTTATTTTTAGCCACTAGAGAAACTATTATTTATAACCAAGTAAAACAAATTCATATTATGAAACCTATGGTTGGACACGAAAAATTTAGATGCAATAGGAAGTCTGCAATACCTCAACTGCTCCAAATTTCTCGAGTCACCTCTGCCTCTATACAATTGGCTCGGCATCACCATCTTAGGGTTCATTGTATTACCCGTCGCCACAATCATCTTCACCACATTGTACACAAATGACACTGTCAAATACCGGTATCTGCAGCTCCAGGCGGGCTTGCTCATGGTGGAGGAGGCGACCATTCTTGCCAAACTTGCGCCCATGCCGGACATTGGACAATTCACAAAAATGACGATTTGAATACAATTTTGGTCATGATAATATAATTTGAATATTTAGGTTGAATACTTGAAAAATAATATAGATAAATTGGTTTTGAAATACTAGTATAGCCTTATTAGCATCATGCATATACTGATATACTACAAAGTGGTACAAGTTATATTTTGAAAACCATGCCGGTGTCCAAAATATCATTTACCACCTCTCATCGCCCACGTCTACCAACCTTATGAACTACCTCCACGCTGCCTTATACCTCATCACCATCATCCACGGCTTATTCATTGACTAGAAGTTTGGCCGATACCCCAACATCGCCATCTTCAACGCCATCACAAACTTGATGCGGTATGCTGCCTTCATGGTGGCATTCGTTGTATAAACGCTCATCATCTTTGTCTTCTACCTACCTAGCACAACCAAGTACCCGCATGTCTTCGGCCGGGGGGCTCATGTTTTAAGAGGTGAAGAATGGCTTCAATCTGCCATATATAGAAGTTAATGTTTTAGGTGTATTTTTCAAAACGCGAGGGCCTTGCATTCAAGGGCTATCTTCTATATCTAAATAGCTAGCCCCCATTAATTTATTTCTCTCAACATGCAAGTATGCCACCTCATCACACAACATACATGGAAAAAGGCCCATCCCCACTAACCTATTTCTCTAAACATGCAAGCATGCAACATCATGCAACATGCATGGGAAAAGACTCACCATAACTGCAAATATGCATGGAAATTTCCATTCTATTGTGATATTTATATTGAATAAATATTATACAACTATTCAATGATCAAACACAATAAGTCATATGTATTTTTATTCTAGCTCTTATACTATTACTTCAAATATTCATGTTTCATACATGGAATCTCATTGAAATATGTTGCAAACTATCCCGCACTGGCACGAATCTTGATGGAATCAATGATCACGATGGTTCTTGTACGTCCAAGTAGGTGTAGAGTTGAGTTTTCGCTAGCCGGAGAGCGTGAACCTACACATGGTGTACTTGGAGCTCTCCATGGTTTGTACAGTGGATCAAGTTAAATTGGACAAGAAGCGGCTGCATGCCTTGTCGCCTCGCCTTTAGTTGTGGGATTCACTTTGTTCTTCTTTTAAGTGATTATATTATCGATGTTTCCTAGACATTGTGTGATGGCTTGTTTGTCTTTGTAGGCTTTTAGCTGTCCCGAGCTTGATTTTTTTCTTATGATGGCAGCATCCTTTACTATGCTAGGCACTCAAATTTAGAAACCTCTTCTTCGAATTCCAATGCAAAACAAACAAACCTAGCACCGATTTACACCTACATACAACGACTATCACCAACATTGCCCCCCAAAAGGTAGCCCATCCCACACGATGAGCAAATACGGCATGGATGCACACTTTTAGACAAACAAAACCATTATCGTTCGTACCAACGACTGTACATCAGGCTGCCTAAACACCACCAGGACAACTAAGGCCCACAATATCTCATGGCCCAACCCTAGACCACAATGAATGCAACAACCAATTGAACTTATAAAGGATGAGCGGGTTGGTAGTCACAACCGCGGCATCCACGTCGACTGTGAATAGTCCTGCGACTCGCGCGGCAGCGAATGAAAAAGCGGCAGCGAAACAAAAAGAAATGACCCCACGTCCTCCCACGCCCCCTCCTCCTCCTCTCACGCCCGACCCCCTCCTGCTCCTCTCCTCCTCCTCCCGTCCTTCCTCACAACCCTAGCCGCCGCCCCCTCCTCCTCCCACCTCAGTCGCCGCCGCCGCCTCCTCCTCCTCCTCCCACCTCAGTCGCCTCCTAGGAGAGCTCGACACAATGGGGTGGCCGTGGAGCGCGCCCCGTCCGGAGAGACAAGGCGGCTCCCAAGCAGGGCATCCGACAACGCTGGCTCTCCTCTCCTACGCCACCGCTGCCCACCCCTCCTCATCTCGTGTGGGCACGGAGGTGAGCTTCTCCGACGGCGGCGGCGACCTGCAGTCAAAGGGCGACGGCGGCGGTGCTCGATTTGATCTACAGGAGAGAGAGAGAAGATGAGAGGGAGAGAGAGAAGGAAGGAGAGGAGGTAGAAATACAGAGGAAAGAGGAGAGGGATGTGCGGCAGCCGACAGGAGAGGGTCACCGGAAGGAACAACTGGTCATCGTTCACACCACGCTGGGCCAGAGATGGCTCTGTACAGCCCACACGTCTGCAGGTTCCTTCTTCCTTCTTGCTCCTCTCCTCTTTTGATTAGCTGTAACTGCATGTTTGGGTCAGTGCTATGTCTACTGTCGCTGGGCAGTACTTTAGGCAAGTCAACCTTCCAATTCAGTACATGTCTGCACAAGGAGAAGAGCCCCTGTTAGCTTTTCTTTTTGCAGATTAGACCAATAATCTACATCAATCGATTTGAGGGTATGCTGAATGTGATATTTAATGAATATGGTCATTCTGTTGTCCAGTGTACACAAGTGGTTGCTCTTGAAGTCTCCTCCTTGCCCCGCTTATTCATTAAGGTAAGATTTTGATTGTCTCAATTTGTCGCTTCAGTTCCACATTAACCATGAATTGTTGTGTGTAAATACTCATATCCCGTTAAGTTCATGTGTATAAATCAAGTGGGTTGAAGTGTACTGTGAATTTCCTGAAAAAGTTTACTTGAGATATTATATGCATGGTGCGGATTGTTGAGTTTGCTTGGTTAATGCCATGCCTGTGCAGATCAACAGGGGGAAGGTCCAACGTGAGACCTTCAAGAGGGATTTGATGTTGCTATTATTTCAGTTTGCAGATAGAGGATGTGATTCCAGCGAGACAGTGACGATGGCGATGACAAGTGAGATTTATGTTAAGGAGTATTAGCATATGCTCATAGGATCACTAGAAGCATATAAAGGTATCCACAATGATGGTTGCTTTCTTATCGACAAAGAATTGAATTATAATTATAGATGGTAAGAGTAGTACCTTTATAATCGTAGCTATATGCAATAATCCATCATGTATTTCTGTTTAAAACCGCAACCCGTAATTGTTTGATGTCGTGAAATGTCTATATATATTTTTTGTTTACATTCTTAAGTTAGCCTCCAGACTATCTGCATTGTCATGGTAACCTTGGTAGGTTATAATATGCAGATCGATAATCCCGGTTCAGTTTGAGCTTTCCATGTGTCTTTTTAGCCGAATATTAGGATCACAACTTAACTTAAATTAGCAGTATAGTGTCAATGGGCGTCATCTGAAGCTAATAAGATGTTGTTACTGAAGAACAGCCCCTTGCTACTTGCACAGTACGTGAAAAACACCCTAAATAGATTAAAGAAATCATACTTGACTGTGATTGCATTTGGTTGACGCTTACGTGTATTTCTCATCGGTAGATCAAGGGGGTAATCTTCTACATTTCAGGTCCAAGCTTTCAATGCATTTTTCTATCTTTTTTTCATATCCCAGTCATCATCTGCAAGGCCGAAGCATGCATGTCTATATGGTTTTGTGGCACTGATTTCGTTCCATGCCAGTTTATTTCCAACAGTTGGTCTGCTTCTTCATAGTGATTTTATCAGTATACTAAATTAAATAAGAAACTGGATGTGTACTGCTTTCATCTTCAGTTTGAACATGATTGTCCTATTTGTGACATAGGTGAAAATTAGCAAGCAAGCTACAGTCGGTGCATGGATGACCAAGTTTACTTGTTACTTTATGAAGATGATGATTCCTAAATAGAATTATGAGCTAGGTCCTGCATGTTGACCGTGCTTCAAGGTACAGTTGTTCATGCCTTATAAAATTGTAATGCTTTTTATTGGTTGTGCATCCTAGGGCCAAAAGCTTGATTCATAGATAGCTGAAGAACTGAGGAATTTTACTCTCTGTCGTTGCAGGGTAGAAGAGAATGGGAGGAGGGGACGTGCGCTCCATATTTTGTTATGCACACCTTCCTAAACTATACTTTTCTTCTTAACATATGTTCATTGTCCAGCAGAAGCTGTAGATTTCAGCGTACGATAATTTCCAAAATGGTAGAAGGTAAGAACCATGTTACATGATCCTTTTGTGTTCTCTTGATTTAAATTAACACGTACCTGTTAAACTTGGTGATGATTTTCGAGGTGTATTTATAAATTATCTGTCAAGGTTATTCCTTCAGGCAATTTTTTTCTCTGAAGCCTAGGCATATTGGTTGTTTGGTTTTCTCTCTTTACTAGCAGGAAGACAACTACTACGTGTTGCTTAGTTATTAGCGGATTGACTGTATGAATTATCTTATGTTCACCTAGAGTTATAGGTTTCTAAATACTAGACTCTTGGGACTTAATTCTAATGGTTAGTTTTTTTTGGATTCATGTACTCTGGTGCTGGTAAAGCTCCTTCACAATAGTATTTAAAGCTTATATTGATAACTCCATCAGAGTTCAAGCATTAGGCTCTCTGCTCTGTGTATTGCAAAGTGTTCTATATAATGCTTTGATGTTCCTTTGTCACTGTTTGATGTTCTACCTTGGGTGGCCTCTGTCTTGGTTTACAGCTCCATATGGCTACCTATGTATACCTATGTAGATTTTGTTTGAACTGTACTCAAATCATGCAGATGTTTCTATATTCTTGCCTTCCTCTTTTTAACTCATGAGATTGTTAGATAGTTGAATATCATTGGTCTCTGTCGGCATTCTATTTTCGTAGTTTGAAATGAGTATTGGTCCATTGATATTAAACTTCACAATAGGTAGTGGCATCTTCAGGAAAAAGTAGTGGCAAATATGCTGGAGATTTCTTTTCTGCTGCAGGAATGACACTATTGCTCAAATCCTCAACACATATTTTTTAGTAACTAAGAGGATTATTCACCTTTGCTGCTGTAGGCATTCAAGACCTGGCAGGGCTGGGTCAACCGGCCCTTCGTGTTCAAGACCCGGCTTTGATGAGCCTTGACAGTCGTTCTACCGGTTGGGCATCGTCATCCTGAGCCATGTCCGGAACCAGACCAGTAGGGGCACCCTAAGCGAGCACTCGAGGCATGCTGTCAAGTTGGACGAGTGCAACCAGGCCAGCTGATGTGTGTGTCCACAGTTACATTGTTGTATTATTGGTTAAAGACAATGTTTTTCTTCTTGAATTATGAAACCTCGAACAACAGTAGGATATAATCGTTTTGTTCGTTTTGCAATCAAAGCTTCCATCGAATAATATTTTAGAATTGTGCTCCGTCTTATTCATAAACTATGGCTATTTTGTAGATTCATATAAGATACGGCTTTGTGTGCATTGAAATAGCAACAAGTTGGCTTCTCGGTCTCATTTATGTATACATTTGACTAATACACGCAGCCAGCATGTCCATGTGATCTGGATTGAATTTCTCTATCCTGTTTTATATTGTGATGTCTTTGATTTTTGTCTCTTCCAGATTTACATATAGATGCCTCGGTGAATACTCAAGAATTTTGTGTTCTTTTCTATTGACGGCCTTTAGGTATTTTTTTATTTTTATAATGATTCTGAAACGAGGTCACTCCCTACTAATCTTGCTCTCCAGGCCTGGTGGCAGGATGCTTGGTCAAGAATGCAGGGTGAGTAAAACAAAACGCTTTTATCTCTCTGGTCATCTAGAGCATATGGAGGGAGCAAGATAGCGGGCTTTGACATTGTCTTCACACCGCCCCAGAGGGGGTGCCACCGAGGGCTTTCTCATGGAACATGGTGCAATGTGATTTTATGCACGCCTATGAGCAGGCAACCCTGCACGCTGGTCTTCTACTGCTTTCCCAGGCATATTACTTCCCCGTGAGATGCTTCCAAGGGTTCTATTCGGCTCCATTGTATTTTTTTTCTTTTTTGATTGCTTTTCCTTCTCTGTTTCTTTTTTATATGCAAGGCCATAAATTTTTACCATGCATCCTTGCTCACACAGAAAATTACTTCAAAATACACATGCTTCTAAAAATGCACATCCTTTTCAAAACTATGTATATCTTATTATCAAAGATTATAAGGCAAAATGTGTTTGCCCACCACTAAAACAAGTAATAAATTGTACTTTTTTCAAAGCACACATGGAATTAGCGGGCTCCTTCAGGTATTTCAAGGGAAAAACAGAATCTGTTTAACTAATTTTCTATATTGCTTATTTATGCATTTGTGACCATAGCTTTCCACTTTAGCTCATAAACTGAATGGCAAAATAGAGTTTGCCCATTTCATATCTATGTTGTCTTATTAGGAAAAAAGATTTTGTTTAATAGCTGATGCTTAATACTTTTATCGACTGTTGAATGCTCAACTTTAGCTCATAAACTGGATGGCAAATGCTAATTCTGATGGGGCTTTTCCTACTTATTGTTTTATTGTTGTCTAGACAGCTGATGGCATGCTTCTTTCTTGCTAATTGTCAATTCTTTTGTACAGGGTCCCTCAGCTACTTATGCTTTGGTAGACAATGAGAGTATGTAGATAGCATGTATGCTTTTTACATTGTTTTGCACAGGTTGAGATGCATCACATGATGTTTTCCTTTTACGTTTATGAGTATTACATAGTCCTTTCTTTTTCCACAAGGGGCAGTAGCTGTGCCATTTGATTCGAAGGACAAAGAGTTGATCACAAAGACGTAGCATTCAGGATATATACACAAAAGAGTATAGAACGAAATTATATGATGTAATTGACCACTTTCTATTAACTTCTCCTGTATACAATATTCACGAGTTCATGTATTAAGTACATTTTATTGTGTAACTTGTGTTTACTCTTTTTTTAATCCAAGTTTACAGCTACTCGGAGTTCCTAATTATAGACTCAACTATCTTGACCTACTGATGATCTAATTTATGGCATTATTACCTTCAAAAAATATTTACATCTAATTTCCTTTATATATAGGGGTATAAGTTCTGACCAAATGTACTCAAATATACGGTTATTGAAAAAATACAAACATTTTCAACACGAACATGATTTTAAACGGGTTTTTGCGTCATTTGGCGCAACTGGTCATCTAGTACAATAACAAGCAAAAGAAGGAGGAAGAAAGTGAAACGTCGGACGCGCGCTCTCGTTCGGCCACACCCGCAACACCACCAAAAACAACCGACCTCCGTTGGCCCATGAGCCGACCACAAGTCTAATTACCTCTCCCGCGTCAATCTCAACCATGCACATAACACAATCACACACGCACATGATCCACACAAAACTACATGCATGCCGCGTGTCACTGCAGGTGGACCCAGGTCAAGAGCTGACAACTGGACGCCATGTGGTACCCAACCACGATGCATAAGAGGGCTCCCTTTCTAGGAAGCTTAGTGCTCCATGTTGTAAAGACATACAAGATCTGTCATGCATCGTGTATGGTCTGATGCCCACAAAATTTGTGCATGCTAGGACCTTAGCCCGCCCCCTAGGATATAGGTATTTGCGAACTAAATACAAAAAGGTGTCTCTCACATCCATTTCGTAATCTATGGCATCGCCTTCACTGGATCTCTCTTTCTACACCTTTTTTGCAATTTGCATGATGCATGATTGCTTATGATACTAGCCGTTGATCGACCCCATAAACTGCACACGGCGCTATCGTTTGCATGGGATGCATGCATGTTCCAAGCCTAGAAGCATTCGTTTTCCTAGGATCTAGGCTTGCTTTGCGGCTCCTAGTTGGGCCTACGCTAGACAGTGCCATGCTGGTATTTTTCAAGTTCCTCTTTTATTTAAAGGACTCAGATACACAATAGAGGTTTACCGAGACATAAATAAAGCACTCTAAACGTAACAGAAAATATGCTGAGGACCAAGTTGTGTTAACGTGCAGTTTCAGCACTGCTGTAGGGAAGCTAACACTTTGGCACACTTTGTAGCTAGACATGCGTACAATATGCAATTCCAGTTCTCCTGGGAGGATGAGCCTCCAGGCTTTCTTCTCCCGCATGTAACTAAGAGCATCTCTAGCAGACCCTCTAAAAAGCTCCGACCCGCAAAATAACCGTCAAAATGTCGATGGACGCGAAAAATCCCGCCCGAACAGACCCTGCAAACGTGGCCGACCCGCAAAAGTTTTTGAGGGGCGCGGCAAAATCTTGACCCCAACCTGCGAATACGCGCCCCCCCCCCCCGCGGCCCGTCGGTGCCCTGCATATAGCGGGAGCGGTTGGTGGGAAGGATATTTCAGCCCGCGCTTTTCCCCACCTACCACCTCCCCTCTCCCCTCGCCCCGCCGCCGCCCATGATTCCGGCGAAAGTAGCCGGCGGGATCACGCCGAAAGGCCTCCACACGCACGAGGTTGCCCTCCGCCCCTACTGTGTCGGCGGGCCGGAAAGTTGCATATCTGCGGTCCTTCGTCACGGGCGGCTGGATTTGGCTTTTCCGGCCGCCGGTGGCTGCGCCAAGCGATGGAATGGTCGGGGAGCACCTCGCGCAGCCCCGACAAAGTCCCGTCGCCGCATGCAGGTACATGTTAAATCTGTCGCCACGGCCGCCGGTTTAAGGCATGGATTCGGCCGGCCGTCCGCCGGGCTCGGCGCTCGCGCAGAGTCTCTGTGGCTCGCCGATGCCGCTCATACAGTGCGACGACTGCACGCGGACAGTGCCGCGGCTAACTTCGGGCACGCCGAAGCACCCCGGATGGGTGTTATTCAAATGCGAAAACGACGGGGTACGTGTTGTTTTCATTCGGCTTTGGCACCGCATTCTTTGGTTCAATTACGATAGCTCATTTCAAACATCATCATGTGTGTAGGAAGATGGATGCTCATTTTGGTTTTGGGAAGGCGAATACATTGATTTATTGATAGAAAGAAACTTAATAGATGTTCATGCACTCCTTAGTAGAATCGAAGGCAATGAAGTGGCTGCATGTGCAACTAGAGGGAAAGCAACGTCTACTTCTTTAGAACCAAAGAAGAAGATGAATAATGCAAAATCAAGAATCCACAAATCAACAATGAATGCATGAAGAAGATATTGGTCCAACTAATGGGAGCAGTTATGGAAGTTGGAAATCTTCTAAAATGCATAATTGTGGTTCTTGTTTTCTTTTGTCTTACTAATCTAGTAAAGATTTGGTGATGTCCTATGTATTCAATGTTGTTGAAAAAGTAAAGAAATGCATTATCTTATGTCAAATTGAGGTGCAAATTTAGGATTTGTGGTCCGGCGGGAGTGGCGCCAGACCAGACCCCGCAAAGCCGACCCGTAAAAGAGCATATTCCGTGAATATCCTTTTATATGGGTCCGTTTTGTGGGGTCTGCCTCTACGGCCGTCCACGCCGGCCCGCAAAGCCGTTTTTTCGCGAACTGCAAACGCGTTTTGCGGGTCGGCTTTTTGCGGGGTCTGCTAGAAATGCTCTAAGGATGTAAACCTTTCAGTTTTGCAATAAAGTGCCAATAGACTTTCCCTAAAAAAAGGTTGTGATACAAACTATGTAGAACGGAGGAGATGCTTACTCAGCGGCAGCACCAATATTTGCTGATTGTGTGGTGCTCGCCAAGGAGATAGCCGAGGTAACTTAGGGCATGGCCAATGCTCCAGCCTGGACGGCTGCCCCAGTCCTCTACGTCAGATTTGATGCGTCAAATCAGCTCAACTTGCTGCTCTAAAAGCAAAGTGGGATCTTGCAGAGTAAGCGGGGTTTTCTCTGGCAAAAGCACAAAAGGTAGGAGAAACCAAGAAGACGGGTGCGTACGGGAGATTGGAGAAAAAATGGGTTGAGGAAAAGTGTGGGCCCGGTGAGGCAATGGATGCATTGGGCGAATGAAAATTTTAGCAACTGCTTCGTACAATTCTAAGTACGTGGATCATCGGGCAGCACTATGGTATAGCCTTCATTGTACATGCCTTATGCTTACTGCCCTCGGGAGGCTAACGAGGTTGCAGATTTTTTAGCTAGGCATGTTGTTGATCATTCAATCTGGTCAGACGAACCATCTATGTTTATTCAGCATAAGCTTGTAAACGATTTACTGCTATTTGAGCAATGAAAAGTTATTTCCCAGTCAAAAGAAATATATATGCTTAAGATCTTGGACTACCGAACGACCACTATCGCCGCTGAAACAAGCCGTCGACGCGCTGCTGTCACTGCCCCCTTATTGGAGTCGGCCTGACCTTGTCGATGACAGCCAGAAAGTCTTCATACATGTGTCCCTAAGGACCAACGCCACAAAGCTGCAACCCTTGAGTTGATTTGAAGCGTCTTACAACAAATCTTGTCGTCTCGTATGCATGAAGAGAACCCTAACCTCGTCGCCCAAAGAAGACGCCATGAATATCCACCGAAACTCTATCGGCCACGTCGCAACGGATGGACTCAAGGAGGATTGAAGCCCGGAAGTCTAGCTCGAAGATGCAGTGTCGCCATCTGCCCGAGCATTGTCCCCGTGAGAAAAAAAGTCCTAAACCTAAATTATTAGCCAGGGCCGAGGCATTGAGGTCCCCGTCTCTGCCACTGGCCACCTGACCGACAGGCAGAGGTGAGGCGAATCCATGGGCTAGTCGACGAAGCCTGGAGGCGACAAGTGCCCTAGGTGCCACGGTCACGTAGGGGGAAAAGTCACACAATGTTTCCCTTTGCATCCTTCTCGACCTTACATTGCATAAACACTTGCTATATGATTCACAATCTCGCGCCATAAGTTTCTCTTTCACAAATAAGATGACGCACTGTTATGAAAAAGGCCTATAATTTTATTTGTTAACACCACAAGTTGGTGCGGTTGGATGGTTAGAACAAGAGTGGTATCCTCTACCCATCAGAGTTCAAGTCACAGACTTGGCATTGGTGTTTGGATTTTTCTGGATTTATTCCAGGCCTTCCGGCAATATGCGTTTAGTGAAGGAAGACGTATGTGGCAACTGCGTTCATGGGGTGAGTGTATGCTTATGTACGTGATCGACTTCGATGAGTACCATGTCAAAGAAAAAACACCACAAGCTGGTGGGCTAAACAGCCAAGTTCGAGGCCACCACCTATTAAATTTGAATTCCCTACAAAAGACCTAGTTAATTTGAACATAGCTCCTCCTATCCTCAACTCAATTTAAGATGATGCACTGTTCTGCATTTAAGAGTACATATCCATCAGACTATCACCAATGGCTGCACCTTTTCGTAAGCTACTTGCAGAGAAAAGCGGTTCAAGTTGCACTTCCTTTTTAACTTTAGCAGTTAAACGGTTCACACTTTGAGCAGAAAACTACCAATCATCACCAGTCACTCTCTCGATCCGCCTATAAATAGAAGATTTGATCATCACGCGGCATCATATTCCCTTCGACGTACTTAATTACATTACGAACGGCAGAACTTGGGACTACTTGAGGTGCAGCAGGACATGGCGACGATCCAAAGCAAATCGACAGCACCGCAATCTGTTACTGCAAGCAGGCTTCCTCCCAAGGTAATTGTACATCAAATTCTCTACCCAAATGAATCATTTATTAATTAAGCAATTTCATTTACATACTCATGTGTGTACGTATGTCGACTCAATTCTCATCCGTGTTTCAGAAGGAGGAGCAAGAGCTCCGGCGAGCCTACTCGGAAATGGCGAGCAACATGGAGAAGCTCGTCGTCGCAAGCAGCAGCAGCAGCAACCCATGCCCTGACGACGGCGCCGACGTGTCGGAGGTGGAGACGGTGCGGTGCGCGTGCTGCGCCGTGGCGGAGGAATGCACGGCGGCGTACGTCGGCGGGGTCCGCGCGGCCTTCTGCGGCGACTGGCTGTGCGGGCTCTGCGGGGAGGCCGTGAAGGAGCGGATGGTGCGGGACCCGTCCGGCGGCGTGGAGGCGGCGCTGGTGTCCCACGAGGCCGAGTGCCGGGACTTCAACGTCACGAGGTTGAACCCGACGCTGTCGCTCGCCGGGTCCATGCGGGGCATCGCACGCAAGAGCTTCGACCGGAGAAAGACGACGACGTCGACGTCGTGCCAGGACCGCCACCTCCGCACGGCGGCGTCCAGGGCGGTGGCGCTCGCGAGGTCGGTCAGCTGCGACCCGCGGTTCCTGGCGGACGTCACTAACGGGCCGTCCGGAGAGCAGTCCCGATGAGGCCACGGCCCACAGCCTCACCTGGCCAGCCGGGTTTAATGATTTCTACTCGTATTTGCTAAAAAAAAAGACATCCATCTAGGAGTATCGTGTTAAAAAAAAGGAGTATCGAGTAAGTAAGCTTACTAAAAAAGGACATCGATTATGTAGTACTATGTGCCACCGATGTGAACGTAGCCCACGCCATACACTTTCTGTAGACAGTTTCATAGACTTTCATGCATACAAACATATTGTGTGTATGCACGTGATGTATTCCTTTGATGCACGTGGGCAATATAGAACGTTATGTGTGTACTTATTATTCTAAGAAAATAAATGCTATAACATGTTTCGGAACTTGGTCGTGAAATCATTTGTTATTTTCTCTAATTAATTGACATTCTTAAATCGCTCTCTGGGTAACAAGGCAATAAACATTACCCCTCCCCCCCGCCTCCCCCCCCCCCATCATTTTTATTCCGCATATAAGAATTGTCTGAAGTCAAACTTTGTAAAGTTTGACTAATTTTATGAAAATGTATCAACATCTACAATACTAAAGCTATACAATAATAAAATTAAATTCATGACGCAACTAATGATATTGATTTCTTGCAAAAAAAACTAATGATATTGATTTCATATTATGAATGTTGATATTTTTTTCTATAAAGTTGGTCAAACTTTACGAAGCTTGTCTTTAGACAAATCTTATATGCCGAAAAAAAGGGAGAGAAGGGAGTATTATAGTATCACTAATGTTGAATAAACCATCACATACAACACATCTTTGGTGCTTGTAAAGAGCCCCTGAGATACAAAACCGTCTTAAATTGTTAATAGAGAACCGCACACATGGGTCTCAGTGGATCAATTGTCTTTAATGTGAAAATATTTGTGGTGCTTTTTATTTATTGGGAGACTTTTATGTGAACCGCTCAGATAGGTAACTCCCAGCGGCAAGCTACAAACAATAGTTTTATAGTCTATCCTACAAATTATAGGTGTTTCGTCCCGCTAGTGATACCAATACATCTTAGGCGAGCTCTTTTTTTAGCCCGCCACAAATATATCTAGCGGGCCATGTCCAAAAGCCCAAAGCAACCCCATCTCTCATATCTTCGAGATTTGCAGCTTTGTCTTTGAAGGTCGAGCATTAAATCATGAAGCTCATAACCTTGCCAAATTTTCACACTCGCTTGATCCGGGTTGCCATCTGTGGCTTATTTCACCTCATGACCCTATTTGTATACCTCTAAATATTCCTCTGGTATCAATACATATTCGGCTCATTTTATGAGCTTCTTTGGACCTCATGATTTTGTTACCTTTTTAGTTAATAATTTGGCTGCATGCATCGATTGATGCAGAGGCCGGGTGTGATCCTCCTTTAAAAAAAATCAATACAGATTCGACAAACTCCGAAAAAAAATCCATGTCTCATCCCTAAAAAATATATATCCATCTCTCTCTCCTGGGAATCCCCTATGAAATTCTCTCTCTCTCCGGGGAATCCCCTAAAAAACTCTCCGGGACTGCTATGTATGGCTTCAAGCGATACGTGCGCCTCGCGCCGCTCACGTCCCCGCGTTGATCACTCAGGTCACTGCGGTAGGGTGGGCCGACCAATAGCTCTGATCGCTCTGTAGCGTAGTGCAACATGGATATGTGTTTTTTATTTTATTTTTTCCCACTGCATAAATAAACCTAAAAAATTACATGAATGCAAAAAACTTGCATGAATTTCAGAATTTTTTTGTGCAAATGCGAAAAAATCATGAACTAAACAAAGCTTCATGAATAAAAAATGTTCACAATTTTTGTTCATGAATTCAAAAAATGATCATGAATTTGAGATGTTCAAGAATTCATATATTATTCATGAATTTAAAAAATCATCACGATTTCAAAAGTTGTTCAAGAGTTTAGTAAAACGTTCACAGAGAATTTAAAAAATGTTCACAAGTTCAAAAAAATAATTTATTAAAATTTTCATAAATAATAAATTTTAGGAAAATTAAGGAATATTCGCAAATTCTTTCAGTATTATTCGTGAATTCAAAATCTGTTCATGAATTCAAGAACAATCTTTTTTGAAATTCCGAACAATTATTGAAACTCCATATATTTTTTGAAAAATGTGAACAATTTTTAAAATTTATGAGCAATCAATTGAAATTTGAACACATTTTAAAATTATGAACATTTTTCAAAATAGCAAACAATTTTGAAAAAGAACGAACAAAATTTGATAACATGAATTTTTTTTTCGAAATTTATTTTGTTTTGAAGATTTTGAACATTATTGAAATTGATGAAAAGAAACATAAAAAAAGAAAATAAAAAAGCAAAAAACTATAAAAAAAAACCAGGAAATCCAAAACTAGGAAAAATAAAATGGTTCAGGAATGTTCTTCTAGAAGGTTCCTAAAGCCGGTGTGTTATGTCCGCTTTGATTTTCTTCAAAAAAAACGCCGACTGGGCCGGCTCAAGAGATTGCCATAGTTCGTGATCGCCATCTTAAAGCTCTTAGTGAGCGATCTATATCACTGAGGTCGTTGCCACCTTGTGTTCTATCCTCTAGGGGGCTAACTGGATTGTGCCAGTGTTGGGCATGCCAAATAATTGGCGGACGATTTTGTCACCCACACTTCTTCAAACAGTTGGCAAAATTGAACTATAGTGCTATGGAGGCTTGGGCAGACCAAAATAATCAGTGTTCATCCAAACGAGTACCCAAAGTTGGGTCGACACCAACATTTTGGATTGACATCTCAAGGCATCATTCCGAACAACTCTTAGGTAACTGTCTTGACCCGCTCGCCTCCCTCTATGCACAACCCGGTTGCCACCGCCAATGGCCACCTCACTCTGGCCTTGGTCTCACGCATGGTGACATCACATATGTTAGTGCCGCCCTTTGTGATTTACAACTCGAGTATCCACAACCCACTTGTGCCTCTCCATATATACGGCTTTGCTTCCCTTGTGTTGTTGACATGGCGAGACACTTTATTAACGGCTATGTTAATATGTGGTTTACACCCTTGGTATCCCTTCTTTGAGACATTTGTCAATCCAGGTTTTTCTTTGTCGACATCTCCGTTGGTCCCTTGCCTTTGGCAGTTGATATAACATTTTGAGGCAGAGGGAACCCCGTAAAAATGTTTAGTGTTCACTTTAGGTACCTTCTACTTTAGGTTTGCGTGCTTTGGCGGCGGTGAGGCCAATAAAGTGAAGGCTATATTGTACGGGGTATAGGTCTATTGATGCCATTCTTGTCATGTGGTCGCTGTAGCTTACTATGAAGCCACTAGTGTTTTAGATTTCTTTTATGTTTTCCCTATTTTTTCTTTTATCTCTCTATATTATTTTGTAGCAGTCTAGAAAAGATGCGGTGGCTCAAAAACTTTCCTCGCGTAGGTGTGTGCATTCAATGATGCTATGTTCTCACATTTTGTGGTTGACAGTTTTATGCAACCCATTATTCCCTTTGAGGTTATTACACCTTCACAACAAGAGGTATAAACATCCACTCAGCAGAAATGAATATTGGAAACACTCTCTTTAGCAACTTGGGCAAGGCCAAGGGTGACCACGAATATGGATCGGTTCTAGCAACAAGCGGTATAAAGATCCACCCAACTGCCACTTCCTTGAGTCGGCGTAGGGGGCATGACATGAGGCTCCAGAGGGCCGTTCTGGCCAATGTCTGGGGGCATTTATGGGCTCTCGTGGAGAGCTCAGACGAGGTGGAAAGTGATAGTTTGTGTTACCTCTCGACTAGGAAGACCTTGCCCCCCTCCCGCCCTAAGTGCAAGGTTTGTAGTAAGCAACATTTCCCCCTCAAAGTGCATAACTTTAATGTTTATTGAACTAGTAGGAGTTTGCAAATCACACATAAATACAAAACTGCCTTGGCACCAATCGAAACTAGCGAGATTGTCAGTTTCACTAGCCTTGCTAGATACAAAGATAAAATACAAGTGTGTATGTGATATTTATTACTGTTGGAGATATGCCCTAGAGGCAATCATGTATGATGATATTTCCTATGTGTTTATGAATGAAGATAGTCCTTGGACATTATCAATGATGTGTATCAGCAAGTACGTGACTTGTTTGTGGGACTATGCATTGTATGATGACTGTCCTAAAAGGTCCTTAGTCGAAAGGGCTGTGTGGACGCGCAACCGACTAGACTAGCATATGACACGGTCGATGGCTTGGTCTCACTAGCCATGGAGCATTGGATGCTAACCGGATAACATGGACTTGGAAGGATCTGGTCGGATTCAACGTAGTCGGATCCGAGTCGAGATAAGGTCCGAGTCGGACAGACCCAACTATGAGACGTAGCGATATGTCATCTGTGAGTCTCTAGTGCAACATATGTTCTATGTCCTAAGACCTGAGCTGGCGCATGTACTCGGGATGGTGAAAGACTTGCTTTGGGCCAACCAAACGCTACTCCGTGACTGGGTAGTTACAAAGGTAGGTTACAGGCTTGTCCAGACCCATGCTGCGAGACATGGTCGAGCAAGATGGGATTTGCCCCTCCGATCAGGAGATATATACTCTGGGCCCCATCGTGTGATCCAACCAGGATAAGCATGGCCATGCGACAAGGATTATGAGATAATCCGGATAGTGGTCGGGCTAGCACAAGGATGACAGACTTGCCTTGAGCTCGACAACATATATCGTGTGGTAAAAAAAATGGAAGTGTGATATACAGGTTTGCCTAACCAGCTTCATAGTCTGCTTGGTGTTCGGCATGCCTTGCTAGAGGCCGCTACCAACTGTGCAGTTCAGAGGTGATCCGAACTGCGACCAAGCCGGCTTGAACCTAAGGGGTCGCGCGCTTAAGGGAAGGAACCTACGAGGTCCGATCCGGGGACACTGGTCGGATGTGATCCGAGCTGTATCCGGATTATGGCCGAGTAGACTTATGGGCTTTTAGGGTCCGTGCGAGGCCCAAGTGTTGAGCCCGCGGCGGACGCCTATATAATGTGGGGTGCGGCACACTCATGCGATTGATCGCTTTGGCGCTGTCACTAGGGTTTGCATGTGTTGCGAATAGACACCTCCACTCACCGCCGGTTGTGTGATCGGACCTAGCAGTCCGCCGCACGACGTTCCTCCTGCACGCGCGGATACCATTAGAGGTGGTGCACCTGTGCCGCTCCGGCGAACTTGTACGTGGGATCGGACGACCGATTGTTCGAGGGAGATCGCACAAGGAGGAGACGATCCACGCGGACGCGCTGCCCCAACTCTTCTTCCGCTGCATGGCACTGCACGTCTAGTGGTAACAAACTGTGATCCATCTCCCGTAGCATGTTCTTGGTTGTTCTACACGTAGAAAAATTTTAATTTGTAGTCGACGCACCCTACCGTAGGACCCAACAATTACAAAAAAGAGTAAAAGCAATTTATTTGTAAAAAAGCATTGATGAGGTTGGAAGAAATAGGAATAATAACGGATTGGGATCCATAGGTTCACTAGGTTCTCTCCAAAAGATAGCATGGTGTGGTAAACAAGTTACAAATGCACATCAATTAAAGTGTAGTTTTCATAACTATGATTATACATGGGATAACTACATATGAGCATCATGTCCAAATATCTACACTGTTATCTAACTGTATCTATAACTAATAATCTACCAAAGACCACTATCCAGCATGGATATTAAGTATTAGGTGATAAAACAGAGTATTGCATTAAATATGATGACATGAAGTAGATGATATATTATTTCCACCCTTCATTCAAAGGACAACTACGCAATCATCTTTTTGTCCATAGTGGCAACAACACAATACAATGCTATTTCTGTTGGAAATATACCCTAGAGGCAATAATAAAATGGTTATTATTATATTTCCTTGTTCATGATAATTGTCTATTGTTCATGCTATAACTGTATTAACCGGAAACGTAATACATGTGTGAATACATAGACCACAACATGTCCCTAGTGAGCCTCTAGTTGACTAGCTCGTTGATCAATGGATGGTTGTGGTTTCCTGACCATGGACATTGGATGTCTTTGATAACAGGATCACATCATTAGGAGAATGATGTGATGGACAAGACCCAATCCTAAGCACAACACAAGATCGAGTACTTCGTTTGCTAGAGCTTTTGTAATGTCAAGTATCTTTTCCTTAGACCATGAGATTGTGCAACTCCCGGATGCCGTAGGAATGCTTTGGGTGTATCAAACGTCACAATGTAACTCGGTGACTATAAAGGTGCACTACAGGTATCTCCGAAAGTGTCTGTTGGGTTGCACGAATCGAGACAGGGATTTGTCACTCCGTGTGACGGGGAGGTATCTATGGGCCCACTCGGTAATGCATCATCATAATGAGCTCAATGTTACTAAGGAGTTAGTCATGGGATCATGTGTTACAGAACGAGAAAAGTCTACGAGATTGAACATGGTATAGGGATACCGACGATTGAATTTCGGGCAAGTAACATACCGATGGACAAATGGAATTGTATACAGGATTGATTGAATCCCCGACATCGTGGTTCATCCGATGAGAGCATCATGGAACATGTGGGAGCCAGTATGGGTATCCAGATCCCACTATTGGTTATTGGCCGGAGAGGTGTCTCGGTCATGACTGCATGGATCCTGAACCTGTAGGGTCTACACACTTGAGGTTCGGTGACGCTAGAGTTGTAATGGGAAATTGTATGTGGTTACCGGAGGTTGTTCGGAGTCCTAGTTGAGACCTCGGACGTCACGAGGAGTTCTGGAATGGTCCGGAGGTGAAGATTTATATATGGGAAGTCCAGTTTCAGTCGCCTGAAGGTTTCAGGGGTTATCAGTATTGTATCGGGACCACCGAAAGGTGTCCGAGGGTCCACCGGGTGGGGCCACCTGCCCCGGGGGACCAAATGGGCTGAACATGGGTGGGAACCAGCTCCCTAGTGGGCTAGTGCGCCCCCAAGGGCCCAAGGCGCCTAGGGTTGGAAACCCTAGGGGGTAGGGGCGCCTCCCACCTGCTTTGGGGGCAAGTCTCCCCCTTTGGCCGCCGTCCCCTCTCCCCTTCACCCTATAAATAGTGGGGGGTGGGTGGGAGGGCAGCCGCACCCTTCCCCTGGCGCAACCCTCCCCCTTACAACTCCTTTTCCTCCTCCGTAGTGCTTGGTGAAGACCTACCGGAGAACAGCAAGCTCCACCACGACGCCGTCGTGCTGCCGGAGCTCTCCCTCAACTTCTCCTCTCCCCTTGCTGGATCAAGAAGGAGGAGACATCCCCGGGCTGCACGTGTGTTGAACGCGGAGGCACCGTCCGTTCGGCGCTTGGATCGGATGTTCCGTGATTTGAATCGTCACAAGTACGATTCCATCAACCGTGTTCTTGTAACGCTTCCGCTTAGAGATCTTCAAGGGTATGAAGATGCACTCCCTCTCTCTCGTTGCTAGCATCTCCTAGATTGATCTTGGTGACACGTAGGAAAATTTTGAGATACTACTACGTTCCCCAACTGTGGCATCATGAGCTAGGTCTATGCATAGATTCTATGCACAAGTAGAACACAAGTAGTTGTGGGTGATGATTTGGTCAATTTGCTTACCGTTACTAGTCTTATCATGATTCAGCGACATTGTGGGATGAAGCGGCCTGGACCGACCTTACACGTACGCTTACGTGAGACGGGTTCCACCGACTAACATGCACTTGATGCATAAGGTGGCTAGCGGGTGTCTGTCTCTCCCACTTTAGTCGGATCAGATTCGATGAAGAGGGTCCTTATGAAGGGTAAATAGAAATTGGCATATCATCGTTGTGGCTTTTGCGTAGGTAAGAAACGTTCTTGCAAGAAACCCATAGCAGCCACGTAAAACATGCAACAACAATTAGAGTACGTCTAACTTGTTTTTGCAGGGTATGCTATGTGATGTGATATGGCCAAAAGGATGTGATGAATTATATATGTGACGTATGAGATTGATCATGTTCTTGTAATAGGAATCACAACTTGCATGTCGATGAGTATGACAAATGGCAGGAGCCATAGGAGTTGTCTTAATTTATTGTATGACCTGCGAGTCAATATAAACGCTATGTAATTACTTTACTTTATTGCTAACTGTTAGCCATAGTAGTAGAAGTAATAGTTGGTGAGACAACTTCATGAAGACACGATGATGGAGATCATGGGGTCATGCCGGTGACGATGGTGATCATGCCGCGCCTTGAAGATGGAGATCAAAAGCGCAAGATGATATTGGCCATATCATGTCACTTTATGATTTGCATGTGATGTTTATCATGTTTACATGTTATTTGCTTAAAACGACGGTAGCATAAATAAGATGATCCCTCACTAAAATTTCAAGAAATGTGTTCCCCCTAACTGTGCACCGTTGCGAAGGTTCGTTGTTTCGAAGCACCACGTGATGATCGGGTGTGATAGATTCTAACGTTTGCATACAACGGGTGTAAGCCAGATTTGCACATGTGAAACACTTAGGTTGACTTGACGAGCCTAGCGTGTACATACATGGCCTCGGAACACGAGAGACCGAAAGGTCGAACATGAGTCGTATGGTAGATGCAATCAACATGGAGATGTTCACCGTTGATGACTAGTCCGTCTCACGTGATGATCGGACACGGCCTAGTCGATTCGGATCATGTATCACTTAGATGACTAGAGGGATGTCTATCTGAGTGGGAGTTCATTAAATAATTTGATTAGATGAACTTAATTATCATGAACTTAGTCTAAAATTGTCTTTACAATCTATCCTGTAGATCCAATGGCCCACACTAATGTTGCCCTCAACTTCAACGCGTTCCTAGAAAAAACCAAGCTGAAAGACGATGGAAGCAACTACATGGAATGGGTCTGTAACTTTAGGATCATCCTCATAGCTGCCAAGAAAGCATATGTCCTTGAAGCACCGCTAGGTGACGCACCCATTTTCCCAACAATTCAAGACGTTACGAATGCCTGGCAGACGCGTAGTGATGATTACTCCCTGGTTCACTTGGGGCATGCTTTACATCTTAGAATCGGGGCTCCAAAAGCGTTTTGAGCAACATAGATCATATGCGATGTTCCAAGAGCTGAAGATGGTTTTCCAAGCTCATGCCCGAGTCGAGAGATATGAAGTCTCTGACAAGTTCTACAGTTGTAAGATGGAGGAAAACAGTTACATCGTGAGCATATACTCAAAATGTCTCGGGTTGCTGGCTGCTTGTCTCAGGTGGGAGTTAATCTTCCAGATGACTTGGTCATTGATAGAATCCTCCAGTTGCTTCCACCTAGCTACAAGAGCTTTGTGATGAACTACAATATGCAAGGGATGGAGAAGTCCATTCCTGAGTTATAGTCGATGCTAAAACCAGCGGAGGTGGAGATCAAAAAGGAACATCAAGTGTTGATGGTGAATGAGACCACTAGTTTCAAGAAAGGCAAGGGTAAAAAGAACTTCAAGAAGGACGGCAAGGGAGTTGCCGTGCCCGGTAAATCAGTTGCCGGGAAGAAGCCAAAGAATGGACCCAAGCCTGAGACTGAGTACTTTTATTGCAAGAGAAATGGTCACTGGAAGCGGAGCTGCCCCAAGTATTTAGCGGATAAGAAGGCCGGAAACGCCAAAGGTATATATGATATACATGTTATTGATGTGTACCTTACCATCGCTCATAGTAGCTCCTGTGTATTTGATACCGGTGCGGTTGCTCACATTTGTAACTCAAAGCAGGAGCTGCGGAATAAGCGGAGACTGGCGAAGGATGAGATGACGATGCGCGTCGGGAATGGTTCCAAGGTCGATGTGATCGCCGTCGGCATGCTACCTCTACATCTACCTTCGGGAATAGTTTTAAACCTCAATAATTGTTATTTAGTAGCAGCTTTGAGCATGAACATTGTTTCTGGATCTCGTTTGATGCGAGATGGCTACTCATTTAAATCCGAGAATAATGGTTGTTCTATTTATATGAGAGATATGTTTTATGGTCATGCCCCGCTGGTCAATGGTCTATTTTTATTGAATCTCGAACGTGATGTTACACATATTCATAGTGTGAATGCCAAAAGGTGTAAGGTTGACAATGATAGTCCCACATACTTGTGGCACTACCGCCTTGGTCATATTGGTGTCAAACGCATGAAGAAACTCCATGCATATGGACTTTTGGAGTCTCTTGATTATGAATCATTTGACACGTGTGAACCATGCCTCATGGGCAAAATGACCAAGACTCCGTTCTCCGGAACAATGGAGCGAGCAACCAACTTGTTGGAAATAATACATACTGATGTATGCGGTCCAATGAGCGTTGAGGCTCGCGGTGGCTATCGTTATGTTCTCACCCTCACTGATGACTTAAGTAGATATGGGTATGTCTACTTAGTGAAACACAAGTTTGAGACCTTTGAAAAGTTCAAGGAATTTCAGAGCGAGGTAGAGAATCAACGTGTCAGGAAAATAAAGTTCTTACGATCAGATCGTGGAGGAGAATATTTGAGTCACGAGTTTGGCAGAACTTAAGGAAATGTGGAATTGTTTCACAACTCACGCCGCCTGGAACACCTCAGCGAAATGGTGTGTCCGAACATCGTAATCGCACTCTATTGGATATGGTGCGATATATGATGTCTCTTACCGATCTACCGCTATCATTTTGGGGTTGCTTTAGAGATTGCCGCATTCACTTTAAATACACCGTCTAAATCCGTTGAGATAACACCGTATGAATTATGGTTTAGGAAGAAACCTAAGCTGTCGTTTATGAAAGTTTGGGGATGCGATGCTTATGTCAAGAAACTTCAACCTGAAAAGCTCGAACCCAAATCTAAAAAATGCGTCTTCGTAGGATACCCTAAGGAAACTATTGGGTATACCTTCTACCTCAGATCCGAGGGCAAGATCTTTGTTGCCTAGAATGGATCCTTTTTGGAGAAAGAGTTTCTCATGAAAGAAGTGGGAGGAAAGTAGAACTTGATGAGGTACCCCCTCTTGAACCGGAGAGTAGCGTAGCACAAGAAAATGTTTCTGTGGTGCCTGCACCGACTAGAGAGGACGTTAATGATGATGATCATGAAACTTCGGATCAAGTTGCTACTGAACTTCGTAGGTCCACGAGGACACGTTCCGCACCAGAGTGGTACGGCAACCCTGTCCTAGAAATCATGTTGTTAGTCAACGGTGAACCTTCGAACTATAAAGAAGCGATGGCGGGCCCGTATTCCAAAAAATGGCTTGAAGCCATGAAATCCGAGATAGGATCCATGTATGAGAACCAAGTATGGACTTTGGTGGACTTGCCCGATGATCGGCGAGCCGTAGAGAATAAGTGGATATTTAAGAAGAAGACTGACGCGGATGGTAATGTGACTGTCTACAAGGCATGGCTTGTCGCTAAGGGTTATCGACAAGTTCAAGGAGTTGACTACGATGAGACTTTATCACCCGTAGGCGAAGCTGAAGTCCGTCTGAATCATGTTAGCAATTGCCGCATTCTATGATTATGAGATCTGGCAAACGGACGTCAAAACGGCATTCCTTAACGGTTTCCATAAGGAAGAATTGTATATGATGCAGCCAGAAGGTTTTGTCGATCCTAAGAATGCCGACAAGGTATGCAAGCTCCAGCGCTCCATCTACGGGTTGGTGCAAGCATCTCGGAGTTGGAACATTTGCTTTGATGAAATGATCAAAGTGTTTGGGTTTATACAGACTTACGGAGAAGCCTGTATTTACAAGAAAGTGAGTGGGAGCTCTGTAGCATTTCTCATATTATATGTGGATGACATACTATTGATGGGAAATGATATATAACTTTTGGAATGCATAAAGGCCTACTTGAATAAGTGCTTTTCAATGAAGGACCTTGGAGAAGCTGTTTACATATTAGGCATCAAGATCTATAGAGATAGATCGAGATGCCTCATTGTTCTTTCACAAAGCACATACCTTGACAAGATATTGAAGAAGTTCAATATGGATCAGTACAAGAAGGGGTTCTTGCTGTATTGCAAGGTGTGAGATTGAGCATAGCTCAACGCCCGACCTCGGCGGAAGAAAGAGAAAAGATGACTGTCATCCCTATGCCTCAGCCATAGGCTCTATTATGTATGCCATCTTTGTGTACGGACCTGATGTGAACCTTGCCATAAGTTTGGTAGGAAGGTACCAAAGTGATCCGGGTATGGAACACTGGGCAGCGGTCAAGAATATCCTGAAGTACCTGAAAAGGACTAAGGATATGTTTCTCGTTTATGGAGGTTCCGAAGAGCTCGTCATAAAGGGTTACGTCGATGCTAGCTTTGACATAGATCTGGATGACTCCAAGTCACAAACCGGATACGTGTATATTTTGAATGGTGGGGCAGTCAGCTGGTGCAGTTGCAAGCAAAGCGTCGTGGCGGGATCTACATGTGAAGCGGAGTACATAGCTGCTTCGGAAGTAGCACAAGAATGAGTCAGGATGAAGGAGTTTATCACCGACCTAGCAGTGATTCCCAATGCGTCGGGCACGATGACTCTTCTGTGACAACACTGGAGCTATTGCCATTGCCAAGGAGCCCAGGTTTCACAAGAAGACCAAGCACATCAAGCGCCGCTTCAACTCCATTCGTGAATATATTCAAGATGGAGACATAGATATTTGTAAAGTACATACGGATCTGAATGTCGCAGATCCGTTGACTAAACCTCTTTCACAAGCAAAACATGATCAGCACCAGAACTCTATGGGTGTTCGATTCATCATAATGTAACTAGATTATTGACTCTAGTGCAAGTGGGAGACTGTTGGAAATATGCCCTAGAGGCAATAATAAAATGGCTATTATTATATTTTCTTATTCATGATAATTGTCTATTGTTCATGCTATAATTTTATTAACCGGAAACCGGATACATGTGTGAATACATAGACCACGACATGTCCCTAGTGAGCCTCTAGTTGACTAGCTCATTGATCAATGGATGGTTCTGGTTTCCTGACCATGGACATTGGATGTCTTTGATAACGGGATCACATCATTAGGAGAATGATGTGATGGACAAGACCCAATCCTAAGCACATCACAAGATCGAGTAGTTCGTTTGCTAGAGCTTTTCTAATGTCAAGTATATTTTCCTTAGACCATGAGATTGTGCAACTCCCGGATGCCGTAGGAATGCTTTGGGTGTATCAAACATCACAACGTAACTGGGTGACTATAAAGGTGCACTACAGGTATCTCCCAAAGTGTCTGTTGGGTTGGCACGAATCGAGACTGGGATTTGTCACTCCGTATGACGGAGAGGTATCTCTTGGCCCACTCGATAATGCATCATCATAATGAGCTTAATGTGACTAAGGAGTTAGTCACGGGATCATGTGTTACAGAACGAGTAAAGAGACTTGCCGGTAACAAGATTGAACAATGTATAGGGATACCGATGATCGAATCTCGGGCAAGTAACATACCGATGGACAAAGGGAATTGCACACGGGATTGATTGAATCCCCGACATCGTGGTTCATCCGATGAGATCATTGTGGAACATGTGGGAGCCAGTATGGGTATCCAGATCCCGCTATTGGTTATTGGTCAGAGAGGTGTCTTGGTCATGACTGCATGGTTCCCGAACCCGTATGGTCTACACACTTAAGGTTCGGTGACGCTAGAGTTGTAATGGGAAATTGTATGTGGTTACCAAAGGTTGTTCGGAGTCCCGGATGAGATTCCAGACGTCACTAGGAGTTCCGGAATGGTCTGGAGGTGAAGATTTATATATGGGAAGTCCAGTTTCAGTCGCTGGAAGGTTTCAGGGGTTATCGGTATTGTACCGGGACCACCGAAAGGTGTCCGGGGTCCACCTGGTGGGGCCACCTGCCCCGGGGGGCCAAATGGGCTGAACATGGGTGGGAACCAGCCCCCTAGTGGGCTGGTGCGCCCCCAAGGGCCCAAGGTGCCTAGGGTTGAAAACCATAGGGCGTGGGGGCGCCTCCCACCTGCCAAAGGGCCCATGACTCTAAGTCTTGATCTAGATACATATTGAAAGTGGGAGCAATTAGCTAGAGTAGCTCCGTGCAGAGTATTGTAGACATAGAAGTTTGCAAAATACATACGGATCTGAATGTTGCAGACCCGTAGACTAAACTTCTCTCACAAGCAAAACAGATCACTCTTTGGGTGTTAATCACATAGCGATGTGAACTAGATTGTTGACTCTAGTAAACCCTCTGGGTATTAGTCACATGAAGATGTGAACTAATCACATAAAGATGTGAACTATTGGTGTGAAATCACATGACGATGTGAACTAGATTATTGACTCTAGTGCAAGTGGGAGACTAAAGGAAATATGCCCTAGAGGCAATAATAAAGTTGTTATTTATATTTCCTTATGTCATGATAAATGTTTATTATTCATGCTAGAATTGTATTAACTAGAAACTTAGTACATGTGTGAATACATAGACAAACAGAGTGTCACTAGTATGCCTCTGCTTGACTAGTTCGTTGAATCAAAGATGGTTAAGTTTCCTAGCCATAGACATGAGTTGTTGATACGTCTCCAACGTATCTATAATTTTTGATTGTTCCATGCTATTATATTATCTATCTTGGATGTTTATGGGCTTTATTTTACACTTTTATATTATTTTTGGGACTAACCTATTGACCCAGAGCCCAGTGCCAGTTCCTGTTTTTTCCCTTGTTTCAGTGTTTCGAAGAAAAGGAATATCAAACGGAGTCGAACGGAATGAAATCTTACGGAGAAGTTATTTTTGGAAGGAAAGCTACCCGATAGACTTGGAGTGCACGTCAGGAAAGAAACGAGGGAGCCACGAGGTAGGGGGGCGCGCCCTCCACCCTCGTGGGCCCCTCGTGGCTCCCCTGACGTACTTCTTCTTCATATATATACCCATATACCCTAAAAACTTCGGGGAACAGAATAGATCGGGAGTTCCGCCGCCGCAAGCCTCTATAGCCACCAAAAGTCAATCGGGACCCTGTTCCGGCACCCTGCCAGAGGGGAAACCCTCACCGGTGGCCATCTTCATCATCCCGGCGCTCTCCATGATGAGGAGGGAGTAGTTCATCCTCGGGGCTGAGGGTATGTGTCGTGGAATTGTCACGGCAGATGTCCTCGTGAAAGGACTTAGTCGTGGAGCCATCACAACTAGGAAGCTTAAAGGGGTTAACGGGACAAGGGACACGAGAGAGTTTTTATACTAGTTCGGCCCCTTACAATGAAGGTAAAAGTCTATGTCTAGTTGGGTTGGTATTGCTAGGGTTTTCGATGACCAGGGAGCGAGATACGCTATGCCCGGCTCTCGATTGGTTGTTACTTGCCCTAAGCCGCCAGCGGGTCGTCCCCTTATAAACACGGGTTGACGCCCTGCGGCCTACAGAGTCCCGGACGGCTCATAAACAGTGTCCGGCTCGATGACTAGCTAACCCTGCCTTATGATACAAGTCATGCCATTACGGCGGTTTATCACTACAGGCCTTAAGTCGCCTGTGGGTTTAGACCCTTTATTGAACCGCCATCTTCATGCTTGATCTTGGGCTTCATATGATGAATCGCCTTCGCGTAACCCGGCCCCTCCTGTGCGGCTTACACAAATAGTTATATCCCCAACATTAGGCCTTAGATTGATTTGAACCGGTTCATGTCAATCTTGAAATACCTTAAAGAAAAGCCTTCTATCCTCTGTCTGTGCAAAGGTTATAACCCGCCGTGACGTCATTTTCTGGATCCGTGATAACCCACCGTGACGTCATCTTCCATTAAATTCATATTTTATTCTGTCATATCTTTAACACATCTTTATCTTTACTGACCATTCCGAAAATCGAGGCGTCGGAGTCGTTGGATAATGATGCCTGGCCTCCTCGTTTCTCGCGCTTTCTCAGTCGGTCCTCCCTTGTAAATAGGCACGACCCCTAGGTCCTTTCCATTCTCCCCCTTCTGTCGTCTTCTTCCTCTCGCTACTCCTCTGCTGCTCGAGCTCCGCCGCCGCTGTCGCCGCAGCAGAGCGCCGTATCTTCGTCGACCTTGGCCGCTGCATCGACCTGAATCATCCAGAAAACCGCGACGAACCCCCGCAGCAAATCTGCATCCGTAAGTTTCTTCCTCCCTGTACCTCAGATCCACATTAAGATTTGCGAGTTCTTCGGTGTTTTTCACCGTTCGTCATGAACCCTTCATAGATTTCACCACCACCGCCCTTTTCTGATCTTAAGATAATATAAAACTGATGCGGTAGCTGTTTCGCACTCATTTCGAATGCAAATTGATCCCTTTCCTTTGTACAGAGGCCTCATTTGAGCTTATGAACTTATCTGTACTAGTTTTAGGTCTAGAATATTTCCTTTTCTGAACGGCCGTTTGATCCAAAATAATAGCTGCCACCTGCGAAACCTGTTTGTTCCATACTTAGTCAAAAAACTGCATCTATTAGACCCGGTTAACCATGGCAATCCGTAGAGCCGGTTTAAAAAGACAACACTGATTGACAGCCTTGCCTGCTCCTGGCGGTTTAAAATAACTTAACTGCTTATGATTCCCATGGCGGCTTAAATAACCAGATACAATTAGCCATATGTCATTAGGCCCCTTCGCAAGCCGCCATTTTGAATAGACATTAAAATGTTCTCCTCCGGGTTAAATTGAGCCGGAAATTTTTATTTGTCATAGGCTTCCATCTGCATAATGGCACCCAAGGCTCCCAAAGCACCCGTGACCTGCAACTGGGTCAAATCTATTGTTACTGAAAGCACTTTGACTGATTTTGTGAAGACTGGCTACCTGCCCAAAAAAGAAGTCATGTCTTATCGTGCTCCTAATCCGTCAGAGGAAGAACCTCAACCCAAGGAAGGGGAAGTGGTCGTCTTTACTAATCATATGAGCCGGGGCTTTTCTCCACCCGGCTCAAAGTTCTTCAGGGATGTCTTGCACTTTTTTGACCTCAGACCTCAAGATATCGGGCCCAACTCCGTATCAAACATTTGCAACTTCCAACTCTTTTGCGAGGTGTATCTTGGAGAAGAACCCAATCTATTACTTTTCAGGGAGTTGTTTTACTTAAACCGTCAGAATGAACGTGCCAATGGGCCCAGCCTGGAACTTGGTGGTATCTCAATTCAGCGACGGAGGGACTGCCTTTTCCCATATGATGAGCTGCCAAGCCACCCTAAGGACTGGAACCAGACGTGGTTCTATTGCCAGGATGCTTCTCCAGCTGATGAGAACCCGCTGCCCGGCTTTCGCGCTCTACGCCTCGAATCCAACCATCCACTGCCAGATAAGTTATCTGCCATTGAACGCTCTCTGACTTTGCTCCCACCATAAAGAAAATCAAGGCTCTTTTGTGGAGCGGCTTAGATGGCATTGATTTGGTCCGAGTCTAGATCTCTGGCGGGTGATTACATTAAGCCGCGCCTGGCACGATGTGCACTTACACGCGAAAAGGATGACCCTCTGCGTCATTGTCCCGACGATTTACTGATGACATGGTTGAAGCCACGACCCAATCTCTTTTGAAAGAGGGCTCGATTGGTTAATAACACCTTCGCTTACTTCCTTTACGTAAGAATAATCCGGCTCCTCGATGAAGTCATCAACCCAAAAATTTGTACTTTTCGGTGTAACGCCTTGCTTTTTACTTATAACCCCTTCTCATTATTCTCGTGCCAATGACAAATTCTGGAAGGTCGGTATGACCATGAAGTCATCAAACGGGCCAGGGCAACCAAAAGAGCTGAGAGGAAAGCCGCCAAGGCAGGAACCCAGAAGAAGAAGAAGCCAAGTGCTTCAGATTTACTTAAACTGGATGACACTACTGATGATGAAGAAGAGGTAATCCTTAACTCCTCCTGACTCCTTTACCATTATCTTATTGACATTAGTTCTCTTCAAGAGGACACGGGAAACAGCCAAGCAGTTGAGGAAGAGGTAACTATAATTTCCTCCGACTCTGAGCCTTTGCCGAGGCAGAAAGTCCGAAGAGTGACCCGAAAAGTAAGATTTTCACATCCTTTAGCTTACCAAGATCCTCAATTTCTTTTGAAGCGACAGACTCATGAGAGCCGGAGGCAGACCCGGACCAGCAAAGATGCGGAACTCTCCTCCGGCTTACCTGATGTAACAAGTAAGCGCCGGACTGAGTTCATTTCTGATTTACACCCATTTTTACCTTTGGCGGGTTTCATTCGTCAACCTCTCAATTAATCTGACTCAAACTATCAGGAAACTTCACCTTCCTCTGGGAATCTATGCAATCCAACATGCCGGCTTTCAAAACTGCTCTAGAGTAATGATAACCTGTTTATCTTATGCTTATCTTACTCATGCTTTTGTATTAACCCTTCTGATTTGCACACAGCGTACAAGTGAAGCCCAGCAAGAGGGCGAAGAAGAAAAATAAGCCGGCCGAAGAACCGGTCGTGACTGAAACGGAGCTCGGAACGGCTGCTCCTGATATCTCTGCACATAAGCCGCTGCTGAGCCATCCCATGACATTGCAAAGGTTTACTTCGATCCGCTTTGCCGAACAAGCTCTTGACTCTGAAAACCCGGAGATTCCTAGCCCGGCCAAGATGGATGACCCAGAAGTTGAGATTATTAAGACTGCTTTTGTTGAACCGGGAAGACCCACTGTGCTAGCCAAATGCTCTGCCAAGGAGGAATTTCTGGAACGCCGTAAGGCCAAACTGGACGTCACTGACTATACTCATCTGAGTATTGGAGAAATTGTCTCCGGTTACATTAGTCAAGTGCACACCAGCCGTGACCTGGAAATTGACATGGTAAAACAGATTCACCAAAAATCTGAGGTACGACTCTTGTTGCTATTCTTTATTTATCCTTACTATACCAGCCCCCAAGTCTATTGCTTATGAAGAAATATGATGTAGACTTTAATATCAGCTTAGTAATGTTTGCCAGACACCCGGCTTATCCTGTAGCACCCGAAGGTCGGCTTAAAAGCCGGCGTAATTTAATACTTTGAACTGCAATATGCATTAGCCCCCAAGTGCCAAGTATCTTTGCTTACAAAGCGCTTGGGACTTAATTTCCCTAAACCGCCGCAGTAAATAGAGTTCTTCAGCATACATTAGCCCCCAAGTGTCAAGTACCTTTGCTTGCAAAGTGCTTGGGACTTAATGTTGCATTATGACAATTCTGACTATAACCCGGCGTTGATACAGGCCGCCATGAGTCAATTTGAGACGGAGATTGCTGACTTGAAGAATCGCCTGGAAGCTCAGGAGACTGAAACCCAAAAGGCCAACTCCAAATTTGAGTTCAGTGTATCTGAACAAGAGAAATTGAGGAAAAGCTTTGAAGCAGACAAGAAAGCATGGGCTGATGAAAAGGTCTCCTTGACCAACCGGGCAGAGAAAGCGGAGGCATCTCTTGCAGAAACAACTGCCGAGCTATCCAGCTTAAAATGCCATGTATCTCAGATGGTCTCAGCAATCTTTGGTAGGTTACTCTGCAAGTGTCAAACACTTTAAACACTTTGTCGACAAGCACCTCAATTATCACCGACTTACTTGATGTTGTTTAATGCAGGCCCCAGGAGCTCCAATCTGAACCAGAGTATGGTGATAAAGCTGAAGGCGGTTTATACTCTGGTGGAACAACTCTATACCGGGTCACAACTTGCTTTAGCCATTGTGGCTTTGTCAAATGAGGTTCCCAACCTTTTGTCTGACGTACTAAGGCGGCTTGCTGTGCTACCTCAACGTGTCCAAGAGTTAAGGCGGGCATCTGCAAGAGCCGGAGCCATAGCTGCATTAAGCCGGCCCAAGGCGTGGCTACCAGAACTAGACCCGGCTGACATCGCCCTTGGGTATCCAAGCTTGAAAGAGGATGGCACCACATTTAATCAGAAGGACTTCACCGCCTGTGTGAGGGAAATACATCCTGTGGCCACTCTGATTGGGAATGATACGGATCTTACCAAGTACCAGCCGGGTTATGACAGCTAGAATTAGAGAATCCCAACGCCACATTATGACACAGTCAGCTTGATCCCTCCAATTCGTAAGCATACCTTCGCCCCGAAGTCGATCCGACCGGGTTAATTGATGATGAGGCTGAATTTGAAGCTTTGAGTGGCATTGACTGGTCATCATCAACCTTCCAGGACAGGGCAGCCTACGGAGGAGCGGAAAGGGAGGACCCGGAAGCTTCAGGCCAACAAAACGAGTGATCCATCGGGCGTCTTATTTTTATGCCTTGTGGAAAACAATGCTTCATTATCCAGACTCAGGGAGTCTTGTAATAGGGTAGAAAAACACTTGATTTTGTCGTGCCATCGGGCACGTTTGAGGCGCTCAACACTTGTTTAAGCCGCCATCGTTATATTCTTCCGTTTTATACTGATCTTCTGCTTTACTTATGCTTAAATAGTTGATTTCATCGCCCTGCATATAGAACAAACACAAGTCCCTTGGCGGCTTACCGCACAGAGGGTCATATATCTTACAGATAACCCGGAGTACGAATCAAAAAAATCACAAAAGCCGGTTCTCAATTATACCCTTAAGACATAATCGTAATGACATACCTAGGATCCCTTGATTACCTTTGCCGGTTTACATGACTGAACAAATGAGGGTGAAAGCTCAATCCTGAAAGACCCGGCACATATAATGTTTGTTATGTGCTAACAACTGTATTTGATCAAGGTTAAGCCGGTGGAATAAAAATCCACCCCATAAACAGGATCTCAAAACAGTCAAACAGTTATGATTGCAAACTGTTAGGAGAAATAGATAAAATTTCAAAGGCTTCTGATTTGAATACGATCAGTAAACCGTTCCAAAGGGGTTACGCTAAGATTCAGATACGATCATATAGCCCCCAGTGGCTTTGGCGATGCCGATCAAGAGGGTATCGACATCTATGTTCTCTTTGGTTCGAATATGACCTATGTTTGAACAGGAAGCCCCGAAGTGACCTTGAAAGTTGTTTAATGACGCTGATTCGAATACGATCCATGTCAGACTCAAAGGGGTTAAGCTACGATTCGGATACGATCAAGAAGCCCCCTAGTGAGCTTGGCAGTATGCCGATCAAGAGGGTATCGACAGCTATGTTCTCTTTGGTTCGAATACGACCTATGTTTGAACAGGAAGCCCCCAAGTGAGCATGGCTAGATTCAGATATGATCATAAGCTGTACCAAAGGGAAAGCCGGATTCAAATATGATCTGCTCCCTGTTGGTTGTTTCAACAACATAATAAGGAAGACATGCAAATTTTTGAGTATGAAAAGGACAGAGGTCCTGCTTTATTGCTTTTCATAATATATACATCGTCAAAATATGTACATCCTGAGAGCCGGTGGCTCAAGTATAGTAAGGCCGAAGATGAGCGATATTCCACGGCCGGCGGGTCTCCTCTTCCGACTTACATGAGTCTTTATGCTCTCGAACATCGATGAGGTAATATGACCCGTTGTTCAGGTTCTTACTGACCACAAAAGGTCCTTCCCAAGGGGGGGGGGATAGCTTGTGCATATCAGATTGATCCTAGATGATCCGGAGCACTAAATCACCTTCCTGAAAGGTTCTGGATCTAACCCGGCGGCTATGATAACGGCGCATGTCCTATTGGTAAATCGCCGAGCGGGCTATCGCCAAATCTCACTTCTCATCCAACAAATCAAGCGCATCCTGACGAGCTTGTTCATTATCAGCCCCAATGTAAGCCGCCACTCGGGGAGAGTCATGACAGATGTCACTTGGCAGGACCTCCTCTACTCCGTAAACCATGAAGAAAGGTGTATAACCCGTAGACCTGTTAGGTGTAGTGTTGATGCTCCAAATCACAGAGGGTAACTCCTCCACCCAACAACCCGGCGTCCGCTGTAAGGGGACCATGAGCCGGGGTTTGATACCTTTCAAGATCTCCTGATTGGCTCTTTCAGCTTGACCATTGGATTGAGGATGAGCTACCGCTGAAACATCAAGCCGGATATGTTCTCGCTGATAGAACTCTTCCATAGCTCCTTTAGAGAGGTTAGTGCCATTATCAGTTATGATGCTGTGTGGAAAACCAAAACGAAAGATCACCTTTTTCATGAATTGAACCGATGTGGCTGCATCACACTTACTGATCGGCTCTGCCTCAACCCACTTTGTAAATTTATCCACCGCCACCAGGAGGTGTGTCTTTTTATCCTTGGACCTTTTGAAAGGCCCAACCATATCAAGCCCCCAGACTGCAAACGGCCAAGTAATTGGAATCATCCTCAATTCTTGAGCCGGCACATGAGCTCGTCTCGAGGATTTTTGACAACCGTCACATTTACTGACCAGATCTTCCGCATCAGCATGAGCCGTCAGCCAATAAAAACCATGGCGGAAAGCCTTGGCCATAAGAGATTTTGAGCCGGCATGATGACCACAATCACCTTCATGGATGTCACGAAGTATCTCCTGACCTTCCGCAGGTGACACACAACGTTGAAACGCCCCCGTGACACTGCGATGATGCAACTCACCATGAACAATTGTCATGGATTTAGACCGCCGGATGATTTGTCTCGCCAAGGTCTCATCCTCAGGCAACTCTCCCCGGGTCATGTAAGCCAAGTATGGCACTGTCCAATCCGGGATGACGTGAAGAGCCGCCACCAGCTGGGTCTGGAACAGCCAAGTCTTCCTCTGTGAGTAACTTGACAGAAGGATTATGCAAGACATCCAAAAAGGTGTTAGGCGGTACCGGCTTATGCTGAGATCCTAGCCGGCTTAAAGCATCAGCCGCCTCATTCTTCCTTCGATCAATGAGCTCCACTTGATAACCCTTGAAGTACCCAGCTACAGCATCAACTTCTCGGTGATAAGCCGCCATGAGGGGATCCTTAGAGTCCCACTTGCCTGACACCTGTTGAGCCACCAGATCTGAGTCGCCCAGGCACCTTACCCGGCTTAAATTCATCTCCTTGGCCATCCGAAGACCATGGAGCAAGGCCTCATATTTAGCTGCATTGTTAGTACAAGGAAACATGAGCCGGAGCACATAACAAAATTTGTCACCTCGAGGGGAAGCTAAAACGACTCCAGCCCCCGAGCCTTCCAACTGCCTGGATCCATCAAAGTGAATGGTCCAATATGTGTTATCCGGCTTCTCCTCAGGTGTCTGCAGCTCTGTCCAATCATTGATGAAGTCCACCAGGGCTTGAGACTTAATAGCAGTACGTGGTACATACTTCAAACCATGAGGCCCAAGCTCAATGGCCGACTTGGCGACTCGTCCCGTGGCCTCTCTATTCTGGATGATGTCTCCCAAAGGAGCAGAACTTACCACGGTGATGGGGTGACCCTGGAAGTATTGCTTAAGTTACTGGCTTGCCATAAACACCCCGTAAACAAGCTTCTGCCAATGTGGATATCTTTGCTTAGACTCAATAAGCACCTCACTGATGTAGTAAACCGGCTGTTGAACTGGATGCTCCTTGCCAGCCTCCTTGCGCTCCACCACAATTGCAACACTGATAGCACGTGAGTTAGCGGCCACGTATAACAGCAACGGCTCTCTATCAATGGGAGCCGCAAGGACCAGCGGCTCAGATAACTGTCTCTTTAAATCTTCAAAGGCAGCATTAGCAGCATCACTCTAGACAAAAGTTTCTGTTTTCTTTATCATCTGATACAGCGGTATGGCCTTCTCACCTAACCGGCTTATGAACCGGCTTAAAGCAGCGATTCGACCCACCATTCGCTGAACATCATTGATGAACGCCGGCTTAGCCAAAGAGGTAACTACCTTGATCTTCTCCGGATTAGCTTCAATACCCCTGTTAGAGACTAGAAAACCCAAAAGCTTGCCTGCTGGCACACCAAACACACATTTGGCCGGGTTAAGCATCATCTTATAGACCCGGAGATTATCAAAGGTTTCCTTCAGATCATCTATCAAGGTTTCCTTCTCTCTGGATTTCACCACTATATCATCCACGTAAGCTTGAACATTGCGCCCAATCTGATTGTGGAGACAGTTCTGTACACACCACTGATAAGTCGCCTGGGCACTCTTGAGCCCAAACGGCATAGACACATAGCAGAAGGCTCCAAATGGAGTGATGAAGGCCGTCTTCTCCTGGTCCTTAACTGCCATCTTGATCTGATGATAACCAGAGTAAGCATCCAAAAAGCTCAAACGCTCACAACCCACCGTAGCATCAATGATTTGATCAATACGGGGGAGAGCAAAAGGATCAGCCGGACAAGCCTTATTTAAGTCCGTGTAATCCACACACATCCGCCAGGTGCCGTTCTTTTTAAGTACAAGCACCGGGTTAGCCAACCACTCTGGGTGAAAAACTTCAACAACGAACCGGGCCGCTAAGAGCTGGGCTACCTCCTCACCAATAGCTTTCCGTCTCTCTTTGTTGAACCGGCGCAGAAATTGCCTGACCGGCTTAAACTTTGGATCAATATTAAGCGTGTGCTCAGTGAGTTCTCTTGGTACACCAGGCATGTCATAAGGTTTCCATGCAAAGATGTCCCGATTCTCACGGATGAACTCGATGAGCGCGCTTTCCTATTTAGGATCCAGATTGGCACTGATGCTGAATTGTTTGGATGAGTCGCCTGGAGTAAAATCAACAAGCTTGGTTTCATCATCTGACTTAAACTTCATCGTCGGGTCATGCTCTGCGGCTGGCTTTTTCAGAGATGTCATATCCGCCGGGTCAACATTATCTTGATAAAACTTCAACTCCTCTGCTGCATAAACAGACTCGGCATAAGCCGCATCCCCCTCTTCACATTCCAGGGCTATCTTTCAACTCCCATGAACAGTAATGGTGCCCTTGTGACCCGGCATTTTAAGCTGCAAATAAACATAACACGGCCGCGCCATGAATTTGGCATAAGCCGGCCGCCCAAACAGAGCATGATATGGACTCCTGATTTTGACCACCTCAAAAGTTAATTTCTCAACCCTAGAATCATACTCATCTCCAAAGGCTACCTCCAGTTCAATCTTATCAACCGGGTATGCCGACTTACCAGGCACCACTCCATGGAAAACGGTGTTGGACGTCTTTAAATTGTTGTCAGTCAACCCCATACGTCGAAAGGTCTCATAATAGAGGATATTGATGCTGCTACCTCCGTCCATGAGTACTTTAGTGAATTTATAACCACCAACTTGAGGTGCTACCACCAAGGTTAACTGACCTGGATTGTCAACCCGGGGATGGTGATCTTCCCTACTCCAGACAATAGGCTGCTCTGACCACCTCAAATAACGGGGAACCACCGGCTCAACAGCGTTCACAACCCTTTTATGAATCTTCTGGTCTCGTTTGCATAAGCTAGTGGTGAACACATGATCATCCACTATTCAGCTGCTTTGGATTGCTCTGGTAACCTGACTGCTGCTGCTGCTGACTTCCCTCACCAGACTGCTGCTGATTATAGCCACCTTGATTTCCCTAAAAACCAGAATTTGAACCGCCACCCGGGCCATGAAAACCACCGGCACGTGAGCCGCCACCCAACCCATGATTGCTGTCGAACGTGTTGGAATTTTTGAAAGCCTTCATGATCGCGCAATCCTTCCATAAGTGAGTGGCCGGCCTTTCCCGGGTGCCGTGTCTCGGACAGGGTTCATTGAGTAGTTGCTCAAGAGATGGACCTGACCCGCCGGATCGAGGGGGTGGCCTCCCTTTGCGTCTCTGATTGTTACCCTATGCATTGGCGTTGGCCACAAACCCCGGGTTACCATCGGCCTTATGCTTATTGCCTCCTTGATTCGCCAGCTTATGCGGCTGACCCTTTCCATTGCCGTTCTTCTTTCCCTTCCCTATCTTTTCCTCATCAGACGCGGGATCCTTGGTACTATGAGAATCGGCGTATTTAACTAGATCCGCCATCAATTGACCCATATCATTACAATCATGCTTGAGGCGCCCCAGCTTCTGTCTCAGCGGCTCAAATCGGCAATTTTTCTCCAACATTAAGACTGCAGAGCTGTATCCATCTTGTCAGACGAATGTATTATCTCCTTGACCCGGTGTACCCAATGAGTGGTAGATTCACCCTCTTCTTGTTTACAATTAGTCAAGTCCACAATCGACATGGACTGCTTGCAGGTATCTTTGAAGTTCTGAATGAACCGGCTTTTAACTCGCCCATGAGCCAATGGAATTAGGTGGCAGGCCCTTTAACCAAGTCCGGGCCATTCCATCCAACATCATGGTGAAGTACTTAGCCATTGCCGCGTCACTGACCTCCAACAGCTCCATGGCCATCTCATAGCTTTCGATCCACGCCCCGGGCTGTAAGTCGACCGTATAATTTGGCACCTTTCAGGGTCCCTTGAAGTCCTTGGGCAGACGCACATTATGCAAAGCCGACACTAAACAAGGAACGCCGCCGGTTCTAGTGGCCACTCCTGCCTCAACAGAAGTCGTTGGATAGTCCGGGAAGCTTTGATGAGCCACCTGCTGAGCCGCTAGTTGAGCCGCCCGCTCGTCCTCTTGACGTATCCTGTCCTGCACCGGATTATAACCGCCGGGCTGATTACGGCGCTGGGCGTTGCTTGACAAAGCCTCCAACTCCATATGCCTGCTGTACCTCAGACTCCGGCTTGGGTGAGGAGTCAAATGAATCCTGTCTCGACTATAGGAATAAGCCGCCTGCTGAGCCAGAGCCGTCTGGATGAGTTCTTTGATCCTTCGTGTCTCCACCGCTGTTAGATCGTCGCCGTCCACTGGGAGAGCCGCCAAATGTGCCGATGCTGCGATCAGGTTCTCCATGGGGTTAGAAAAGTGACCCGGTGGTGTTGGTACGTAGCGAGGCGGGGCCATATTCACATGAGGAGGTGCCATCACCCGAGGCTGAACCGGTCCCCCTCCTCTAGATGTTATGAATTGATTTGCCTCTGGCGGGTTACTAGGGTGTGGAGAAAAGGTTCCGAGGATCATAAACCGGAGGCAAACGGGATTGAGTTTTCTGGTGTCTCCTCCTCATCACCTCGTTAGACGCGTTCAGGCTCATCGTAAGCTGGAAAGCCTCTGACTGGAGCTGTTGGGCCCGTGCATCCAAAGCCGCCCGTTCTGCGGCCAATCTGGTATCTTCAGCCGCTAAGGCCTCCTTGGCCCGGGCTATTTCCTCACGTACCTGTGCCACCTCTACATCGTGCTCATCTTGACTTGCAGGAATAACTGTGGCGATTAACAAGGCCGTCAACTTGTCCATGAGATCAATCAGCACCTGAGCCGGCGGGCGCGCAGGGCCTCCTGCCCCGGCCACTCCTGACCCAGACGTTATTGCTGCCGTAGCCGTAGAGTTTTGGCCGGGTTGAGTACCAGCCATGAAGATCCCTACCCTGCTTGGCGGCTCAAAGGGGTCCGGAATACTGCTGCATCGGAACAGCCCCCAAGCCTGCCATCTTGCAGTTGATACAATGAATCCGTTTCACCAGTGGATGAATCGCCATCGGAGTGGACGGCCGTCTCACCACCATCTACGGACTTTTCAGAAAATTCCTCTACGTGGATACAACCCACGAAGGCACGCTTCAGGGCGGGTTGAGCCCGGGCGAGTCTCGCGCGCTGAGCCATCTCAACGATGTCGGTGCAGTTGTCCGGCTCAGGGCCCGGCTCACCAATCCGGCCAATGAAGATGTGGATTCCGCCGAAGGGGACCCGGTACCCATACTCAATTGAGCCGGCATCGGGGCCCCAGCCTTCATCGTCGATGTAGATCTTGCCGCGACGACTCTTGGTCATATGGCCCACAGCGTATCCCTTGAGCCCTTCAAAGTTGCCCTTCAAGAACTCAAATCTACCGTGCGCTGGCCCCACGGTGGGCGCCAACTGTCGTGGAATTGTCACGGCAGATGTTCTCGTGAAAGGACTTAGTCGTGGAGCCATCGCAACTAGGAAGCTTAAAGGGGTTAACGGGACAAGGGACACGAGAGAGTTTTTATACTAGTTCGGCCCCTTACAATGAAGGTAAAAGCCTACGTCTAGTTGGGTTGGTATTGCTAGGGTTTTCAATGACCAGGGAGCGAGATACGCTATGCCCGGCTCTCAATTGGTTGTTACTTGCCCTAAGCCGCCAGCGGGTCGTCCCCTTATAAACACGGTTTGACGCCCTGCGGCCTACAGAGTCCTGGCCGGCTCATAAACAGTGTCCGGCTCAGTGACTAGCTAATCTTGCCTTATGATACAAGTCATGCCATTACGGCGGTTTATCACTACGGGCCTTAAGTCTCCTGTGGGCTTTAGACCCTTTATTGAACCGCCATCTTCATGCTTGATCTTGGGCTTCATATGATGAATCACCTTTGCGTAACCCGGCCCCTCCTGGGCGGCTTACACAAATAGTTATATCCCCAACAGTATGTACCCGTAGCTATGTGTTTGATCTCTCCCTCTCTCTCTCGTGTTCTTGAGGTGATACGATCTTGATGTATCGCGAGCTTTTCTATTATAGTTGGATCTTATGTTGCTTCTCCCCCTCTACTCTCTTGTAATGGATTGAGTTTTCCCTTTGAAGTAATCTTATCAGATTGAGTCTTTAATGATTTGAGAACACTTGATGTATGTCTTGCCGTGCGTATCTGTGGTGACAATGGGATATCACGTGATTCATTTAATGTATGTTTTGGTGATCAACTTGCGGGTTCTGCCCATGAACTTATGCATAGCGTTTGGCACACGTTTTCGTCTTGATTCTCCGGTAGAAACTTTGGGGCACTCTTTGAGGTTCTATGTGTTGGTTGAATAGAGGAATCTGAGATTGTGTGATGCATATCGTATAATCATACCCACGGATACTTGAGGTGACATTGGAGTATCTAGGTGACATTAGGGTTTTGGTTGATTTGTGTCTTAAGGTGTTATTCTAGTATGAACTCTAGGGCTGTTTGTGACACTTATAGGAATAGCCCAACGGATTAATTGGAAAGAATAACTTTGAGGTGGTTTCGTACCCTACCATAATCTCTTCGTTTGTTCTCCACTATTAGTGACTTTGGAGTGACTCTTTGTTGCTTGTTGAGGGATAGTTATATGATCCAATTATGTTATTATTGTTGAGAGAACTTGCACTAGTGAAATATGAACCCTAGGCCTTGTTTCCTAGCATTGCAACACCGTTTGTGCTCACTTTTATCATTAGTTACCTTGCTGTTTTTATATTTTCAGATTACAAAAACCTATATCTACCATCCATATTGCACTTGTATCACCATCTCTTCGCTGAACTACTGCACCTATACAATTTAGCATTGTATTGGGTGTGTTCGGACACAAGAGACTCTTTGTTATTTGGTTGCAGGGTTGCTTGAGAGAGACCATCTTCATCCTACGCCTCCCACGGATTGATAAACCTTAGGTCATCCACTTGAGGGAAATTTGCTACTGTCTTACAAACCTCTGCACTTGGAGGCCCAACAACGTCTACAAGAAGAAGGTTGCATAGTAGACATCAAGCTCTTCTCTGGCGCCGTTGCCGGGGAGGTGAGTGCTTGAAGGTATATCTTTAGATCTTGCAATCAAATCTTTTTGTTTCTTGTTTTAGCACTAGTTAGTTTATAAAAGAAAATTACCAAAAAAATGGAATTGAGTTTACCTCATATGCTTCATCTTTTTAATATCTTTCATGAGTATGATGGAAAGGAAAATTGTGCCCAAAGTGTTAGAAGAAGAATGCATTAAAATGTTTGGCACTAAATCTTTGAATGATGAGCATGATTGCAATGTTGTTAGTATGAACTCCTTGAATATCCATGGTACTAATGATGATTGCACTAGTTATGATGAAAATGTATCCTATAGACATGTCAATTTTTTTGAAGTGCATTGGGTTTGCAAGTATACACCGAATAGGGAAGATAGATATTGCAAGAGGCATAAGTACTTAGAAACTAAATTGTTGCAAGAAATTCTTGATGTTTGTGCTGAAAAATTCAATATTTTTCGCCCTTATGAACTTTGCAATGAACATGGTCATTTAAATCTCCAATGCAAATTGTTTCATGACCGAATCGTATCCAAAAATTGTGATAATTTGATTACCCTTGAGCACCATAAAGAGCTTAGTCTTATTTTGGGGTATGAGGAAATGAAACGTATAACTGAGGGTATTCCAAAATTTAATCTCGATAAATTTCTTGATTTTGATCTAGAGGAAATTTATATGTATTGTGCGGTGAATTGCATTAAAAATCCTTATGTTGCCAATTACATAAAGAAAATAAAACAAATAGAAGATGAAGAAAATACTAATGAAAGGGAAGAGACTTCCCAATATCCTCTTATTATTTCTTATGATGAATCAGGTAACAAGGAGGAGCCTTCTATTCAATAAATCTCATTAAAAGGAGCTCCAAAAAGAGGATTGAACCCACACATGATGTGGTGAAGAAGAAGAAAAGAAAAAGGAAGGGAGTTAAAAAGGTATCTCTCCCAAATAATGTTGCTCCTATCATTGTTGTGCCTCATGAAAATGAATCAAAAATAATTGTGGAAGATGATGCACTTGATGATGATCTCGTTATGCCTATTGCTTGTTGTGATGATTATGATTGGGAAGATAATGATACTTCTTATGATCTTGAAAATCTTTTGGCACTTGCTTGGAAGAATATGATAATTGCTATACTATTGGTGCTATCCATACTATTAATGATGATAGTGATTATGCTTATGATATGAAAAGGCCCAAGCTTGGGGATGCTATGTTTGATGAAGATGATGTTTTTGAGAATATATTTGCTGCCATTAATGTTTTTCCCAAGCTTGGGGATGCTACGTTTAATGAATATGATATTTTTTAGCCTCCCAAGTTTTGATATGCAAATTTATAATGATGATAGCATGCCTCCTACTTATGATGATTATATTGATGAAAGTGGGTTTGGAAGAGTGTCAACTTTAGGAAGTAGTGATCCCACAATATTGGAGGATGTTGAATCTTATAATATTTATGAAAGTGGATTTGGAGAGGTCATGACTTTATTTAGTGATGAGTCCACTATCTTGGAACAGGTTTCAATCGATTATGATGAGAACAAAGTTGCTACTTATGATGATTATTGTGATGAAACTTATGCTATAAAAAGTAGTGATGATTATATTTATAAAACTTGTCATAATTATGATTCCCCTTTTTCTGAACATTACTCTTTTAATGTGGAAACAATTTATAGTATTCAAGTCTCTTATGATACTCCCACTATTCCGAATGAGAAGAATTTTGCTTATGTGGAGAGTAGTAAAATTTCTATGCTTGTAGATCATGAAAAGAATTATTTAGGTTCTGGTCATATTGTTGAATTCATTCTTTATGATACTGAAAATTATTATGGGGGAGGAATATATGCTTGTAGGAATTGCAATAATATCAAGTTTCCTCTCTATGTGCTTAAAATCTTGAAGTTATGCTTGTTTTACCTTCCTATGCTAGTTGATTATTGTTCCCATAAGTTGTTTGCTCACAAAATCCCTATGCATAGGAAATGGGTTATACTTAAATGTGATATTCATATTATCCATGATGCTCTCTTTATGTTTCAATTCTTATCTTTTTATGTGAGCATCATTGAAATCATCATGCCTAGCTAGGGGCGTTAAACGATAGCGCTTGTTGGGAGGCAACCCAATTTTGTTTTAGTTTTTTTTGCTTTTTGGTTCTTTTTAGTAATAAATAATCCATCTAGCTTATGTTTAGATGTGTTTTTGTGTTTTAATTAGTGTTTGTGCCAAGTAGAACCTTTGGGAAGACTTGGGTGAAGTCTTTATGATCATGCTGTAAAAAACAGAAACTTTAGCGCTCACGAGATTAGTTAAAACTTTTTACTGGAGAGTGCTATTTAGTTGATTATTTTTGAAGATGATTACTAGAAAAATTCCTCAGGTCCACCAATTTATTTTATAATTTTTGGAGTTCAGAAGTTTGCGTTAGTTATAGATTACTACAGACTGTTCTGTTTTTGACATATTCTGTTTTTCGTGTGTTGTTTGCTTATTTTGATGACTCTATGGCTAGTAAAATAGTTTATAAACCATAGAGAAGTTGGAATACAGTAGGTTTAACACAAATATAAATAAATAATGAGTTCATTACAGTACCTTGAAGTGGTGTTTTGTTTTCTTTTCGCTAACGGAGCTCACGAGTTTGCTGTTAAGTTTTGTGTTGTGAAGTTTTCAAGTTTTGGGTAAAGATTCGATGGACTATGGAATAAGGAGTGGCAAGAGCCTAAGATTGGGGATGCCCATGGCACCCCCAAGATAATATAAGGACACCAAAAATCCAAAGCTTGGGGATGCCCCGGAAGGCATCCCCTCTTTCGTCTATTTCCATGGGTAACTTTACTTGGAGCTATATTTTTATTCACCACATGATATGTGTTTTGCTTGGAGCGTTGTTTTATTTTCTTTAGCTTTGCTTGCTGTTTGGATAAAATACCAAGATCTGAAATTCTTAAATGGGAGAGTCTGCACATAGTTGTATAATTATTCGACTACTCATTGATCTTCACTTATATCTTTCAGAGTAGTTTGTCATTTGCTTTAGTGCTTCACTTATATCTTTTAGAGCACGGTGGTGGATTTGTTTTATAGAAACTGTTGATCTCTCATGCTTCACTTAGATTATTTTGAGAGTCTTAAATAGCATGGTAATGTGCTTAATCCTAATATGCTAGGTATTCAAGACTAGTAAAAACTTTCTTATGAGTGTGTTGAATACTAAGAGAAGTTGGATGCTTGATGATTGTTTTGAGATATGGAAGTAGTGATATTAAAGTTGTGCTAGTTGAGTAGTTGTGAATTTTAGAAATACTTGTGTTGAAGTTTGCAAGTCCCGTAGCATGCACGTATGGTAAACATTGTGTAACAAATTTGAAGCATGAGGTGTTCTTTGATTGTCCTCCTTATGAGTGGCGGTCGGGGACGAGCGATGGTCTTTCCCTACCAATCTATCCCCCTAGGAGCATGCGCGTAGTGCTTGGTTTTTGATGACTTGTAGATTTTTGCAATAAGTATGTGAGTTCTTTATGACTAATGTTGAGTCCATGGATTATACGCACACTCACCTTTCCACCATTGCTAGCCTCTACGGTACCGTGCATTGCCCTTTCTCACATTGAGAGTTGGTGAAAACTTCGCCGGTGCATCCAAACCCCGTGATATGATACGCTCTTTCACACATAAACCTCCTTATATCTTCCTCAAAACATCCACCATACCTACCTATTATGGCATTTCCATAGCCATTCCGAGATATATTGCCATGCAACTTTCCACCATTCCGTTCATCATGACACATTCATCATTGGCATATTGCTAGCATGATCATGTAGTTGACATAGTATTTGTGGCAAAGCCACCTGTCGGTATCAAAACCGGCGGATCTCGGGTAGGGGGTCCCGAACTGTGCGTCTAGGCGGATGGTAACAGGAGACAAGGGACACGATGTTTTTACACAGGTTTGGGCCCTCTCGATGGAGGTAATACCCTACTCCTGCTTGATTAATATTGATGATATGGGTAGTACAAGAGTAGATCTACCATGAGATCAAGGAGGCTAAACCCTAGAAGCTAGCCTATGGTATGATTGTTGTTCGTCCTATGGACTAAAACCCTCTGGTTTATATAGACACCGGATAGGTTAGGGTTACACAGTCGGTTACAATGGTAGGAGATCTACATATCCGTATCGCCAAGCTTGCCTTCCACGCCAAGGAAAGTCCCATCCGGACACGGGACGAAGTCTTCAATCTTGTGTCTTCATAGTCTTGGAGTCCGGCCGTGACGATAGTCCGGCTATCCGGACACCCCTAGTCCGGGACTCCCTCAAGAGCCTCGAACCAGGCTTCAATGACGATGAGTCCGGCGCATATTGTCTTCGGCATTGCAAGGCGGGTTCCTCCTCCGAATACTTCATAGAAGGTTTTGAACACAAGGATAGTGTCCGGCTCTGCAAAACAAGTTCCACATAACACCGTAGAGAGAATAATTTTTACACAGATCTGCTGACGTATTCCGCGGCGTGACATCACACCACTGCCAGTCCTTTATATGAATCGTTTTTTTACCGTTCCACCTTAGCGCGTTTAGCGAGGCGGTTTCCTCGGCACTTCTTATCAAAGCATAGATCATGCCCCCTTATTCCGGGATTCTCATCAATACGGACGTGGGTAACCCATCCGCGCAATTGATTACATCGCTTGGGAGATAAGCGAGTTTTACCATGCTGGTGGGGGACGCATAGCTCCGTCCGTCCATATAAGGGGATAAGGATCCACCTTTTCACCTACGCCTTCTTCCTCATTTGCTTCTCCATTTCCAAGACTCGAGCTCCAGCGCCCAAGTCCGCACATCCCACCTCAACCTTCTCCAACCATGTCAGGAGCGGGAGGCAGGTGGATGGCCTCCTCCATCACGGAGGGGCACATCACAAGACTGCGGGAGGCCGGATACTTGTCCGGCGACATCGCGCACAGGCTGCCCGACGCGGGGCAGCTCATTCCAACCCCCAGGCCCCATGAGAGGGTGGTGTTTCTCCCCCACTTCCTCCGCGGACTAGGTTTTCCACTTCACCCATTTGTCCGGGGGCTCATGTTCTACTACGGCCTGGACTTCCACGATCTGGCCCCAAATTTCATCCTCAACATCTTGGCGTTTATAAATGGGTAATGCGAGGCCTTCCTCTGCATCCAGCCCCACTTCGGCTTATGGCTTAAGATCTTCAACGTCCGGCCGAAGGTAGTGGGTGGCCATCAAGCGGAGTGCGGAGGATCCATAGTTGGCAAGATGGCCAAGGTCCTATGGCTCGAGGGCGCCTTTGTGGAGACCATAAAGGGGTGGCAATCGGGGTGGTTCTACATCACCGAGCCACGCGACCCCGAATGGGTGGCGGCCCCCAAATTTAGATCTGGCTTCCCCACACGGCTCTCGTCATGGAAGGAGACGGGCCTGATGTGGGGGGATTCGGAAGAGCTATCCGGACTCCAAACATGCGTCCGAAACCTGGTGGACAAGAATCTCAGGCTTGTCGACGTAATCCAGGTGATGCTCATCCGCCGGATTCTCCCATGCCAACAACGGGCCTTTAACTTGTGGGAGTTCGATCCGGCACAACACCGAACCTTGAGCTGGCTCTTCTACACTGCGTACGAAGATTCCTGGAAGGTGCTGTTCAAGGGCGCTGAAGCCCCAACATCCGCTAACAAGGATCGCGGATACAGCTCGTGGCGTCCAGCCGGCGAGGTAAGTTATTTTACCCTTTACGGGACTCTTTTTTTCATAGATTGACTCTATGTGGGATCTAAAACTCCCTAATCTTTGACAGATCGGTGAAGACGTCCCGGACAGATTAACTGTCCGGCTCCTTTGCCGGAAGACCGGAGGACGCCTGATTGACGGGCTGCTGGCTCCGGCGCCCATGTGGTGCGGAGAAGAAGGCCAAGAAGGAGGCCACGGGAACTCGAAGGAGCTCCCGACGCCAGTCTTGTCGATTCGATGCAGAATCTTCTCCTGAGGACGAGGAGGAAGAAGAAGAAGCTCCTCCCAGGGAGGAGAAGAAAAGGAAGGCCGCCCCAACTGGGGAGGCCGGAGGGTCCAAGAAGGGAAGAACCCTTCCTCCGGACTTCTCCACCAACGTCGACGACGACGAGGAGGATTGGCCTACAAGGGCCAAGCCCCTGGCGAGATCGCAAGCATCCGGATACCCCTGGCTTTTTATTATCGCGGAGTGTTCTCTAATGTCGAACAATCGTGCAGCCCGCCCAAGGGCGAGTTCGCCGATTCATCGAGCGGGTCCCTGGGCTCGTCGGAAATGGAGAGTACTTCACTTCCGACCGCCTCCTCGCCTCACGCTGCGGACGACGCCGTGGTGGGGCCCCAAGGGGGGCTTGGTCAAGAGGAGGTAGCGCAGGAGGTGCCACAAGGCAACCTCCCGGACTCCAGGCGCGCGGGGGCCAAGACCACTAGGGGCTCTAAGCCCGACCCTTGTCCGGACTCCATGCCGGAACCTTCAGCGGTTCCGGAGTCCGGTAAGATCCTTCGCAAGAAGAAGGGTAAGACGCTGGTGTCCTCCGTCCAACCGGAGGCACCAGATAGCTCTTGAGGCGCTCAACGGCGCCTCCATCGAGGAAGGAGCACCGCCTTTATTATGAGTGCGGTGATCCGGACAATTCGATCCACCAAGAGCGGATCGACCGAAGCTGTACCAGCCTTCTAACAGGCTTTGAGGTAAGTTTAGAATATGTAAAAATATTACCGCATAGACAGTAGCCCACGATGCTTAGTTCGGTGTTAGGAAAGAAAAGCCGGACTAAGGATCTAAAAAGATATCTGTGAGAGTCTAACATAAGTTTGTCAATATGGGAATGCAGGCTGCGCTGCTGACCTCTGCCGCACTGACTGCGGAGGTCAATGCATTGAAGCAGAACCTCGAGCAGTCCGAGAACGAGCTCGGACAAGCCAAGAAGCAGCTCGAGGACAAGGAATGTAAGTAATACCTTATTAAAGAAATACCTTATAGAAAAGGTTTTGGTTGCAAAAAATAACAGGGATAACTTGGGTACTACAGGGGCCACGAATGAGGTGGCGGCCCTGAAGGAAGCGGTGTCCGTGGCCGAAAACAAAGCGGCTGCGGAACGCACCGAGCGAGAGAAGGGGGAGGCGCAGCTGGCCAAGGTACGGCAAGAGCTCCAAGCTCTCGTGGAAAAACACGAGGGTTTGGAGCGTGACTCGAAGGCTCGAGAGTCCGAGCTTGCCTCGGCTCTTGAAAGTGCCAAAGCTGCTAAGGCCGAGGCCCAAAAAACCCTCCAAGAAATTGAGTCGTTGAAGAAGATAGCGGCGGGTAAGGCATTCTTTATGCAAAGCAAGCATGTGAAAGTGAATTGCCTATTACTTACCGGATTCGGAGCTCTCCATGAGCATTCGCAGATTTGCCCCGTAGTGTGTCTGATGCTGCCGCATTCTACCGCACCAAGGAGGGGAGCTCGACGGAAAAGGTGTTCTGGTCTCAGTATACTGAGGCCGCACAACCGGTGCCCTTGAGCGACCAACTGAAGCAGCTGGTCGAGCTCCACAAGGTCGCCGAACAGGCCATGAAGAGCCTTATAGCGCGGCTGTGGCCATTGGAGGCCATGCCCGGGAGCTACTTCGGCTTGGTGCAGCGGCTGATGGATGCCTGTCCACGGATTGAAGTCATCAAGCGCTCCGTCTGCATCGAAGGTGTCCGTCGGGCCCTTGCCCGTGCTAAAGTGCACTGGGGCAAGCTGGATGCCGAGAAGCTTGTGACAGACGGGCCATCGAAGGGCCATGAGCATCGCACGCCCGAAATGTACTATGAGGGCCTCCTGAAGGGTGCCCGCCGAATAGCGGATGAGTGCTCCAGAGATGTAATTTTTTAATAGACTCGCATTTGTTATCCTGTACGCTGAAAACTTGTTCATATGCGCTAAGCAACGCTTGTTAATTTAAAATATTACCTTATGTGCGGCCGTTTATCAAATTTGAGAGATGGCAAGTCGTTGGCTTCAGCCCCCATGCCACGAGTGCAGGGGTGTTCGGGATAAACTTGAGCACTCTTGTTCGCATTCTTGGGTCCATCTAGGGAGGCGCTCAACACAACGAACAAGGCAACCGGACTTATAATGCTTGAACACTCTCACTTAGCCATAGAATTCTATAATTTTAAATTTCGGCGAAGCCCCTAGTATTCGGAAGACCGCGTTGGGGGCGCTATCCACGCCTTGCCGGACAATTCCGGTTCCTCGCTCTAAGCGGCATAAGTCTTTAGGGACCCGAAAAAACCTCTCGAACAGCGACCGGCTCTCGCCCTATCATGACGGTCAGTTTTAGCTTTCTCCTTTGAGGTGCTCGACCCAGCTCAAGCTGGGGCACAATCGCGATGGTTCTCCGGTGCTACCTTAGCCGATATAGCGGGCGTAAGGTACCAAAACACGGGAGCCGGGCAAACCCAACTATTGACCCAAGACATGATTCGGAGCCGATTCATATAATGCTATAAGTTCGGGGTGCCGCACTTGTGAAAGTGTTCGGACTTATCACATCATAATTTTGGGATACTTAAGCCCCTGGTGTATTGGCCGTACCAAAGTGTACGGTTGCAACATGTCATGAGATGAACATATGTATAGATAAAGCAAGTAGTGCAATAATAAGCAAAAGCTATGTATTGTTTATTCAAAAAAGTTACTGCAATGAAAGCAGAACGATACAAAAGGTGCTATAAGCAAGGGATGGGACTATCTAACATGTCCCCTCCAGGGGTAAGCTGCGGGATGGTATGTAAAACAGGTATAATGCTCGTAATAGAGACCACCTGAACATTCGACGTGGCTTTCCGCTTCCCTGGCTGTTGCATCGTGAGTTCGGCGATTCAAACGCCGGACAGGACTTCTAAAAGACGGAGTCCTGAAAGTAAAAAAAAGGAAGAAAAAAGGAAAAAGAAAAAAGAAACAAGAAATGACACAAGCGGGAGCCCCTGGTGCGGTCGAGCCGCATTCTTGGCGTGCCGTGCCGTGGTCTTGCCCCTCCCCATATGCCCATGGTATCTCCAGACCGTAATTATGTACGCGTAATACTAGCTTCGCAATTTCGCGAGGGCGGGGGTTGGGGCCGGATTACGCTGGCGATGCTTGAATCGTGCCGGTGGTCTTGTTGTAGGTTACTCGGGCGCAGCGGTGTCCGGACGCTTAGTGGCCGGACTCGAGAATTGCTGTGAGAGGCTGCTTTTTACCTCCGCCGCGAGGGCCGCCGTGTGCTCCTCTATTCGGAGAGAGCGTTCGGTGTCTCCATTGACCGTGATTACTCCTCGAGGGCCTGGCATCTTGAGCTTGAGGTATGCGTAGTGCGGCACCGCATTGAACTTTGCAAATGCGGTTCGTCCAGCAAAGGATGCATGATAGCCGCTGCGGAATGGGACGATGTCGAAGATTAACTCTTCGCCGGAAGTTATCCGGGGATCCAAAGACCACTTCGAGTGTAATCGAGCCCGCATAACTGGCCTCTACAGGTATGACGCCTTTAAAGGTCGTCTTTGTAGGTTTAATCCTTGAGGGTCTATGCCCATTTTGCGACCGTATCCCGATAAAGCAGGTTCAGTTGCCGCCATTCCATCGGGACTCGGTTAGGTGAAATCCGTCAATAATTGGGTCAAGAACTAATGCGGCGAAACCGCCGTGGACGAATGCTAGTGGGGTGGTCCTTGATCGAAGGTGATCGGGCAGGAAGACCATGGGTTGAACTTTGCGGCGACTGGCTCCATCGCATATACGTCCCTTAGTGCACGCTTCTGCTCCCTTTTGGGTATGTGGGTTGCATATATCATGTTCAGCGTCCGCACTTGTGTGGGAAAACCCTTCCGTCCTCTATTGTTCGGCTGCCGGGGCTCTTCCTCGTCATCGCTATGCAGCCCCTTGTCATTGAGTTCGGCACTTAACTTGCCTGCTTGCTTGAACACCCAACAATCCCTGTTGGTGTGATTAGCTGGTTTTTCGGGGGTGCCATGTATCCGCAAGCGATCGAGTATTCGGTCCAAGTTGGACGGCCTGGGTATTTCTTTTGAATGGATTCTTCCGCTGACCGGGTTTAGAGCCTCTGAATCCGGCATTGATGGCCGTATCTTGATGTTATCACCGTTAACGCGGCGCTTGTTCTTGTTATGACGTGATCGGCCATTGCTGTCCTTGGTATCCGAACTATCGGCATGTTTGGCCAAGTTGTTGCTTCGAGCTAGCCAGTTATCCTCTCCGCACAAAAGCGGGTCATGAGTGTTGTGAGGGCTGCCATAGATTTTGGCTTTTCCTGTCCTAGGTGCCGTGCAATCCACTCGTCGCGGATGTTATGTTTGAAGGCTGCAAGGGCCTCTGCATCCGGACAGTCAACGATTTGATTTTTCTTTGTTAGGAACCGTGTCCAGAATTGTCTGGCCGATTCTTTTGGCTGCTGGATTATGTGGCTGAGGTCATCGGCGTCTGGTGGTCGCACATATGTGCCCTGGAAGTTATCAAGGAATGCGGCTTCCATGTCCTCCCAACAACCAATTGATTCTGCTGGCAAGCTGTTGAGCCAATGCCGAGCTGGTCCTTTATGCGTGAGTGGGAGGTATTTGATGGCATGTAGATCATCACCGCGGGCCATGTGGATATGGAGGAGATAATCCTCGATCCAGACCGCAGGATCTGTGGTACCATCGTATGATTCGATGTTTACGGGCTTGAAGCCCTCTGGGATTTGATGATCCATTACTTCATCTGTGAAGCATAGTGGGTGTGCGGCGCCTCTATATTGGGCTATATCACGACGTAGCTCATACGAGCTTTGTCTCATCGTGTTCGGCCGGCCGGGTTTGCTGTATCCGGCGCGACGGTAATCATCCCGCGTCGTTGGGCGCCCACGCGATCCGTAGATCGATCTTGTATGTTTTGCCTTATCCTCCAATATATCTCGCAAGTCCGGCGCGTTTTCCCGTGTCTTGGTACTTTTTGAGCGGCGTCGGGGTGTGGCTTGAGTGGAGGGCCGATAGGCTTCTCTGTCGTGGCCACGGGGTGGCCGGTCTGCCATGTCGTGCGCTGGTGACTTGGGTGCTTCCTCCTCTAGTCGAGGCAACGGCCTGCGTTTGGGGTAGCTTTTGGAGGGGCGTTCGAGTTCATACTCTTCGGCTGCAAGGACTTCGGTCCATCTGTCAGCTAGCAGGTCTTGATCAGTTCTAAGCTGTTGCTGCTTTTTCTTGCGGCTGCTTGCCGTGGCTATAAGCCTGCGTTTGAAACGCTCCTGTTCGGCGAGATCCTCAGGCACGGCAAATTCGTCGTCGTCGAGACTTGCCTCATCTTCGGAGGGGGGCGCATAATTATCGTCCTCGACCTCTCTTTCTGCCGCACTGTCGTGCGGACTTGCTTCTCCCTCCTCCTGCGCTGAGTCCTGCTGGAGGGGTTCTCTTCAACCTGTATGCAGGGTGTTATTATCTCCGTGCGGAATCATCGCTTTTATTGTGGCGGGATTTAGAGCGGCGCCCGACGCCGGGCGCTTCAACATTTCTTGGAGGGTCATCCTCCTTTGTTCCATCGCCGTTCCCATCTTTTGGGATGTCCACCATATATATGTCATATGACGAGGTGGCCTTCCAGTGCCCTGTAGGCGCTGGGTCTTGGTCGTCTCCGGCATCGTCGTCCATACCGTTGATGTCTTCGGAGTAGTAGTCTAGCATGTCGGTTAAATCATCGACAGTGGCTACAAAGTGGGTGGTGGGTGGGCGTTGAATTTCTTTGTCGTCCGCATCCCAACCTTCCTGTCCGTAGTCCGGCCAGGGCTCTCCGGATAAAGAGAGAGACTTTAGTGAATTCAGGGACGCCGCCAAAGGGCGAGTCTTGAAAGATGTCCGTGACGATGAACTCCATGACCGGCGCCCAATCAGATTTGATTGGCAGGGGCGCGGAGGGTTCGGAGTCCGGCACCTGGAGTCGAGGTCTTCGCAGCGACAGGGATGGAGTTCGCTTGATCGCCAGAGAGATTGTAGCCCCGAGGCGGTGTCCAACCACTCGCCCTCGATCGGGGAATCCGGCTCTGGATTAAGGGTCGGAGCGGATATCGGTGCGGCCTCCAGGCCTTTGTTCAGCAGAGCTAGATCATGCCCATCGAGACAGGCGGCGCTTGGCTGCGGCTCGAATCCGTCGAAGATCAAGTCTCCGCGGATATCGGCCGTATAGTTCAAACTTCCAAATCTGACCTGATGGCGGGGTGTAGCTTTCGATCTGCTCCGGATGGCTGCTTAATTGGCCCGCAGTGCAAAGCCGCCCGAACACGAAGATCTGTCCGGGAGAAAAGTCTCACCACGGACCGCGTCGTTGTTGATGATCGAAGGAGCCATCGGGCCTATCGGTGACGACACGGAGGAACTCTCAATGAAAGCACCAATGTCGGTGTCAAAACCGGCGGATCTCGGTAGGGGGTCCCGAACTGCGTCTAGGCGGATGGTAATAGGAGACAAGGGACACGATGTTTTTACACAGGTTCGGGCCCTCTCGATGGAGGTAATACCCTACTCCTGCTTGATTAATATTGATGATATGGGTAGTACAAGAGTAGATCTACCACGAGATCAAGGAGGCTAAACCCTAGAAGCTAGCCTATGGTATGATTGTTGTTCGTCCTATGGACTAAAACCCTCTGGTTTATATAGACACCGGATAGGTTAGGGTTACACAGAGTCGGTTACAATGGTAGGAGATCTACATATCCGTATCGCCAAGCTTGCCTTCCACGCCAAGGAAAGTCCCATCCGGACACGGGACGAAGTCTTCAATCTTGTGTCTTCATAGTCTTGGAGTACGGCCGTGACGGTAGTCCGGCTATCCGGATACCCCCTAGTCCGGGACTCCCTCACCACCATTCATAATTCTTTCATACATGTCACTCTTGGTTCATTGCATATCCCGGTACACCGCCGGAGGCATTCATATAGAGTCATACTTTGTTCTAGTATCGAGTTGTAATCATTGAGTTGTAAATAAATAGAAGTGTGATGATCATCATTTTCTAGAGCATTGTCCCAAGTGAGGAATAAAAAAGAGAGAGAAAGGCCATAAAAAAAGAGAAGGCCAAAAAAATGAGAGAAAAAGAGAGAAGGGACAATGCTACTATCCTTTGCCACACTTGTGCTTCAAAGTAGCACCATGTTCTTCAGATAGAGAGTCTCTTGTTTTATCACTTTCATATACTAGTGGAAATTTTTCATTATAGAACTTGGCTTGTATATTCCAACAATGGGCCTCTTCAAGTTCCCTAGGTCTTTGTGAGCAAGCAAGTTGGATGCACACCCACTTAGTTTCTTTTGTTGAGATTTCATACATTTATAGCTCTAGTGCATCCGTTGCATGGCAATCCCTACTCCTTGCATTAACATCAATCGATGGGCATAGTGCTATGTTGATGTGAGACTTTCTCCTTTTTTGTCTTCTCCACATAACCCCCATCATAATATTTTATTCCATCCATAGTGCTATGTCCCTGGCCCGTGGTCATATATTGCGTGAAAGTTTATAGGTTTGAGATTACTAAAGTATGAAACAATTGCTTGGCTTGTCATCAGGGTTGTGCATGATGAGAGCATTCGTGTGTGACAAAGATGGAGCATGACTAAACTATATGATTTTGTAGGGATGAACTTTCTTTGGCCATGTTATTTTGAGATGACATAATTGCTTAGTTAGTATGCTTGAAGTATTATTATTTTTATGTCAATATGAACTTTTATCTTGAATCTTTTGGATCTGAATATTCATACCACAATTAAGAAGAATTACATTGAAATTATGCCAAGTAGCATTCCACATCAAAAATTCTCTTTTTATCATTTACGTACTCGAGGACGAGCAGGAATTAAGCTTCGGCATGCTGATAAGTCTCCAACGTATCTATGATTTTTGATTGTTCCATGTTATTATATTATCTATCTTGGATGTTTATGGGCTTTATTTTACACTTTTATATTATTTTTGGGACTAACCTATTGACCCAGAGCCCAGTGCCAGTTCCTGTTTTTTCCTTTATTTCAGTGTTTCGAAGAAAAGGAATATCAAACGGAGTCAAAGCGGAATGAAATCTTCTGGAGAAGTTATTTTTGGAAGGAAAGCTACCCGATAGACTTGGAGTGCACGTCAGGAAAGAAACGAGGGAGCCACGAGGTAGGGGGGCATGCCCACCCCCCTAGGGCGCGCCCTCCACCCTCATGGGCCCCTCGTGGCTCCCCTGACGTACTTCTTCTTCCTATATATACTCAAATACCCTAAAAACTTTGGGCAACAGAATAGATTGGGAGTTCCGTCGCCGCAAGCCTCTGTAGCCACCAAAAGTCAATCAGGACCCTGTTCCGGCACCCTGCTGGAGGGGGGAACGCTCACCGGTGGCCATCTTCATCATCCCGGTGCTCTCCATGACGAGGAGGGAGTAGTTCACCCTCGGGGCTGAGGGTATGTACCAGTAGCTATGTGTTTGATCTCTCTCTCTCTTGTGTTCTTGAGGTGATACGATCTTGCTGTATCGCGAGCTTTGCTATTATAGTTGGATCTTATGTTGCTTCTCCCCCTCTACCCTCTCATAATGGATTGCGTTTTCCCTTTTAAGTAATCTTATCGGATTGAGTCTTTAATGATTTGAGAACACTTGATGTATGTCTTGTTGTGCGTATCTGTGGTGACAATGGGATATCACGTGATTCACTTGATGTATGTTTTGGTGATCAACTTGCGGGTTCCGCCCATGAACTTATGCATAGGGGTTGGCACATGTTTTCGTCTTGATTCTCGGTAGAATCTTTGGGGCACTCTTTGAGGTTCTATGTGTTGGTTGAATAGATGAATCTGAGATTGTGTGATGCATATCATATAATCATACCCACGGATACTTGAGGTGACATTGGAGTATCTAGGTGACATTAGGGTTTTGGTTGATTTGTGTCTTAAGGTGTTATTCTAGTACGAACTCTAGGGTTGTTTGTGACACTTATAGGAATAGCCCAATGGATTGATTGGAAAGAATAACTTTGAGGTGGTTTCGTAACCTACCATAATCTCTTCGTTTGTTCTCCACTATTAGTGACTTTGGAGTGACTCTTTGTTGCATGTTGAGGGATAGTTATATGATCCAATTATGTTATTATTGTTGAGAGAACTTGCACTAGTGAAAGTATGAACCCTAGGCCTTGTTTCCTAGCATTGCAATACCGTTTGTGCTCACTTTTATCATTAGTAAGCTTGCTGTTTTTATATTTTCAGATTACAAAAACCTATATCTACCATTCATATTGCACTTGTATCACCATCTCTTCGCCGAACTAGTGCACCTATACAATTTACCATTGTATTGGGTGTGTTGGGGACACAAGAGAGTCTTTGTTATTTGGTTGCAGGGTTGCTTGAGAGAGACCATCTTCATCCTACGCCTCCCACGGATTGATAAACCTTAGGTCATCCACTTGAGGGAAATTTGCTACTGTCTTACAAACCTCTACACTTGGAGGCCCAACAACGTCTACAAGAAGAAGGTTGCATAGTAGACATCAGTTGTCATTTGATTAACGGGATCACATCATTAGAGAATGATGTGATTGACTTTACCCATTCCGTTAGCTTAGCACTTGATCGTTTAGTATGTTGCTATTCCTTTCTTCATGACTTATACATGGTCCTATGACTATGAGATTACGGAACTCCCAAATACCAGAGGAACACTTTGTGTGCTATCAAACATCACAACGTAACTGGGTGATTATAAAGATGCTCTACAGGTGTATCCGATGGTGTTTGTTGAGTTGGCATAGATCGAGATTAGGATTTGTCACTCCGGTTCTCGGAGAGGTATCTATGGGCCCTCTCGGTAATGCACATCACTATTAGCTTGCAAGCAATGTGACTAATGAGTTAGTTGCGGGATGATGCATTACAGAACGAGTAAAGAGACTTGCCGGTAATGAGATTGAACTAGGTATTGAGATACCGATGATCGAATCTCGGGCATGTAACATACCGATGACAAAGGGAACAACGTGTGCTGTTATGCGGTCTGACCGATAAAGATCTTCGTAGAATGTGTAGGAACCAATATGAGCATCCAGGTTCCGGTATTGGTTGTTGACCGGAGATGAGTCTCGGTCATGTCTACATAGTTCTCGAACCCGTAGGGTCCGCACGCTTAACGTTCTGTGACGATCGGTATTATGAGTTTATGTGTTTTGATGTACTGAAGGTTGTTCGGAGTCCCGGATGTGATCACGTACATTACGAGGAGTCTCGAAATAGTGGAGACACAAAGATTGATATATTGGACGGCTATATTCGGACACCGGAAGTGTTCCGGGTGATTTCGGAGAGAACCAGAGTGCCGGAGGGTTACCGGAACCCCCCCCCCCCCGGGGAACTAGTGGGCCTAGATGGGCCTTAGTGGAGAGAGAGAGAGAGGGGCTGCCAGGGCAGGCCGCGCACCCCCTCCCCCTTGAGTCTGAATTGGACTAGGAGGGGGGTGGCGCCCCCCCCCCTTTCCTTCCCCTCTCCCACTCCTTCCTCCCCCCTCCTAGTAGGAAAGGGGGCGTCCTACTCCTACTAGGAGGAGGACTCCTCCCCTCCTTGGCGCGCCCGAGGGCCGGCCGGCCTCTCCCCTTGCTCCTTTATATACGGGGGCATGGGGGCACCCCATAGACACACAAGTTGATTGTTTAGCCGTGTGCAGTGCCCCCTTCGATAGATTTCCACCTCGGTCATATTGTTGTAGTGCTTAGGAGAAGCCCTGCGTCGGTAACTTCATCACCGTCATCACACCGTCGTGCTGACGAAGCTCTCCCTCGACACTCAGCTGGATCTAGAGTTCATGGGACGTCACCGAGCTGAACGTGTGCAGATCGCGGAGGTGCCGTATTTTCGGTATTAGGATCGGTCGGATCATGAAGACGTACGACTACATCAACCGCGTTGTCATAATGCTTCCGCTCTCGGTCTTTGAGGGTACATAGGCTACACTCTTCCCTATCGTAGGAATTTTTTTTGAAATTACTGCGTTCCCAACAGTGGCATCCGAGCCAGGTCTATGCGTAGATGTTATATGCACGAGTAGAACACAAGTGAGTTGTGGGCGATAATAGTCATACTGCTTACTGCTACCTCTTGAGCACTGCGTTGGTTTTCCCTTCAAGAGGAAAGGGTGATGCAGCAAAGTAACGTAAGTATTTCCCTCAGTTTTTTAGAACCAAGGTATCAATCCAGTAGGAGGCTACATGCAAGTCCCTCGCACCTACACAAACAAATAAATCCTCGCAACCAACGCGATTAGGGGTTGTGAATCCCTACACGGTCACTTACGGGAGTGAGATCTGATAGATATGATAGGATAATATTTTTGGTATTTTTGTGATAAAGATGCAAAGTAAAGTAAACAAAATAAAAACGGCGCCAGAAATAGCTTGTTGTCGGGAGATTAATATGATGGAAAATAGACCCGGGGGCCATAGGTTTCACTAGTGGCTTCTCTCAAGAGCATAAGTATTTTACGGTGGGTGAACAAATTACTGTTGAGCAATTGTGTAATTGAGCATAGTTATGAGAATATCTAGGTATGATCATGTATATAGGCATCACGTCTGAGACAAGTAGACCGACTCCTGGTTGCGTCTACTACTATTACTCCACACATCGACCGCTATCCAGCATGCATCTAGAGTATTAAGTTCATAAGAACAGAGTAAGACTTTAAGCAAGATGACATGATGTAGAGGGATAAATTCATGCAATATGATAGAAACCCCATCTTGTTATCCTCGATGGAAACAATACAATATGTGCCTTGCTGCCCCCATCGGCAATCGGGAAAGGACACCGCAAGATTGAACCCAAAGCTAAGCACTTCTCCCATTGCAAGAAAGATCAATCTAGTAGGCCAAACCAAACTGATAATTCGAAGAGACTTGCAAAGATAACCAATCATACATAAAAGAATTCAGAAGATTCAAATACTATTCATAGATAAACTTGATCATAAACCCACAATTCATCGATCTCAACAAACACACCGCAAAACAAGATTACATCGAATAGATCTCCACGAGAGAGGGGGAGAACATTGTATTGAGATTCAAAAAGAGAGAAGAAGCCATCTAGCTAATAACTATGGACCCGAAGGTCTGAGGTAAACTACTCACACTTCATCAGAGAGGCTATGGTGTTGATGTACAAGCCCTCCATGATCGATGCCCCCTCCAGCCGAGCTCCGGAACAGGCCCCAAGATGGGATCTCACGGGTACAGAAGGTTGCTGTCGGTGTCAAAACCGGCGGATCTCGGGTAGGGGGTCCCCAACTGTGCGTCTAGGCGGATGGTAACAGGAGACAAGGGACACGATGTTTTTACCCAGGTTCGGGCCCTCTCGTTGGAGGTAAAACCCTACTCCTGCTTGATTAATATTGATGATATGGGTAGTACAAGAGTAGCTCTACCACGAGATCAGAGAGGCTAAACCCTAGAAGCTAGCCTATGGTATGATTGTTGTTCTGTCCTACGGACTAAAACCCTCCGGTTTATATAGGCACCGAAGAGGGTTAGGGTTACACAGAGTGGGTTACAAAGGTAGGAGATCTACATATCCGTATCGCCAAGCTTGCCTTCCACGCCAAGGAAAGTCCCATCCGAACATGGGACGAAGTCTTCAATCTTGTATCTTCAAAGTCCGGGAGTCCGGCCAAAGGCTATAGTCCGGCTATCCGGACACCCCCTAATCCAGGACTCCCTCAGTAGCCCCTGAACCAGGCTTTAGACGAGTAGTCCGGCACGCATATTGTCTTCGGCATTGCAAGGCGGGTTCCTCCTCCGAATACTTCATAGAAGATTTTGAACACAAGGATAGTGTCCGGCTCTGCAAAATAAGTTCCACATACCACCGTAGAGAGAATAATATTTACACAAGTTCAATATGCTGACGTATTCGCAGCGTGACATCACACCACGGCCAAGCCTTTATTCGAATCGTTTTTACTGTCCCACCTCAGCGCATTTAGCGAGGCGGTTTCCTTGGCACGTCTTATGAAAGCAGAGATCATGTCCCCTTATTCCGGGATTCTCATCAATACAGGCGTGGGTAAACCAACCGCGCCATTGATTACGGCGCTTGGGAGATAAGCGAGTTTTATCAGGCCGGTGGGGACGCGTAGCTTTGTCCGTCCATATAAGGGGATACGGATCCACCTTTACACACACGGCTTCTTCCTCCTTTGCTTATCCATTTCCGCGCACTCGAGCTCCAGCGCCCAAGTCCGCACATCGCACCTCAACCTTCTCCAACTATGTCCTGAGCGGGAGGCAAGTGGATGGCCTCCTCCGCCATGGAGGGGCACATCAAAAAGCTGCGGAAGGCCGGATACTTGTCCGACGACATCGTGCATAGGCTCCCCGACAAGGGGCAGCTCATCCCCACCCCCAGGCCCCATGAGAGGGTGGTGTTCCTCCCCCACTTCCTTCGCGGACTAGGGTTTCCACTTCACCCATTTGTCCGGGGGCTCATGTTCTACTACGACCAAGATTTCCACGATCTGGCACCGAATTTCATCCTCAACATCTCGGCATTCATCGTCATGTGCGAGGCCTTCCTCTGCATCCAGCCCCACTTCGGCTTATGGCTGAAGACCTTTAATGTCAAGCCGAAGGTAGTGGGCGGCCGCCAAGCAGAGTGCGGAGGTGCCATGGTGGGCAAGATGGCCAACGTCCTATGGCTCGAGGGCTCCTTTGTGGAGACCATAAAAGGGTGGCAATCGGGGTGGTTCTACATCACCGAGCCGCGCGACTCTAAATGGGCGGCGGCCCCCGAATTCCGATCTGGCTTCCCTACACGGCTCACCTCATGGAAAGAGACGGGCCTGACGTGGGGTAATTCGGAAGAGCTGACCGGACTCCAAACCTGCGTCTGAAACCTGGTGGACAAGAAGCTCAAGCTTGTCAATGTAGTTTAGGTTATGCTCATCCGCCGGATCCTCCCATGCCAGCAACGGGCCTTCGACTTGTGGGAGTTTGATCCGGCACAGCACCGAACCTTGAGCCGGCTCTTCGACACTACGTACGAAGATGCATGGAAGGTGCTGTTCAAGGGCGCTGAGGCTCCCGCATCCGCTACCGAAGATCGTGGATTCAGTTCGCAGCATCAAGCCAGCGAGGTAAGCTCTTTTACCCTTTACGGGACTCTTTTTTCATAGTTTGACTCTATGCGGGGTCTAAAACTCCCTCACCTTTGACAGGACTGGCTGAAGACATCCGGACAGGTTGACTGTCCGGCTCCCTTGCCGAAGACCAATGGACGCCTTGATTAGCCAGGGCTCTTGGTTCCGGCACCTCACGTGGTGCCGAAAAAGAAGACCAGGAAGAAGGCCACGGGAACTAGGAGGAGTTCCCGGCGCCAGGTGTTGTTGGACTCATCGTCCGATGACTCCGAGGCGGACTCCTCCCGCGAAGACGAGGAGGAGGAAAAAGAGGCCTCTCCCCCAGCGGGGGAAGAGAAGAAAAGGAAGGCCGCCCCAACTGGGGAGGCCCGAGGGTCCAAGAAGGGAAGGACCCTTCCTCCGGACTACACCGCTAATGCCGCCGACGACGAAGAGGGGTGGGCACCAAGGACCAAGCCCCTAGCGTAATCGTAAGTGTCCGGACACCAGAATAACTCATGGCGTTCCATTTGTCGCACAACATCTTCTAATGCCGGGTATAACCATGCAGCCCGCCCAAGGACGAGCTCGACGATTCGTCGATCAGCTCTCTGGATTCATCAGAGGTGAATAGCACCTCACTTCCGACCGCCTCGTCTCCTCCCGCCGCGGATGACTGAAAGTGCTAGTTATTGACTAGAGGGGGGGTGAATAGGCGATTTTTATGGAAGTCTTCAAAACTTGGAAGTTTCCAAGACAAACAATAGAAATGACCTAATTTATATGCAGCGGAAGATAAACTACGACAAGCAAACCATAGTCAAGTATGCTGTAATGTGAAAGTACAAAGACTAATAGGAGCTTAGTAGTAAGGATCAAGATGGAAGATAGTATGAAGCCAACCAACGATAGTAGTAAAGCAATGAAGTCAAACATGTACGACAAATAGGCAATGACTTCACGAAGACAAACACTAAGTAAGGGGAGGGAGAGGATAGAACCAGTCACTTGTTGAAGACACATGATTTGTTGGACCAATTCCGATTCTTTGTGACAACTGTACATCACAGTTAGGGAGGCTGAGATTCAACTCAGAAGACCGCGTCTTCACCTTATTCCCCTTGAGCTAAGGACACACAGTCCTCGCCCAATCACTCTGGTAAGTCTTCAAGGTAGACTTCCGAACCTTCACAGACTTCGTTCACCGGCGATCCAGAATGACTCTTGGATGCTCAGAACGCGGCGCCTAACCGGCTGGAGGATTCACAGTCCTCAAGTGTAATAAGTCTTCAGGTCACGCAGACAGAAAGACTTTACTGATGCCTAACACTCTTTGGCTCTGGGTGTTTGGGCTTTGTCCTCGCAAGGATTTCTCTCTCTCAAAGGCTTCGAGGTGGGTTGCTCTCAAACGACAAAAGCCGTGCACTAACTCTAAGCAGCCCCCAATTTATGGTGTAGGGGGTGGGCCATTTATAGCCACTAGGCAACCCGACCTGATATGTCCGAAATGACCCTGGGTCACTAAGGAACTGACACGTGTTCCAACGGTCAGATTTCAAACACACACGGCAACTTTACTTGGGCTACAAGCAAAGCTGACTCATCCAGCTCTGGATAAGATTTGCTCTCATTGTCTTCGCTTGAAGACATAGGATTTGGGTTGAGCATCACTTGATCATTCCGACTTTGTTCACTTGGACCCCACTTAACAGTACGGTGGTTCCTATGACTCAACAAAGAAGAAAAAGGAAACAACGAAACGACACAGTCTTCGCGCTCCATAGTCTTCACTCAATGTCTTCTCATGTCATAGTCTTCAATATGAATATCTTCATATACCACCATTGTCGTCAATGTCTTCATACATTTTTAGGGGTCATCTCTGGTAGGTAAACCGAATCAATGAGGGACACTACCTGTGTTATCCTGCAATTCTCACAAACACATTAGTCCCTCAACCAAATTTTTCGTCAATACTCCAAAACCAACTAGGGGTGGCACTAGATGCACTTACAATCTCCCCCTTTTTGGTGATTGATGACAAACTGGTTGAAGTTTTCAATGGGGATAAAGTATGTGAATTTGTAAAGGATAGGGTATTGTCTTCATAAGTGGCAAAGGCTCCCCCTGAAGATGTGCATATAAGTAATTTGCTTTTGGAATGCAAATGCACATGGCAGGTTGTACTTATGGAGATCCTCTTCAACTTATGAAGATAATTCATCATGCACGAAATGATATAACTAAGAGAATGACATGCATAATTAAAAATGGACGTCTGCAGAATGATCTAAGTGCGGAAGTTATCATCGCACATGCGGAATTTATCATCGCATCACAGAAAAGAAAAAAAGTAGCAGACGACCATCGAGTTTAAGTGTTACAACTCAAAGAACCAAATGTATCAAAAGCGAGAGTTGTAAACACTAGGCAAAATATAAAGCAACCGCCCATATGAACCCGCTTGAAGACTATCAAACTCATATGCTTCTCCCCCTTTTGTCAGTAAGGACCAAAAAGGTTTGAAGACATAAAGCATCTACTCATTCCCATGAGGAGTAGCTGAAGCAGCAGGGTTGTCGTTGTTGTTTGGCAGTTGAGCAGAACTTAGTGCTATGTCGATCGCGCGTAAGTAGGGGCGGTGAAGTAGCATCGTCTTCATCATCGATCACTCTGGCATTCACAGTTGCCGCAGAGGAAGAATAGTCAGAGTCTTCAAGGGATGGAGTTCGACGTAGGACCGCATTCCGTGGAGGAGTGGAGTCAAACTTGAATCTTTCAGTGAAGCCATCATCTTGAAGATCTGGTTCAGTACTAAGCAGCGTCAAACTCTTCCATGATCGTCGACATGTCTCGTGAGTGACAAAGGCATTCTTGGTGGCAAGATTTCAAATGCAATTGACGTCCACCAAGAGGCTTTGCATCTGTCGCTTGAGCCAGAAGTGATGCTTGTCTTGTTTCTGATGCAGTGCCACAAGAAGTTCTCGGTCATTTAGGACACGAGAGCGCTTCTTAGGCCTTTGGGCAATTGTGCTCTCAGTAGCTTCAGTTTGCGCCGCGGTGAGGCATCTGAGTGTTCCCAGCCATTGGATATACACGAGTTACTGGTTGGACTCCTTCCATGGGATGAGTGAAGCTTTGGTGATCAGCATTTTGAAGACAAAGAAGCTTCTTGGCAGGCTCAGGGTATATGGCTTCAACAGACATATCAACCTCTGGTAGAAAGATCCGATGATTGCGAGCAGAGGGCTGATAGTTGATAGCAGAGTGTAGCTTGATGAGGCGCATGACCCATGGAGCATAGAATTTCAGGCCAAAAAGGTCAGAACCAGACGCAGCCAGTTGCCGGATGAAGAATTCTTGTGTATTGAAGTTGATGCCATTGAGGATATAAAAGACCAATGTCTTCATGGCTCCTTCAAGTTTTGCAGATGATGAATGCCCTTTGATAGGCCATAGAGTTCGCGATGATGTGATATATTGTGCGAGGCGGATACTCAAGGTCATCAACAAAGAACTCCTGTGGGTATTCGCGTCGGTGGCAAAGGCTTCATCATGCTCAACATCTGGCTCATGTTGGGCTCTGGCTTATGGAAGATGCTCTCCAGTGCATTGCGGTGGAGTTGACAATCAGGTTCGAACCGCTCTCCGGGAGTGGGTAGGCTTGTAAGCTCAATGACGTCAAGAGCTTTGGCTTCATGGCGAACATTTCCTGTCATCCACTCGAGAACCCATGTCTTTGTATCTCTGTAGTAGCCGTGAATGTGGAGGGTAGCATAGAATTGAAGCAAAAGTTCCTCATTCCAATGTTCTTTATACATCACAAAGCTGGCGCACTGCATCACGAAAGCGATCAAGTGCTTCTTCCAAGCATGGCAGTCCGCAATGGCTTCGGTGTCGAGGCGCATATGAGGGAAAATCGCCCTTGATCATCTGAGCATAAGAGTAATAGCTTCATTGCTGATAGCTCCAAACGATCGATGATATTCTTGGCCTTGAGTAGGGGTTCTTTGCTCTGTCAAAGAAGGTGTTGTGGGCTTTGAAGCCATTTGCATTGAAGGACCCCAGAGGTGGCAAGACACGGAAACCTTGGCAGTCTTGGCTTTGGTTTCGGAGAGGCCTATGCTCAACATGATAATCAAACTGAGGACTAGAGGCATTAGGCTGAGGGACCAGAATGGGCAATCTGACAGTGATCAGCTGACCATAGTTGTTAGCTTGCTCATTTGTATAGGGCCTTGGTGGCGGAACAGGAGCAGTGGAAACAACAGAGGCGTCGGGCATAATGTGATGCTTCAAGAGCAGTTGCATCATTGGCTTCTGGCACATTGGTTGGTGCAGGCTCCACATTTGCTTCAGCCATGCCTACGTCATTGGCTTCATTTGTGTTGGTGGTGGCAGCCTCAAGATTTTCAACCTCCACTTGATGAGCTGGAGGGTCGGGCACTGGCACGTTCACTTCAAGAACAACTTCTTCAGTAATGGGGGGAGTAGGGACACGTTCTTCTTCTGGGTTGTCATCAGCTGGTGCACTTCTCCTTCTGGAACGCTCGAGAGAGGGACTTGAGGCATTGGTCCTTTGCGAAGCCTGCGGAATGCTGGTGACGCCTTTGGAGATGGAGTTGGATGGGCCTCAAAGTCATCCTCTTCTTCTTGCACAGGTAGTGTGACTTGTTGTTGTTGGGGAGTACTCGGGGAGTCTTGTTGTTGTGGGTGATCAGCCCATGATGCATCCTGAGCAATTGGCGTCGAGGAGGACCAATCTTGATGAGTTCGCTGTTCGTGAGAACAGCGATGATACCAAGTTGTGTTTGATCCGAGGAAGAACTTCATCATCTTCAACATTGTCATTGTAACCAATGTCTTGACGATGGGATCAAGCTAACTGGAATGTCTTGACTTCATGAGCCTCCGAGGAAGCGGGCTCATGAACTATCATCCATCGTTCTTGGAGTTCAGATGCAGGTCGAACCATTGAGATAGGTTCAACAACTAAGGGCTCTGTGGAAGCAGCCCGATTCTTCTTGGTTTTACGCTTCTTCTTCGAGGGAGCAACATCAGAGGCTTCAGGATTTTTCCTTTTTCTGGCTTCAGCCTCAGCAGCCCTCGTCTTCTTCTGTTCAGAAGCGGTTGACCTGACCTTTGGCTTCGAGCCAGTCATGCTGCTTGGGAAGACTATGCGAGGTTCTTCCTGCCTTGAAGGTGCAGATTGGTCAGTTGATGGCTTCAACTTCTTTGCAGCCATTTTGGGGTCAATGCCAGGACGACCAAGATCCTTGCGCTTCTCAGCCTCATTGTAGGCTAGCACACACTTGTCAGCCAGACTCTTCATGCGTTCAAGAGAGCCTTTAGCTTCATCGCGCTTCTTGCGAAAGGCTTCTTTGAGCTCGTGCAGCATGATCTTGAAGTTTCTGACATCTTGCACGCTGAGCTTTGCCACATGCTTCTTGAACTGAGCTTTCTCATAGTCGATCTTGTGCTTTAGTTCAACGAGGCGCTGAGCAAGAGCTAGCTCAGAAGCAATGGCGCCATTGAAGGAGACGCTGAGGCCAATGGGAAGTTGCAGATCTTCAAAGCTGAGATTTGGGTTGTCAAACCACTCATCAATGAAGTTATGGATCATTGCCACATCAAATAGAGGCAAATCATTGAAGATCTCTGCTTCTTCCTTGCTCTTGATCAGTTGCTCAAGAGCATCATCTGCAAGATCTTCATCGCTGGATAGATCAATGTGCTCTTCTCGCAGAATGGCAGCAGGAGTCAATGTCTGATCAGAATGTTTGACGATTTTCTTTTTCTTCTCCGTCTTCTTGGAGATACGTGATTGATCTTCAGACTGCACTAATCGCCTTCGTGGAGGTGCGGTGGCGATGGCTTCACACATGAAGCTTTTGGAGGAGCAGCTGATCTTGAAGCCTTAGCCTTCTTTGGCTTCAACGGCTTTGGAGTAGGAGCTGGGGCTTCATCAGTGTCAGTATCATCATCAGTATGATCCACTTTGGCACCTTGGACCGAGATGTGAGTGATGAGGCCATCAAGGTTGTAGAAAGGACCGATGACATTGGGTTCTGCATCACGTGAGCCGTCAGCACGGGGAGCAGAGGGACCAGGGTTGAAATCTAATCCCAATGACTTCTTGTTTTCCTTGGCCGAGGCCTTTGCGTGCTGGAAATTTCGCTTGAAGAGATTATCGTCACGACACCAGAGCAATGACGATGGGTCGGCATTTGCAGGCTGAGGTCCACGGACCATACAAGGATAGAAACCCTGTGCAATAGCTTCATCTCTGTTCTTGGGTGGAAGGCCTCGAAAGAGAATATCACCCCAAGGACTTTTGATAGCATTCTTCTCGGCGTATTCTGGGTCACGAACTTGTATTTGAACCATTGTTCAGCCCAATATCGTCGAATCCATTGGATTCGTGTCTTGCGCTGATTATAATTCTCTTCAGGATCTGTCTTGTAGAGTTCTGCGAGGTCATCAGGCAAATCTTTTGATGTTCCCCCACGACGCTGTCTGCCACCCTTCCTTACTGATTTCTCTACAGCCATAAACTTCAAATTGAATGGCTTCAATAAGTTCAAAGGCTTCAAATGCTTTCGCTTGCTAGACAAACATGAACTGGCTCCGGGAGAGTTAGTGTGATGTTGTAAGAATTCTGCAAACGAATGCAGACTATGAGAACCAAGGGATTCTCCCACGGACATGTACCTGTGACAGCATTAGAGATGCGAGGAAGGGAAGAGGTCATATGCATTCTCGTAAGATTTTGAAGATAAATCAGTTTGAAGACATTGACCTCATGATGCGAAGACATTCACTTATACGTTGAGAGTTGGTTCCAGATTTGTACGAATCCGTGAATAAGTACAAGTGAGGAATCTAACTAGATATGAAGTTTAAGTGAATATTCTAGGCAGTATGAGATGCAGACAGAATAGATCTAACATTGTATAGGCAGAAACCAATTTTGGTAAACAGGATGAATCTTTGAGGATCAAAAAGATGGTAAAAATAGAGTTATATTTACCACATGAAGAACTGCTAGATGGGATGAGTAGGAGACCGAGCAGCTCAATCCACCATGCCCTAACTTGGCGACGGAGGACAGCTACGGCGGCGGCAGAGAGGACGATGTTGGTGGCCGGCGTGAGGACAGCGTCGGAGAAGTCGCGGCAGCTAAGCGCTTCGTCGTCGGCGTCGTCGAGAGCTAGCGGTGGCCCTAGGGTTTTGACGAGGTGGAGAGGTGGAGGAAGGTTTTCTTTACCACAGGGGACATGTATTTATAAGGAAGTGTGCGACACATCACAATTACTCAGGTGCCCCTGGCGGTTCACATCTGAGGGGTACGTGGCAAGCATGCAACATACTCAGAGTTGTCCCACATTCCCACGCCCTCCAGGTTTGTCGGATGGTCGTTCCGGCTTCTCCGGATTTCAAACAATAAGGATGAATCATTTAAAACAGACTTAATGTTTGTCTCTGTGTCTTCTTCTGACAAGGACGCAGAGAAGGCATTCGACAGTTTCAATAGAATGCATATGATTTGGAAAGATAGAGTTTGAGATTGAAAGCATAGAGAGATTAGGGTCCGATCACATTCACTTAGTTCAAAAGATTCAACTAGGAAGACATAGCTATAAGTGAATGTTGTAGAGGACAGAACACTAGTATATATATATCAGAAAGCAATCAAATCAATATAGTGAAGAAAATCATGAAGATAAGTTGAAATTTGAAGACAAACCAAATGTGAAGACATAGCAATAATAACGCCATGAGTGAAACACTTCAAACAGAGAAATTTGGTGGTGGCGTTACCCACCGTATAGGAAGTATTAGACTCAGACACGGCGCACAATTATCGTGGCGCTCCGAAGTCAAATTCCACATTAATGTATTCACACTTAGAATGTAAGTCTTCATTGATTGAAGATATACTTTACTTCGTGTGTTGCACATCTAAGTCATCAACATGCATAAGTGTTAGGATGTGTGCCTGATCATAGGACATTTGAGGATTCCAAGATATTTAGCTCACACCGTAACTTGCAAAACCTTTTCTCATCCAGGGGATTTGTGAAGATATCTGCCAATTGCTCTGCAGTGTTGACGTGAATGATGTCAATATCTTTCTTCATGACATGATCTCTGAGAAAGTGATGACGAATTTCAATGTGCTTTGTCTTTGAGTGCTGGACTGGATTGTTGGCAATCTTGATGGCGCTTTCGTTGTCGCAGAAGAGAGGTACTTGTTTCAGATTGATGCCATAGTCCTTGAGAGTTTGCTTCATCCATAGAAGCTGAGCGAAAGAAGATCCAAAGGCAATGTATTCAGATTCAGCAGTTGAGAGTGATCTGATTACGCTTCTTTGAAGACCAACAGACAAGTGATCGTGCCAGAAAGTGACATGTGCCATATGTAGACTTGCGATCCACCTTGTCACCAGCATAACCAGCATCCGAGAATCCAACCAGATCAAATTCTGAGCCCTTTGGATACCATAATCCGAGTGTTGGGGTGTGATCCAAATATCGAAGAATTCGCTTCACAGCTAAGTGATGCGGTTCCTTTGGTGCCGCTTGGAATCGAGCACACATGCAAACACTAAGCATAATATCTGGCCTAGATGCACATAGGTAAAGTAAGGAACCAATCATGGAGTGGTATACCTTTTGATCAAATTCTTTACCATTGTCGTCGGGACCCAGATGGTGTTTGGCTGGCATTGGCGTCGTGTAACGTTTAGAATCTTGCATTCCAAATTTCTTCAGACAATCTTTAGGTATTTTTCTTGAGATATGAAGATGCCATTCCTTTGCTGACTAATTTGAAGACCAAGGAAGAACTTCAGCTCACCCATCATGGACATCTGATATTGCTCTTGCATCATGTATCCAAACTCATCACTATACTTCTGGTTGGTGCGGTAGAAGATAATGTCATCCACATATATTTGGCACACAAACAGTTCACCATCATATGTCTTCGTGAAGAGTGTGGGATCGAGGGATCCAGGTTTGAAGCCTTTGCTCTTCAGGAAGTCTTTGATCGTATCATACCAAGCGCGAGGCACTTGTTTGAGGCCATACAGTGATTTGTTTAGCTTGCACACCATATCAGGATGTTTTGGATCTTCAAAGCCAGGTGGTTGAGCGACGTATACTTCTTCTTCAATCTTGCCGTTGAGAAATGCACTCTTCGCATCCATTTGATATAGCAAGATGTTGTGGTGGTTAGCATAGGCTAGCAGTATGCGAATAGCTTCAAGCCTAGCCACAGGATCAAATGTTTCATCGAAGTCAATTCCTTCAACTTGAGTATATCCTTGAGCCACAAGACGTGCTTTGTTTCCGACGACTTAACCATGCTCATCTTGTTTGTTTCGATATATCCATTTTGTGCCAATAATGTTCTGCTTGCGAGGTCGGGGCGCTTGACAAGTTCCCAAACATTGTTCAGCTTGAACTGTTGAAGTTCTTCTTGCATAGCTTGTATCCATTCAGGTTCCATAAAGGCTTCAGCTACTTTCTTGGGTTACGATATTGACACAAAAGAAAAGTGCCTGTAAATTTGCTAACTTTGTTGCTCTTGAGCGAGTAAGTGGACCAGGTGCATTGATGCTATCAATTATCTTCTCAATTTGTACTTCATTTGCAACTCGAGGATGAACTAGACGAAGACCTTGCTCTTGCTGATCATTGTCATCATTGGGAGGATTGTCTTCAGTCTGAGCATTGTCTTCAGGTTGGTTAGGTGCAGAAATGATAAGTTCCTCTTCGGGTTGTGCTTCAGAGGGCATGATTTCACCAGTTCCCATCAGCTTGATAGATTTGCTGGGCGGAGCTTTGTCTAGTGTACTTGGCAGGAGCTCTCTTTGTGAACCATTGGTTTCATCAAATCGCACGTCCATAGTTTAGACGATTTTGTAGAGATAGAGGTTGAAGACTCTGTAAGAGTGCGAGTCCTTTCCGTAACCGAGCATGAAGCCTTCGTGAGCTTTAGGTGCAAATTTTGACTTGTGATGGGGATCCTTGATCCAGCACCTAGCTCCAAATACTCTGAAGTAGCTGACATTTGGCTTCTTGCCAGTAAGGAGCTCATAGGATGTTTTGTTCAGAAGCTTACGGATGTAAACACGATTGATGACGTGACATGCTGTATCAATAGCTTCAGGCCAGAACTTTCTTGGTGTCTTGTACTCGTCGAGCATTGTTCGAGCCATCTCAATGAGGGTTCTGTTCTTGCGCTCTATGATGCCATTTTGCTGAGGTGTGTATGGAGCAGAAAACTCATGAGTGATTCCCATTGTATCCAGATAAAGATCAAGTCCGGTGTTCTTGAACTCAGTGCCGTTGTCACTTCTGATATGCTTGATCTTGACGCCATAATTGTTCATGGCTCGATTGGCGAAGCGTTTGAAGACATCTTGCACTTCAGTCTTGTAGAGAATTATGTGCACCCATGTATATCTTGAGTAGTCATCAACAATGATGAAGCCATAGAGACAAGCAGTTGTTGTGAGGGTAGAGTAGTGAGTAGGGCCAAATAAGTCCATGTGTAACAGCTCGAAGGGTTGAGATGTCGTCATGATTGTCTTCGAGGGGTGCTTTGCCCTAGTCATCTTTCCAGCATCGCAGGCACCACACAAATGATCCTTCTTGAACTTGACACCTTCGATGCCTATGACATGCTTCTTCTTGGCGAGTGTGTGTAGGTTCCTCATGCCAGCATGCCCCAGCCTCCGATGCCAGAGCCAACATTCTGAAGCTTTTGCAAGAAGACATACGACAAGCTGTGGACCTGCTGAGAAATCTACCATGTATAGATCATCTTTCCGATACCCTTCAAAGACTAGAGACTTGTCAGATTCCATTAGTACAAGGCAATGATATTTTCCGAATAACACAATCATGTTTAAGTCACAAAGCATCGAGACAGACATTAAGTTGAAACCAAGGGATTCAACAAGCATCACTTTATCCATGTGTTGATCCTTTGAGATTGCAACTCTACCTAGACCCAATACCTTGCTTTTACCAGTGTCAGCAAATGTGATGTGACTCTTGTCTGATGGACGTAAGGTTGAGTCCATGAGAAGACTTCGACCACCAGTCATATTATTAGTGCATCCGCTGTCCATAATCCATTCTGAATCATGAGCTGTCATACCCTACAGTACAGTTAGGGGGATAGGCTTCACCAAGAGTATTGTGAAGCATAAACATTTGACGTGCAAGAGGATTATTGAAGTTCAGATTAAGATTAGGACTGATAGGATGAGTGGCAAACAATTCAGGAACAAAATACATAGTGAGACCATTTGGGCATTTGATCTTGCGCCCTACAAGATGTTTTAGGTCCCCAGCAATAGCATCAGACGTCTTTGAATTTCGGCTGGAGACCCTTTCCTGCAAAAGAAAGTTAATTCTTCTTAACCACCCACATCTTCAGGGGTGGCTTAGAAGCAATGAGTCTAAGTGCAGCATCTGAGAACTTCGGCTTTGAGCCCTAGCAAATAGCCTTGCAGGAGATGAATGATACTCATATGAATAAGCAGAAAAGTTCTTAGATCTATGAACATAGCGGTTTGAAGACACACGCTCATATTCATAAGTTTGAGTATGGTTTCCCTGCAAAACATTGGCGTTAGGGTGACTCAGGTGAGTCCTCTATCTGTTTGAAGCCTTTGAACCATATGACGCCTTAGGTCTGGGGTTTGTCTTCATCCCAGGTGGTGTCATGATCACATTCACTGGAAGATTCTCAAGACAACTTTTGGGAACCCAGATCTTCTTCATAGGTGGTCCATTCCTGCGATTAGTACCAATATACGGCAAACACTTCACCATTCTGATTTTTGAACAACTTATAGTTTGCATCAAGGGATTCATCAATGATAATAGGATTAGCACAGGTAAAGCCAGTTAAGGTGGATGGATCCACTGAAGGTCCCTTAGCAACAACCCATGTGGTTTTGGGATACTGCTTAGGCTTCCAGTACGAACCATCAACATTCATTTTCCTCTCGAACCCAACACCCTCTTTCCTATGGTTTCGGTTCAGAATCTGCTTTTTGAGGACATCGCAAAGTGTCTGATGTCCTTTCAGACTTTTATACATCCCTGTTTCAAGCAATGTCTTCAACCTAACATTTTCATCAGCAATAGTAGTGGTATCCTCCGCAGAGGGTTAGTTACCACATTAGTAGTTGAAGACAATGCAACAGTAGCAGCAGTGGAACATTCAACAACAGAGGTAGCGTTATCACGCTCAAGGAATTTTAGACATGGTGGTTCAAATCCATCCTGAGCGGGACTGATCTGTTGAGCGCGAAGTGACTCATTCTCTTTTTGAAGGTCTTCATGAGCCGCTCTCAATTTCTCAAGCTCTTGCTTCCTTTGAAGATAATCATAGGAGAGATTTTCATGAGTGATTGAGAGCGTTTCATGACGACTTTCAAGTTCTTGGTACTTAGCATGAAGATTTTTTATGTCTTCAACTAAGGACTGTGAACGTGTCATTTCCGCGTCCAACAGGTCATCGCTTTTGTCTAATAGTTTTTGAGTATGTTCCATAGTTTTTCGTTGTTCAGTTGTAATTTTAGCAAGTGTTTTGTAGCTAGGCTTGGATTCACAATCAGAGTTATCTTCACTTGATGTTTGAAAGTAAGCATCACGTGATTTTACCTTGGCACCGCGTGCCATGAAGCAGTAGGTGGGAGCAGGGTCGTCCATGTCATCAGCTTCAGCGTTGGTGTGGAAGTCATTGTCTTCAGTGTTGAAGATGGACTTGGCAACATAGGCTGTGGCTAGAGCCAGACTTGCAACGCCAGGGTCGGACTCTTCTTCAGACTCCACCTCCGCCTCCTCGAGCGGACTCCTCCTCTGAATCCATTTCCTTGCCAACAAAAGCACGAGCCTTGCGGATGAGCTCTTCTTATGAGATGAAGACTTTGATGAGGACTTGGAAGAAGACTTTGAAGATTTCTTCTTCTTCTTCTTGTCATCAGAATCATATTCCTTGCTCTTCTTCTTCTTCTTCTTCTTCTTCTCATTGTCCCACTGTGGACACTCAGAGATGTAGTGTCCAAGTTTATTGCACTTGTGACATGTTCTCTTCTTGTAGTCATGAGTGGAAGCTTCATCATTTCTTGAGCTAGATCGTGAAGACTTTCTGAAGCCCTTCTTCTAAGTGAACTTCTGGAACTTCTTCACAAGCATAGCAAGTTCCTTTCCAATGTCTTCAGGATCATCAGAACTGCAGTCACATTCTTCTTCAGATGAGGAAACAACTTTTGCCTTCAAAGCGCGAGTACGACCATAGTATGGACCATAGATATCACTTTTCTCAGAAAGCTGGAACTCATGTGTGTTGAGCCTCTCAAGTATATCAGACGGATCGAGTGTCTTGAAGTCAGGGCGTTCTTGTATCATGAGGGCAAGGGTGTCAAAGGAGCTGTCAAGTGATCTCGGTAGTGTCTTAGCGATTTCATGCTTGGTAACCTCGGTGGCGCCGAGCACGAAGCTCATTTGTGATGTCAGTGAGGCGATCAAACGTGAGCTTGACATTTTCAATGTCGTTTATCTTGAAGAGTTTGAATAGGTTGCGAAGAACACCGATCCTTTGATCTCTCCGGGTTGAAACGCCGTTGACCTTGGATAACCAGTCGAGCTAGCTTCGGCGTTTCGGAGCACTCACACGGCCATCTTGTCCTTTGGTCGAGATGACCACAGATGATGTTCTTTGCAAGAGAGTCCAGTTGAATGAACTTCTTGACATCAGCTAGGGTGACACCTTCACCAGTTTTGGGAACGCCGTTCTTGATGACATACCAGAGGTCGACATCAATGGCTTCAAGATGCATGCGCATCTTATTCTTCCAGTAGGGATATTCAGTTCCATCGAACACGGGGCAAGCAATGGAGACTTTGATTATCCCTGCAATCGACATAGCTAAAACTCCGGTGGTTAAACCGAATCACACGTAACAAGGGAGTACCTTGCTCGATACCAATTGAAAGTGCTAGTTATCGACTAGAGGGGGTGAATAGGCGATTTTATGAAAGTCTTCAAAACTTGGAAGTTTCGAAGACAAACAATAGAAATGACCTAATTGATATGCAGCGGAAGATAAACTATGACAAGCAAACCATAGTCAAGTATGCTGTAATGTGAAAGTACAAAGACTAATAGCAGCTTAGTAGTAAGGATCAGGATGGAAGATAGTATGAAGCCAACCAACGATAGTAGTCAAGCAATGAAGTCAAACAGTGCGACAAATAGGCAATGACTTCACAAAGATAAACACTAAGTAAGGGGAGGAGAGGATAGAACCGGTCACTTGTTGAAGACACGAGATTTGTTGGACCAGTTCGATTCTTTGTGACAACTATACATCTGGTTAGGGAGGCTGAGATTCAACTCGAAGACCGTCTTCACCTTATTCCCTTGAGCTAAGGACACACAGTCCTCGCCTAATCACTCTGGTAAGTCTTCAAGGTAGACTTCCGAACCTTCACAGACTTCGTTCACCGGCGATCCACAATGACTCTTGGATGCTCGTAACGCGATGCCTAACCGGCTAGAGGATTCACAGATCCTCAAGTGTAATAAGTCTTGAGTCACGCAGATGTAAAGACTTCAGTGATGCCTAACACTCTTTGGCTCTTGGGTGTTTGGGCTTTGTCCTCGCAAAGTTTCTCTCTCTCAAAGGCTTCGAGGTGGGTTGCTCTCAAGCGACAAAAGCCGTGCACTAACTCGAGCAGCCACCAATTTATGGTGTAGGGGTGGGCTATTTATAGCCACTAGGCAACCCGACCTGATATGTCCGAAATGACCACAGGACACTAAGGAACTGACACGTGTTCCAACAGTCAGATTTCAAACACACACGGCAACTTTACTTGGGCTACAAGCAAAGCTGACTCATCCAGCTCTGGATAAGATTTGCTCTGATTTGGGTTGAGCATCACTTCAGCCATTCTGACTTTGTTCACTTGGACCCCACTTAACAATACGGTGGTTCCTATGACTCAACAAAGAAGAAAAAGGAAACAACGAAACGACACAGTCTTCACGCTCCATAGTCTTCACTCAATGTCTTCTCATGTCATAGTCTTCAATATGAATATCTTCATATACCACCATTGTCGTCAATGTCTTCATACATTTTTAGGGGTCATCTCCGGTAGGTAAACCGAATCAATGAGGGACACTACCTGTGTTATCCTGCAATTCTCACAAACACATTAGTCCCTCAACCAAATTTGTCGTCAATACTCCAAAACCAACTAGGGGTGGCACTAGATGCACTTACAATGACGCCGGGGTGGAGTCCCAAAAGGGGCCCAGCCAGGAGGAGGTGGCCATGAGGCGCCGCAAGGCGACCTCCCGGACTCCGGGCGCAAAGGGGATAAAACCCCGAAGGGCTTCAAGTCCGGCCCTGTGCCGGACTCGCATCGGAACCTTCATGGTTCCGAGTCCGACAGCGACCCTTCGTAAGAAGGGCAAGATTGCGACGCCGGTGACCTCCGTCCAACCGGAGGCACGGATGATTTGATGGAGGCGCTTATGGCGCTTCCATCGACGAGGAGCACCGCAATGTTATGAGTGTGGTGATCCGGAAGGTTCGATCCCGCCAAGAGCGGGCTGACTGAAGCTTAATGCTGACCTTCTAACAGGCTTTGAGGTATGTAATTAAGATATGTAAAAATATTACCGCATAGACGGTGGCCCACGATGCTCGGTTTCGTGTTCGGAAAGAAATAGCGAACAGAGGATCTAAAAAGATATCTGTGAGAGTCTAACATAAGTATGTCAATATGGGAATGCAGGCTGCGCTTCTGACCTCTGCCGCACTGACTGCGGAGGTTGATGCATTAAAGCAGAGCCTCGAGCGGTCCGAGAACGAGCTCGGACTTGCCAAAAAACAGCTCGAGGACAAGGAAGGTAAGTAATACCTTATGGGAGTATTTAAAAGATGTGGTTGCAAAAAATGACAGGAATAACGTGAATATTGCAGGGGCCACGAACGAGGTGGTGACCCTGAAGGAAGCGGTGTCCAAGGCCGAATGCAATGCGGCCGCGGAATGCACCGAGCGAGAGAAGCAGGAGGCGCGGGTGGCGGAGGTGCGGCAAGAGCTCCAGGCTCTCGTGGAAAAACACGAGAGTTTGGAGCGTGACTCAAAGACTCGAGAGTCCGAGCTCGCCTTGGCCCTTGAGAGCGCCAAAGCCGCTAAGGCCGAAGCCCAAAAAGCTCTCCAGGAAATTGAGGCGATGAAGAAGATAGCGGCGGGTAAGGCATTCTATATGCAAAGCAAGCATGTGAAAGTGAATTATCTGTTACTTACCCGAATCCGGAGCTCTCCGGGGAGCATTCGCAGATCTGCCTGCGGTGTCCGTCTTTGCCGCATTCTACCGAGCCGAGGAGGGAAGCTCGACGGAGAAGGTGTTACGGTCTCGATATCTTTGAGGCGGACTGTTGGGGAACGTAGTAATTTCAAAATTTTCCACGCACACGCAAGACCATGGTGATGGCATAGCAACGAGAGGGGAGAGTGTATGTCCACGCACTCGTGAGACCGTAAGCGGAAGCGTTATAACAACGCGGTTGATGTAGTCAGACGTCTTCACGATCCGACCGATCCAAGTACCGAGCGTCGCACCTCCGTGTTCAGCACACGTTCAGCTCGATGGCGATCCCGGGCTCCGATCCAGCAAAGCGTCGGGGATGAGTTCCACAAGACGACGGCGTGGTGGCGATGATGATGCTCCACCGACGCAGGGCTTCGCCTAAGCTCCATGACGATATGACTTCACCGGCGAGGCTTCGCCTAAGCTCATGACGATATGACCAAGTGGAATATGGTGGAGGAGGGCACCGCACACGGCTAAGGAACGATCCGTAGATCAACTTGTGTGTCCATGGGGTGCCTTGCCTCGATATATAAAGGATGGAGGAGGAGGAGGCCGGCCAAGGCAATAGGTGCGGCCAGGGTGTGGAGTCCTACTAGGACTCCAAGTCCTAGTAGGAGTCCACCAAGAGGGAGGAAGGGAGAAGGAAGTGGAGGAGAAGGAAAGGTGGCGGCCCTTTTCCCTAGTCCAATTCGGACTAGAGGGGGGGCGCAGCAGCCCCTTGGCCCTTTCTCCTCTTCCCACTAAAGCCCATCAAGGCCCATTGTTTCTCCCGTAACTACCCGGTACTCCGAAAAATACTCGAATCATTCGGAACCTTTCCGATGTCCGAATATAGTCGTCCAATATATCGATCTTTACGTCTCGACCATTTCGAGACTCCTCGTCATGTCCCCGATCTCATCCGGGACTCGAACTCCTTCGGTACATCAAAACTCATAAACTCATAATATAAGCATCGCCGAAACCTTAAGCGTGCGGACCCTACGGGTTCGAGAACTATGTAGACATGACCTAGAACTATTCTCGGTCAATAACCAATAAGCGGGACCTGGATGCCCATATTGGCTCCTACATATTCTACGAAGATCTTTATCGGTCAAACCGCATAACAACATACGTTGTTCCCTTTGTCATCGGTATGTTACTTGCCCGAGATTCGATCGTCGGTATCCAATACCTAGTTCAATCTCGTTCTTGGCAAGTCTCTTTACTCGTTCCGTAATGCATCATCCCGTAACCAACTCATTGGTCACATTGCTTGCAAGGCTTATAATGATGTGCATTACCGAGAGGGCCCAGAGATACCTCTCCGACAATCGGAGTGACAAATCCTAATCTCGAAATACGCCAACCCAACATCTGCCTTTGGAGACACTTGTAATACTCCTTTATAATCACCCAGTTACGTTGTGACAAATCCTAATCTCGAAATACGCCAACCCAACATCTGCCTTTGGAGACACTTGTAATACTCCTTTATAATCACCCAGTTACGTTGTGACGTTTGGTAGTACCCAAAGTGTTCCTCCGGCAAACGGGAGTTGCATAATCTCATAGTTATAGGAACATGTATAAGTCATGGATTAAAAGCAATAGCAACATACTAAACGATCGGGTGCTAAGCTAATGGAATGGGTCATGTCAATCAGATCATTCAACCAATGATGTGACCTTGTTAATCAAATGACAACTCCTTTGTCTATGGTCGAGGAAACTTAACCATCTTTGATTAACAAGCTAGTCTAGTAGAGGCATACTAGTGACACTCTGTTTGTCTATGTATTCACACATGTATTATGTTTCCGGTTAATACAATTCTAGCATGAACAATAAACATTTATCATGATATAAGGAAATAAATAATAACTTTATTATTGCCTCTAGGGCATATTTCCTTGAGTCTCCCACTTGCACTAGAGTCAATAATCTAGATCACATCACCATGTGATTAACATCGATAGTTCACATCATCATGTGATTAACACCCATAGTTCACATCGCCATGTGACCAACACCCAAAGGGTTTACTAGATTCAGTAATCTAGTTCACATCGCTATGTGATTAACACCCAAAGAGTACTAAGGTGTGATCATGTTTTGCTTATGAGAGAATCTTAGTCAACGGGTCTTTCATATTCAGATCCGTTATGTATTTTGCAATTTTCTATGTCTACAATGCTCTTGCACGGAGCTACTCTAGCTAATTGCTCCCACTTTCAATATGTATCTAGATCGAGACTTAGAGTCATCCAGATCGGTGTCAAAACTTGCATCGACGTAACCCTTTACGCATTTAACCTTTTGTCACTTCCATAATCGAGAAACATATCCTTATTCCACTAAGGATAATTTTGACCGCTGTCCGATGATCTACTCCTAGATCACTATTGTACTCCTTGCCAAACTTCGATTGTAGGGTATACAATAGATCTGGTACACAGCATGGCATACTTTATAGAACCTATGGCCAAGGCATAGGGAATGACTTTCATTCTCTTTCTATCTTCTGCCGTGGTCGGGTTTTGAGTCTTACTCAATTTCACACCTTGTAACACAGGCAAGAACTCTTTCTTTGACTGTTCCATTTTGAACTACTTCAAAATCTTGTCAAGGTATGTACTCATTGAAAAACTTATCAAGCGTCTTGATCTATCTCTATAGATCTTGATGCTCAATATGTAAGCAGCTTCACCGAGGTCTTTCTTTGAAAAACTCCTTTCAAACACTCCTTTATGCTTTGCAGAATAATTCTACATTATTTCCGATCTACAATATGTCATTCACATATACTTATCAGAAATGCCGTAGTGCTCCCACTCACTTTCTAGTAATTACAGGCTTCACCGTAAGTGCAGATAAAACTACATGCTATGATCAACTTATCAAAGCATGTATTCCAACTCTGAGATGCTTGCACCAGTCCATTGATGGATCATTTGGAGCTTGCACATTTTGTTAGCTCCTTTAGGATTGACAAAACCTTCTGGTTGCATCATATACAACTCTTCTTTAATAAATCCATTAAAGAATGTAGTTTTTGACATCCATTTGCGATTTCATAAAATGTGGCAATTGCTAACATGATTCGGACAGACTTAAGCATCGCTACAGTTGAGAAAAATCTCATTGTAGTCAACACCTTGAACTTGTCGAAAACCTTTTTGTGACAAGTCGAGCTTTGTAGATAGTAACACTACTATCAGTGTTCGTCTTCCTCTTGAAGATCCATTTATTTAACATGGCTTGCTGATCATCGAGCAAGTCAATCAAAGTCCATACTTTTGTTCTCATACATGGATCATATCTCAGATTTTATGGCCTCAAGCCATTTCGGAATCTGGGCTCATCATCGCTTCCTCATAGTTCGTAGGTTCATCATGGTCTAGTAACATGACTTCCGAACATGATTACCACACCACTCAGTGCGGATCTTACTCTGGAAGACCTCACGAGGTTACGTAGTAACTTGATCTGAAGTTTCATGATCAATATCATTAGCTTCCTCACTAATTGGTGTATTTGTCACGAGAACTGATTTACGTGATGAACTACTTTCCAATAAGGGTACAGGTCTGATTACCTCATCAAGTTCTACTTTCCTCCCACTCACTTCTTCCGAGAGAAACTCCTTCTCTAGAAAGGATCCATTTTAGCAACGAATATCTTGCCTTCGGATCTGTGATAGAAGGTGTACCCAACTATTTCCTTTGGGTATTCTATGAAGACGCACTTCTCGATTTGGGTTCGAGCTTATCAGGATGAAACTTTTCACATAAGCATCGCAGCCCCAAACTTTAAGAAACGTCAACTTGGGTTTCTTGCTAAACCACAGATTCATATGTTGTCGTCTCAACGGATTTAGATGGTGCCCTTTTAACGTGAATGCAGCTGTCTCTAATGCATAGCCCCAAAACTAAAACGGTAAATCGGTAAGAAACATCATAGATCGCACCATATCAAAATAAAATACTGATTCTGACGTTCGGACACACCATAACCTTGTGGTGTTCCGGTGGCGTGAGCTGTGAAACTATTCCACTTTGTTTTAATTGAAGACCAAACTCGTAACTCAAATATTCATCTCCACGATCGGATCGCAGAAACTTTATTTTCTTGTTACGATGATTTTCTACTTCACTCTGAAATTCTTTGAACTTTTCAACTATTTCAGACTTATGTTTTATCAAGAAGATATACGCATATCTGCTCAAATTATCTGTGAAGGTCGAGAAAATAACGATACTTGCCACCAGCATCAACACTCATTGAATCGCATACATCGGTATGTATTATTTCCAATAAGTCAAGAGCTTGTTCCATTGTTCCGGAGAAGCGGAGTTTTAGTCATCTTGCCCAAAAGGCACGGTTCGCAAGCATCAAATGATTCATAATCAAGTGATTCCAAAAGTCCATCGGCATGGAGTTTTCTTCATGCGCTTTACACCAATATGACCTAAGCGGCAGTGCCACAAATAAGTTGCACTATCATTATTAACTTTGCATCTTTTGGTTTCAATATTATGAATATGTGTATCACTATGATCGAGATCCAATGAACCATTTTCATTGGGTGTGTAACCATATAAGGTTTTATTCATGTAAGCAGAACAACAATTTATTCTCTTACTTAAATGAATAACCGTATTGCAATAAACATGATCAAATCATATTTATGCTCAACACCAAATAACACTTATTTAGGTTCCACACTAATCCCGAAAGTATAGGGAGTGTGCGATGATGATCATATCAATCTTGGAACTACTTCCAACACTCATCGTCACTTCCCCTTCAACTAGTTTACATTCATTCGGCAACTCCGTTTCAAGTTACTACTCTTAGCAACTGAACCGGTATCAAATACCGAGGGTTGCTACGAACACTAGTAAAATACACATCAATAATCTGTATATCAAATATACCTTTGTTCACTTTGCCATCCTTCTTATCCGCCAAATACTTGGGGTAGTTCCGCTTCTAGTGACCAGTTCCATTGCAGCAAAAGCACTTAGTCTCGGGCTTAGGTCCAGACTTGGGCTTCTTCACTCGAGCAGCAACTTGCTTGCCGTTCTTCTTGAAGTTCCCTTCTTCCCTTTGCCCTTTTCCTTGAGACTAGTGGTCTTGTCAATCATCAACACTTGATGCTCTTTCTTGATTTCTACCTTCGTCGATTTCAACATCACGAAGAGCACGGGAATCGTTTTCGTCATCCCTTGCATACTATAGTTCATCACGAAGTTCTACTAACTTAGTGATGGTGACTAGAGAATTCTGTCAATCACTATCTTATCTGGAAGATTAACTCCCACTTGATTCAAGCGATTGAAGTACTCAGACAATCTGAGCACATGCTCACTAGTTGAGCGATTCTCCTCCATCTTTTAGCTATAGAACTTGTTGGAGATTTTATATCTCTCAACTCGGGTATTTGCTTGAAATATTAACTTCAACTCCTAGAACATCTCATATGGTCCATGACGTTCAAAACGTCTTTGAAGTCCCGATTCTAAGCCGTTTAAGCATGGTGCACTAAACTATCAAGTAGTCATCATATTGAGCTAGTCAAACGTTCATAACGTCTGCATCTGCTCCTGCAATAGGTCTGTCACCTAGCGGTGCATCAAGGACATAATTTTTCTGTGCAGCAATGAGGATAAACCTCAGATCACGGATCCAATCCGCAACATTGCTACTAACATTTTTCAATACAATTTTCTCTAGGAACACATATAAAAACATAGGGAAGCAACAACACGAGCTATTGATCTACAACATAATTTGCAAAATACTACCAGGACTAAGTTCATGATAAATTTAAGTTCAATTAATCATATTACTTAAGAACTCCCACTTAGGCAGACATCTCTCTAGTCATCTAAGTGATTACGTGATCCAAATCAACTAAACCATAACCGATCATCACGTGAGATGGAGTAGTTTTCAATGGTGAACATCACTATGTTGATCATATCTACTATATGATTCACGCTCGACCTTTCGGTCTCCGTGTTCGAGGCCATATCTGCATATGCTAGGCTCGTCAAGTTTAACCTGAGTATTCGCGTGTGCAAAACTGGCTTGCACCCGTTGTAGATGGACGAGAGCTTATCACACCCGATCATCACGTGGTGTGTCCGGGCACGATTTAACTTTGGCAACGGTGCATACTCAGGAGAACACTTCTTGATAATTAGTGAGAGATCATCTTAAAATGCTACCGTCAATCAAAGCAAAATAAGATGCATAAAGGATAAACATCACATGCAATCAATATAAGTGATATGATATGGCCATCATCATCTTGTGCTTGTGATCTCCATCTCGAAGCACCGTCATGATCACCATCGTCACCGGTAGCGACACCTTGATCTCCATCGTAGCATCGTTGTCGTTTACGCCATCTATTGCTTCTCGACTATCGCTACCGCTTAGTGATAAAGTAAAGCAATTACAGAGCGTTGCATTTCATACAATAAGCGACAACCATATGGCTCCGACCCGATTGTCGATAACCGGTTACAAAACATGATCATCTCATACAATAAAATATAGCATCACGTCTTGACCATATCACATCACAACATGCCCTGCAAAAACAAGTTAGAAGTCCTCTACTTTGTTGTTGCAAGTTTTACGTGGCTGCTACGGGCTTAAGCAAGAACCAATCTCACCTACGCATCAAGACCACAACGATACTTCGTCAAATAGACTCCGTTTAACCTTCTCAAGGACCGGGCGTAGCCTTTTCGGTTCAACTAAAGTGAGAGAGACAGACACCCGCCAGCCACCTTTAAGCACGAGTGCTCGTAACGGTGAAACCAGTCTCGCGTAAGCGTCTGGCGTAATGTCGGTCCGGGCCGCTTCATCTCACAATACCGCTGAACCAAAGTATGACATGCTGGTAGGCAGTATGACTTGTATCGCCCACAACTCACTTGTGTTCTACTCGTGCAAAACATCAAACCATAAAAACCAAGGCTCGGATGCCACTGTTGGGGAACGTAGTAATTTCAAAATTTTCCTACGCACACGCAAGACCATGGTGATGGCATAGCAACGAGAGGGGAGAGTGTATGTCCACGTACCCTGAGACCGTGGCGAAGCGTTATAACAACGCGGTTGATGTAGTCAGACGTCTTCACGATCCGACCGATCCAAGTACCGAACGTCGCACCTCCGTGTTCAGCACACGTTCAGCTCGATGGCGATCCCGGGCTCCGATCCAGCAAAGCGTCGAGGATGAGTTCCGTCGGACTGACGGCGTGGTGGCGATGATGATGCTCCACCGACGCGGGGCTTCGCCTAAGCTCCATGACGATATGACTTCACCGGCGCAGGGCTTCGCCTAAGCTCATGACGATATGACCGAAGTGGAATATGGTGGAGGAGGGCACCGCACACGGCTAAGGAACGATCCGTAGATCAACTTGTGTGTCCATGGGGTGCCCCTTGCCTCAGTATATAAAGGATGGAGGAGGAGGAGGCCGGCCAAGGCAATAGGTGCGGCCAGGTGTGGAGTCCTACTAGGACTCCAAGTCCTAGTAGGAGTCCACCAAGAGGGGAGGAAGGGAGAAGGAAGTGGAGGAGAAGGAAAGGTGGCCGGCCCCCTTTTCCCTAGTCCAATTCGGACTAGAGGGGAGGCGCAGCAGCCCTTGGCCCTTTCTCCTCTTCCCACTAAAGCCCATCAAGGCCCATTGTTTCTCCCGTAACTACCGGTACTCCGAAAAATACTCGAATCATTCGGAACCTTTCCGATGTCCGAATATAGTCGTCCAATATATCGATCTTTACGTCTCGACCATTTCGAGACTCCTCGTCATGTCCCCGATCTCATCCGGGACTCCGAACTCCTTCGGTACATCAAAACTCATAAACTCATAATATAAGCATCATCGAAACCTTAAGCGTGCGGACCCTACGGGTTCGAGAACTATGTAGACATGACCTAGAACTATTCTCGGTCAATAACCAATAGCGGGACCTGGATGCCCATATTGGCTCCTACATATTCTCTGAAGATCTTTATCGGTCAAACCGCATAACAACATACGTTGTTCCCTTTGTCATCGGTATGTTACTTGCCCGAGATTCGATCGTCGGTATCCAATACCTAGTTCAATCTCGTTACTGGCAAGTCTCTTTACTCGTTCCGTAATGCATCATCCCGTAACCAACTCAATGGTCACATTGCTTGCAAGGCTTATAATGATGTGCATTACCGAGAGGGACCAGAGATACCTCTCCGACAATCGGAGTGACAAATCCTAATCTCGAAATACGCCAACCCAACATCTGCCTTTGGAGACACTTGTAATACTCCTTTATAATCACCCGATTCGTTGTGACGTTTGGTAGTACCCAAAGTGTTCCTCCGCAAGCGGGAGTTGCATAATCTCATAGTTATAGGAACATGTATAAGTCATGGATTAAAAGCAATAGCAACATACTAAACGATCGGGTGCTAAGCTAATGGAATGGGTCATGTCAATCAGATCATTCAACCAATGATGTGACCTTGTTAATCAAATGACAACTCCTTTGTCTATGGTCAGGAAACTTAACCATCTTTGATTAACAAGCTAGTCTAGTAGAGGCATACTAGTGACACTCTGTTTGTCTATGTATTCACACATGTATTATGTTTCCGGTTAATACAATTCTAGCATGAATAATAAACATTTATCATGATATAAGGAAATAAATAATAACTTTATTATTGCCTCTAGGGCATATTTCCTTCAGTCTCCCACTTGCACTAGAGTCAATAATCTAGATCACATCACCATGTGATTAACATCGATAGTTCACATCATCATGTGATTAACACCCATAGTTCACATCGCCATGTGACCAACACCCAAAGGGTTTACTAGATTCAGTAATCTAGTTCACATCGCTATGTGATTAACACCCAAAGAGTACTAAGGTGTGATCATGTTTTGCTTATGAGAGAATCTTAGTCAACGGGTCTTTCATATTCAGATCCGTTATGTATTTTGCAATTTTCTATGTCTACAATGCTCGCGGAGCTACTCTAGCTAATTGCTCCCACTTTCAATATGTATCTAGATCGAGACTTAGAGTCATCCAGATCGGTGTCAAAACTTGCATCGGCGTAACCCTTTACTTACGAACCTTTTGTCACTTCCATAATCGAGAAACATATCCTTATTCCACTAAGGATAATTTTGACCGCTGTCGATGGATCTACTCCTAGATCACTATTGTACTCCTTGCCAAACTTCGGTGTAGGGTATACAATAGATCTGGTACACAGCATGGCATACTTTATAGAACCTATGGCCAAGGCATAGGGAATGACTTTCATTCTCTTTCTATCTTCTGCCGTGGTCGGGTTTTGAGTCTTACTCAATTTCACACCTTGTAACACAGGCAAGAACTCTTTCTTTGACTGTTCCATTTTGAACTACTTCAAAATCTTGTCAAGGTATGTACTCATTGAAAAAACTTATCAAGCGTCTTGATCTATCTCTATAGATCTTGATGCTCAATATGTAAGCAGCTTCACCGAGGTCTTTCTTTGAAAAACTCCTTTCAAACACTCCTTTATGCTTTGCGAATAATTCTACATTATTTCCGATCTACAATATGTCATTCACATATACTTATCGGAAATGCTTTGTAGTGCTCCCACTCACTTTCTAGTAATTACAGGCTTCACCGTAAGTGCAGATAAAACTACATGCTATGATCAACTTATCAAAGCATGTATTCCAACTCTGAGATGCTTGCACCAGTCCATTGATGGATCATTTGGAGCTTGCACATTTTGTTAGCTCCTTTAGGATTGACAAAACCTTACTGGTTGCATCATATACAACTCTTCTTTAATAAATCCATTAAAGAATGTAGTTTTTGACATCCATTTGCCAGATTTCATAAAATGTGGCAATTGCTAACATGATTCGGACAGACTTAAGCATCGCTACAGTTGAGAAAATCTCATTGTAGTCAACACCTTGAACTTGTCGAAAACCTTTTGTGACAAGTCGAGCTTTGTAGATAGTAACACTACTATCATTGTCCGTCTTCCTCTTGAAGATCCATTTATTTAACATGGCTTGCTGATCATCGAGCAAGTCAATCAAAGTCCATACTTTTGTTCTCATACATGGATCATATCTCAGATTTTATGGACTCAAGCCATTTCGCTGAATATGGGCTCATCATCGCTTACTCATAGTTCGTAGGTTCATCATGGTCTAGTAACATGACTTCCGAACATGATTACCACACCACTGCAGTGCGGATCTTACTCTGGAAGACCCACGAGGTTCTGTAGTAACTTGATCTGAAGTTTCATGATCAATATCATTAGCTTCCTCACTAATTGGTGTATTTGTCACGAGAACTGATTTACGTGATGAACTACTTTCCAATAAGTGCAGTACGATTACCTCATCAAGTTCTACTTTCCTCCCACTCACTTCTTCCGAGAGAAACTCCTTCTCTAGAAAGGATCCATTTTAGCAACGAATATCTTGCCTTCGGATCTGTGATAGAAGGTGTACCCAACTATTTCCTTTGGGTATTCTATGAAGACGCACTTCTCGATTTGGGTTCGAGCTTATCGAGGATGAAACTTTTTCACATAAGCATCGCAGCCCCAAACTTTAAGAAACGTCAACTTGGGTTTCTTGCTAAACCACAGTTCATATGTTGTCGTCTCAACGGATTTAGATGGTGCCCTTTTAACGTGAATGCATTGTCTCTAATGCATAGCCCCAAAACTAAAACGGTAAATCGGTAAGAAACATCATAGATCGCACCATATCAAAATAAAGTACTGATTCTGACGTTCGGACACACCATAACCTTGTGGTGTTCCGGTGGCGTGAGCTGTGAAACTATTCCACTTTGTTTTAATTGAAGACCAAACTCGTAACTCAAATATTCATCTCCACGATCAGATCGCAGAAACTTTATTTTCTTGTTACGATGATTTTCTACTTCACTCTGAAATTCTTTGAACTTTTCAACTATTTCAGACTTATGTTTCATCAAGAAGATATACGCATATCTGCTCAAATTATCTGTGAAGGTCGAGAAAATAACGATACTTGCCACCAGCATCAACACTCATTGAATCGCATACATCGGTATGTATTATTTCCAATAAGTCAAGAGCTTGTTCCATTGTTAGGAGAACGGAGTTTTAGTCATCTTGCCCAAAAGGCACGGTTCGCAAGCATCAAATGATTCATAATCAAGTGATTCCAAAAGTCCATCGGCATGGAGTTTTCTTCATGCGCTTTACACCAATATGACCTAAACGGCGATTACCACAAATAAGTTGCACTATCATTATTAACTTTGCATCTTTTGGTTTCAATATTATGAATATGTGTATCACTATGATCGAGATCCAATGAACCATTTTCATTGGGTGTGTAACCATATAAGGTTTTATTCATGTAAACAGAACAACAATTTATTCTCTTACTTAAATGAATAACCGTATTGCAATAAACATGATCAAATCATATTTATGCTCAACACCAAATAACACTTATTTAGGTTCCACACTAATCCCGAAAGTATAGGGAGTGTGCGATGATGATCATATCAATCTTGGAACTACTTCCAACACTCATCGTCACTTCCCCTTCAACTAGTTTACATTCATTCGGCAACTCCGTTTCAAGTTACTACTCTTAGCAACTGAACCAGTATCAAATACCGAGGGGTTGCTACGAACACTAGTAAAATACACATCAATACTCTGTATATCAAATATACCTTTGTTCACTTTGCCATCCTTCTTATCCGCCAAATACTTGGGGTAGTTCCGCTTCTAGTGACCAGTTCCATTGCAGCAAAAGCACTTAGTCTCGTGCTTAGGTCCAGACTTGGGCTTCTTCACTCGAGCAACAACTTGCTTGCCGTTCTTCTTGAAGTTCCCCTTCTTCCCTTTGCCCTTTTCCTTGAGACTAGTGGTCTTGTCAATCATCAACACTTGATGCTCTTTCTTGATTTCTACCTTCGTCGATTTCAACATCACGAAGAGCTCGGGAATCGTTTTCGTCATCCCTTGCATACTATAGTTCATCACGAAGTTCTACTAACTTAGTGATGGTGACTAGAGAATTCTGTCAATCACTATATTATACGGAAGATTAACTCCCACTTGATTCAAGCGATTGAAGTACTCAGACAATCTGAGCACATGCTCACTAGTTGAGCGATTCTCCTCCATCTTTTAGCTATAGAACTTGTTGGAGATTTTATATCTCTCAACTCGGGTATTTGCTTGAAATATTAACTTCAACTCCTAGAACATCTCATATGGTCCATGACGTTCAAAACGTCTTTGAAGTCCCGATTCTAAGCCGTTTAAGCATGGTGCACTAAACTATCAAGTAGTCATCATATTGAGCTAGTCAAGCGTTCATAACGTGCGCATACGCTCCTGCAATAGGTACGTCACCTAGTGGTGCATCAAGGACATAATTTTTACGTGCAGCAATGAGGATAAACCTCGGATCACGGATCCAATCCATAACATTGCTACTAACATTTTCAATACAATTTTCTCTAGGAACACATATAAAAACATAGGGAAGCAACAACACGAGCTATTGATCTACAACATAATTTGCAAAATACTACCAGGACTAAGTTCATGATAAATTTAAGTTCAATTAATCATATTACTTAAGAACTCCCACTTAGGCAGACATCTCTCTAGTCATCTAAGTGATTACGTGATCCAAATCAACTAAACCATAACCGATCATCACGTGAGATGGAGTAGTTTTCAATGGTGAACATCACTATGTTGATCATATCTACTATATGATTCACGCTTTCGACCTTCGGTCTCCGTGTTCCGAGGCCATATCTCGCATATGCTAGGCTCGTCAAGTTTAACTTTGAGTATTCGGCGTGTGCAAAACTGGCTTGCACCCGTTGTAGATGGACGAGAGCTTATCACACCCGATCATCACGTGGTGTATGCAGGGCACGACGAACTTTGGCAGCGGTGCATACTCGGGAGAACACTTCTTGATAATTAGTGAGAGATCATCTTAAAATGCTACCGTCAATCAAAGCAAAATAAGATGCATAAAGGATAAACATCACATGCAATCAATATAAGTGATATGATATGGCCATCATCATCTTGTGCTTGTGATCTCCATCTCCGAAGCACCGTCGTGATCACCATCGTCACCGGTAGCGACACCTTGATCTCCATCGTAGCATCGTTGTCGTTTACGCCATCTATTGCTTCTCGACTATCGCTACCGCTTAGTGATAAAGTAAAGCAATTACAGGCGTTGCATTTCATACAATAAAGCGACAACCATATGGCTCCGGCCAGTTGCCGATAACCGGTTACAAAACATGATCATCTCATACAATAAAATATAGCATCACGTCTTGACCATATCACATCACAACATGCCCTGCAAAAACAAGTTAGACGTCCTCTACTTTGTTGTTGCAAGTTTTACGTGGCTGCTACGGGCTTAAGCAAGAACCAATCTCACCTACGCATCAAGACCACAACGATACTTCGTCAAATAGACTCCGATTTAACCTTCTCAAGGACCGGGCGTAGCCACACTCGGTTCAACTAAAGAGAGAGAGACAGACACCCGCCAGCCACCTTTAAGCACGAGTGCTCGTAACGGAGAAACCAGTCTCGCGTAAGCGTACGCGTAATGTCGGTCCGGGCCGCTTCATCTCCCAATACCGCGGAACCAAAGTATGACATGCTGGTAGGCGGTATGACTTGTATCGCCCACAACTCACTTGTGTTCTACTCGTGCAAAACATCAAACCATAAAAACCTAGGCTCGGATGCCTTTGTTGGGGAACGTAGTAATTTCAAAATTTTCCCACGCACACGCAAGACCATGGTGATGGCATAGCAACGAGAGGGAGAGTGTATGTCCACGCACCCTCGTGAGACCGTAAGCGAGCGTTATAACAACGCGGTTGATGTAGTCGTGCGTCTTCACGATCCGACCGATCCAAGTACCGAACGACGCACCTCCGTGTTCAGCACACGTTCAGCTCGATGGCGATCCCGGGCTCCGATCCAGCAAAGCGTCGGGGATGAGTTCCGTCGGCCGCGATGGCGTGGTGGCGATGATGATGCTCCACCGGCGCAGGCTTCGCCTAAGCTCATGACGATATGACTTCACCGGCGCAGGCTTCGCCTAAGCTCATGACGATATGACCGAAGTGGAATATGGTGGAGGAGGGCACCGCCTGCGGCTAAGGAACGATCCGTAGATCAACTTGTGTGTCCATGGGGTGCCTTGCCTCGATATATAAAGGATGGAGGAGGAGGAGGCCGGCCAAGGCAATAGGTGCGGCCAGGTGTGGAGTCCTACTAGGACTCCAAGTCCTAGTAGGAGTCCACCAAGAGGGGAGGAAGGGAGAAGGAAGTGGAGGAGAAGGAAAGGTGGCCGGCCCCCGTTTCCCTAGTCCAATTCGGACTAGAGGGAGGGGGCGCAGCAGCCCTTGGCCCTTTCTCCTCTTCCCACTAAAGCCCATCAAGGCCCATTGTTTCTCCTGTAACTACCGGTACTCCGAAAAATACTCGAATCATTCGAACCTTTCCGATGTCCGAATATAGTCGTCCAATATATCGATCTTTACGTCTCGACCATTTCGAGACTCCTCGTCATGTCCCCGATCTCATCCGGGACTCCGAACTCCTTCGGTACATCAAAACTCATAAACTCATAATATAAGCATCGCCGAAACCTTAAGCGTCACGGACCCTACGGGTTCGAGAACTATGTAGACATGACCTAGAACTATTCTCGGTCAATAACCAATAAGCGGGACCTGGATGCCCATATTGGCTCCTACATATTCTACGAAGATCTTTATCGGTCAAACCGCATAACAACATACGTTGTTCCCTTTGTCATCGGTATGTTACTTGCCCGAGATTCGATCGTCGGTATCCAATACCTAGTTCAATCTCGTTACTGGCAAGTCTCTTTACTCGTTCCGTAATCCATCATCCCGTAACCAACTCATTGGTCACATTGCTTGCAAGGCTTATAATGATGTGCATTACCGAGAGGGCCCAGAGATACCTCTCCGACAATCGGAGTGACAAATCCTAATCTCGAAATACGCCAACCCAACATCTGCCTTTGGAGACACTTGTAATACTCCTTTATAATCACCCGATTACGTTGTGACGTTTGGTAGTACCCAAAGTGTTCCTCCGCAAGCGGGAGTTGCATAATCTCATAGTTATAGGAACATGTATAAGTCATGGATTAAAAGCAATAGCAACATACTAAGCGATCGGGTGCTAAGCTAATGGAATGGGTCATGTCAATCAGATCATTCAACCAATGATGTGACCTTGTTAATCAAATGACAACTCCTTTGTCTATGGTCAGGAAACTTAACCATCTTTGATTAACAAGCTAGTCTAGTAGAGGCATACTAGTGACACTCTGTTTGTCTATGTATTCACACATGTATTATGTTTCCGGTTAATACAATTCTAGCATGAATAATAAACATTTATCATGATATAAGGAAATAAATAATAACTTTATTATTGCCTCTAGGGCATATTTCCTTCACGGACACCCGGTGCCCTTAAGCGACCAGTTGAAGCAGTTGGTCGAGCTCCATAAGGTGGCCGAACAGGCCATGAAGGGCCTCATAGTTCGGCTGTGGCCTAAGGAAGCCATGCCTGGGAGTTACTTCGGGCTGGTGAGGCGGCTGGTGGATGCCTGTCCATGGGTTGACGTCATCAAGCGCTCCGTCTGCATCGAAGGTGCTCAGAGGGGCCCTTGCCCTTGCTGAGGTGCATTGGGGCAAGATGGACGCTGAGAAGCTTGTGACGGACGGACCACCACCACGCAAGGAGCATCGCAAGCCTGAAATGTATTATGAGGGCGTCCTGAAGGGTGCCCGCCTAATAGCGGATGAATGCTCCAAAGATGTAATTTTTTAGTAGACTCGCATTTGTTATCTTGTATGCTGAAAACTTGTTCATATGCGCTAAGCAACACTTTTGAATTTAAAATATTACCTTCTGTGCGGCCGTGTATTAAATTTGAGAGATGGCGAGTTGTCGGCTTCAGCCCCCATGCCACGAGTGCTGGGGTGTTCGGGATAAACTTGAGCGCTCTTGTTCCCATTACTGGGTCCTTCGAGGGAGGCCTCAACGCAACGAACAAGGCAAACGGACTATAATGCTTGAACACTCTCACTTAGCCATAGAATTCTATAATTTTAAATTTTGGCGAAGCCCCTCGTATTCGGAAGACCGAGTTCGGGGCGCTATCCACGCCTAGGACGGACAATGCCGACTCCTCGCTCTAAGCGGCATAAGTCTTTAGGGACTCGAAAACCTCTCGAACAGCGACCTCTCGCCCTATCATGACAGTCAGTTTTAGCTTTCTCCATTGAGGTGCTTAACCCAGCTCAACCGGGGCACAATCGCAGTGGTTCTACCAGCGCTACCTTAGCCGATATAACGGAACGTAAGGTACCAAAACATGGGAGCCGTGCAAACCCAACTATTGACCCAAGACATGATTCGGAGCCAATGCATATAATGCTATAAGTTCAGGGTGCCGCACTTGTGAAAGTGTTCGGACTTGTCACACCATGTTGTGGGGTACTTAAGCCCCTGGTGTATTGCCCGTACCAAAGTGTACGGTTGCACAATGTCATGGATGAACACATATATATATATAGAGAGAGAGAAAAAAGGGAATTCAATAATAGGCAGAAGCTATGTATTGTTTATTCAAAAAGGGCTGCAGTAAGAGCAGAACGATACAAATAGTGCGATAAGCAAGGGACGAGACTTTTTAACATGTCCCCCTCCAGGGGTAAGCTGCGGGATGGTGTGTAAAACAGGTATGCTGCTCATAATAGAGACCACCTAGACACTCGACGTAGCTTTCTGCTTCCCTGGCTGTTGCATCGTGTGTTCGGCGATTCTACTGCCGACAGGGCTTCGTGAGAACTGAGTCCTGAAAGTAAAAAAAGAAGAAGAAAAGAAAAGAATGACACAATCGGGAGCACCTGGTGCGGTTGAGCCGCATTCTGGGCATGCCATGGTCGTGCCCCTTCCCCTATGCCCATGGTATTTCCAGAGCGTAATTATGTACGCGTAGTGCTGGTTTCGCAATTTTCGCGAGGGCTGGGGCTTTGGGCCACATTGCGATGCGTGCTCGGGACATGCCAGGCAGTCTTGTTGTAGGTTACTCCGGGCGCGCTTGACGGTGTCTGGGCGTTTAATAGCCGGACTCGAGAATTGCCTTAAGAGGCTACTTTGTACTTCCACCGCGAGGGCCGCCGTATGCTCCTCCGTCCGGAGAGAGCGTTCGGTGTTTCCATTGACCGTAATGACTCCTTAAGGACCTGGCATCTTGAGCTTGAGATATGCGTAGTGCGGCACCGCATTGAACTTTGCAAATGCGGTTCGTCCGAAAGCGATCGCGTGATAGCTTGCGGAACGGGACTATGTCAAAGATTAACTCCTCGCTTCGGAAGTTATCCGGGGATCCGAAGACCACTTCAAGTGTAACTGAGCCTGTAAAGTTGGCCTCTACACCTGGTATGACGCCTTTAAAGGTCGTCTTCGTGGGTTTAATCGTTGATGGGTCTATGCCCATTTTGCACACTGTGTCCTGATAAAGCAGGTTCAGGATGCTACCGCCGTCCATTAGGACTCTGGTGAGATGAAATCCGTCAATGATTGGGTCTAGAACCAATGCGGCGAATCCGCCATGGCGGATGCTAGTGGGGTGGTCCCTTCGATCAAAAGTGATCGTGCAGGAAGACCACGGGTTGAACTTTGGGGCGACTGGCTCCATCGCATATACGTCCCTTAGTGCACGCTTCCGCTCCCTTTTGGGTATGTGGGTTGCGTATATCATGTTCACCGTCCGCACATGCGGGGGGAAGCCCTTCTGCCGGGGCTCCTCCTCGTCATCACTATGCAGCCCCTTATCATTGTTTTTGGCATTTAACTTGCCTTCCTGCTTGAACACCCAACAATCCCTGTTGGTGTGATTGGCTGGTTTTTCGGGGGTGCCGTGTATCTGGCACGAGCGATCGAGTATTCGGTCCAAATTGGACGGGCCCTGAGTATTTATTTTAAATGGCTTTTTCCACTGACCGGGTTTAGAGCCTCTAAATCCGGCATTGACTGCCGTATCCTCAGCATTATCGCCATTAATGCGGCGCTTGTGCTTGTTGCGACGCGACCTGCCGCTGCTGTCCTTGGTATCCGAATTACCAGGGCTCTTGGTCATGTTGTTACTATGAGCTAGCCAGCTATCCTCTCCCGCGCAAAAGCGGGTCATGAGTGTTGTGAGGGCTGCCATGTGTTTGAAGGCTGCAAGGGCCTCTGCATCCGGACAATCGACGATTTGATTTTTCTTGGTTAGGAACCGTGTCCAGAATTGTCTGGCCGATTCCTCTGGCTGCTGAATTATGTGGCTTAGGTCAACGGCGTCTGGTGGTCGCACATATGTGCCTTGGAAATTGTCGAGGAATGCGGCTTCCAGGTCTTCCCAACAGCCAATTGACTCTGTTGGCAAGTTGTTAAGCCAATGCCGGGCTGGTGCTTTAAGCTTGAGTGGGAGGTATTTGATGGCGTGTAGATCATCACCGCCGCCCATGTGGATGTGAAGGAGATAGTCCTTGATCCAAACCGCAGGATCTGTTGTGCCATCGTATGATTCAATGTTTACGGGTTTGAAACCCTCAGGGATTTGATGATCCATCACTTCATCTGTGAAGCATTGTGGGTCTGCGGCGCCTCTGTATTGGGCTATATCATGATGCAGCTCAAATGAGCTTTGTCTATTGTGTTCGGCCCGGCCGGAATTGCCATATCCGGCGTGACGGTTATCGTCACGTGTCGTGGGGCGCCCACGCGATCCGTAGATTGATCTTGTCTTCCTTGCCTTGTCCTCCAATATATCTCGCAGGTCTGGCGCATTTCCCCGCGCCTTTGTATTTTTTGAGCGGCGCCGGGGTGCGGCTTGAGTTGAGGGCCGAGAGGCCTCTCTGTCGCGGCCACGAGGTGGCCGGTCAGCCATATCAGGCACTGGCGATGTAGGTTTGGGTGCTTCCTCCTCTAATCGGGGTAGCAGCCTGTGTCTTGCGTAGCTCTTGGAGGGGCGCTCGAGTTCATACTCTTCGGCCGCAAGGACTTCAGTCCATCTGTCAGCTAGCAAGTCTTGGTCAGCTCTAAGCTATTGCTGCTTTATCTTAAGGCTGCTTGCCGTGGCCATGAGCCTGCGTTTAAAACGCTCTTGTTCGACGGGATCCTCGGGCACGACGAATTCTTCGTCGTCGAGGCTTGCCTCATCTTCGGAGGGAGGCATGTAATTATCGTCCTCTACCTCTTTTTCTGCCGCTCTCTCATGAGGGCTGGCTTCTCCATCCTCCTGCGCTGAATCCTCTTTGGAGGGGTTGTCTTGACACTCTCCGGGGTGTTATTGTCTCCGTGCGGTAATCACCGTTTTTCTTTGTGGCGGGATTTAGAGCGGCGGCCTTGACGCCGACGCTTAGGCTGTTTCTTGGAGGGTCATCCTCGATGTTCCATCGCCATTCCCATATTTTGGGATGTCCACCATGTATATGTCGTATGACGAGGTGGCCTTCCGATGCCTGTGGGCGCTGGTTCTTGGTCGTCTCCTGCATCGTCATCCATACCGTCGATGTCTTCGGAGTCGAAGTCGAGCATGTCGGTTAAATCGTCGATAGTGGCTACGAAGTGGGTGGTGGGTGGGCTTTGATTTTATTCGTCGTCCGCATCCCAACCTTCCTGACCATAATCCGGCCAGGGCTCTCCTGATAAAGAGAGAGACTTTAGTGAATTCAGGATGACGCCAAAGGCGAGTGCTGAAAAGATGTCCGTGGCGGTGAATTCCATGATCGGCGTAATCGGATTCGATTGGCGGGGCGGAAGGCTCGGAGTCCGGAGAGGAGTCGGCGCCTTGGAGTTCTGAGCCATGAAGGGCCAGGGGTAGGTGTAGGGCTCAATCGCCGAGAGATTGCAGCCCCGACGCAGTGTCCAGCCACCCGTCCTCGATCGGCGTGATCGGCTCCGAGCTAAAGGTCGGAGCGGACTTCTGCTGTGGCCTCGGAGACCTTTGTTCGGCAGCGAGCTAGATCATGCCCCTCGTGGCGGTGCAGGCAGCGCTTGGCTGTTGCTCGAACCCTTGAAGATCAAGTCTCCGGACTTCATCCGTGTAGTTCAAACTTCCAAATCTGACACGATGGCGGGGCGTAGCTTTCAATCTGCTCCGGATGGCCAAGCAAATTGGCCCGCGATGCAAAGCCGCCCGAATCTGAAGATCTGTCCGGGAGAAAAGTCTCACCACAGGCGCATCGTTGTTGATGATCGAAGGAGCCATCGGGCCTATAGGTGACGACACAGAGGAACTCTAAATGAAAGCACCAATGTCGGTGTCAAAACCGGCGGATCTCGGGTAGGGGGTCCCGAACTATGCGTCTAGGCGGATGATAACAGGAGACAAGGGACACGATGATTTTACCCAGGTTCGGGCCCTCTCGATGGAGGTAATACCCTACTCCTGCTTGATTAATATTGATAATATGGGTAGTACAAGAGTAGATCTACCACGAGATCGGAGAGGCTAAACCCTAGAAGCTAGCCTATGGTATGATTGTTGTTACATCCTCTGGACTAAAACCCTCCGGTTTATATAGGCACCGAAGAGGGTTAGGGTTACATGTAGTCGGTTACAAAGGTAGGAGATCTACATATCTGTATCGCCAAGCTTGCCTTCCACGCCAAGGAAAGTCCCATCCGGACACGGGGCGAAGTCTTCAATCTTTTATCTTCAAAGTCACGGAGTCGGCCAAAGGCTATAGTCGGCTATCTGACAACCCCTAATCCAGGACTCCCTCGATTGCGGCGGTGGAATTAGGTTTTTGGCTCCGTGTCGATCGTTTGAAGTGCAGGGATATATAGGAGGAAGGAGTACGTCGGTGGAGCAACATGGGGCCCACGAGGGTGGAGGGCGCGCCCAGGGAGGTAGGCGCGCCCCTACCTCGTGGCTTCCTGGTGGCTTTCTTGACGTAGGGTCCAAGTCCTCTGGATCATGTTCATTCCGAAAATCACGTTCCCGAAGGTTTCATTCCGTTTGGACTCTGTTTGATATTCTTTTTCTGCGAAACTCTGAAATAGGCAAAAAACAACAATTCTGGGTTGGGTCTCCAGTTAATAGGTTAGTCCCAAAAATAATATAAAAGTGAATAATAAAGCCCAATAATGTCCAAAACAGAAGATAATATAGCATGGAGCAATTGGAAATTATAGATACGTTGGAGACGTATCAAGCACCCCCAAGATTAATTCCTGCTCGTTCTCGAGGTAAATGATAAAAACAGAATTTTTGATGCGGAATGCTACTTGGCATAATTTCAATGTAATTCTTCTTAATTGTGGCATGAATATTCAGATCCGAAAGATTCAAGACAAAAGTTCAATATTGACATAAAAATAATAATACTTCAAGCATACTAACTAAGCAATTATGTCTTGTCAAAATAACATGGCCAAAGAAAGTTATCCCTACAAAATCATATAGTCTGGCTATGCTCTATCTTCACCACACAAAATATTTAAATCATGCACAACCCCAATGACAAGCCAAGCAATTGTTTCACACTTTTGACGTTCTCAAACTTTTTCAATCTTCACGCAATACATGAGCGTGAGCCATGGACATAGCACTATATGTGGAATAGAATGGTGGTTGTGGAGAAGACAAAAAGGAGAAGATAGTCTCACATCAACTAGGCGTATCAACAGGCTATGGAGATGCCCATCAATAGATATCAATGTGAGTGAGTAGGGATCGCCATGCAACGGATGCACTAGAGCTACAAGTATATGAAAGCTCAACAAAATAAACTAAGTGGGTGTGCATCCAACTTGCTTGGTCACGAAGACCTAGGGCATTTTGAGGAAGCCCATCATTGGAATAAACAAGCCAAGTTCTATAATGAAAAATTCCCACTAGTATATGAAAGTGATATCATAGGAGACTCTCTATCATGAAGATAATGGTGCTACTTTGAAGCACAAGTGTGGTAAAGGATAGTAACATTGTCCCTTCTCTCTTTTTCTCTCATTTTTTTTGTTTGGGCCTTTTTCTCTCTTTTTTTATGGCCTCTTTTCTTTTCTTTTTTTCCTCCGGAGTCTCATCTCGACTTGTGGGGGAATCATAGTCTCCGTCATCCTTCCCTCACTTGGGACAATGCTCTAAAAATGATGATCATCACACTTTTATTTTCTTACAACTCAACAATTACAACTCGATACTTAGAACAAAATATGACTCTATATGAATGCTTCGGATGGTGTACCGGGATATGCAATGAATCAAGAGTGACATGTATGAAAAAATTATGAATGGTGGCTTTGCCACAAATACAATGTCAACTACATGATCATGCAAAGCAATATGACAATGATGAAGCGTGTCATAATAAATGAAACGGTGGTATGTTGCATGGCAATATATCTCGGAATGGATATGGAAATTCCATGATAGGTAGGTATGGTGGCTGTTTTGAGGAAGGTATATGGTGGGTGTATAATACCGGCTAAAAGTGCGCGGTATTAGAGAGGCTAGCAATGGTGGAAGGAAGAAGGGTGCGTATAATCCATGGACTCAACATTAGTCATAAAGAACTCATATACTTATTGAAAAAATCTACAAGTTATCAAAGCAAAGTATTACGCGCATGCTCCTACGGGGATAGATTGGTAGGAAAGGACCATCGCTCGTCCCCGACCGCCACTCATAAGGAAGACAATCAATAAATAAATCATGCTCCGACTTCATCACATAACGATTCACCATATGTGCATGCTACGGGAATCACAAACTTCAACACAAGTATTTCTCAAATTCAAAACTACTCAACTAGCATGACTCTAATATCACCATCTTCATATCTCAAAACAATTATCAAGCATCAAACTTCTCATAGTATTCAACACACTCATAAGAATTTTTCTTTTACTAAACTTGTATGCCTATTATTGTTAAAGCAAACTACCATGTTGTTTTGTAGGACTCTCAAAATAATATAAGTGAATCATGAGAGAACAATAGTTTCTATAGAAATAATCCACCACCGTGCTCTAAAAGATATAAGTGAAGCACTAGAGCAAAAACTATATAACTCAAAAGATATAAGTGAAGCACATAGAACATTCTAAGAATTTCCAAATCATGTGTGTCTTTCTCAAAAGGTGTGTACAGCAAGGATGATTTTGGTAAACTAAAAAGCAAAGACTCAAATCATACAAGACGCTCCAAGCAAAACACATATCATGTGGTGAATAAAAATATAGCTCCAAGTAAAGTTACCGATGGAAGTAGGCGAAGAGGGGATGCCTTCCGGGCATCCCCAAGCTTTGATTTTGGTGTCCTTATATTATCTTGGGGTGCCATGGGCATCCCCAAGCTTAAACTCTTGCCACTCCTTGTTCCATAATCCATCAAATCTTTCACCCAAAACTTGAAAACTTCACAACACAAAACTTAGCAGAAAATCTCGTGAGCTCCGTTAGCGAAAGAAAACAAAAAACCACTTCAAGGTACTGTAATGAACTCATTCTTTATTTATATTGGTGTTAAACCTACTGTATTCCAACTTCTATATGGTTTATAAAATATTTTACTAGCCATAGATTCATCAAAATAAGCAAACAACACACGAAAAACAGAATCTGTAAAAAACAGAACAGTCTGTAGTAATCTATAACTAACGCAAACTTATGGAACTCCAAAAAATCAGCAAAAATAGGAAGAACTAGACAATTTGTTTAATGATCATCAGCAATTGGAATCAATATTTTATCACGTTCTGGTGAGTTTTAACAAATATTTTTGTGAACAGAAAGTTTCTGCAATTTTCAGCAAGATCAAATAACTATCATCCAAGAAGATCCTATAGGTTTAACTTGGCACAAACACTAATTAAAATATAAAAACACATCTAACCAGAGGCTAGATCAAATATTTATTGAATAACAGCAAGGAAAAATATTAGGTTGTTTCCCAACAAGCGCTTTTCTTTAAAGCCTTTTAGCTAGGCATTGATAATTTTAATGATGCTCACATGAAAGACAAAGAATTGAAGCACAAAGAGAGCATCATAAAACACGTGACAAACACATCTAAGTCTAACATAATTCCTATGAATAGGCATCTTATAGAAAAACAAATTATCATAGCAAGCAAAAACTAGCATATGCAAGGAAGCGGAAAGGAACAATAGCAATCTCAACATAACGAGAGGTAATTTAGTAACATGAAAATTTCTATAACCATATTTTCCTCTCTCATAATAATTACATGTAGGATCATAAGAAAATTCAACAATATAGCTATCACATAACATATTCTCAACACGATCCACATGCATGCGAAGTTGACACTCTTCCAAAATAGTGGGATTATCATTAACTAAAGTCATGATTTCTCCAAGCCCACTTTTATCAAAAATTTCATAAGATTGAATATTATCAAATATGTGGGATCTAAAGTTGACACTCTTCCAAACCCACTTTCAATATTATTGCAAACACTATTATCAATCTTATATTCATCATGGGGCTTAAATAAATTTTCAAGATCATAAGAATCTCCCCAATCATGATTATTGCAACAGGTAGTGGACATAGCAAAACTAGCATCCCCAAGCTTAGGGTTTTGCATATTATTAGAATAATTTACATCCATATAATTTATAATAAAATCATTGCAATCATGCTTTTTATTCAAAGATCTATCGTTAATCACTTCATAAAGCACTTCATCACAATTTTCAGATTCTCGGATTTCAAGCAAAACCTTATAAAGATAATCTAGTGCATCCAAATCACTAGGAATTGGTTCAACATAATTGGATCTCTTAAAACGATTGGCAAGCGGATGAGGATCCATAGATATTATCTTCTCTGTTTAGGAATAAATACTCAACTATTTCAACCAAACATACAAACGAGCCAAGTAAGACATCAAGGCAAACGAAAAGACGAACAGAAAAGAGAGGGCGAATAAAACGACAAGGGTGAAGGGGGGAGAGGAAAACGAGAGGCAAATGGAAAATAATGTAATACGAGAGATAAGGGTTTGTGATGGGTACTTGGTATGTTGACTTTTGCGTAGACCTCCCGACAGCGGCGCGGAAATCCTTCTTGCTACCTCTTGAGCACTACATTGGTTTTCCCTTGAAGAGGAAAGGGTGATGCAACAAAGTAGCGTAAGTATTTCCCTCAGTTTTTGAGAACCAAGGTATCAATCCAGTAGGAGGCTACACGCAAGTCCCTCGCACCTACACAAACAAATAAATCCTCGCAACCAACGCGATAAGGGGTTGTCAATCGCTACACGGTCACTTACGAGAGTGAGATTTGATAGATATGATAGGATAATATTTTTGGTATTTTTGTGATAAAGATGCAAAGTAAAGTAAACAAAATAAAACGGCGCCAGAAATAGCTTGTTGTCGGGAGATTAATATGATGGAAAATACACCCGGGGGCCATAGGTTTCACTAGTGGCTTCTCTCAAGAGCATAAGTATTTTACGGTGGGTGAACAAATTAATGTTGAGCAATTGACAGAATTGAGCGTAGTTATGAGAATATCTAGGTATGATCATGTATATAGGCATCACGTCCGAGACAAGTAGACTGACTCCTGCATGCATCTACTACTATTACTCCACACATTGACCGCTATCCAGCATGCATCTAGAGTATTAAGTTCATAAGAACAGAGTAACGCTTTAAGCAAGATGACATGATGTAGAGGGATAAATTCATGCTGTCTGATAAAAACCCCATCTTGTTATCCTCGATGGCAACAATACAATACATGCCTTGCTGCCCCTCATCCTTTGGGAAAGGACACCGCAAGATTGAACCCAAAGCTAAGCACTTCTCCCATTACAAGAAAGATCAATCTAGTAGGCCAAACCAAACTGATAATTCGAAGAGACTTGCAAAGATAACCAATCATACATAAAAGAATTCATAAGATTCAAATATTCTTCATAGATAAACTTGATCATAAACCAACAATTCATCGGTCTCAACAAACACACCGCAAAAGAAGATTACATCAAATAGATCTCCACGAGAGAGGGGGAGAACACTGTATTGAGATCCAAAAAGCGAGAAGAAGTCATCTAGCTGTCGCGACCAGACCCGAATGGATCTAGCGCTCTGTGCTCAGTGTCATCCCTGGATCAGTAATGCTGACACCACACAGTACTTCGAAGGATTTATAGCAGAGTAGCAATCACACACTTATTACATCGTTGTCCACAAGGGAACTTAACATAATAATATGGCCTAAGGCCATCTAATAATAACAGCGGAAGGCTTGGAAAACGAGTGAGACCATCAACTCCAACGGCATCACTGAGTATAGAACCACGACCTAACACCTTACTCATCGTCTGAAAAGTCTGCAACATGAAAAGTTGCAGCCCGAAACGGGTCAGCACATGGAATATGCTGGCAATGTAACACATAGAGAGCAATGAAGCAATAAGCCTATACTACATGCATATTTGGCTGGTGGTAAGGCTCTCTGATTTACATTTTGCATAAAGCTGATTTGTCCCTACATCAAAGGAATAATTTTATTTAACTATCATGGTGGTTGTTAAACATTGAGAATGGTTGACAGCATCCTCAATCCCAATTAAAAAGTACTCATTAAAAACCCAATAGCATTTATTTGCAGTAACATGTTGAGATTCACATGATATTCAAGTACTAGATACTCAAGATTCGTCCATAACCGGGGACACGGCTAATCATGATTAGTTTATACACTCTGCAGAGGTTTGCGCACTTCTCCCCACAAGACTCGATCGCCTCCGCTTGGTTCTCGCACTACATGGTGTTTGAGAAAGCGGATGACCGAGACATAGTCTTTCGAGCGCTTAGCACCTTACATGCTTGGTAGACCGTACCAACCTACATCCCCTACATCGGCTAGCCTACCCGTAAGAGTTCGCACAACTTAGTCAACTACGCCAGAGCCCATAATTGGCTTGTGGCTGCACACGTAAGTTTCTAGTTTGAATAATCTTATGATCCCTTAGAGCACAGGTGGCGGTCAGAAGAAATCTGAGCAAGTCTGATAAAAACCGGTGCCTCAATCCACCCGGATGTGTGTTTAGGTTGCCACCTTAGATAAACCATTAATTAACAATCTCACATCTGTCATGGATATTCACTCACCCAATCCACGTCTACTAGCATAGCATGGCATAATAAGCAAGCGTAGAAGTAACTCCCAAGGTTTCATAAGTAAAAGCAGGTAATAGGTACTACCTCAATCTACTTCCCATCCCACAATTTGATTAGATCCTAATCATGCAAGTGTTTGAGGGTTTGATCTAATGCAATAAAACTGGGTAGTAGAAAAGGTATGATCAAAGTGTTACTTGCCTTGCGATGATCCATGAGTCCTAGAGATTGAAGTAACAAGCGGCGCACTCCGGGTGATCTACCGCAGATCAACACCCACCATACAATAAGTCCACCTCTAATGCACCTCGAAATCTCGAATAAAAGATCTAACCAGATAGTTCAACTTAAGAACCCTGGTTGCAAAAGAATCGAATCAAATAAGGCATCGAAAGTCGGAACTCGAGAGAGAACGACTCGGTTTAGCAAATCTGAAAATAGGTCAAAATTTCATAGTAGCAAAACTCTGTGAAAGTAGGGAAGTCGGAACGGCGGTTTCGTTCTGAAACTCAGCGCTTGAATCACCTGATTAGATAAGCGAGCAAGAAATAAAACCGATTTGAAAATCGGATCAGAAATCGAATCTAAAAATTAACGGATTAAATCCGATTTAAAAGAAAACGACGAACGGATTAAATAACGGACGTTCGTTAACGGAACTAATCCAACGAACACGTTCATTGAAACGAACGGGTCGGTGAACGTTCGCTAAATAAGAAAACCGAAAAAAAATAAAACAATCTAGGTTTTTAAAAAAAACCGAACATCTTTTTTTTTTTAAATAAAACCGGATCGGTTTTTTTGGGGAAAACCGGATCGGATCGGACCAGGCGGCAGGCGGCTACCTCCGGTGGCTCTCGCTTGTGAGGCTCGGCCAGGTTAGGCGGGTCGGCGGGTGGCGGGGTCGGCGAGGGCTCGAGGCGCTGGCGTGCTCAATGACGAGGCGGCAATGGCGTTCGGACGACGGCGGCAGCTCGGTCGAACGCAGGAGGCGGCGGCGGTGAGAGAAGAAGTCGGCGGGTTAAATAGGAGGGTGCTCGGCTTGGGAAGAACGGGGGCAGGCGAGGCGGACTCGGCGTGGCGGAGTCGTCCCAGCGGGACTCGAGGCGTCTTGTGAGGAGAGGAGGCGGGCTGGGCACTGGCTGGGCAGCTGGGCCTCGGTCCAGGCGGCGCTTCGTTTTTTAAATAAAAACAAAGCGAATTAAAAAAATATCAAACGAACTCCGATTTAAATAAAACAAATTTTCCCGACTCCTAAAAATGAGTCGAACAAAATGAACTTTTAAAAACTGCAAGCGTGCATAAAAATTTTAAATGCTCATTTTGCCTAAGCAAAATAAATCTTTCGAAAACCAAATTTGATTTATTTATAATATCTTCATTTTCCTAAATATTGGGAAAGTCATATTATTCCCTCTCTTGAGATTTTTATAGGAAAAACTTTATGAAGATAATTTTAAATAAATCCAAATGATCCTATTTCCAAAATTTGAGAAATCCCAAATATGAAAATAATGAAACTTCCAACTCTCTCCGAGGGTCCTTGAGTTGCGTGAAATTTCTAGGATCGGAAAAATGCGAGAAAAATATGATATGCATGATGACCTAATGTATAACATTCCAAATTGAAAATTTGGGATGTTACAAACCTACTTAAGATGAATCTACGCCCTCGAGATTCGGGTTAACTAGAAAATAGGTGAGGGTGGTCCTTGAGCAAAACTTCCTCTCTTTCCTGTGTGGCTTCATCCTCGGTGTGGTGGCTCCACTGAACTTTGCAAAACTTGATAACCTTGCTGCGGGTAACTCTGCTGGCATAATCGAGAATCTTAACGGTTTCTCCTCATAGGTCAAATCATCCTTCAATGAATTGCTTCCAATGGTACGGTATCTCTTAACGGTACCTCTGCTATCTCGGGTGACATTTCTTCAATCGAGAAACATGGAATACATCATGAACTCCTCGACAGTCCTTACGGTAATTCCAACTTATAAGCAACTTCTCCCATGCGTTGCAAAATCTTATACGGTCCAATGAAACGTGGGGCTAACTTTCCTTTAACTCCAAAACGCTTAACTCCTCAAGCGGGGATACTACGAGATATACTCTGTCTCCAACTTCATGCTCAATCGCTGCGCTTTGAATCGGCATAACTCTTTTATGCGGACTGGGCTACCTTGAGCCTGTCTCGAATCAACTTAACTTTCTGTTCGGACTCCTTAATCAAATCTGGTCCAAACAAGCGGCGATCTCTAGTTTCGTCCCATAACAACGGTGTCCTGCACCTTCTTCCATACAAAGCTTGAAAGGTGCCATCTTCAAACTGGTTTGGTAGCTGTTGTTGTAGGAAAATTCTGCATCTGACAAATTATCATCCCGGCTAGATCCATAATCTAGGGCACAAGCTCTCGGCATGTCCTCCAAAATCTGATTGACTCTCTCGGTCTGTCCATCGGTGCATGGGTGGAAAGTCATCTTTGAATTCCAATCGAGTTCCCAATGTTTCGTGCAAGCTGGTTCCAAAATTTCGAGGTAAACTGGGTTCCTCTATCGACACGATGCTCCTCGGAACTCCGTGTAAGCACACAATTCTGGTCATGTATATCTTTGCCAACTTAGCACTGCTATAGGTAGTCTTGACTGGAATAAAATGAGCTACCTTGGTCAAACGGGTCGACTATAACCCAAATCGAGTCATATCTGAACGAGTCTTTGGCAATCCTGTGATAAAATCCATGCCTAGTTTATCCCACTTCCATTCGGTATCGGCAATGGTTGTAACAATCCTGCTGGCTTCGATGTTACGCCTTTACTTTCGACATACGTGCATAAACTGCTACATACTCCGCAATATCCTTCTTCATTCCGGTCCACGGAAAGTATTCTTCAAATCCAAATACATCTTGGTATTTCTGGGTGAATCGAATAGGGTGAATCATGGGCTTCTTGTAAAATCAACTTCACGATCTACGGGTCATTGGGCACATAAACACGGTCTTCAAACCATAGGGTATCGTGCTCGTCCTCACGAAATCCTTTAGCTTTTCCTTTGCTCATTTTCTCCTTTATAGAGGCAACTTCCTTATACGCTTTTTGGGCTTCTCTGATTTTGTCCATCAGCGTTGACTGAATCTCCAATGCTGCTACATATCCTCTCGGAACTATTTCCAAACATAGCTCTCGAAGGTCCTCGGCTAACTCATTGGGTATTCCTCCCATCATTAGGGTATTGACGTGGCTCTTACGGCTCAATGCGTCTGCTACGACATTAGCCTTCCCGGGTGATAATGCAATCTCATGTCATAATCCTTGATAAGCTCTAACCATCTCCTCATGAGATTCAATTTCATACGTGAAAATGTACTTCAAACTCTTGTGATCCGTGTATACTTCACAATGATTTCCAATGAGAAAATGTCTCCATGTCTTCGTGGCATGCACAACGGCTGCTAACTCCAAATCATGAGTGGCATAATTCAACTCATGGGGCTTAAGTTGTCGCGAAGCATACGAAACAACTCTTCCTTCCTGCATAAGCACTGCTCCAAGTCCTCGACGTGAAGCGTCGCAATATACCTCATAATCCTTAGTCTGATCTGGCAATATCAAAACTGGTGAGGTGACCAATCTTTTCTTCAACTCCTGAAAACTTGCCTCACAGTCCTCAGTCCATATAAATTTGTTTTCCTTCTTCAACAATTCTGTCATAGGCTTGGCAATCCTTGAGAAATTCTCAATGAACCTTCGGTAGTATCCTGCGAGTCCAAGGAAACTCGAATCTCTCCAACTATCGTTGGTGCTTCCCATTTGGTTCTGGTCTCAACTTTTGTGGGGTCAACTGCTATCCCTTCTCCGGATATAACATGTCCGAGAAATCCAACTTCCTTTAACCAAAACTCACATTTCTTTGAACTTGGCATACAAGCTGGTGTTCCCTCAGTTTCTCCAAAACCAATCGCAAATGTTCCTTGTGTTCCTCTTCATTCTTTGAGAAAATCAAAATGTCATCAATGAACACCACGACGAACTTATCCAAAAACTCCATAAACACTTTGTTCATCAGGTTCATGAAATAGGCTGGTGCGTTAGTCAGTCCAAATGACATAACGGTATACTCGTATAGTCCATATCTCGTGGTAAATGTTGTCTTGGGTATGTCCTGCTCCCGAATCATCAACTGATGGTACCCTGATCGCAAGTCGGTCTTGGAAAACACCTTGGCTCCTTGCAAGCGATCAAACAGATCATATCATAGGTAGTGGGTACTTGTTCTTGATTGTTACTTCATTCAATCCACGATAATCAACAACCATTCTTAAAGATCCATCCTTCTTCTCCACTAGCAAAACGGGTGATCCCCAAGGTGAAGAACTTGGGCGTATAAAACCTTTATCCAATAGTTCCTTAATCTGCTTCTTGATTTCCGCCAAATCTGTCTTTGGCATCCTATACGGTCGCTTCGATATCGGGCCTGTTCACGGCAACAGCTCGATCAAAAACTCAATGTCTCTATCCGGTGGCATTCACGGCAACTCTTAGGAAATACATCAGGAAAATCCTTCACCACTGGTACTTCTTCCTGTACCACTCCTGATAAGCAATTAACTTGTGATCTCCTTGGCTCGTGCCGTGATACATACTTAATCCTTCTTCCTTCTGGTGTGGTGAGCAAAATTGACTTTGTGGTGCAATCTATGTTTCCTCCATACTTTGATAACCAATCCATTCCTAATATCACATCCAATCCTTGGGATTCCGGAACTATTAGGTCTGAGGGGAAAACATAGTGTCCAATCCTTAATGGCAGTCGATCACACCATTTACTAGCCATGTACTCTGCTCCCGGTGAGGTTACTAGCATGGGTGACCTAAGGGCTTGGGTTGGTAACTTGTACTTATCCACAAATCCCCTTGATATGTATGAATGCGATGCACGATGTCGAAAAGAACAACCGCAGATAATGACTTAACCAAAACTTACCGATTCTTGCATCGGGCTGATCTTCAACCTCCTCCACTTCAATGTGGTTCACCTGTCCTCTATTGAAAGGGTTGGGCTTCTTTCGAGCTTCCATTGCCATTTCCATTACGCCTTACGGGCGAGTCATTGGCATAATGCCCAGTCTTGCGGCACTTAAAGCAAGTAACATGACTCAGGTCTACTTTGGATGGTGTTGACGGGTTGGTACGATTCTGTCCATTGCTTACTCCATTCCCGTTCCCATTCTTGGTGCCATTATGGTTATGCGAATTACCTCCTCCATGGGTATGCTGAACTGAATTCCTGATTTAGGGGTATAACGAGGTTTCTGCTGAGCTCCAGAGTTATACTTCCCTTGTCCATACTTCCGCTTGCAGTTCTCAATTTGCTGCTGCTTTCCTTCAATCAGGAGGGCTCGGTCTACTAACTCCTGGTAGTTATTGAAAGCGGCTACCATCAACGGCATCTTGAACTCATCATTCAGTCCTTCTAGAAACTTCTCTGTTTAGCTGCATCAGAGTAGCGTCATCCGGGGCATAACGTGCTAGTTTACTAAAGTCATCCACGCATCGCCAACAGTCCTTCCTCCTTGGCGTAAGTTGCGAAACTCACGCTTCTTCATGGCCATAGCTCCTGCTTTGAAACATGGGTGCAAAAGCTTGCTGAAATTGATCCCATGTGGCGGTGTCTACAGAGGTAAGTGGTTGTGAAATTCTCCCACCATGCTGCTGCGGGTCCTTCAAGCTGATGTCTGCAAACTTCACTCTTTCTCCATCCGTGCATCCTGCAGTGGTCAGCTCCTTCCTATCTTGCGGAGCCGGTCATCTGCTACAATTGGCTCGGTGCTCTTTGGAATACACCATGATTCAGTCTAAGGAAACGAGTCAGATGATCCGCAGGTGGTGGTGGAGGTGGGTTGTTGTTGTTGTTGTTGTTGCCCTGGTTCTGTACCAATGTTTGAATCAGGGTATTCTGCTGTTGGATCAGTTGGGTGATCTCTGGCGGGAAAACAAATCCGGGGTCGCGTCTCGGAGGCATCTGATGGGTTTAGAAAAGATGAGAATTTAGAATAGAATGAGGTCTAAGAATCACTACCCAAATGCACATGAGCAAATACACACAAAATCACTTCATTCAATCAAACAAAGGCTTACAACGATCTAACTATCGCAAAAGTGCGTGTGCTATATTGTTTACATGGAGGGAATACTATTAATATGTGGGGGGATTTCTACTAATTTGAACCGGTGGAAGACTCCATAATGTCTGCTCCTGCTTCGTCTTCAAAGTCGGGTTTACTTGGATCCGAATCGGTGTCGTCGATGTTGATGTAGTCGCTTGGGTGATTGACATACTGGTCTTCATTCTCGAGCGCCAACTTCTTCTTGAGTTCTTCAATCTCGTACTTAAGATCGTTATTGTGCCTTGCTAGAGCTACGATCTCGTCCATATAGTCCTTGCGAGTTGTCTTGAGTTCTTCTTCAAGCTCGATGATCCTTCCCTTTGCATTCTACAACTCCAACATATCATTGCACATCTGGTTCTCCTGGCGTCGAATATGCTGGTTTAACTCCTGGATAAATGCTGCAATGGATCTATCCTTCTTGGTGCTGACGACGTCCCATTTGTCATCTCGGCGTCCACAAATCTGGTAGATTGTGTCCTTAAGGTCTTCTTGATAAACTTCTCCAACGCGTCCCATGGTGATGTGAGCTGCCATGCTCTTTCCCAGACTCCAAGTGGGTGCACTGAAAACACTATCTATAGGCTTGGTGATTGGGGCGAATGTCCTTCCTGGAACGTGAGCGTGAATCTTCCAGCGCTCCTCTTGAGCAGTGGGCGTTGAAAGTCCGGTGAAGCTTGGTAGTCCAATATTTAGGTACTTGGTAATTTCCTTCAAGTGAAATCCAAAAGGTGTGCCTTCATCCGGTTGGGTGTACTTGATCTTCGCGTCCTTCATCCTAAAGAGAGTAGAAAAGATGAGGAGTTAGAAAATGAGAAGAGAATAGTGATCTATGGCTTTATCTTAGTGGTCGTGTCCTACAGTCAGCGTGTGCTCTGATACCAATGAGAAGAGAAGATGTATGGCAGTTTCAATGCTTGTGGAGTGGATGACTTTGTTGGGCAGGAGCTCACAAAGTGGAATGACGAGCTTATTATGTAGTTCTACTCCACAGCTCACTTCTACCCAGATGGAAGGATTGTCGTCTGAAGGTACTAGGTACCAATCATCAGTTGAAGAATGGGCAAAGTTGATCAATGCTCCTAAGGAGAATGAGGATGACTTGGATGTCTATGCCAAGAAGAAGGATCACAACTCCATGGCACACATGTACAGAGAGATCCCAGATGCTGCTATTGAGACACGCAAGTTTGGCTCAGTACATTATCTTCTGTCAGGACTGCCAACAATCAACTGGATCCTCAAGCACACTCTTTTGCCTAAATCTGGAGATCACAAGATGATCAGAGGCCATGCCATCAACCTACTTCACATATTTGATGTGCCTCAAGGTCATGAGCCTCATAGTGGAAACTATCAAGGGGACTACTGCAGATCAGAAGAGAAGTTGTGGGTATGCCCCACAGATCCAGGAGCTCATCAACTCCAAGATGGGCACAGGCACATACTTATTGGACAAGGAACACATGCCCATCTATCCAGATTTTGAGGAAAACACAGTGGTGATGGATGAAGATGAACCATCTTCTGTGCAAGCACACGCAAAGAGGGAGAAGGCAAGGACTGAAAAGGCTGCAAAGATGCCAACCATTGATGAGGCATCTCAAGACTTCTTGAAGAGCAAGCAGGATCAGCTTGGCTACTTGATTGCCTCCACTCGAGGATTGAGAAGGGACCGCCACCGACTCAAAACCAGGAGAGCTCGGAGAGGATCATGGAGCAGAAGTTCTATGACTTGGATGTGAAGGTCACTAAGATACGATCGGTTGTTGAGCAACTTCAGGATGATAGGCGGAGAGGAAGGGAAAGACTACTACGATGCTTTTGCGGAGTGCCTAGGAGCCAGAGATCATTGCAGTGCACATTCATGCAGACACGAGCCACTACATCTGCACCAGCTACGCCACGTGCAACCAGCTCCAGCGCCTACTCCTCCAGCACCATCTACATCGTGATGCCTTCATTCTTGGAGTTATCTACACCACCACACGAAGACCAAGCACGAGAGTCGATTTAGCGCTATGCATTTTCTATGAACTTTTGGTAACTTGTTGCCAAAGGGGGAGAAAAATGTATAGATCATAGGCTTCGAGAGAGAGTGTTGCTTTTGTTCTCTCTTGTTTTGGTGGTTGAACTTTATTTGCTTGTTTGAGATACTTTATGCGTTTACTTTATGCGTTTGTGAGATACTTGTATGATCATGTGTTTGATCATATGCTACCTTAATGCTTGTTGGATGACTTTATCCTTTTATCTCCCATATGATCATTCACTTTGCTTGGTGATGAGTGCATGTATTTATTTATTATCATTTTGAGAGCTCCACCAAGATGTATGTGACATGGAAGAGTAACCCATGATCCTAACTCATTGTGCATTTGCAGTCCAAAGAAAATCTTAAACTATGCACAAATTTAGGGGGAGCTCTTGCTTTTCACATACTTCTCAAAGCGACAATGTTTTTCACTCTTATTATCATTTGTCGAAGCTTTGATCTATATGTTGTCATCAATTACCAAAAGGGGAGATTGAAAGTGCAACTATCCCTAGGTGGTTTTGGTAATTCCTAACAACATATAGCTCATTGAGCTAACACTATTTCAAGACTAATATTTCAGGAAAGCTCAATGATTGGCATGGCATGGATGAGAAAAGTGGACCCCTCAAAATGCTAAGGACAAAGGGATTGGCTCAAGATCAAGACTCTACATTTTATATTTTAGTGATCCAAGATCACATTGAGTCTATAGGAAAAGCCAATACTATCAAGGAGGGATGAGGTGTTGCTTAATGGCTTACTTGCTCAAAATGCTTAGTGATATGCTCCAAAGCCCTCAACTACTTTCTCACTTCCACATTTGACCTAAACCAAAAGTCAAACTCGGCCCCACCGATTCTTTCCATCCGGCGCCACCGAGTTCAGATGTCATAGTCACTGCCACAAACCCTAGGCAAATCGGTCTCACCAAGATGGGATTGTAATCTCTCTGTTTCCCTTCGTAACGTTTCAGTCCTACCGAGATGAGCGATCGGTCCCACCGAGAATGCAATGTAAACTCTCTGTTTCCCTTTTGTAACATTTCGGTCTCACCGAAATGAGCGAATCGGTCCCACCGAGTTTACCCGACCAACTCTCTGGTTAGCTTATTACCAAAATCGATCTCACAGAGTTTTTGTAATCAGTCTCACCGAGATTACGTTATGCCCTAACCCTAACCATATCGGTCCTACCGAGTTGCATGTCGGTCCCATCGAAAATCCTAACGGTCACTAGATTTGCTGAATCGGTCCGACCGAGGTTTTCAATTCGGTCCCTTGAGATTGGTAAGTTGTGTGTAACTATTAGATTTTGTGTGGAGGCTATATATACCCTCCACCTCCTCTTCATTCATGGAGAGAGCCATCGAAACGAACCTACACTTCCAATACAGATTTTACGAGAGAACCACCTACACTTGTGTTGAGGCCAAGATATTCCACTCCTACCATATGAATCTTGATCTCTAGCCTTCCCCAAGTTGCTTTCCACTCAAATCTTCTTTCCACCAAATCCAAATCATGTGAGAGAGAGTTGAGTGTTGGGGAGACTATGATTTGAAGCACAAGAGCAAGGAGTTCATCATCAACACACCATTTGTTACTTCTTGGAGAGTGGTGTCTCCTAGATTGGCTAGGTGTCACTTGGGAGCCTCCGACAAGATTGTGGAGTTGAACCAAGGAGTTTGTAAGGGCAAGGAGATCGCCTACTTCGTGAAGATCTACCGCTAGTTACGCAAGTCCTTCGTGGGCGACGACCATGGTGGGATAGACAAGGTTGCTTCTTCGTGGACCCTTCATGAGTGGAGCCCTCCGTGGACTCGCGCAACCATTACCCTTCGTGGGTTGAAGTCTCTATCAACATGGATGTACGATAGCACCACCTATCGGAACCACGACAAAAACATCCGTGTCTCCAATTGCGTTTGAATCCTCCAAACCCTTCCCTTTACATTCTTGCAAGTTGCATGCTTTACTTTCCGCTGCTCATATACTATTTGCATGCTTGCTTGAATTGTGTTAAGATTGCTTGACTTGTTCTAAAGTTGCTAAAATATGCCAAGAACTAAAATTGGGAAAAGGCTAGATTTTTATTTGGTTAAGTAGCCTAATAACCCCCCCCCCCCCCTCTAGACATACTTTCGATCCTACAGAGTACAATAGTGGTCTAGGAGAAGATCACTGGACAGTGGTCAAAATTATCCTTAGAGGACTAAAGAAATATTTGTCGGTTATGGAGGTGATAAAAGAGTTCGTCGTAAAGAGTTACGTCGATGCAAGCTTTTTACACCGATCTAGATGACTCTAAGTCTCGATCTAGATACATATTGAAAGTGGGAGCAATTAGCTACAGTAGCTTTGTGCAGAGTATTGTAGACATAGAAATTTGCAAAATACATACGGATCTGAATGTTGCAGACCCGTAGACTAAACTTCTCTCACAAGCAAAACATGATCACTCTTTGGGTGTTAATCACATAGAGATGTGAACTAGATTATTGACTCTAGTAAACCCTTTGGGTATTAGTCACATGAAGATGTGAACTAATCACATAAAGATGTGAAATATTGGTGTGAAATCACATAACGATGTGAACTAGATTATTGACTCTAGAGCATGTAGGAGACTGAAGGAAATATGACCTAGAGGCAATAATAAAGTTGTTATTTATATTTCCTTATATCATGATAAATGTTTATTATTCATGCTAGAATTGTATTAACTAGAAACTTAGTACATGTGTGAATACATAGACAAACGGAGTGTCACTAGTATGCCTCTACTTGACTAGCTCGTTGAATCAAAGATGGTTAAGTTTCCTAGCCATAGACATGAGTTGTCATTTGATTAACGGGATCACGTCAATAGAGAATGATGTGATTGACTTGACCCATTCCGTTAGCTTAGCACTTGATCGTTTAGTATGTTGCTATTACTTTCTTCATGACTTATATATGTTCCTATGACTATGAGATTACGCAACTCCCGGATACCGGAGGAACACTTTGTGTGCTATCAAACGTCACAACGTAACCGGGTGATTATAAAGATGCTCTACGGGTGTCTCCGATGGTGTTTGTTGAGTTGGCATAGAACGAGATTAGGATTTGTCACTCCGATTGTTGGAGAGGTATCTCTAGGCCCTCTCGGTAATGCACATCACTATAAGCCTTGCAAGCAATGTGACTAATGAGTTAGTTGCAGGATGACGCATTACGGAACGAGTAAAGAGACTTGCCGGTAACGAGATTGAAACTAGGTATTGAGATGCCGACGATCGAATCTCGGGCAAGTAACATACCGATGACAAAGGGAACAACGTATGTTGTTATGCGGTTTGACCGATAAAGATCTTCGTAGAATATGTAGGAACCAATATGAGCATCCAGGTTCCGCTATATGTTATTGACCGCAGATGAGTCTCGGTCATGTCTACATAGTTCTCGAACCCATAGGGTCCGCACGCTTAATGTTCTGTGACGATCGGTATTATGAGTTTATGTGTTTTGATGTACCGAAGGTTGTTCGGAGTCCCGGATGTGATCACGGACATGACGAGGAGTCTAGAAATGGTCGAGTATAAAGATTTATATATTGGACGGCTATATTCGGACACCGGAAGTGTTCCGGTTGATTTCGGAGAGAACCGGAGTGCCGGAGGGTTACCGGAACCCCCCCGGGGAACTAGTGGGCCTAGATGGGCCTTAGTGTTGAGAGAGAGGGGCTGCGAGGGCAGGCCAGGCGCCCCCTCCCCCTTGAGTCCGAATTGGACTAGGAGGGGGGTGCCCCCCCTTTCCTTCCCCTCTCCCACTCCTTCCTTCCCCCTCCTAGTAGGACTAGGAAAGGGGGAGTCCTACTCCTACTAGGAGGAGGACTCCTCCCCTCCTTGGCGCGCCCTAGGGCCAGCTGGCCTCCCCCCTTGCTCCTTTATATACGGGGGCAGGGGGCACCCCATAGACACACAAGTTGATTGTTTAGCCGTGTGTGGTGCCCTCTCCACAGATTTCCACCTCGGTCATATCGTTGTAGTGCTTAGGCGAAGCCCCGCGTCGGTAATTTCATCATCACCGTCATCACGCCGTCGTGCTGACGAAGCTCTCCCTCAACACTCTGCTGGATCTAGAGTTCGTGGGACGTCACCGAGCTGAACGTGTGCAGATCGCGGAGGTGTCGTACTTTCGGTACCAGGATCGGTCGGATCATGAAGACGAACGACTACATCAACCTCGTTGTCATAACACTTCCGCTTTCGATCTACGAGGGTACGTAGACTACACTCTTCCCTCTCGTTGCTATGCATCACCATGATCTTGCATGTGCGTAGGCAAATTTTTTGAAATTACTGCGTTCCCAACACAATAAGGCCCATACACTCCCCGGGGGGTTCCGGTAACCTCCCGGTACTCCGGTAAATGCCCGAACTCACCCGGAACCATTCCGATGTCCAAACATAGCCATCCAATATATCGATCTTTATGTATCGACCATTTCGAGACTCGTCGTCATGTCCGTGATCACATCCGGGACTCCGAACAACCTTCGGTACATCAAAACACATAAACTCATAATACCGATTGTTACAGAACGTTAAGCGTGCGGACCCTACGGGTTCGAGAACTATGTAGACATGACCAAGACTCATCTACGGTCAATAACCAATAGCAGAACCTGGATGCTCATATTGGTTCCTACATATTCTACGAAGATCTTTATCGGTCAAACCGCATAACAACATATGTTGTTCCCTTTGTCATCGGTATGTTACTTGCCCGAGATACGATCGTCGGTATCTCAAAACCTAGTTCAATCTCGTTACCAGCAAGTCTCTTTACTCGTTCCATAATGCATCATCCCGCAACTAACTCATTAGTCACATTGCTTGCAAGGCTTATAGTGATGTGCATTACCGAGAGGGCCTAGAGATACCTCTCCGACAATCGAAGTGACAAATCCTAATCTCGGTCTATGCCAACTCAATAAACACCACCGGAGACACCTATAGAGCATCTTTATAATCACCCAGTTACGTTGTGACGTTTGATAGAACACAAAGTTTTCCTCTGGTATTCGGGAGTTGCATCATCTCATAGTCATAGGAACATGTATAAGTCATGAAGCAAGCAATAGCAAATAAACTAAACGATCAAGTGCTAGGCTAATGGAATGGGTCAGGTCAATCACATCATTCTCTAATGATGTGATCCCGTTAATCAAATGACAACTCATGTCTATGGCTAGGAAGCTTAACCATCTTTGATTCAACGAGCTAGTCAAGTAGAGGCATACTAGTGACACTCTGTTTGTGTATTCACACATGTACTAAGTTTCCGGTTAATACAATTCTAGCATGAATAATAAACATTTATCATGATATAAGGAAATATAAATAAAAACTTTATTATTGCCTCTAGGGCATATTTCCTTGATCTCCCACTTACACTAGAGTCAATAATCTAGATTACATAGTAATGATTCTAACACCCATGGAGTCTTGGTGTTGATCATGTTTTGCTCGTGAGAGAGGCTTAGTCAATGGGTCTGCAACATTCAGATCCGTATGTACTTGCAAATCTCTATGTCTCCCTCCTTGACATGATCGCGGATGGAATTGAAGCGTCTCTTGATGTGCTTGGTTCTCTTGTGAAATCTGGATTCCTTTGCCAAGGCAATTGCACCAGTATTGTCACAAAAGATTTTCATTGGACCCGGTGCACTAGGTATGACACCTAGATCGGATATGAACTCCTTCATCCAGACTCCTTCATTTGCTGCTTCCTAAGCAGCTATGTACTCCACTTCACACGTAGATCCCGCCACGAGGCTTTGCTTAGAACTGCACCAACTAACAACTCCACCATTCAATATAAACACGTATCCGGTTTGTGACTTAGAGTCATCCGGATCAGTGTCAAAGCTTGCATCAACGTAACCATTTACGACGAGTTCTTTGTCACCTCCATAAACGTGAAACATATCCTTAGTCCTTTTCAGGTATTTTAGGATGTTCTTGACTGATGTCTAGTGATCCACTCCTAGATTACTTTGGTACCTCCCTGGTAGACTAATAGCAAGGCACACATCAGGTCTGGTACACAGCATTGCATACATGATAGAACCTATGGCTGAAGCATAGGGAATGACTTTCATTTTCTCTCTATCTTCTACAGTGGTCGGGCATTGAGTCTGGCTCAACTTCACACCTTGTAACACATGCAAGAACCCTTTCTTTGCTTGATCCATTTTGAACTTCTTCAAAACTTTATCAAGGTATGAAAGTCCAATCAAGCGTCTTGACCTATCTCTATAGATCTTGATGCCCAATATATAAGCAGCTTCACCGAGGTCTTTCATTGAAAAACTCTTATTCAAGTATCCTTTTACACTATCCAGAAATTCTGTATCATTTCCAATCAACAATATGTCATCCACATATAATATTAGAAATGCTACAGAGCTCCCACTCACTTTCTTGTAAATACAGGCTTCTCCAAAAGTCTGTATAAACCCATATGCTTTGATCACACTATCAAAACGTTTATTCCAACACTGAGATGCTTGCACCAGTCCATAAATGGATCAGTGGAGCTTGCACACTTTGTTAGCATCCTTTGGATCGATAAAACCTTAAGGTTGCATCATATACAACTCTTGTTCCAGAAATCCATTCAGGAATGCAGTCTTTACATCCATTTGCCAAATTTCATAATCATAAAATGCAGCAATTGCTAACAGGATTCAGACAGACTTAAGCATCGCTAAGGGTGAGAATGTCTCATCGTAGTCAACTCCTTGAACTTGTCGAAAACCTTTCGCAACAAGTCGAGGTTTGTAGACAGTAACATTACCTTCAGCGTCAGTCTTCTTCTTAAAGATCCATTTATTCTCGATGGCTTGCCGATCAATGGGCAACTCAACCAAAGTCCACACTTTGTTCTCATACATGGATCCCATCTCAGATTTCATGGCCTCAAGCCATTTCGCGGAATCTGGGCTCATCATCGCTTCCTCATAGTTCGTAGGTTCGTCATGGTCAAGTAACATGACCTCCAGAACCGGATTACCGTACCACTCTGGTGCGGATCTTACTCTGGTTGACCTATGAGGTTTAGTAGTAACTTGATCTGAAGTTATATGATCATCATCATTAGCTTCCTCACTAATTGGTGTAGGAGTCATAGGAACTGATTTTCTATGATGAACTACTTTCCAATAAGGGAGCAGGTACAATTACCTCATCAAGTTCTACTTTCCTCCCACTCACTTCTTTCGAGAGAAACTCCTTCTCTAGAAAGGATCCATTCTTAGCAACGAATGTCTTGCCTTCGGATCTGTAATAGAAGGTGTACCCAACAGTCTCCTTTGGGTATCCTATGAAGACACATTTCTCCGATTTGGGTTCGAGCTTATCAGGTTGAAGCTTTTTCACATAAGCATTGCAGCCCCAAACTTTAAGAAACGACAACTTGGGTTTCTTGCCAAACCACAGTTAATAAGATGTCATCTCAATGGATTTTGATGGTGTCCTATTTAACGAGAATGCAGACGTCTCTAAAGCATAACCCCAAAACGATAGCGGTAAATCAGTAAGAGACATCATAGACCGCACCATATCTAATAAAGTGCGGTTACGACGTTCGGACACACCGTTACGTTGTAGTGTTCCGGGTGGCGTGACCAAACTCGTAACTCAAATATTCTCCTCTATGATCAGATCGCAGAAACTTTATTTTCTTGTTACGATGATTTTCCACTTCACTCTGAAATTCTTTGAACTTTTCAAATGTTTCAGACTTATGTTTCATCAAGTAGATATACCCATATCTGCTCAAATCATCTGTGAAGGTTAGAAAATAACGATACCCGCCGCGAGCCTCAATATTCATCGGACCACATACATCAGTATGTACGATTTCCAACAAATCAGTTGCTCGCTCCATTGTTCCGGAGAATGGAGTATTAGTCATCTTGCCCATGAGGCATGGTTCGCAAGTACCAAGTGATTCATAATCAAGTGATTCATAATCAAGTGATTCATAATCAAGTGATTCCAAAAGTCCATCAGAATGGAGTTTCTTCATGCGCTTTACACCAATATGACCTAAACGGCAATGCCACAAATAAGTTGCACTATCATTATCAACTATGCATCTTTTGGCTTCAATATTATGAATATGTGTGTCACTACTATCGAGATTCAACAAAAATAGACCACTCTTCAAGGGTGCATGACCATAAACGATATTACTCATATAAATAGAACAACCATTATTCTTTTGTTTAAATGAATAACCGTCTCACATCAAACAAGATCCAAATATAATGTTCATGCTTAACGCTGGCACCAAATAACAATTATCCAGGTCTAAAACTAATCCCGAAGGTAGATGTAGAGGTAGCGTGCCGACTGCGATCACATCGACTTTGGAACCATTTCCTACGCGCATCATCACCTTGTCCTTAGCGAATCTTCGCTTAACCCGTAGTCCTGTTTCGAGTTGCAAATATTAGCGACAGAACCAGTATCAAATACCCAGGCACTACCGCGAGCATTAGTAAGGTACACATCGATAACATGTATATCACATATACCTTTGTTCACTTTGACATCCTTCTTATCTGCCAAATACTTGGGGCAGTTCCGCTTCCAGTGACCAGTCCCTTTGCAGTAGAAGCACTCAGTCTTAGGCTTAGGTCCAGACTTGGGCTTCTTCACTTGACCAGCAACTTGCTTGATGTTCTTCTTGAAGTTCCCCTTCTTCCCGTTACCCTTTTTCTTGAAACTGGTGGTGTTGTTGACTATCAACACTTGATGCTTTTTCTTGATTTCTACCTCCGCAACCTTTAGCATTGCGAAGAGCTCGGGAATTGTCTTATCCATCCCTTGCATATTATAGTTCATCACGAAGCTTTTCTAGCTTGGTGGCAGTGATTGAAGAATTCTGTCAATGACACTATCATCGTGAAGATTAACCGCCGGTTGAATCAAGTGATTGTTATACCCCGAACATTTTGAATATATGCTCACCGACGTAACTATTCTCCTCCATTTTGCAGCTTTAGAACTTATAGGAGACTTCATATCTCTCAATCCGGCATTTGCTTGAAATATTAACTTCAACTCTGGAACATCTCATATGCTCCATGACGTTCAAAGCGTCGTTGAAGTCCCGGTTCTAAGCCGTAAAGCATGGCACACTGAACTATCGAGTAGTCATCGCTTTGCTCTGCGGACGTTCATAACATCTGGCGTTGCTTCTCGGACAGGTTTGGCACCTAGCGGTGCTTCCAGGACGTAATTGTTCTGTGTAGCAATGAGGATAATCCTCAAGTTACGGACCCAGTCCGTGTAGTTGCTACCATCATCTTTCAACTTAGCTTTCTCTAGGAACGCATTAAAATTCAACGGAACAACAATACGGGCCATCTATCTACAACAACATAGACATGCAAAATACTATCAGGTACTAAGTTTATGATAAATTAAAGTTCAATTAATCATATTACTAAAGAACTCCCACTTAGATAGACATCCCTCTAATCATCTAAGTGATCACGTGATCCAAATCAACTAAACCATGCCCGATCATCACGTGAGATGGAGTAGTTTTCAATGGTGAACATCACTATGTTGATCATATCTACTATATGATTCATGCTCGACCTTTCGGTCTCGGTGTTCCGAGGCCATATCTGCATATGCTAGGCTCGTCAAGTTTAACCCGAGTATTCTGCGTGTGCAAAACTGGCTTGCACCCGTTGTATGTGAACGTAGAGCTTATCACACCTGATCATCACGTGGTGTCTCGGCATGACGAACTTTCGCAACGGTGCATACTCAGGGAGAACACTTGTACCTTGAAATTTAGTGAGAGATCATCTTATAATGCTACCGCCGAACTAAGCAAAATAAGATGCATAAAGGATAAACATCACATGCAATCAATATAAGTGATATGATATGGCCATCATCATCTTATGCCTTTGATCTTCATCTCCAAAGCACTGTTATGATCACCATCGTCACCGGTGCGACAGCTTGACCTCCATCGTAGCATCTTGTCGTTTCGCCAACTATTGCTTCTATGACTATCGCTACCGCTTAGTGATAAAGTAAAGCAATTACATGGCGATTGCATTTCATACAATAAAGCGACAACCATATGACTCCTGCCAGTTGCCGATAACTCTGTTACAAAACATGATCATCTCATACAATAAAATTTAGCATCATGTCTTGACCATATCACATCACAACATGCCCTGCAAAAACAAGTTAGACGTCCTCTACTTTGTTGTTTGCAAGTTTTACGTGGCTGCTACGGGCTGAGCAAGAACCGTTCTTACCTACGCATCAAAACCACAACGATTTTTTGTCAAGTGTGTTGTTTTAACCTTCAACAAGGACCAGGCGTAGCCACACTCCATTCAACTAAAGTTGGAGAAACTGACACCCGCCTGCCACCTGTGTGCGAAGAACGTGCGTAAGCGTACGCGTAATGTCGGTCCGGGCCGCTTCATCCAACAATACAACCGAATCAAAGTATGACATGCTGGTAAGCAGTATGACTATTATCGCCCACAACTCATTTATGTTCTACCCGTGCATATAACATCTACGCATAGACCTGGGTCGGATGCCATTGTTGGGGAACGCAGTAATTTCAAGAACATTCCTATGCACACGCAAGATCCATCTAGGTGATGCATCGCAACAAGACGGGAGAGTGTTGTCTACGTACCCTCGTAGACCAAAAGCGGAAGCGTTATGACAACGCGGTTGATGTAGTCGTACGTCTTCACGATCCGACCGATCCTAGTACCGAAAGTACGTCACCTCTGCGATCTGCACACGTTCAGCTCGGTGACGTCCCACGAACTCTCGATCCAGCTGACTGTCGAGGGAGAGCTTCGTCATCACGACGGCGTGATGACGGTGATGATGAAGCTACCGGCGCAGGGCTTCGCCTAAGCGCTACGACGATATGACCGAGGTGGATTATGGTGGAGGGGGGCACCGCACACAGCTAAGACAATGATCAACTTGTGTGTCTATGGGGTGCCGCCTCCCCCATATATAAAGGACTAGAGGAGAGGGAGGGCCGGCCCTCTATATGGCGCGCCCTAGGGGAGTCCTACTCCCACGGGAGTAGGATCCCCCCCCTTCCAAGTAGGAGTAGGAGAGGAAGGAAGGAGGAGAGAGGGAGGAAGGAAAGGGGCGGCCCCCCTCCCAATTCAGATTGGGCTTGGGGGGGCCCTCCTAGGCCTCCTCCTCCTCTCTCCCACTAAGGCCCAATAAGGCCCATACACTCCCCGGGGGGTTCCGGTAACCTCCCAGTACTTCGGTAAATGCCCGAACTCACCCGGAACCATTCCGATGTCCAAACATAGCCATCCAATATATTGATCTTTATGTCTCGACCATTTCGAGACTCCTCCTCATGTCTGTGATCACATCCGGGACTCCGAACAACCTTCGGTACATCAAAACACATAAACTCATAATACCGATCGTCACAGAACGTTAAGCGTGCGGACCCTACGGGTTCGAGAACTATGTAGACATGACCAAGACTCATCTCCGGTCAATAACCAATAGAGGAACCTGGATGCTCATATTGGTTCCTACATATTCTACGAAGATCTTTATCAGTCAAACCGCATAACAACATACATTGTTCCCTTTGTCATCGGTATGTTACTTGCCCGAGATTCGATCGTCGGTATCTCAATACCTAGTTCAATCTCATTACCGGCAAGTCTCTTTACTCGTTCCGTAATGCATCATCCCGCAACTAACTCATTAATCACATTGATTGCAAGGATTATAGTGATGTGCATTACTGAGAGGGCCCAGAGATACCTCTTCGACAATCGGAGTGACAAATCCTAATCTCGATCTATGCCAACTCAACAAACACCATCAGAGACACCTGTAGAGCATCTTTATAATGACGCAGTTACGTTGTGACGTTTGATAGCACAAAAAGTGTTCCTCCGGTATTCGGGAGTTGCATAATCTCATAGTCATAGGAACATGTATAAGTCATGAAGAAAGCAATAGAAAATAAACTAAACGATCAAGTGCTAGGCTAACAGAATGGGCCAGGTCAATCACATCATTCTCTAATGTTGTGATCCCGTTAATCAAATGACAACTCATGTCTATGGCTAGGAAACTTAACCATCTTTGATTCAACGAGCTAATCAAGTAGAGGCATACTAGTGACACTCTGTTTGTCTATGTATTCACACATGTACTAAGTTTCCGGTTAATACAATTCTAGCATGAATAATAAACATTTATCATGATATGAGGAAATATAAATAACAACTTTATTATTGCCTCTTGGGCATATTTCCTTCACCCCTGGCGCAGCCCTCCCCCTTCCAACTCCTCCTCCTCCTCCTCCGTAGTGCTTGGCGAAGCCCTGCCGGAGAACCGAAAGCTCCACCACGACACCGTCATGCTTCTGGAGCTCTCCCTAACTTCTCCTCTCCCCTTACTGGATCAAGATGGAGGAGACGTCCCCGGGCTGTACATGTGTTGAACGCGGAGGCGCCGTCCGTTCGGCGCTTGGACCGGATCTTCCGCGATTTGAATCATTGCGAGTACGACTCCATCAACCATGTTCTTGTAACGCTTCCACTTAGCGATCTTCAAGGGTATGAAGATGCACTCCCTCTCTCTCATTGCTAGCATCTCCTAGATTGATCTTGGTGACACGTAGGAAAATTTTGAATTATTACTATGTTCCCCAACAATTTCATTCTCTGTCACTATGGTAGATTACTTGCAAGATTAAACCTAACTATCATACACAACTCCCTCTTGGAGATCATCTATCAATCTTGGCCAAAGAAAGACAAATAGATTGGAGAGCATACATGGATAAAAATTATGCAACAAAGAAACCAAATTGATTTAAGAAAATTCATGGATAGATCTGATCATAAAGTGATAATTCATCACATCGCAACAAAAACACGAAAATATTACATCAGATCGATCACAGTAATGTAGAGCATCTCATGTGATCTTTGTATTAGAAGTAATGGATAGAAAGCCATCTTGCTACTGCTACAGACTCATAGTCCAAAGAAAACTTCTCATGAATGATCATGGCCGTCAAGTTGATGGATATGGCCACTGTGATTATTCCCCTCCGGCGGAGCTCTAGATTGGATCGCCACATAACACAGAGGTGCGTCAACGAAAACAAAATAACTCCTCAATTGATAGGGTTTTTGGAGCGAACACAAAATATAAGCGCCTAGAGGCGGCGGAAAGGCGGTCGAGGGGGAGCACTTGGGTCCACCAGATAGCCACCCTGACAGTGTTCTTTAGCTGCATGAGGCCTACAGGGGTCCCCTCCACGGTGGCGGGGCTCTCTAGAAGATTCCTGACTCAAAACTTTTTCTTGAATTTTTTAAGGATTTTTGGAACCCGTAAAATTGATTTTCTTGCAAGTCCAAAAACATGCAAAAAGCAACAACTGACGCTGGACACTGATTTAGTTGGTTAGTCCAAAAAATGTTAAAACTTGATGCTAAAACTATGCCAAAAATATATAAATATAGCAAGAAACAATAAAAAATATAGATACGTTTGAGGCTGGAACTAGGGAGGGGGGGCGCAAGAGGGGTCATGCTCATAGCTTGGGGAGGTTGATATGTCTGCAACATATCTGTAATTTTTCTATGATTTATGCTACATTAGTATTAGTTACCTACAGTTCTGGCATACTTTTAATTGGACTATTATATTAATGCAGTGCACATCCTATTTTAGGTGTTTTTGGAATTTTAGGAAAATACCACAGAATAAGTCTGAGAAAGGTTAAACAAACATTGGTTCTGGAATTTCGTGTTGGGAGAGGACAAGAGGGCCAAGACCCAACCGCTAGTGGGCCCCACAGGGTGTAGGTGCCCACCTTAGAGGGGCACTTGTGGGCACCCCTAGGCTTCGTCCTATGTCTGAACCCCTCAGCCTAATTATTGACCATTTTCACCACCGCCAGATCGCGCTTTCAAGGCGATCTTCGTTTTTAGCCCTGATTTGAAACTCTAGCTGAGGGAGAAGCCATCTTCATCATCACCAACCTTGATCCTGGCACTCCAAGATGAGTTGTGAGGTAGTTTCACCCCCTGGACTACGGGTTCATCACAATAGCCAAAGTTGTAATCTCTCCATTTTGATATGTTTAGATGTTGAATACAATACCATATGAGTTGTCCTATATGATTATGGTTAATCTGATGTATTTGTAGCGGTGATGTTGATCATGTGATGAATTATTTCTTTATGTTCAGATCTATGCATGCCATTTTGTTTGATCTAAAGACGTATATTTCTTTCCAGATTCTTGTCTACTCTTGGCCAATTTAGATCGATAATTATTAGTGGAGAATTCTACATTAGTTGGGATAAAACTTGCAAGTAATCTACCACATTGATGTAAAGTGGAAAAGGCTTGTATAGAGTTCTTGTCCCTAAGAGTTAAGGTTTATTAGAGGGTTCAATGGCATCTAGTAAACAGAAGAATATGCCATCCTGCTCAAAGCAATTACATGTGTTCACACTTAATGTCGAGATGGTACGGAGGGATCTTAATCTATGGACGTGCTATTTAGCTATAAGATGCATTGGTCTAATTGTATGACAGACACACTGCCTATGTAGAATCAACCTATTCATATGTCTAGCATGAGCATGAAACATTTCATTGTGCACCTTTTCACATGATTATGTTAATTACCACATTTTCATGCTTTGGAGAGTTAAACTTACAATTGGTGAAACTATGAACCTTGGTCTAGTATTTAGCATAGGAATCACCTTCCAACAACTTTTACATGTTGTTTTATTCTGAAATACAAAAAAATGTTATCTACCACGCTATCTTTTATTTGCCTTGTGCAAGTACTAAGACTAGTAATGATTTCCAACCCTTGTTACACCTTTTGGGGACACAAGCGAAGTTTTATTTGTGTTGCAGAAAATTCAACTATTGCAGGATAACGGTGCATCGACGAATTGAACATTGGTTTCTCACTAAGAGAAAGCTCGTTGCATACTACAAACTCCCACGTTGGGGATCCCAACAAAAGCTAACAACGTTAGTAGCAGTCAACCTTTCTGGTGCCATTGCCGGGGAGGTACATTTTTTTGCAATAGGTTTTGCATCACCTTTATTATCTCCTTGTTTTATATCTTGCCTAGTTGTAATTTTTTTATCCTTGTGCGTGCCTTTAGTTTTGCAAAGTTATCGAAAACTCCAAAAATATTTACATTTTCAGTCCCTAGTTACTTTTCTTGCTGTCACCATGTTTCCTCTTGGGATGTGTTCTAAGAAGGTTAGAGTAGGTGATGGAGACTTGATAGGAAGAGCAAATATAGAATGCTTACTTTCTTATGTTTGGTTGCTTAAGAAGGATAAAAACATATTGCAAAGTTCTACAAGCTATGAACATGCCATTATTATGATAATTGAGGAACTGGAGGAAAAAATTCTACAAGATCTCGATTGATTCCCTTTATAGGGAGATTTACAAATCCACTGGGCACTATGAGGTGATGGGTAAAGCGAGGATTCCACCAAAGTTCAAGAAAATTTGTTTCCAGGAACATGATCCGAACTTGGGATCAGGTGCTCAAGAGACATGGCCTAGAGGACGACACTTGCATTTGGTGTGGTGTCAATGAAAATTGTTACCACATATTCTTCTCATGCATAGTGGCCAAATTTATATGGAGTGTGATCTGAAACACCACGGGTTGCTCTTGGAATCCGGCTAGGTTTGCCGAATTCCATAAACTTGTGCAAGGGACCCATGAAAAAGATCGGAAAATTTGTTGTATGGGATTTGCTGCATTAGCATGGTAACTTTGGAATGCTGGAAACCAATGGAAGGTCATGTATTCAAGCATCCAACTGATCTTGTGTATAAACTTGAGAAACCATTGGAGAGATAATAGGATTGACCACAACATGATCATCTTATCAGCAATCTTTGTGCAAAGTGTCAAGCTCTTCGCACCGCCTTGAGACGGGACAATGAGGGCTAGGAGCCATCGTCTGATCGTCTTCTTCCATTCAGAGACTCTCCGTGGGCGACCCTCATTGTTTCCTAGGTCTAGTGTCTAGCTTGCAAGCGAGGTGCCACTTTGTTTGGTCACTTGTGACCCTGTATGATTTCGTTTACTTTACTTTGCACTTCTTTTTGTAAGAGAAGGGCCTCAGTTTATTGTTGGGCAAGCCCCTCTCTTTAAAAAAAAGGTGACTCCGCCTTGTTCTGCTTGTCCTTTCCATTTCGTTATCGAATACTTCCCGCAAATTTTTTTTTGTTATCAAATACAAGAAAGCACAATTAGGTGCGAACAATGAAGTTAGACACGGCGACTTTAGAGAATCTTGGTGTAGCTTTCAATTTGGTCAGGATATTTGTCATCCGTGCTTGCTTGAATTTCACTTGTTGATAGCATTGCTCAGGAAATCGGTAACTGGTAGCTGCTCGGTCGGCTTTAGAGTAGTGATTGATCGATGAATCGGCCTATTAACTGGATTAATCAGTCGACCATTAATTGATAGATTAAATAGGAATTGCCAACATATATCTAGTTTTTTTATGTATCATACCAGACTCTCATGCTCTCAACTATGTAATATACCAAATTATGCTACTGTTTGGTCGCACCCTAGCTATTGAGAAGTGAGAGGGGTTAAAGGAAAAAAATGTTGGGCTATGTTTGCCCACAAATTAATGGGTCAACGGTGGTTAATCGGCCTAATAATCGATTAATCGGTCTAATTAGACAATTAATCGGCTTGACATGTTAACATGATGAATATTTGCTATTCGATTCGGTCACCCTATGAATAGTGATTAACTGGCCGTTAACGGATTAATCGGATGAATTCTTGAACAGTGGTTGACAGTACGATCAATGTTAAAGAAACCTTAATTTATTAGATTTATTACTACTCCCTCACATTCTTATATTTCTTTAGCGAGGGAGTAACAAAATACAAGTGTTTTTCTCTGTAGGCTTAACTAAACTATAAATTTTAGCAACTAGCACGTGAGGCTATGGTTTTCTCCCGATCGAGAAACGTGAGGCTACTCCCTCAGGCTAGTACGGGAGCTGGTGCGTGCAGTCGAGGTTGGGCCCGACGTCGACGCCGAGGACCTGGCAGTACCTCCGGTAGAAGCCGATCCGGTTGTTGACCCGCGCGTCGTCGGCGATGTTGCACTCGAGGCCACCGTTGACGATGTTGGTGACCAGCCCGAAGCCGGCCGTGCGGTTCGCGGCAGCGTCGGCCCTGCTGGGGCGGTACTCGCCGACCATCACCTGGTGGCACGACGGCTTGGCCTCCCTGGGCGTCATCCAGAACCACAGCGCCGTCTGGAACGCCGTGTCCGAGCAGTTGGCCACCAGCTCCGGGTTCCGCAGCCCGTCGAACCCCAGGGCCTGTCCCGCCGGACCGTAGTTGAAGTTCCTGTTCATCAGCCGGCCAGAGGTCAGAGGTCAGCACGTGTGCGTTCTAACGAGCCGGCGCCATGAGTGGAATTTGCAGGTAAGCTCTGTGGATTTGTCAGTACCATGAGATTTGGATGGGGCCTCGGCCGTGGTAGGACTTGCCGGGGTAGCACGGCCACTGCTTGTCGGTGGCGTCGCAGTAGCTGCTCTGCGGGCTGATCTCCTCCTTGTAGCACAGCCCCCACGAGTAGGGGCCGTCCGGCGCGGTGGCCCAGCCGCCCGTCGTCTCGTGGGAGATCTGCGCGAGGAAGGCGGCGACCTCGCGCTTGCGCGTCACGAGGTCGCCGGTGGCGCCGAACTTGGGGAACTTCCTGGTGGCGCGGATGAAGGACGCGTAGGTGTAGAACCCCCTGGCGGGGCAGACGGCGTCGTCCTTGTGCAGGAACAGGGACGAGTAGAGCTCCTCGCTGACGATCGCCCCCACCGGGCCGCACTGCCCGGCGGCGCCGTACCGCGCGCTCACCACGCCGGCGGCGGCCGAGAACACGGCGACGGCGATGATGAAACGGAGGTCGCGCGCGTGAGGTGCCATTGCTGGAGTGCTTGTTGGCGGCTTGCTCGACATGAGGACACGCGTGTGCGTTTTATATCCGCTCTACCGGCTGCCTTACCGGTGGAGTGGCGTGAGGACATGGGGAATGCGACAATGGCGGCCGGCAGTGGTGTGGTGGGTGGGGGCGACGCATGCAGCTAGTGGCGCGGCCGTCGACGCAGTTTCTGACCGCGCCACCATTGGTTGACTTTGATCATGTCAGCGCAAGGCAAACGATCGTGCGAGCCGGTCTGGGTCTCGCTCTCGATCACCACCGGGACGTCTACCAGAAGCAAGCAGAGCACCCATGCTGCAGCTCTTCTCTAGACAGACCATGCATGCAGGCGGGCTGAATAAAGAAAGGAGCAAGAGGAAGAGGAAGAGGAAGGGGTCGTAACGGCGACGGCACAGTGGTCAGTCTGACCAAGAAACGGCCATGGATGGGCGTCCAAGCAACAAACCTTATTACATGGGGGGCGGATTGCGTCCTGTTTGTTCCTGGTTGAATTGTCAAGTGGAGCTACACAAATGCAGAAGATTCAGCTATAGATTATGAATCGTATAAGTGGAGCTGTGGTGCGTCCAAGCATTACATGCTGGAAATTGGGAAATCATTGCAGCAATTGGAAGACCATTCAGCATGCGGCCGGGTGCCCAGGGTATCAAATCTAAACCAGGTCAGCAGCTTACATGGTGAGTGGAGTTCGTTGGCGCAATACGACTAGTGCTGCAATATAAGAATGCGCCTGCTCTTTTTTCGAAGGAGGTAAGCATGCGTGTCTATTCGAGCAAGCGTTGACCGCTATAGAGTGGAAGATATGTGCACGGCCTGCAAATCACGGCCAACCTTTTTTCCTTTTTCTTCCTTTCACTCTTCTTTTTTCTACAATAATTCATATACGTGAAGATGCTATCGATTACATCTGGCCTCTGCAGCAATATAATACTCGGGGCGGCTCTACCTTGGGCTACTTCCGGTGTAGTTAACTTTGGTGGCCACTTGCAACTACTTCACCTAAACCTTGCGATCAGCACGGTGAACCGGGACCCCCTTGCGGAAGATTCTTTCTCTTGGCCGGCTGATCCTTCTGGTGGTTACACGGCTAAATCCACATACCTCAGGCTCTGTTTCGGCACTGAGAGGGTCCCTTACGCTGCATGCATATGGAAGAGCTGGGCCCTCCTCAAGTGCAAAATTTTTGTTTGGCTGGCAGTTCAACACCGAATATGGACTTCCGATCGTAGAGCGAGGCATGGCCTCCAGGACGCTCCTTCTGCCTGCTACACGTGCCTCCAAGATGAAGATAACACAGAGCACATTCTTGTTGAATGCGTTTACGCGAGAGAAGTGTGGCATTACATGTTCGACGTGCTCAGCCTGCAGGGCAGCATCTCGGAGCAAGAGGACTGTTTGTTGGAGTGGTGGTTAGATAGGAGAGCCCATTACAGAAAGGGTGCCAAGCGTGGGTTTGACACGGTGATCATTGCTACCACTTGGGCCTTATGGAAGCAGCGTAACGCTAGAGTGTTCCATAGGACTAATCAACAGATGACGGCGCCAGACCTGGCCCTTGCCATCATCGCGGAGCTTAAAGAATGGAGACTAGCTGGTTTGGGAGGAGGAGGCTATGGCACGTTTTGTGAGAGTGTTGGCATAGGTTAATTTGTAGGGTGTGCTAGGGCTAGGGTGTGCGTTCCCGATGGAAGCTTGCTTCCGTCCAAACTCTCTTGTATATTTTTGCTCTTGTTTCTCCCCTTCTATAAAAGTAAAGTACGCCCTTGGCGTACTCTCAAAAAAAACTTTGAATCACACGTTCTTAGTTTGAGACGTCCAATAGTGATGTTGAATAGTGGCATATTAGGACAGAATGAATAAAACATTAGTAGACGGGAACTGTTAGAATTATTGGGATTTAGACCATTTGATATATCCAATAATTTATGGGAATATCCCATAGGCCCACGTGCCACGTTCATGCATGACAAGAAAGAAGCTAAAATATTTGCGCTAGTGGAAAATGAAACCGAATGATGGTGAATGATGACATTCATCTCCTCATTGATGGCATCAATATTTTGGTTTCGCTTCCATTTCTTCATTAGTGCATTGGTTTCTTCATACCGTGCATGCTAGCATATTTTTTCATGCAAGAACTTGAAACGATTTGCCTACTAATGGGAGACGAAACTGACCACTTAATAGGATTTTTAGTGTGTCTGTTTCTCCTCTCCTTAATAAGAATTGGTGCGTCTATTTCAGTTTCATCTCGTTACTCATATAAGAGGTAGCTCCTCTTCCCAACGATGCACAACTCTTCGCATTGTTTCAGAGCTTTGCACCGCCTATCTCTTTCCCATCTCGCTTCCTGGCGTGCACCGGAGAGTGAGATAGCAGGCCTCCGAAACCTCGCCTCTTGTGATCCGGTACGGGAGAGGGGCGATCAGGTTTTTGGGGAGCGTCCTTGCGCGACTGTTGAATTCTTGTTTATCGTGGCTGCGAACGGCGACATCACCGATGACGAGTTCCCCAACGACGACTTCTTCACCGACGTCAACGACCTCTTCAACGACATAACGATCGGGACATCTGCACCTTCTGCTACTGCGTCGTATGTCATCTTATCCTCACTGTTAGGGCTAGCATTTTGTTTATTGCTAGTAGCGATTGGCATGAATATGATGCATATTGCTTACGTTTTCGATTACATGACTAGTCTCAACGAAATGTTGCTAGTTTCTAGTTTCACCACTATTTTTCTATTCATGTTTTATCCACTATTTTTCTGGATTAAACTAAATGGGAAAATGCCTAATTACTTAACAATCCAAAAACCTGATATGTGTAGGCAATTTTCTCCTATTGCTTTTGATGCGACTCTCAAACCCGCACCATTTGAGGGTGTGAACTATAAGAGGTGGTGTGCGAGGGCAGTTCTTTGGCTTACCACCATGAACTGTTTTCACGTCTCTAAAGGCAAGCCAGAGGGAGAGCTGACTGCTGAGCGGGAGCAAGCAGTCCAGGCTACAGACACCCTTTTCAGAGGTGCTGTCTTGAGTGTTCTTGGTGACAAGATTGTCGATCCATTCATGACCATCATGGTCGGTAAAGATATGTGGGATGCGCTCGAAGCCAAGTTTGGAGTCGCGGACGCAAGAAGTGAGTTGTATATCATGGAACAGTACCATGACTACAAGATGACTGATGACCGCTCCGTTGTTGAGCTGGCTCATGAGATTCAGTCGCTCACTAAAGAACTTGAGCATCTCAATTGTGTGTTACCAGACAAATTCGTTGCTGGAGGCATCATTGCCAAGCTTCCACCTTCGTGGAGGAATTTTGCTACCTCCCTGAAACATAAGAGGCAAGAATTTACTGTTGTCAATCTAATTGGCACTCTTGGTGTGGAAGAGAAGGCGAGGGCAAAAGACACACGTGCTCGTTTCTATGAGGGGAATACTAGTGCCAATTGGGTACAAAAGAGAAATTTCCAAAACCACAAACCCAAGAACAAAAATAATTATGTGGGCAAAGGAAAATTTGATGGCAAGTACAAAGCCCCATAACCTGTCAACTTCAAGAAGAAGAAGGATACTTATAAGAAGAAAGGAAAGTGCCATGTATGTGGCAGTGAAGAACATTGGGCTTCATCACGCAAGGACCGCTGGGACATGCGTCAGAATGAGAACAATAGCAAGACCGCTAATGTTGTTATTGGCGATGTTGACATGAAAGATGTCGGGTATGGTAAATTTCCTACCATTCTTTTAGTATGTCATTCTCCAGATTGGTGGATTGACACTGGTGCCAATATACATGTGTGTTCTGACATAAACATGTTTCCTTCTTATCAGCATGCTGATGGGAAATGGGGCACATGCTTCTGTTCATGGTGTATGTATGGTCAATCTGAATTTTACTTCGGGAAAGATTGTGCAACTGAAGAACGTGCAGCATGTCCCTACTATAAATAAAAATCTCGTCAGCGGTTCTCGTTTGTGTCGAGATGGTTATAAATTGGTATTTGAGTCCAATAAGGTTGTAGTATCTAAGTGTGGACAATTTGTTGGGAAAGGCTATGAGAGCAGAGGCTTGTTCCGCTTATCTTTGTCAGACTTTTGCACTAAAGTTATTAATCATGTTTGCAGTGAAACCGAATCAAATGTTTGGCATTCACGACTTTGTCATGTTAACTTTGGTGTCATGACGCGGCTAGCAAATTTGAGTTTAATCCCGAAATTTACAATTGTCAAAGGTTCTAAGTGCCAAGTTTGTGTGCAAGCAAAGCAACCTCGCAAGTCTCATACGCTGTTGAGGCGAGGAATTTGGCACCACTTGATCTCATACATTCAGATCTTTGCGAGATGAATGGTGTGTTGACAAAAGGTGGAAAAAGATATTTCATGAATCTAATCGATGACTCTACTAGATATTGCATGGTATATTTGTTGAAAACAAAAGATGAGGCTTTGCACTACTTTAAAATATATAAAGCCGAAGCAGAGAATCAACTCGATCGAAAAATCAAAAGGCTTAGGTCGGATCGCTGGGGAGAGTATTTTTCCAACGAGTTCAATTTACTTTGTGAGGAACATGGTATAATACATGAGAGGACACCTCCCTATTCCCCCCAGTCAAACGGGGTTGCCAAATGAAAGAACCGAACTCTAACTGATTTAGTTAACGTCATGTTAGATACAGCGGGACTTTCCAAGGAATGGTGGGGGAGGCTTTGATGACTGCAAATCATGTCCTAAATAAAGTTCCCACAAAGAATAAAGAGATTACCCTGTTTGAAGAATGGGAAAGGAAAAGTCTTAAACTTTCCTACTTACGAACTTGGGGTTGTTTGGCGAAGGTCAATGTACCAATTACCAAGAAGCGTAAGCTTGGCCAAAAACAGTTGGTTGCGTTTTCCTGGGTTATGCTTTCCATAGCATTGGCTATAGATTTCTAGTGGTGAAATCTGAGGTACTTGACATGAATGTTGGTACCATCATGGAGTCGAATGATTCGACTTTCTTTGAGGATATTTTTCCTATGAAGGATATGCCTAGCTCATCTAGTCAGAGGTCAGAGACAACTCCTGGACCTACTATTCCATTGGAACATTCCAACAAAAAACACACATATATTCCTGAGGAGGATGACAATGAAGCTCCTAGAAGGAGCAAGAGACAAAGGACCGCAAAGTCATTTGGTGAAGATTTCATTGTGTACCTCGTGAATGATACTCCCACTTCTATTTCAGAAGCTTATGCATCTTCTGATGCTAACTACTGGAAAGAAGTTGTGCGTAAAGATGGATTCTATCATGGCTAACAGGACATGGGAGATCACTGATCGTCCTTATGGGTGTAACCCTGTAGGGTGTAAGTGGGTGTTTAAGAAAAAACTTAGGCCCGATGGTACAATTGAAAAGTACAAGGCGCGGCTTGTAGCCAAGGGATATACCCAAAAAGAAGGTGAAGATTTCTTTGATACTTATGCGCCTGTGGCCAGATTGACCGCCATTCGAGTACTACTCTCATTGGCCGCCTCACACAATCTTCTTGTCCATCAAATGGACGTTAAGACAGCTTTCCTAAATGGAGAGTTGGAGGAGGAAATTTACATGGAACAACTCGATGGTTTTGTAGTAGATGGTCATGAAGGAAAAGTGTGTAAATTGTTGAAATCTTTGTATGGTTTGAGACAAGCACCTAAGCAATGGCACGAGAAGTTCGAAAGAACTTTGACATCTACGGGCTTTGTTGCAAACGAAGCCGACAAGTGTGTGTGCTATCTCCATGGTGGGGGCGAAGGAGTTATATTATGTTTGTATGTTGATGACATACTTATATTTGGAACAAATCTCAAAGTCATTCAAGAAGTGAAAGATTTTCTGAATCAAAACTTGGAGATGAAAGACCTTGGAGTAGCTGATGTTATCTTGAACATCAAGATTTTAAGAGGTGGTGATGGTGGGATCACTCTCTTGCAGTCTCACTATGTGGAGAAGATTCTGGATCCTTTGGATATTCAGATTGCAAACCTTCTCCGACACCTTATGATCCGAGTGTTTTGATTCGGAAGAACGAAGGAGAAACAAATGATCAATTGAGATATTCTCAAATCATTGGCTCGCTTATGTATTTATCTAGTGCTACGAAGCCTGACATCTCATTTTCTGTGAGTAAACTAAGCCGGTTTGTTTCAAACCCGGAAGATGTTCATTGACATGCACTTGAGAGAATAATGCACTATCTGAAAGGTACTGCGAGTTATGGGCTTCACTATACCGGGTATCCAAGAGTACTTGATGCAAATTGGATATATGATGCTGATGAGCTTAAAGCAACAAGTGGTTATGTGTTTACACTTTGGTGGTGCCGCTGTTTCCTGGAAGTCTTGCAAGCAGACCATCTTAACAAGGTCAACAATGGAAGCATAACTCACATCATTAGACACGGCAAAAGTTGAAGCAGAATGGCTTCGAGAACTTTTGATGGACTTGCCGGTGGTTGAAAAACCAATACCAACTATTCTAGTGAACTGTGATAACTGATAATCAAACAGTGATCGTCAAGGTAAACAGTTCTAAGGATAATAAGAAGTCATCAAGACATGTGAGAAGGAACTGAAATCTGTCAGGTTCATGAGAAACTCCGGAGTTATAGCGTTGGACTATATAAACACATCAAAGAATCTGGCAAAACCCTTCACAAAGGGTTTATCACGAAATGTGATAGACAATGGATCGAAGGAGATGGGATTGAGACCCACTACATAAGTTGTTCATGGTGGTAACCCATTCTTTGTGATCGGAGATCCCGTGAATTAGAATTGGCGAGACAAGCTATTGGACAACTGAGAGGAGAATATTTATTTGATGAAAATCCACTCCGTTATGATGCAATTCTCTCCTAATCTGTATGGTAGGCTGATATTTATCTTAATGTGTTCTGAATGGCTTGGGTAGGCAAAGATGTTGTCCTACAGAACATCTAGAAAGAACACACCTATATGAGTTAGACTGTTAAACGTCCGGGTCTGTGAGAGTTGGGTGTTCTCTAATAAACTCATGAAGAGGCCCCGAGTATGACGTATATGCTCCTACCAAGGGAAAGTTTTCAGCGGTCTAGTATCGGTCAAGGCTTTTACGTGAAACTTGTTTGCACAAAACTTGCAGTTCAAGGCGTAGTCCACCGTTCAAGTTGTGAACGAGTGTAGCGTGAAGTTCTAGGTGGAAGTTCAACTTAACAGTCTCCACCGAAATACCGGTATATAAACAATGCTTTGGAACCATAGGCAAACTTTATGTGCCTCTGGGATCTGGTGGGGGATTGTTAGAATTATTGGGATTTAGACCATTAGTTATATCCAATAATTTCTGGGAAAATCTCATAGGCCCATGTGGCACGTTCATGCATGACAAGAAAGAAGCTAAAATATTTGTGCTAGTGGAAAATGAAACCGAATGGTGGTGAATGATGACGTTCATCTCCTCATTGATGGCATCAATATTTTGGTTTCGGTTCCATTTCTTCATTAGTGCATTCGTATCTTCATACCGTGCATGCTAGCATGTTTTTTCATGCAAGAACTTGAAAGATTTGCCTACTAATGGGAGACGAAACTGACCACTTAATAGGATTTTTAGTGTGTCTGTTTCTCCTCTCCTTAATGAGAATTAGTGCGTCTATTTCAGTTTCATCTTGTTACTCATATAAGAGGTCGCTCCTCTTCCCAACGATACACAACTCTTCGCATTGTTCCAGAGCATTGCACCACCTATCTCTTTCCCATCTCGCTTCCTAGCGTGCACCGGAGAGTGAGACAGCAGGCCTCTGAAACCTCGCCTCTTGTGATCCGGTACGGGAGAGGGGCGATCAGGTTTTTGGGGAGCGTCCTTGCGGGACTGCTGGATTCTTGTTCATCGTGGCTGCGAATGGCGACATCACCGACGACAAGTTCCCCAACGACGACTTCTTCCCCGACATCAACGACCTCTTCAACGACATGACGATCGGGACATCTGCACCTTCTGCTACTGTGTCGTATGTCATCTTATCTTCACTGTTAGGGCTAGCATTTGGTTTATTGCTAGTAGCGATTGGCATGAATATGATGCATATTGCTTACGTTTTCGATTACATGACTAGTCTCAACGAAATGTTGCTAGTTTCTAGTTTCACCACTATTTTTCTATTCATGTTTTATCCACTATTTTTCTGGATTAAACTAAATGGGAAAATGCCTAATTATTTAACAATCCAAAAACCTGATATGTGTAGGCAATTTTCTCCTATTGCTTTTGATGCGACTCTCAAACCCGCACCATTTGAGGGTGTGAACTATAAGAGGTGGCGTGCGAGGGCAGTTCTTTGGCTTACCACCATGAACTGTTTTCACGTCTCTAAAGGCAAGCCAGAGGGAGAGCTGACTGCTGAGCAGGAGAAAGCTTTCCAGGCTATAGACACCCTTTTCAGAGGTGCTGTCTTGAGTGCTCTTGGTGACAAGATTGTCGATCCATTCACGACCATCATGGTCGGTAAAGATATGTGGGATGCGCTCGAAGCCAAGTTTGGAGTCGCGGACGCAAGAAGTGAGTTGTATATCAGGGAACAGTACCATGACTACAAGATGACTGATGACCGCTCCGTTGTTGAGCAGGCTCATGAGATTCAGTCACTCACTAGAGAACTTGAGCATCTCAATTGTGTGTTACTGGACAAATTCGTTGCCGGAGGCATCATTGCCAAGCTTCCACCTCCGTGGAGGAATTTTGCTACCTCTCTGAAGCATAAGAGGCAAGAATTTACTGTTGTCAATCTAATTGGCACTCTTGATGTGGAAGAGAAGGCGAGGGCAAAACACACACGTGATCGTTTCTATGAGGGGAATACTAGTGCCAATTTGGTACAAAAGAGAAATTTCCAAAACCACAAACCCAAGAACAAAAATAATTATGTGGGCAAAGGAAAATTTGATGGCAAGTACAAAGCCCCACAACCTGTCAACTTCAAGAAGAAGAAGGATACTTATAAGAAGAAAGGAAAGTGCCATGTATGTGGCAGTGAAGAACATTGGGCTTCATCCTGCAAGGACCGTTGGGACATGCGTCAGAATGAGAACAATAGCAAGACTGCTAATGTTGTTATTGGCGATGTTGACATGAAAGATGTCGGGTATGGTAAATTTCCTACCATTCTTTTAGTATGTCATTCTCCAGATTGGTGGATTGACACTGGTGCCAATGTACATGTGTGTTCTGACATAAACATGTTTCCTTCTTATCAGGTCGCAAGAACTACACCCGTGCTGATGGGAAATGGGACACATGCTTTTGTTCATAGTGTTGGTACGATCAATCTGAATTTTACTTCGGGAAAGATCGTGCGACTGAAGAACGTGCAGCATGTCCCTGCTATAAATAAAAATCTCGTCAACAGTTCTCGTTTGTGTCGAGATGGTTATAAATTGGTATTTGAGTCCAATAAGGTTATAGTATCTAAGTGTGGACAATTTGTTGGGAAAGGCTATGAGAGCGGAGGCTTGTTCTGCTTATCTTTGTCAGACTTTTGCACTAAAGTTATTAATCATGTTTGAAGTGAAACCGAATCAAATGTTTGGCATTCACGACTTTGTCATATTAACTTTGGTGTCATGACGCGGCTAGCAAATTTGAGTTTAATCCCGAAATTTACAATTGTCAAAGGTTCTAAGTGCCAAGTTTGTGTGCAAGTAAAGCAACCTCGCAAGTCTCATACGACTGTTGAGGCGAGGAATTTGGCACCACTTGATCTCATACATTCAGATCTTTGCGAGATGAATGGTGTGTTGACAAAAGGTGGAAAAAGATATTTCATGACTCTAATAGATGACTCTACTAGATATTGCATGGTATATTTGTTGAAAACAAAAGATGAGGCTTTGCACTACTTTAAAATCTATAAAGCCGAAGCAAAGAATCAACTCGATCAAAAAATTTGCAAACATTTTCAAGTTCATGAATATTTTTAAAATTCATGAACAGTATTAAAGTTCTCTAACATTTGCTCAAATGTGGTTGAACATGAAACAAAAGGTCGATTAAACAAGAAAAAAACACTATATTATGCAACATACTGTAGTGGAGGGGTAAACAATTTTATCGTTAGCTAGAGTGGCTCGAAAGCACTACACTTGGCGAGCAAAAAAATGGTCGCTCATAATCCACTAGTGTATGATATTAAGTTTAGATATTTTCTGATAAGTAGAGTGTCAAAATCACCAAGAAGCAGAGGAATTGTTTGATAATAGTAGGGAATCACTGTAAAAGACGCATAAACTATTTGGTTGTTCGTTTGATCAAGAGAGAAATTGCAAAAAAGGTAATTTGTAACCATGTCATTCAAATAGCCTCCTTGTTTCTAAGAAATAGCTTAGATGATGCCAAAAACACAATTGAGTTCAACATGTACAAAAGCTCTAATAGTAGAACTCAAACCTGCCACCACGTCATTAAAATAGTCTCCTTGTTTCTAAAACACAAGTGAACTTAACAATGAAAGACTAAAATTAAGAAACCCCGGCTTAGTTAAATGTACGGTCAAGATCATGTGAATGCTACAAAACCAAGATGAAGACATATACATGTCAATTTCATGAATAGCATGGTGAGCTATGTACAAAGTTGTGAGATTTACGTCTAAAAAACTTGAGCTTGGTACATGAAACACAACATTGGATATTCAAGATCATGCAATACTACAGGAGCAAGTTGAGCTTCATCATAAATATAGATGGCAAACCTGTACAAAATTATGATATATATATATATATATATATATATATAAATATATATATATATATATATATGTCTTAGAAACCCTAGTGATGGTGTCCTGGACTAGGAAGTACTCACCATGTAGTCTCCCGGCCAGGAGGGCCGGGCCGAGGACCCTCGTGGTGGTTAATTACTGGGCCTTTTCGGGCAACCCATGATGTATAAAAGAAGATTCCACAAGACTTGGTCCAAAAGACAAGGACCTTCTAAATCCTAGGCCTCCGGTACCTTATATAAATGAGGCTAGGCTAGTCGATAGATAATATTCAAAAGATTCTAAGATTCATTCACAGATATGATCTCAAGGTAGATCGACATGTACTTTATAACCCATCCACAATCAATACAATATAAGCAGGACGTAGAGTTTTACATCTTCGAGAGGGCCTAAACCTAGGTATACAACATGTTCTTTGTTTGTCCTATTACCATCTAGCCAAGATCGCAATGTCAGGACCCCGATTCCAAGTCACATTAACCTAGCCAGTAACACCTCATATCACTTTGCGGCCTCACGCACGGTATTCCCACGGGTGTCGCCTTACCATGGCTCGGGACCGTTTGCGCCTTTTGGCTCACGTATATGATCGTGTCGCTAGCATCCACATGACAGAGAACCCGGGCCGACATGGCTAGTCAGGAACCCAAAGCGGCGCTTAACCCATGGGGACAGGCATACATGAATCACATCGAGCATGTCGGTCATCAACGTATGAATCCGGGTCAGTAGCACTGGGCTAACAGACTCCGGTAACCCGGGCTGTAGCGGCTAGGCAGGACTCAGATATCACCGCGTGACATTTCCCGAAGGGACATATAGGAACGAAGTGAAACACATGGCCGATCAAGTGTCCAAAGCAGTAGTGGCTAGCAGGACTCCGATAAACCGGGCTGTAGCGGACTACTATCACTCGTGAAGCACTAGACTACATTTCCCCATATGAGAGGCTGCCAAGGGTAGACAACTAGATTGTCGGATCCCACACATACCAAGCATTTCAAACATGCACACAATATGCTCAATATGTGTAAACACAACATGGCATCACAACATAACTTTACGACTCAAATATTTATTCATTAGGCTCCGAGGAGCGAGATGTTACAAATATGGGTCTCATGACCCAACACTCAGAGCATACAAGTCAAAGCACAAGCGGAAGCTTAACATGTCTGAGTACAGACATCTACAAATGAAAAAGGCCAAGAAGCCTGACTATCTACCAGATCCTGCTGAGGGCACAAGATCGTAGCTTAGGTAACAAGCTAAACGTCGAAGTCCAAGCGGGACTACTAGCGAGACTGACGTCTCTCTGCAAAACATAAAATAAGCAAACGTGAGTACAAATGTACTCAGCAAGACTTACATTAGAACTAACTACATATGCATCATTATCAACAAAAGGGGGGTGGTGGAGCTTAACAGCAGCAAGCCAGCTTTGACTCGGTGGCTAACCTGAACTACGACTGCAAGTAACTCTTTTGAGGTGGCGCACACGAGTTCACATATTCACCATATCAATACACCACTATGGATCCGCTTTCGTCTCCCTACGAGAACGACATCCATAGCACTCACGCTTATCTTGCGTATTTTAGAGTATCCACTTTCACTTGTCTATGAACTGTTATAGGCAACCCAGAAGTCCTTTTCATGGACACGGCTATTCGAATAGATCATATTAACCCTGCAGGGGTGTACTTCTTCACACACGCTCTCACCACTTATCGCCGTTTACACGACATGTACTCGGCAACCTTCAAGAGGAAGCCCAGCGAGGGTGTCGGCCACGGCCTAACTAAACACTCAAGTCCCTAGTCCAGGTTTATCGCCTATTCGGAATCCATCCGCAGGGATTCCGGCCGAGGTTTCCACTAACGGCCCCGAACGATGTGTGCAGGGTTCCCGAGATACCAAACAGGCATTCGGTACACCAGGCCACGGTGTATCTACCGCATCATAGCCCACCCCTAGGGTCAGCGCTACGCATGGCCTCCAACACATATCCTACAAACACCAGAAACTAGTTGCAACTCCTGGACAGAGAACAAGGGTGGTTAAGAATCCGAGAGGGTCCATTGGTTTCGGGCCCAAGTCATGGTATTAACTGTTTAAGGGATCACAAACACGTAACTCAGCCTCGAGGACGGCTGCAATGAGACGACCCACCTTTTACTCCTACATGGCCTCTCACCGCTACCTTTACCAAATCGTGTTCACACACTTAGCTCTCAACAGTAGGACATGTTCACACACCTCCGATTCATTCCCGATGAATCAAACCTGACTCAACGCTAAGCAGTAGCAGGCATGACAAACAAGCATGAATGAGTAGGCACAACAGGGCTCAAACAACTCCTACTCATGCTAGTGGGTTTCATCTATTTACTGTGGAATGACAGGTCATGCAGAGAATAAAGGGGTTCAGCTACCGCAGCAAGTAATGTATAAATCGTTGTTGTCCTAATGCAGTAAAAGAGAGCAGGAGCGAGAGAGTGGGATTGTATCGGAATGAACAAGGGGGTTTTGCTTTCCTGGCACTCCTGAAGATATATAGTTCTTCGTCGGTGTCATCGAACTCATCGTCGGGATACGCCTACCGAGAGGGGACAAGCACCGGCAAACACGGAAAGAACACAATCAATGCAATGCAACAATATGATGCATGATCATGACATGGCAATATGCTGTTGATTGAGCTAACGCAACTAGCAACCATATTAAATTAAGTTGGTTTGAACCAAGGGTTCAAATTGAAACTCCATATGTGCTTATTTAAATGTCAATTATGCAAATTGCCCTGTACAGCAACCCTAGGTTGTTCATACATGCATGCAAATGCCATAAACAGATTCCTTGAACTTTTCTGATAATTTTTCATATATAACTTATTTCCATTGGACTTATAGATTATTTTCTATGAATTTTAGAAGTTAGCACTATTTTCTGGAATTTCCTGTAAAAGAATAAATCCAGAAAAGAGTTATTGCATCAGCATGACGTCACTATGATGTCAGCGGTCAACGGGCGTGGTCCAGGTCAAACTGACCTGTGGGCCCTGCATGTCAGTGTAATTAGATTAGCTAAAAACAATTAGTACTAATCCTAACTAATTAACAGGGCCGGGCCCCACCTGTCAGCGAGTCAGTGGAAAGTCAAACTGGGGTCAAACGCGGGTCAAACTCGCCGGACCAGGTCAACGGCTCGTCGCCGGTGAAGCCCGAGACAGCGGAGGGGGTCGGAATTCCTCCTCTGGCGACCAAATGGCCGGCGGAGGGCATCTACGCGACGCTGGAGATCCCGCGCGTCGAGTGGTGCAGTCAGTTATGCCGGGGGCGAACTATATCGACGGCGATGAGCTCAAAGGCGGTGACCGGAGTTCGGGCATGGGCGGCCGCATGGTTCCAGTGCATGGGGAAGCTAGCTAGGGCCTGCGTTGGACTCGTCGTTGCTTCAGGAGCATGCCGAAGGCTCAAGCTCGAGTGGAGACGCACGGTGGCTGCGAGAGCAACGACCATGGCAGACGGCGGCGCTCGGGTACGGCGGCAGGCATAGCTAGAGGACAAGAGCGAGCTCGCGGAGGAGGGGGAAAGGCGGAGAAGCTCACGGGGAGGTCGATGAGTAGCTCAGCGAGCTCGGGGAGGCCTTGTGGGACGCATTTAATCGTGGCGACGATCTCCGTGCCCGACGGTGAAGACGATGATGCTGGCGACGTTTCAGGGCTTCCGGGCTTACCTCCGTGGGGTTGGAGCTCCAGGGAGATGTGGCGGAGCCGATGGACACAGCGGGGAGGCGAGGCAGTGGCGCTGGGGACGACAGCGGCGAGCGGCGGCGACGGTGGCTCTCGGGTGCGCGCGAGAGGAGAGCCAGGGAGGGAGAGAAACTCGGGGAGAGAGAGCAGCGAGTGAGGGAGGCGAGAGAGGGGTCACGGGGCGTCTCGAGCAGCTCCACGGCGCAAGAAGAGGCGCAGGAGGCGTCGACAGCGCGAAGCAGAAGGTGGCCTCGCGCGTGCTCGGCGGTGGTGCGTTGTCCCCCTCCTCTGCCTACTGGCAAAGGTAGGTGGTGACTGGCATGGGCCAGGTGGGCCGGCCCAGTCCAGGTAAGTGGCCTGGGGCCTCTTCTCTCTCTCTCTTTTAATTGTTTTTGTTTTTCTATTTTATGTAATCTTTGTGGCTTTACTAAAAATACTAAAACAGATCCAAAAATCATAAAACTGCTCAATGCCACTGTTTGGAATATAACAAACAGGAAACATTTTAGTTTATAATTATTTGAGCATTTAAACTATTTATTAGCATTAAATGCCCAAATGCAAATACTTTATGAATTAATCCAGTGACCAAATATGTCATGAAAAATGTGCAACACCTCTGGTTATGGTTTATAGCATTTTTCCAGAAAAGATGAACATTTTTTTAAAGCCATTTGGATTCACTGAAAAATACTTTTAGTTGAACCTATTTGAATTCCTTTAATGCTAGGGTTTAGGCAATCCCCATCTCAAAATTCCTTTGAAATCAAACATGATGCATGGATGCAGATGCCACTAATTACAACCAATTACGGGGCTGTGATAACTCACCCCATTTAATCAAGAATCTCGTCCGAGATTCAAGACGTGAGGTAAGAAGTCAGAGGGGTCACAAGTTAACACGATCTTCATGATCCAAAAGCCCTTCTCGAAGATGTTGATTTATTGCTCCAATTGATTTTGACGTCTTTGCTTTCGAGATCTTCATCCAACATGATGGCTTACGTAAAGAAACTCTATAGAAAACGATCTCCTCGAAGATCGAGCACTCAAGATCAACTCATGGAATGAGATGTTGAAACATCTCGAGTTGAGACACAAAACACATCGAGAGGGATGGAAGAACAAACAACGAGGTTTGATTTGGTGGGCAACAATTCCACGCTCAGAAAGATGATGGATGGTGTCAAGGTGGCGAGGAAATATTTATCATGATCCCGTAACGGGGCACCTCGAGAAAGGTGACTCGTTGGACTGTTCCCTTAAGTGGCAAAAGAATTACTTTTGATCCATAGATCATTGGAACTCTCCATACCAGCTTAAGGCAATTTACAATTGATTGATTGAAAGAGCTCGAAGAAATGGCATACTCGGACTAGAATGGATGATGTGGACTACCTTGTTGAAGACAACACAATGGATGATTTTGCTTATCATCGGAGGTGGGGGGGGGGACCATGACAAGACCACTTTTGAAGATGATCCTGGATAGCAACTGCTGAGAAGGGCAGCCCATGGAAAATTGGCATGATGGGGTGCAAGCTGAGAACAACATGCAAATGTTGGCAATGTTCCAACCATCATATCTGCCGGAGGTTTAGATCTGGTTAGAAACAGGATATTTCAGACTCACATGTCTGAAAAGAAAGTTTGCAACACGATTCGACGAGATGGCGTTGCGAGATTCTCGAGGAATGAACTACGATAGCAAGCTCCAAAACATAAGCTGGTTCTGCTAAACACATGTGAACACGCTGTCCCAGACAAGCATGACCACATAGTAGTCTTATGATAAAACACTATCGAGTTTAGGTGGGGAACCATCATCGAGGATATCGAAGTCCTAACATAAGTCATGATTAGCTCTTATGAAGGAACTTCTTGTACTTGAACAAATCAGTTAGTGGCTTGGTGTGCTAGGGATACCTATGGAATGAAGGTTGCGAGCCTGTCAAACCATAGCATACTTCGCACATGCATGACTGACTTGGGATGATTATGAAGGAAGCAAAAACAAGCTTTCCCAAATTCATGGCGGCAACTTTCATCAAATGCACGTGAATTAGAGGAAGTCACTCCTTTCATCCAAACGTATACCTCATGAGCGGAGCATGAAGGCAATGCTTACAAAGTTTCCAATACTAGTGTAATGTTCAACATGAATCATGGGGGAGACAAAATGTTGCTGATGGGTTCAACAACAACTCATCGGAATTTCCATATCAGTGGACTTCCACCATCATGTGAACACGGTGATAGCATTGGTCAGACCAAAGGATGTAATGATGTATGCTCGAGGGATCAACCACGAGTAAGACAACATTACGAGCATCGTTGGTTCTGATTTGACTTAACGATAGCCCATACTCAAGTCAAAGTTTTGACAAGGTAATAGATCCAACAACTGATCACGAGGACCAATTGGTGAAGATATCATCTTTCTTCAATACACACACAAACACCAGGATATCCCTTTGAAACGAACTAAGTTAGGTAAGCTTTTATCTTCCAACTCTCCAAGTTGTTGTTTAGCTTAACCAACAAGCTCAGGGGTATCCAACATGGATTCTTGGAGAAGGGGTGGTTTACAAGAAACCAACTTGATCATTTAACTTAACATAGCGGTCAGGTGACAACCTGGTAGCACTTCCAAGAAGATATTTGGAAAGTCACAAACCACCGATATATTACTAAGCTCGGGAACAATCTTGCTTTTCAGGGCAAGGTGATATGATCAAAAGAGTGAGGGATTGACACAATCCTAACTCATTGATCGGAAAGTGCACCAGGAAGTAAGGACTAGGTAGCACGATCAATCTTAGAATGATGATTCCATAATCAACACACCAAGAATGATATTATCGTCCATTAACCACCAAGCAACGGGGTTGCTAGGAGTATTGATTTCACACATCACGATTCACTTGTCGGCATTCCTACCGTGACAACACGGATCCGAGGAATGAATAATGATGGCGTAGAAGTATCACTATACCAAGAGTTCATAAGAGGTGGTGCAATTCTCATGATATTCCGACATAAAGAGGGCAATACTTGTGGTGGAACAGAATCAAAAGCTGGATTGCCATTTTGACCTGCGGAATACAACTACTTTGACCCAATCCTCGAAATGGACAAGGTACTAGAGTTTGTTTCTCCAAGTCATTCTGGATAGAATGGCTTGACGGACCACAAGAGTAATAGGCATCGATAAACGAATGCACACATACCCTTGACTATCAATTGATAGACGGGGGTCAGAATACAACTAAAGAGGAACAACTCGAGGAACACATAACTTTCTGAGTTGTGGATGCATAGGTTAGTATGTCGAATCAAGTTCAACAGGTTTCTTCCGGATAACCCATGCGAGAAAGGTAGAACCGGCAGAGTCGCAATATAGAATGGAGTACTCCTCAAGCGCACTCGGTTGTGATCTTTTGGCTCAAAAGAACTTCGCCATAAGCAGTTCATGGTATTTGGAAGAAGGAAATACCACGGACCTCGAGGACTATTGCAAGGTTACTAATATCCTAAAGGGACTAGCAAACACTATCAACATGAAGTAAGTAGGGTGAATCTTGGGTCAAGAACCCAGGAATAGAATACCTACTAACTAAATTTCCTCACGGGATGCTTTCGAGAATGATGGCCAGAATCATCACACGGGGAACACAAAACATGGCTAGTTTACTAGGTGACTCCCTAAAACACCTAGGTTCATAATAATAGCTCCAACATATATGCCGAGGCAGCGGAGTACCTCAACATACTAATTAGTGTGCTTATTCGACCAAAAGGACATCGAAGCAGAAAGAAAGGGTTTGCAAATGCATCGTGCTATTTAGAGACTGGGATGACTTTGACAAAGATAACGGCTGTAAATGCTCAAAATGATTTGAGACATCCTGCAAAATGGTGGCATAACCACTCAACAACATCATATCAAGGTTTCGAGGTCAACGGTTAACATACGGAAGTAGTAGAAACTGAACTGGGGCTTAAATCTAACAATCTTGCAAGTCTACAGATTAGTAACACGTGATCCTGATAGATAGATGAGAAGGCCTAGTTCTTAATCCCCATAGAAGAGAAGAGGATGACTCGCATCGAAGGCCATGAGGTATAAGGAGTAAAAAGAGCCTTACGCTCCCTTCCACAATCAATTCCCTTACATAACTAAAGCATTTCTAGACACAACTTCGACCAGCTTTGGCTTGGTAATCCCACAGCAATAAAGCTCGATACCAACGCTGTCAGACCCCGATTCCAAGTCACATTGACCTAGCCGGTAACACATCATATCACTTTGCGGCCTCACGCACGGTATTCCCACGGGTGTCGCCTTACCATGGCCCGGGACCGTTTGCACCTTTTGGCTCACGTATATGATCGTGTCGCTAGCATCCACATGACAGAGAACCCGGGCCGACATGGCTAGCCGTGAACCCAAAGCGACGCTAACCCATGGGGACAGGCATACATGAATCACATCGAGCATGTCGGTCATCAACGTATGAATCCGGGCTGTAGCACTGGCTAACAGGACTCCGTAACCCGGCCAGAAGCGGGCTAGGCAGGACTCCGGATATCACCGCGTGACATTTCCCGAAGGGACATATAGGAACGAAGTGAAACACATGCCGGCCAGTCAAGTGTCCAAAGCAGTAGTGCTGGGCTAGCAGGACTCCGGTGAACCGGGCTGTAGCGGACTACTATCGCTCAGGAAGCACTAGATTACATTTCCCCATATGAGAGGCTGCCAAGGGTAGACAACTAGATTGTCGGATCCCACACATACCAAGCATTTCAAACATGCACACAATATGCTCAATATGTGTAAACACAACATGGCATCACAACATAACTTTACGACTCAAATATTTATTCATTAGGCTCCGAGGAGCGAGATATTACAAACATGGGTCTCATGACCCAACACTCAGAGCATACAAATCAAAGCACAAGCGAAAGCTTAACATGTCTGAGTACAGACATCTACAAATGAAAAAAGCTGAGAAGTCTGACTATCTACCAGATCCTGCCGAGGGCACAAGATCGTAGCTGAGGTAACAAGCTAAACGTCGAAGTCCAAGCGGAACTACTAGCGAGACTGACGTCTCTCTGCAAAACATAAAATAAGAAAATGTGAGTACAAATGTACTCAGCAAGACTTACATCAGAACTAACTACATATGCATCATTATCAACAAAAGGGGGGTGGTGGAGTTTAACAGCAGCAAGCCAGCTTTGACTCGGTGGCTAACCTGAACTACGACTGCAAGTAACTCTTTTGAGGTGGCGCACACGAATCCACATATTCACCATATCAATACACCATTATGGATCCGCTTCCGTCTCCCTACGAGAACGCCATCCATAGCACTCACGCTTATCTTGCGTATCTTAGAGTATCCACTTTCACTTGTCTATGAACTGTTATAGGCAACCCAGAAGTCCTTTTCCGCGGACATGGCTATTTGAATAGATCATATTAACCCTGCAGGGGTGTACTTCTTCACACACGCTCTCACCACTTACCGCCGTTTACACGACATGTACTCGGCAACCTTCAAGAGGAAGCCCAGCGAGGGTGTCGGCCACGGCCTAACTAAACACTCAAGTACCTAGTCCAGGTTTATCGCCTATTCGGGTTCCATCCGCAGGGAGTCCGGCCGAGGTTTCCACTAACGGCCCCGAACGATGTGTGCAGGGTTCCCGAGATACCAAACGGGCATTCGGTACACCGGGCCACGGTGTATCTACCGCATCATAGCCCACCCCTAGGGTCAGCGCTACGCACGGCCTCCAATACATATCCTACAAACACCAGAAACTAGTTGCAACTCCTGGACAGAGAACAAGGGTGGTTAAGAAGCCGAGAGGGTCCATTGGTTTCGGGCCCAATGCGTGGTAGTAACTGTTTCATGGATCACAAACACGTAACTCAGTTCCCGAGGACGGCTGCAATGAGACAACCCACCTTGTACTCCTAAATGGCCTCTCACCGCTACCTTTACCAAATCGTGTTCACACACTTAGCTCTCAACAAGAGGGACATGTTCACACACCTCCGATTCATTCCCGATGAATCGGACCTGACTCAGCTCTAAGCAAAGAGTGCATGACAAACAAGCATGAATGAGTAGGCACAACAGGCTCAAACAACTCCTACTCATGCTAGTGGGTTTCATCTATTTACTGTGGAATGACAGGTCATGCAGAGGATAAAGGGGTTCAGCTACCGCAGCAAGTAACAGATAAATCGTTGTTGTCCTAATGCAGTAAAAGAGAGCAGGAGCAAGAGAGTGGTATTGTATCGGAATGAACAAGGGGGTTTTTCTTGCCTGGCACTCCTGAAGATATATAGTTCTTCGTCGGTGTCATCGAACTCATCATCGGGATACGCCTACCGAGAGGGGACAAGCACCGGCAAACACGGAAAGAACACAATCAATGCAATGCAACAATATGATGCATGATCATGACATGGCAATATGCTGTTGATTGAACTAATGCAACTAGCAACCATATTAAATTAAGTTGGTTTGAACCAAGGGTTCAAATTGAAACTCCATATGTGCTTATTTAAATGTCAATTATGCAAATTGCCCTGTACAGCAACCCTAGGTTGTTCAGACATGCATGCAAATGCCAGAAACAGATTCCTTGAATTTTTCTGATAATTTTTCATATATAACTTATTTCCATTGGAGTTATAGATTATTTTCTATGAATTTTAGAAGTTAGCACTATTTTCTGGAATTTCCTGTAAAAGAATAAATCCAGAAAAGAGTTATTGCATCAGCATGACGTCATTGTGATGTCAGCGGTCAACGGGCGCGGTCCAGGTCAAACTGACCTGTGGGCCCTGCGTGTCAGTGTAATTAGATTAGCTAAAAACAATTAGTACTAATCCTAACTAATTAACAGGGCCGGGCCCCACCGCCGATGAGTCGCTGGAAAAGTCAAACTGGGGTCAAACCCGGGTCAAACTCGTCGGACCAGGTCAACGGCTCGTCGCCGGTGAAGCCCGAGACGGCGGCGGGGGTCGGAATTCCTCCTCCGGCGACCAAATGGCCGGCGGAGGGCATCTACGCGACGCTGGAGATACCGCGCGTCGAGTGGTGCAGCCAGTTATGCCGGGGGCGAACTATATCGACGGCGATGAGCTCAAAGGCGACCGGAGTTCGGGCATGGGCGGCCGCGTGGTTCCAGTGCATGGGGGAGCTAGCTAGGGCCTGCGTTGGACTCGTCGTTGCTTCAGGAGCACGCCAAAGGCTCAAGCTCGAGTGGAGACGCACGGTGGCTGCGAGAGCAACGACCATGGCGGACGGCGGCGCTCGGGTACGGCGGCGGGCATAGCTAGAGGACAGGAGCGAGCTCGGGGAGGAGGGGGAAAGGCGGAGAAGCTCACGGGGAGGTCGATGAGTAGCTCAGCGAGCTCGGGGAGGCCTTGTGGACGACGTATCGGCGGCGACCATCTCCGATGCCCGACGGTGAAGACGATGGTGCTGGCGATGTTCCAGGGCTTCCGGGCTTGCCTCCGTGGGGTTGGAGCTCCAGGGAGATGTGGCGGAGCCGATGGACACAGCGGGGAGGCGAGGCAGTGGCGCTGGGGACGACAATGGCGAAGCGGGCGGGCGACGGTGGCTCTTTGCAAGGCGAGAGGAGAGCTGTGGAGGGAGAGAAACTCGGGGAGAGAGAGCAGCGAGTGAGGGAGGCGAGAGAGGGGTCACGGGGCGTCTCGAGCAGCTCCATGTCGCAAGAAGAGGCGCAGGAGGCGTCGACAACGCGAAGCAGGAGGTGGCCTCGCACGTGCTCGGCGGTGGTGCGCTGTCCCCTCCTCTGCCTACTGGCAAAGGTAGGTGGTGCCTGGCATGGGCTGTGGGCTGCCCAGCCTGGTAAGTGGCCTGGGCCTCTTCTCTCTCTCTCTTTTAATTGTTTTTGTTTTTCTATTTTCTGTAATCTTTGTGGCTTTACTAAAAATACTAAAACAGATCCAAAAATCATAAAACTGCTCAATGCCACTGTTTGGAATATAACAAACAGCAAACATTTTAGTTTATGATTATTTGAGCATTTAAACTATTTATTAGCATTAAATGCCCAAATGCAAATACTTTATGAATTAATCCAGTGACCAAATATGTCATGAAAAATGTGCAACACCTCTGGTTATGGTTTATAGCATTTTCCAGAAATGATGAACATTTTTTAAAACCATTTGGATTCAATCGAAAAATATTTTTAGTTGAACCTATTTGAATTCCTTTAATGCTAGGGTTTAGGCAATCCCCATCTCAAAATTCCTTTGAAATCAAACATGATGCATGGATGCAGATGCCACTAGTTACAACCAATTCTGGGGCTGTGACATGCAAGCTCGGGACCCCCTACCCGAGATCTATCGGATTTAGCTTCATCACCGAGCTTGATATTGCATCATCGCATGATACTCGACAATTAAGGATTGCATAAATGCTCTAATAGCAACATGAGCCCCATCATCAGTATAGATGAAAAATTATATATATAACATTTTAGTAAAAATGCAAATATATTTCTCTAACCTAAAATTAGTCTTGTAGTATCGCACAGTAAAAAAAATACATAAAGTTCAGTAATCAACAATCAATTTAAATGAGCTCCAACTTGCATATATAGCATGCATACAACACTAACCTCTAATGACCAACCCTAATCATGACTAATGGACTACATATGAGTATATGACTAATGGACAATCTAAGTTGTGGGAAAACATCAAGCAACCCTAAAATGTTATGTCTTCCCCACATGTCTTTGTTGATGCAACAAAAACATGTGATAAAGGAATAAAATTTAACACTACATGAGGCATATCATTGGACTGAACTATGAATTAATCTGATGTAAAAAATTAGTCATATGTTTAGAACTAGTCAATATTAGAAGGTAGTGCTTACACTTACTCATCATTGGCAATAAACACGTTTTTGCTACCTTTTTGATTTAGCTTGTTTTGTAGAAGAATAGTCCATACTAAAGATGTAGTTCTCTCGAATGGTAAGCAATGTTTCTCCTGATGGATATGGTAATCATGAACAATGCCTACTTAGACGGTTGGTCGTGTCTACAAAATTAGACATGAGGGAGAAGTGCTTACATACATGGGAACAACATAATTGGTCCAAGCTATTCTAGAAAACTAGAAAAAATGTAAGGATGTGCATGTATTAGATCTTACGCAGCTTGTAGTCTAATGAAATAAGAACAAAATCCTCAATCCTAAACCCTATAATGTTTTGTCTTATTGTGGGGGTTTTCAGGATTGAAAAATATTTTTCTTTCGAAGTTATAGAAATGACTCAGAATTACCCAACAACTATAGGGTCAAGCGCTTAGTTTTAAGTAATATTAGAACTAAATGCTTGACTCTATATGCATAAACCCAGTTAACATATTATCCTTTTCCATCATTGGTAAGAGAAACAAACTCGTGATAAAGTTCTAGGGGTGCCCACAAGAGAAGGGGGCTCTCAAAATAGAATAACATAAGAGGGCTCTTGGAAGGATCGAACATAGAAAGCCGCCAAGTATAGCATATAGCCCCATCAAAAAAAACTCTTGATTGCAACCATAGTAAGGTGTTCGGCTTAAATCATATATATAGACTAGATAATACAACACATGTTGTTGTAAGAGTTGGTTGATATATTCTTTGATGAAGTTGAAACACGAATACTTGATTATTGTATAGATATAAAATAATTGTGGGATATAAGTAGTCTAATATTTTTCATATGCATGGTGCATGTTGTGGTGGATCATTTTCATGAATGTAGGATGTTGAGGTGGGCTTTTTTACATCCATGAGTGTATCTAAGTATGGACAATTTGTTGGGAAAGGCTATGAGAGCGGAGGCTTGTTCCACCTATCTTTGTCAGACTTTTGCACTAAAGTTATTAATCATGTTTGCAGTGAAACCGAATCAAATGTTTGGCATTCACGACTTTGTCATATTAACTTTGGTCTCATGACGCGGCTAGCAAATTTGAGTTTAATCCCGAAATTTACAATTGTCAAAGGTTCTAAGTGCCAAGTTCGTGTGCAAGCAAAACAACCTCGCAAGTCTCATATGACTGTTGAGGCGAGGAATTTGGCACCACTTGATCTCATACATTCAGATCTTTGCGAGATGAATGGTGTGTTGACAAAAGGTGGAAAAAGATATTTCATGACTCTAATAGATGACTCTAGTAGATATTGCATGGTATATTTGTTGAAAACAAAATATGAGGCTTTGCACTACTTTAAAATCTATAAAGCCGAAGCAGAGAATCAACTCGATCGAAAAATTTGCAAACATTTTCAAGTTCATGAATATTTTTAAAATTCATGAACAATATTAAAGTTCTCGAACATTTGCTCAAATGTGGTTGAACAAGAAACAAAAGGTCGATTAAACAAGAAAAAACACTATATTATGCAACATACTGTAGTGGAGGGGTAAACAATTTTATCGTTAGCTACAGTGGCTCAAAAGCACTATACTTGGCGAGCAAAAAAATGGCCGCTGATAATCCACTAGTGTATGAGATTAAGTTTAGATATTTTTTGATAAGTAGAGTGTCAAAATCAACAAGAAGCAGAAGGAGTTGTTTGATAATAGTAGGGAGTCACTGTAAAAGCCGCATAAACTATTTGGTTGTTCGTTTGATCAAGAGAGCAATTGCAAAAAAGGTAATTTATAACCATGTCATTCAAATAGCCTCCTTGTTTCTAAGAAATAGCTTAGATGATGCCAAAAACACAATTGAGTTCAACATGTACAAAAGCTCTAATAGTAGAACTCAAACCTGCCACCACGTCATTAAAATAGTCTCCTTGTTTCTAAAACACAAGTGAACTTAACAATGAAAGACTAAAATTAAGAAACCCCGGCTTAGTTAAATGTACGGTCAAGATCATGTGAATGCTACAAAACCAAGATGAAGACATATACATGTCAATTTTATGAATAGCATGGTGAGCTATGTACAAAGTTGTGAGATTTACGTCTAAAAACTTGAGCTTGGTACATGAAACACAACATTGGATATTCAAGATCATGCAATACTACAGGAGCAAGTTGAGCTTCATCATAAATATAGATGGCAAACCTGTACAAAATTATGATATATATGTCTTAGAAACCTTAGTGATGGTGTCCTGGACTAGGAAGTACTCACCATGTAGTCTCCCGGCCAGGAGGGCCGGGCCGAGGACCCTCGTGGCGGTTAACTACTGGGCCTTTTCGGGCAACCCATGATGTATAAAAGAAGATTCCACAAGACTTGTTCCAAAAGACAAGGACCTTCTAAATCCTAGGCCTCCGGTACCTTATATAAATGAAGCTAGGCTAGTCGATAGATAATATTCAAAAGATTCTAAGATTCATTTACAGATATGATCTCAAGGTAGATCGACATGTACTTTATACCCCATCCACAGTCAATACAATATAAGAAGGACGTAGAGTTTTACCTCTTCGAGAGGGCCTGAACCTAGGTATACACCGTGTTCTTTGTTTGTCCTATTACCATCTAGCCAAGATCGCAAGCTCGGGACCCTCTACCCGAGATCTATCGGATTTAGCTTCGTCACCGAGATTGATATTGCATCATCGCATGATATTCGACAATTAAAGATTGCATAAATGCTCTCATAGCAACATGAGCCCCATCATCAGCATAGATGAAAAATTATATATATAACATTGTTAGTAAAAATGCAAATACATTTCTCTAACCTAAAATTAGTCTTGTAGTATCGCACAGTAAAAAAATACATAAAGTTCAGTAATCAACAATCAATTTAAATGAGCTCCAACTTGCATATATAGCATGCATACAACACTAACCTCTAATGACCAACCCTAATCATGACTAATGGACTACATGTGAGTATATGACTAATGGACAATCTAATTTATGGGAAAACATCAAGCAACCCTAAAATGTTATGTCTTCCCCACATGTCTTTGTTGATGCAACAAAAACATGTGATAAAGGAATAAAATTTAACACTGCATGAGGCATATCATTGGACTGAACTATGAATTAATCTGATGTAAAAAATTAGTCATATGTTTAGAACTAGTCAATATTAGAAGGTAGTGCTTACACTTACTCATCATTGGCAATAAAAACGTTTTTGCTACCTTTTTGATCTAGCTTGTTTTGTAGAAGAATAGTTCGTACTAAAGATGTAGTTCTCTCGAATGGTAAGCAATGTTTCTCCTGATGGATATGGTAATCATGAACAATGCCTACTTAGACGGTTGGTCATGTCTACAAAATTAGACATGAGGGAGAAGTGCTTACATACATGGGAACAACATAATTGGTCCAAGCTATTCTAGAAAACTAGAAAAAACTGTAATGATGTGCATGTATTAGATCTTACGCAGCTTGTAGTCTAATGAAATAAGAACAAAATCCTCAATCCTAAACCCTATAATGTTTTGTCTTATTGTGGGGGTTTTCAGGATTAAAAAAATATTTTTCTTTCAAAGTTATAGAAATGACTCAGAATTACCCAACAACTATAGGGTCAAGCGCTTAGTTTTAAGTAATATTAGAACTAAATGCTTGAATCTATATGCATAAACCCAGTTAACATATTATCCTTTTCCATCATCGGTAAGAGAAACAAACTCGTGATAAAGTTCTAGGGGTGCCCACAAGAGAAGGGGGCTCTCAAAATAGAATAACATAAGAGGGCTCTTGGAAGGATCGAACATAGAAAGCCGCCAAGTATAGCGTATAGCCCCATCAATAAAAAAACTCTTGATTGCAACCATAGTAAGGTGTTCGGCTTAAATCATATATATATAGATATAGACTAGATAATACAGCGCACGTTGTTGTAAGAGTTGGTTGATATATTCTTTGATGAAGTTGAAACATGAATACTTGATTACTGTATAGATATAAAATAATTGTGGGATATAAGTAGTCTAATATTTTTCATTTGCATGGTGCATGTTGTGGTGGATCATTTTCATGAATGTAGCATGTTGAGGTGGGCTTTTTTACATCCATGAGTGTATGTTGAGGTGGCATAGCTGCATGTTGAGATAAATAGAGATAGTGGGGATCACTCTCTTATGTATATAGGATGTAGGATATCGGATTTGTTTCTTACCAGTTTTGATTTTTAGGAGTGAAGAGCAAGAGTAGTATCTACCCAGATCAGATGAGATGGAATTATAAGAAGAGAAAAAAATTATTTATCCGCTCAAATGATGTGAAAGGGAATAGCCATATATTATTTGTTCTAGCAATGTAGTATTTTTTTTCCAAACAAGCCTATTACATGTTCTAATAAATTCTAATAAAAAAACATATAAGATCCAAATTAAATCATAACATACAAGCATAGTATCTGTTCTATCATTTAGCATGACATGAATATGATAATTTTTTGTGTGAGTGTTAACAAAGAAGCATATACTAGTAGGTAGAGTTTAGGACACATGACCATATATCACTTCTAACATATTTGACATGAATAATCTAATATATAGCAACTATAACATCTCTGACATGTAGCAATTATAACAAGCATAGTACATGACAAAGTTTAGGAGGCATGAACACATAACCATTCAAACAGGCATACTAACATTTAGGAAAAATAAACACATAAAATTCTTAACATATTTGGTACAACAAATTCTAATTAATAGCAACAATATAGGACATCACAACATGGCCATATGACCATGGCGCGCAAATTGCAAGGTTGAGAAAGTGACCTCATCACCATGGTAAGGACTGCGGTCAAAGATAAGGGCCCAACACTGTCTTGGTTGTGGCGTGGTGAGCATGTCGTTGTTGCACGGTGATGGGAGCACAAGTGCCACCGCTAAGGCCGAAATGCAGAGACTCGGCAACAACAACACCAAGTTGTCGTGTGGGCGACATATCACTACTAGGTGTATGAGCACACATAGTGGCACGAGAGACCTGACAACATAACCCCAAGATGGTGGCACCGATTGGGAGGCCACATGATTTGGCATGTGGCACGAAGAGATAACTATCGGAGATGGTGTCAGGGAAAGGTGATGCGGTACAAAAACAGAGGTGGGACCGACAAGGAGGTAGTGGGCGTCGAGGCGACACTAATAGGGGTGGGCATAGGGGAATGGGATGCTGCCGGAGGCGACAAGCTATAGTTGTTTGAAGAAGACGACACAAGTGAAGGCGGAGGGGGTGCTGGGAGTACACAACACGCGGAGGCGAAGGAAATTGGTTGAACTTGGCAAGGATGTTATTAGAGTGCTACATTTTAATACTTAATATTGATAATCTTATTTTCATAAATCAAATCCCTCATGATTAAGGGCATGTTCGGATTCAAGCCAGGTCTCACCACGCTACATTTTAGGTATAACCACACTCTCTTAGTCCAGTGCAAGATTATTTGCCTCACTAGTTGTATGCCACAATTTCTTACCACCCTACCATCTTATATAGAAGATCTCACTTGAGGCAGAGGAGCTTCATGCACGGTCGAGCGGGACTAGGCATGTCTTGTGGCGAGCGAACTCGGCCGGGGTGTGGTAGAGTGGTTGGGGTGGGGGTGTGTGAGATGGCAGATATTACAGAAGAAAACAAAAATTTTAATGTGTATCACACTGACAAGTGGGCACCACGCGTCAAGAACAACATGAAGGTTGTAGTTTTAGGGAGTTTGACTCTGCAAACTTGTTCTATAGCCTTTAAGTTTTTAAGGTGCCACTTCAACTATTATAAAGGATCAACTTTTAGTTAAAGGGACTGTGTAGCTACTGGCCTTGGACTATGTAAGTCTAAGCATTTTAGAATGGGCCTGCTTGCATGTTTTTCTTGAACCAGTGAGTATAAGTACCGATAAATGGTATCATCGAGCAACTGTTGCCAACCCTGGATATTTGGATCCACATTTAATTCACATATTGGAAAATTTGGTAGAACTTTAGTCATGCAATACATGCATGATCAATTAGGTTAATGTGTTATGCATTTTTGCAATTTAGTAATTTTACTTTATCCCTGCATTTATGGGATAATTTACGTACGACATTATCGGTACTTTCTTAACATGGTTACAAATGAATGGATGGACAATGGAGCGATGTACACGTTTGAATAAGTATCCAAGTTTAGATCAAATTAAACTATAAAATTAATTTAGCAATATCAGCTAAAGCAAGCATATCCTATTAATAAAGATGCATCGCCTCTTGACTCTTGAGAGAATACTCCTATAGCTTATCCAGTTTATTACGACAACACAAAGTTACCTGCCTTTCTGAACTCCTATATATGGTTATGATAATGGATCTTCAATCTTGTTGATCATAGGGTCAACATTTATATTGAAGTTCTTATAATGGAAAACAGGGTAGTCTTTTGTGTCGAACTTTTTCATGTTGATTTGTTCTGAGCATTTCTATGAAAAGAAGATCTGTAGTGTGATCATGCATCAACTTATGGACGTATATACTTAAAGATGTAAATGTACGTAGGGAAGTCCCTCCCGAGCATTTCTGTGGTAATCAAAGAATTTTCTATGTATTCATCAAGCTATTAGCTAGCACCTCCTATGTTATGAACGTGTAAAGTTAAACGTTTTTAAGTTGACACCAAAGAACAGATGGGCACAATTAAGACTGGGGTTGAAGATGTGCCAGATCTTCGATCACGTTAACAAGCACTAAATCATGCAATCCCATCCATATCTGTAACAATAATCTCTTACCATATCACCATCTCACGGAACCTTGCAACCTGCTCATCCCGGCCAATCCTCCACTATAAAACCACCCCTCCTCCATCTTTTCAACTCACCAAAGCCAGCAACTTCCCTTTGCTGGTTTTATCCTTGTGTTACCTGCTTGTTCGCTTGAGGCCGGCCGGTAATGGCTCGCAAGAAGGTAACCCTCCAATACATCCCCAATGACTCGACCCGGCGTGGTACCTTCAAGAAGCGCCGTAGGGGTCTTATGAAGAAGGCTAGCGAGTTGGCCATCCTGTGTGACGTCAGGGCCTGCATGCTGGTGTATGGCGAAGGCGAGACAGTGCCGGAGGTGTTCCCATCCCATGAAGGGGCCGTGAAAATCTTGAACATCTTCAAGAAAATGCCGGAGCTGGAGCAGTGCAAGAAGATGATGAACCAGGAGGGATTTCTCCGCCAGCGCATCGACAAGCTCCGGGACCAGGTCCACAAGTTCGGTCGCGAGTGCCGAGAGCAGGAGATCAGAACTCTCCTGCTCAAGGCCATGTGCGGTAACCTCCCCGGCCTCGTCAGCCTCAACATTGAGGAGCTCACCAGCGTTGGCTGGAAGGTGGAAATGCTGCTCAAGGGCATCGGTGATCGTATCGCGAAACTCCATGGCCAGCCTTCTGCTCCATACATGACCGACAACATGGGCATGGGGTCTCCGGCGATAAATCAGGCGCCGTCTGCGCAGGAGGGCTGGCTCGACATGGTGAGGTCTGGAGGGGACCTCGGTGCTCTTGTCTGTAGTGGCTACTCTGGTAGCCACGACGCCGCAAGCACCAGCTCGAGCGTCGGCTACTCCGGCGGTGATATGATGCAACCCTTTGATCTGGGGTTCGGTTGGCAGTGGGGCACCGATCTTGGAGCGTCTTCGAGTCCGTTCCTTCCTATGTAGGAGGGAGATGATCCATAGAGTGCACGACCAGCTACGTGAGTCTCGTCTCGTGTCGATTGCTTATTGACACATGCATCTCTTATATGTTCTTTTACTTTGTCGCGAGGGACCAATCCTGCCTTGGCCCTCTCTAGTTGTGTTTTTTCGTGTCATGTTCACGCCTTCATTTGTTCCATGGGCAGAATCTTTTTTTATGTATATGTAATATGAGGCTCTTTTTAATCAAATAATATGTTATCCACATCATTAGAATTATCCTAACCATCCAATTTACATAACAACTCTATTTCAACCATCAACTTTTATGTACGACCATCCACATCTTACAATGAGTCCAGCGACAACCCGTAAAAAAGAGTCCAGTGTTATCGCAAAAAATAAAAAATCCAGTGACAAATAATAATAATAGTAATAACGACGATGATGATAATAATAAGCTCATATCATCTTCCCAAACGTTTGTTGGTTGCTTCCTTAAAAACCAACAAATATCATAAAATCTCATCAAACTAAAACTTGTGATTTCCTATGGAAAAATAAAAGACAAAAACAATCCTCCATTAAATTCTTATTATCCGGTGTAGACTTGACGGCTTTGCCATAGGACAGAGACATCGTTGGTATGCAATAGCGACAGCCTCTCTGGAGCTAGGACAACACGACAATATGCGTTGGAGATGCAAAATACGATGGCAGTGATGGTGGGCTCGATGGTAACATATGCAGTAAGTACTGTTGAAATGTAGCTGAAATCAACATGCATGACCACAACATGAAGCAAGCATTCTCAAACAACAAATAGTTTACCCACAAAGTATGATAGAAAAGCCAATATGGAATTTCAGTTCTCAAATAGGAGATTTGAAGTATGGCACGAGCCTATATGTTCCCTCTCCTGATTTCTTTTTATTTTGTTTTCTTCGTATAGGGCAATCACACAAGTCTCTTCTTTCTTTATATAGAGCTATAAGGGGGTCTAGATTTATTTTTTAGAGCTCACACCCGATGATAATTATATAAGGTTTACATTGTTACAAACGTCCAGAGACGGCTTTCCAAGTCCCACATGGCGCCGAGGTGTGTCGTAGATTGTGGAGCGAGCAAAATATAGTGTGCATCCTTGTTTCTTTTTTTTCGGTTGATGTTCATCCTTGTTTCTCTCCCTTCCTTCAATGATTAAAGGTTTGTGGACCCGATTCTAAAAAAAGGTACGTGGGCCCATCTTTAAGACGTTAGGCTGGTCATAGTGGAAGTAACTTAGCTAGTAACATAGCACATCTCAAGACAAATTTGCTTATGTGTCATGTAGTTAATAAGGAGAGGGGTGTTTAAAGTAATATAGCGCTTCCCGAGAAAATATCAGTATACGAGCAAATAAATGAAGCCATCTATGATACTACTATTATGTTACTTTGCACTATGAAAATAGTAACTTAAGTGTCATATACATGACACTAGTATAAATTATAAATAAATAACCATGCAGGTGAAACAACGTGATTGTGCTGACTAACCTTATGTGGCTTTTTTCTTCTTCTTATTTCTCTTATGTTTTTTGCGCATGATTGTGCTGTTGCCCTAGACGTTATTCTGTTACGGATTTGGATGCTGGTTGTACGGATTTTTACTTCATTTATAAAACAGGGCGAAAGCCTCATGATAGATAACCATCAAGGTGAAACAACGTGCTACGAACTTCGCTCAGGTTGAATTCTGCTAAGGGACTTGTCCATAAGAGAGCATCTAAGTCCCAGGTGTCCTAGCAATGGTATGCATCTTGAGATAGTGAATTCTACGAGAGCTCCTGTCTGGCGCTTCAGGCACCGCGATGGAGCTGGTGCTCGCAATGCATGCTCAAAGGCCACATCCCAAATAGGAGTCTCTTGGTCGCTGCTTGTTAGCTTTTTCATATATTTGTTTCTCGGTCGGTACTCTCCTTGCTCGTTCAGGAAAACCAGTTATCATTTTTCAAAAATGTTCATCAATTTAAAAGAAGTCCAAAAACTTAAAAAAATGTTTTTAAATTTGAAAAGTGTTAAAAAATTGGAAAATAAATCAACAATTTATAAAAGTTCACGAATTGAGAAAATGTTCCGGCGTTTGAAAAAGTTTGCAAATTTTACCTTTTTGGCGAATTAATAAAGTGCGGTGTGTTTGCCTAAACAAAAGAGCTCCTATCTGGCATACATGTTTTTCTTTAAAACTAGTTTTAGTTGGTCCTTTTCTTTTACTTTATTTTTTCTCTTTTCTTTGGTTTTTCATGTAATGCTTATTCGTTATTTTTCTTTATCCATTTTTCTGTTTCATTTTTTTACTTCTTTTTCTTGATTTATGTGTTTTTGACTTTTGTAGACTGGAACATTTTCCTTATGGTATATGAACGTATGTTTACACTTTATGAACAACTTCTTGAAGTCTATGAACTTTTAAAAAATAAGTAAAAAATATAATATAGAAATACATTTTTTGTGAAATACATAAATACATTTTCTTGTACATATGAATATCGTTCAAATACACGATGAACATTTCTATCTACGTACCTGAACATATTTTTTTATCTTCCGATGTATAACTTCTATTTTTTAAACTTATTTTTCACAACATTTTAATAAACAATAATACTGGTATTGATTTGGAGGTTAAGATGAGTGGGGCGTTTTGAAGCTCGGCCTCCATGGAGGCCGAAATGTTTGAAAAATTCAAATTTTGAACTGTTTAGTATTAAAAGAAATCTGAAAAAATTGTACAAGTAGACTAGGATGTGATGTGTATGTGTGCAAATGTACATAATGTAATACGTTGAAATGCGGCATGTACAAAAAAGACAAATTCATGGACTTTGAGGATGAATAGTATCATGTGCTAAAAAGCCCGGGATTTTTTTTTCACAGCCCTCATTCCAACGTATTTCATCCTGACAATTTGCACACACGTGTGCTATGCCTCACTGTATATGTGTATTTTTTCTGTATTTATTGGAACTTAAAAAATATGAATCTTGATGAATTTTGAAAATTGCAAATGGAGGCCTCCAAAAGCATTTTTTGGCTTAAGGTCCCTTAACAACAACAAAAAATGCAAACCGGTAACAATTACTTCCTCTGTCCCAAAATAACTGTCTCGATTTTGTACTAACTTTAGTACAAAGTTGTACTAAGGTTGAGACACTTATTTTGTGACGGAGGGACACACAATCTACTGAATGGATGGACGCACAAACCAGCACCGATACGCATGCAATCCTGTTCCCCGTGCTTGCTTGATGGTAGAAAAGCTCGATCGAAGGCCTCTAATGGCGCTAATGGGGAAGGGAGTAAACGCGCGGTCGGCTCACACCTATGTGTCGGCTCTCTCTCACTGCAGTGACGCTGGTGCGATCGCACAGTTGGAGAGTGGTGAAAATGGCCAGGCAAGGTATTGACGCGGAATAAAGACGCCGGTGTTTATCATCCCCTTGCCATGTGCCCCGCCCGCACCATTGCCTCCATCCCACTTCGATGCCACCCTACTATAAGTTCGCGTCTCATCCATCTTCAAGCGGTTGCCAGCGTGCTTGAAACGCAGCTCAACCTCCAACTTCAAGCGGGAGAAAGAGGAAGAGAGATGTTTAGGGTATTTAATTATAGGAATTTTTGGCATCGGTCTCATGCCAGGCGGGTGCCCGAAGGGCCAACAAGCTCGGGGGGCGCGCCACCCAGGCTTGTGGCTCCCTCGGCCACTTCCTGGCCCTGCTCCGGTGCTTCGGGCCGGGGTCTCTTTCGGTCTATCAAAAATCACCGTAAATTTTCAGCCCATTCCGAGAATTTCTATTTCTGCACAAAAAACAACATCATGGTAGTTCTGTTAAAAACAACGTCAATCCGGGTTAGTTCTAATCAAATCATACCAAAACCATATAAAATTGTTGTAAACATGGCATGCATACTTTATAAATTATAGATATGTTGGAGACGTATCAGGAGACCCAACAGTATAACTCCGGGATGGCAGCACTAGTCGAGGAGGCCACATGAGTTGGCGTGTGGCACAAGGGGATCACCATCGGGTATGGTGTTAGAGGAAGGTGATGCGGTGCAGAAGAAGAGATGGGATCAACAGGGAAACGACGGGGAGGGGAATGGGGATCTTGTTGGAGAGGATATAAACCGTAGATGTTTGGAGAAGATGACACAGGGTGAAGACAGAGGGGGCGCTGGGAGTACACGCCACGGGGAGGCGAAGGAGATTGGATGGACTTGGAAAGGGTATTATTATGTACGTTGTAGCCCTATGTTTTAATAATTAATATTTACTCCCTCCGTAAACTAATATAAGAGTGTTTAGATCATAAAATAGTGATCAAAACACTCTTATATTAGTTTACAGAGGGAGTATAATATTATTTTCATAAGTTAAACCATCCATGATTAAAGGCATGTTCCGATGAAAATCACACCTTTCGACACCACTTGTTAGGCATAACCACACTCTCTTGGTCTAGTGTAGGCTTCTTTTCCTTACTTGTGACCGCCACAATTTTTTAGCACCCTACCATCTTACAAAAGGTCGCACTTGAGGCAGAGGAGCTTCATACACGGTCTAGTCGGGCGAGACGGGTCTTGTGGCAAGCTCGCTCAGCCGGAGGGATGAGGGAGTGTGCTGGCGTGATTGGGAGGGGGCCGGCAAGAAAAAATGAAGGTTGTAGTTTTACAGAGTCTGACTTTGCAAACTTGTTCTGGATTCTTTAAGTTTTTGAAATGTGCCTTTTTTGCGAGAAATTACGTATATTACTTACGTAGCCTCGCTACCATCAGAAATACAAAGTTTGATGACCTCATGAGGGCCTGACCCTAACCACACTATGGCACGGTCAATTCATGTACCAAACGCTGCTAAGGAATTGCTCGCAAGCTTTAAAAAATTTGCTAGAGTTCCTCTTCGGAGCATTGCCACTAATAAATTAATTTCCCTGTGGCGTGCATGTTTACCAGGGAGGGTGTAGCTACTGGCCATGGACTATGCAAGTCTAAGCATTTTAGTATGGAGCCTGCTTGCATATTTTGTTTAAACGTGTTGGTGAGTACAAGTACCGTTCTATGAGATCATCGAGCAACTGTTGCCAACCCTGGGTATATGGAACCACATTTAATTCACATCTTGGAAAGTTTGGCAGAACTTTAGTCACACAACACATGCATGATCAATCGGTTTAATAGAGTGTATATTTTTGCAAATTAGTAATTTTACTTTATCCCTGCATTTATGGGATAATTTACGTGCAATATTATCAATATTTTCTTAACATGGTTACAAATAAATGGATTGACAATGGGGTGACATACACATTTGAAATAAGCAGCTAACTTTGGATCAAATTAAACTACAAAATTAATTTGGTAATATCAGCTAAAACAAGCATATCTTATTAATAAAGATGCATCACCTTGACACTTGAGAGAGAATACTCCTATAGCTTATCCAGTTATTACAATAACACAAGGTTACATGCCTTTCTGAACTTCTATACATACGGACTATATATGGTTCTGATAATGGATCTTGAATCTTGATGATCATAGGGTCAACATTTATATTGAATTTCTTATAATGGAAAATGGTGTAGTATTTCCTTGTCGAACATTTTGATTAGCTCTGAGCAATTATGTGAAAAGAAGATTTGTAATGTGATCATGCATCAACTTATCGACGTATATACTTGAAGTTGTAAATGTACGTAGGGAAGTTCCTTACGAGCATCTCTGTGTTAATCAGAACAAAAATCCGTGGTGTGATGATGTGTTCATCAAGCTATTAGCTAGCACCTCCTATGTTATGTGCGTGTAATTAAAGTTAAAAGTTTTAAGTGGATGCGAAAGAATAGATTGGCACAATTAAGACCGGGGTTGAAGATGTGCTAGCTATTGGATCACGTTAACAAGCACTAAATCATGCGATCCCATCCATATCTGTAACAATAATCTCTTACCATATCAACATTTCTTGGCACCCTGCAACCTCCTCATCCTGGCTGGTCCTCCACTATAAAACCACCTCTCCTCCCATGTTTTCAACTCACCAAAACAAACTAACTTTGTGTTGCATGCTTGCTTGCTGGAGGTCGGTCGGCAATGGCTCACAAGAAGGTGACCCTCCAGTACACCCCCAATGACTCAACCCGGCGTGGTACCTTCAAGAAGCGCCGCAGAGGCCTGATGAAGAAGGCCAACGAGTTGGCCATCCTGTGTGACGTCAGGGCCTGCGTGCTGGTGTACGGCGAGGGCGAGATGGTGCCGGAGGTGTTCCCATCCCACGCTGGGGCGGTGAAAATCCTGAACATTTTCAAGAACATGCCAGAGCTAGAGCAGTATAAGAAGATGATGAACTAGGAGGGCTTTCTCCATGAGCGCATCGACAAGCTCCGGGACTAGCTCCGCAAGTTCGGGCGCGAGTGCCGGGACCACAAGAGATCCTCCTACACAAGGCCATGTGTGGCAACCTCCCTAGCCTCATCGGCCTTAACATTGAGGAGCTCACCAGCATGGGCTGGAAGGTAGAAATGCTCCTCAAGGGCATCGGCGATCGCACCGTCAAACTTCACGGACGGCCGCCGGCTCCATACATGACTGGCAACATGGACATGGGATCTCTGGCGGTATATCAGTCGCCGCCTACACAGGAGGGCTGGCTTGACATGGTGAGGTCCGGAGGGGACCTCGGTGCTCTTGTTTGTAGTGGCTACTCTGGCAGCCACAACGCAGCAAGCACCACCTCCAGTGCCGGCTACTCCGGCGATGAGGCGATGCAACCCTTTGATCTTGGGTTCGGTTGGCATTGGGGCGCTGATCTTGGAGCGTCATCGAGTCCTTTCCCTCCCATGTAAGAAGGGAGATAATCCGCGGAGTGCACGACCAACTACGTGAGTCTTGTCCCGTGTTGATCGCTTACCAACATATGCACCTCTTATATGTTTCGTTTACTTTGTCACAAGGGGGCCAATCCCATCTTGGCTCTCTCTTGTCGTGTCATGTCATGTCGTGTTATGCGCCATCTGTTTCATGAGAAGAATCTTTATTATATATTGTACTATATAATTTATACGTTTCATTTAATTTTCCGCCATATGCTTAATTCTTAGAATCGATTTATGAAAACATTTTGTAAAACCTTGAAAAATATTTTTTACCTTTTTTTAGCGAAACAGAAAAAAAAACAAATCGTAGTCTTAATGGGCCTAGTCGTGGCCGGTCCATGTAAGCATCTTCAAGCTTTTTCTCCACAGCGGGCAGGGAGGAAGAGCCAGCGGGACCTCCTATTCAGCGCTGCAAGCGCCAGTTGTCGTTGCTGGCGCTCGCACGCGATGTGCAACGGCTGGCCCAGCAATTTGAAAAGTGCAAAACGCGAAGGGAAAAAGGTCATGTAATTAGGGAGTAGTGGGAGTCGAACTCCTGACGCATGATTCAATGACAAGCGCGTCAAACCACTCGACCAAGCACGGTTTGTTGACTTCAAAAGGAGATACTCCCTCCGTCCGAAAATACTTGTTATCAAAATGGATAAAAAGAGAAGTATCTAGACTAAAATACATCTAGCTACATCCCCTTCGATCCATTTTGATGACAAGTATTTCTGACGAGGAGAAATTCTATTTGACCTCTGTCACCATAAACATTAAACATATAGTACTATTATATATCCGCTATAAATTATTGAATAAAGAAAATATAAATTCGAAAAGGCATTCACAAAAACCATGAATTGATAGAAATCCAAATTTTGAAAAGGTTTGTACCAATTGAAAAAGTTCGCAAAAATGGAAAAAGTTCAGCGAATTTGAAAAAACGTTCACCAAATTTGAAAAATGTTTACCAAATTTGAAAAAGCTCCAGCGAATATTCTGAAAGGAGTTCACCCATTTTTAAAAAAAGTTCATCAAATCTTAAAAAGAGTTCATCGGATTTGGAAATAGTTCATCAATTTTGAAAAAAAATTAATCAATTTCGAAAAAAGTTCATCAACCTTGAAAAAAAGTTCATCGATTTTGAGAAAATGTTCAAAAAATGAAAAAAGTTCATCAAATTTTAAAAATAAGTTAATCGATTTTGAAAAAGGTTCATCAATTTAAAAAACGTTCATGAGTTTCAAAAAATCTGTTCATGTATTTTGGAAAGAAGTTAATCTATTTGAAGAAAGCAATTATGAATTTGGAAAAAGAAAAAAGAAAAGGACTATGAAAAAAGAAAAAAAAGAAAAAGGGAAAAGGACTATGAAAAAAGAAAAAAAAGAAAAAGGGAAAAGAGAAATGAAGAAATGGATGAAAAACGTGTAAGTCATCAGACCTAGTGAGGTGGACGGGTTGGTTAGACGTCGATCTCTTGTAACCCGCTACGCGGAGTTCGAATCCTATTTTGAGCGAATTGTTTGCAGTTTTCTTTCTCTTCTAGAGTTCAGGAAACAGAAGAAAGATTAAATACGGGCCGGCCCGCGAGTAGCTGCTGCAGGAGGAGTTGGGCCGGCCCATGTATGGGGCCCCAGTTGTTATTCATTCATTTTTATTGTTATTATTTCTTTTCTGTGTTCTCCTTCTTCAAATGATTCAGGATTTCAAAAAGAATCTGAAATTTCTAAAATTGTAAAACTTCTAAAAAATCATAAAATATTTGTGCATTCTAAAAAAGTTTCCTGGTTTATTTTTTGTAACATATTAAAAAAATTCATGATTTTGAAAACATGTTCAGGAAATAAAAAATATTTATCATTTGACGAAATTTTTGAAGAAATATTCTTATTTTCAAAAAATATTTGTGAAATTGAACAAATGTTTGCAAATTCAAAAAGGTTCGTGACTTTTTTTAAATGTTCAAAGAATTAAAAAATATAATCTGGGATTACATAAAAAGGTCATTGATTCAAAAAAAAGTCCCTGATTTAAAATACGTTCATGTAAAACAGTTCATGCATTTCATAAATGTTTGTCAAAAATAAAAATATTGGTGAACTCAAAAATGGTTCCCCAATTTCGGAAAATGTTCGTCGATTCAAAAAATATATGTTCACAGGTCTAAAAAAATACAGAGTGTCAAACAATGTTCAGGAATGTGAAAAAAATTCTTCACAAATTTAGATTTCAATTAAATAATCGGGAACTAAAAAATATTCGTGATTTCAAAAAATATTCTCGAACTCAAGAAAAAAGGGAAAATGGAAATTTAAAATAAAAATAAAATAAAAAACGAACATGAAAAAATGAAAGAGAAAATGGAAAGAACAAAAACAAATATAAAAAAAGTTGAAAAAATCGTAGTAATAATAATAAAAGCCGGTTCCAAAACCGGAAAGAGCTAGTGGGCAGGAGTAAAGCGCCGAGGCCGGTGCAAAGCGTACGTGTCGGTTCTGGATCTCCCACCGCGGTGCGCCGTTGGAGAGCATGCTGAAAATGGGCAGACATTGGTCTAACACGGAGTAAAGCCGCCGGCCGCTGGGTCTTATCATCCTCTCCACGCCAGACGCCATGTTCGCCTGCCCACATCCATCGTGCGCCTGACTGATGCATTGCCACCATTGCCTTCATCGCTCGCCCTTCTATAAGTGCAGCCACGCCTCAGCTGGTCTGTTTCGTCTTATCCAGTGGCGGAGGTCAAATCTTTTCTGAGGTGGGCCGAACTCTAAAGCACAAAAAAAATTGAAAGACAATGCTAGTGCACACAAATACTTTTAGCTGAAAATGCCAATAAAATTCAAAAAATTACACACCTCCCCTTTGCCTTTGCTAGCCCTTCCCCTTCATATCCATGTTTTCCCTTCACCAGCAAAGTTGGCAACGCCGCTGCGCCACCCACACACACTCACTGTTTTTAATCAGCAATTGTTAATTTGTCATCAATATTCAGACAAATTTCTATCACAGAGCATAAAGCACATACAAAAATAACTGTAAAGCACTGAGTAATTACTATCACATATCACACATTCTCACTGTTTTTAATTAAAAATTTCGTCAATATGTTATGAATCTCCAGCAACTATGATGGAAAAAGAACACGGAGTCGATGAGGGGGCTGCAGGCGGGGTGTGGACGCTGACAGCCGCCCTCGCCGCTCCAGCCGGCCGCCGGCCTCGCTGCTCTCGCTGTCCACCGGCCCGTGCGCCGACCGCAGCCGTCCGCCGGTTCCGCGCACCGCTCCGTGCTGCTAGGTAAGCTCCGGCTGGCTTCGTGCTGCGTTGGACGGCTGGAACCTTGGAGGACAGAATCGCTGCTCACTGACTTACGACCCAAAAAGACAACGATTTTTTCAGGAACTATCGATGAATCAGAGCGAGTACACATAGGTATACCTATACGTAATTTTCTTCCCCGGCAAATCAAGTAGGGCGGCCGCCCGTCCTCGCCCTACCGAGAGCTCCGCCTGTGGTCTTATCCATCCATCCCGCCCCAAGCTAGCCAACAACCGGTGTGTGCTTGAAGACTCGAAGCGCAGCTCCAACTTCAGGCGGGAGAGAAGAGAGATGGACTCGGTGCGCTCCGCCGCGATGTTGCTGCTCGTCTGCACGGCCGGCGCGGCCGGCACCCACGGTGAGACAAGACGCGGCTGCGTCCCTTCTGCTCGTCTCTTGATTCTTGAATCACGGCCGGTTCGCTGCATATCACTCTGGGTCAGTTTATTCTGCCTGATGAATCTTCTTTCCGTCGACGACGACCTGATGCAGCTGCAGGAGTCTCGGCCAAGGAACCGTCGCCGGGCAGCAGGGTGCGGCCTGACTTTTGTTCAACGACCTACATTGAGCTCGATAAACCTTGCACAGACGAGCTGTGCAATGCTGAATGCATGAAGCTCTTCCCAGGCCCCGGCGGCTGCGAGAAAGGCAAGTGCCTGTGCGGTTTCTGCTGAAGACTAAAGAAAAGTGTCGATGCTTCGAAACTTTCCATAGTTGGTCATCTTAATCTTGGCATTGTATCCAACTTTTTTCCTTTTCCTCTTTGATCGAGTAGCAACAAGGCCGGGTGTGAGCCTTTTGTCTTGTCTTGAAAAGTAATAATGTACTATTTTGTTTCTGCTCAAGAAGAGAGAGGCCTGATTCTAACAACGACGTGCGTCCACATGCATAGGTAATTCCGTTTGTATGCACCTACAAATCGACAACAGCACCGGCTGGCCGATGAATGTTAATCACCACCGTGTGAGCGTTAATTACTATCCAAGTCACCGTACTCCTTAACCACTTATAAATACAGCATGATCCTACGTCTTGTTCCAACAACCAACTGTTCCGATCATTCGCGTGCCTCCGTGCGTCTCGCGAGCCATTTGATGGCTTGTTCCATCTTGTGCACTCTGCTTGTGGTGGTCACCGCGGTGGTGATCGGCACGGCTCACGCCGGCGACCCCCTCACCGCCGGCTTCACCCCTGTGAGGCTGACGGAGTCCCAGTTTGTTGTGCAGAGGCCCTACGACGTCCCGCGCGCTACGAGTTCGCCGGCGGCGTGCGCCGGATGTGTGTCTACTCCACCGACAAGCCCATGAGCGCCACCCACCCCGGCGGCCCGCGCACCGAAACCAAGATCGACGTACGTACGCGCCCACGCGGCATCACTAAACAGATCCTTCGTCTCATGCCATGCTCGCACGTTCCTTAATGAGCCATGGGGCACGCACGCAGGAGGTGTACAGGTCGGGTGTGTGGCAGTTCGCGGGCGAGGTGTACGTGCCGGCGGGCACGTCCGGCGCGTGCATCATGCAGATCTTCGGGGCGGCGCCGGAGCGGCAGGCGACGACGCTGATGCTCCACGTCTACGACGGCAGGCTCACCTTCTACCACGACCTGCGGAGGGTGCTCGCCGACGGCGTCTACGACCGGTGGCTCCGGCTCAACGTCGTCCATGACGTGGGGGCGCGCAACGTCACCGTGTTCGTCGACGGCGCCGAGGTGCTGCGCTCGCGCGGCCACGGTGCGCCCGGCGCAGCGCACTACTTCAAGTTCGGGGTGTACAAGCAGTCGCACCACCACCCGTCAGACCGCATGGAGTCGCGATGGAGGAACGTCCGAGTCTTCACTAAGCCATGAATCACGCGATGGGCTACGCAGTTTGATGGTTTGATTGGTTCCAACTCGATTCATTCGCAACTCACAGATGTTGCATTTTAAAAGAATTTCCACCCATTATATTTCCCTTGGACTGTGCTAACGACCAGCCGACTGGTCGTTAGCGACAGATCCGCACGACTCCCCTCGATGGCTCCCGCTTCTCCCGTTCCGCACAATTTCCTTCGATGGCTCCCGCTTCTCCCGTTCTCCCCCCGATTGACACTAATAAAAAAAGGCGAATTGAGAAAAAGTGCGCCACATGGGATTCGAACCTGCATCAGGTAGCTAGGGCACGCGTAATACCATGACCAACAACCATTACACCAACCCAGGCTGTTGTTCAATATGTGAAAATAAAAATCTTTTAAAACTCTTTTTCACCATTGTCAGATGACAAAAAGAAAGGTATTTTCTTGAAAAAAATCACTGCATAAATGATGATGTACTATACGTGTGAATGTGTAGAGGGACTCCTCTATGACTTTTTTATGGTCAGGTACATAAGTTATCAGGTCTGCGATGTGTAAGTTACCATGCTATTCGCACAAAAGTTATCGAGGGGATGTTTTATCAACTCCCCCCCCCCCCCCCCTCATCGCCAAAGTTATCAGGACCTGGGTATAAGTTATCATGTCTACGATGTCACACAAAAGCTACCGAGGGGATATTTCATCAACTCCCCCCACCCTTGTAGCCAAAGTTATCAGGACCTAGGTACATAAGTTATCAGGTCTACGATGTATGAGTTACCATGCTATTCACACAAAAGCTACCGAGGGGATATTTCATCAACTCCCCCCCCCCTCCCCCCTCGTTGTCAAAGTTACCAGGATGGGGTGCATTAGTTATCAGATATGCTATTTGTGAGTTACCATGCTATTCATACAAAAAGTTATCGAAGGTATGTTTACACTAGTTTTTTTAGGTCAAAAAAGCTACTACGTTATTTGTACATCAGCTATCAGTACTACGATGTTTGAGTTAACATGCTATTGACACAAAAGCTATCGAGAGGATATTTCATCAACCCCCCCCTCCCTTCCCAAAGTTATCAAGATAGGGTGCGTAAATTATCGTGTCCGCAATGTGTGAGTTACCATGCTATTCATACAAAAGTTCGTCAACTCCCCTCCCCTTCGGGTCGCCAAAGTTATCGTGACAAGGATATACAAGTTATCGGGTTAGCGATGTGTGAGTGACCATGTTATTCACATAACAGTTACCGGGGTATATTTGATCAACTCCTCACAGAAAAAAGAAAAAAAAGCAACATGGAATGGTCAAATAGTATGGCGTGCATTTTTTTCCTAACAAATGGTCCAGCTGAGCTGGTTAGTGTGTGTTTCACATTAGCTGCTAGGCATGAATTCAATTCCCATATTCAGCATGATTTTTTTGACTAAAAATGTAAAGAGGGCGTGCCAATAGATCTAGCACATCAAAAAAATGACAGATCCAATTCAGAGAAAAATCGTGACAGTCAATGGCATAGTCTTCAGATTATTCACACTAAATTCGCAACCAAAGTTAGCGAGTCGTTCACATTTTAAATCTTGAACAAAAAGCCACTACGCAATATATTCAGAGGGTGCTTGGATACGTTTTAGTCCTATGACTAAAAGTAGTGGGACTAAAACTTGCTAGCCTCACCCATGCCTGAATACAAATACTAAATAGACTAAAATGAGTTGATGAACATTTATTATCCTCCAAACCCTCCAATCCCGAACTCGCATGTGTTAAAGGAGAGGAGTTAAATGAGGAGAGAGAGGACTAATTCACATTTTAGTAGGGTTCCCACGACTAAAATTTTTAGTCTCAAGACTAGTTCTAGCCTCTCTTTAGTCAGGGGTGATTGGAACTTTAGCCTCTAAAAGAGACTAGTTTTAGTCAGACTAAAAATAGTCCCTTGGATCCAAGCATGGCCTCATACTCTGGGCGCTTTTGAAAGCAACAAAGTCCGGGTGAGTTGGTTACCGTGGTGGGACAATTGCAGAAGGTCGCGGGTTCGAATCCCGTCCCGCCCCTTTCTTTTTCTCGCGCACGTTGGCGACCGCACGATCAGGATCCGACGATGATGGCTTTGTACGCGCCTGTTGCAAACCATCTGCCGACTGGTGGTTAGATTTCTCGATTTCCCTTTGGTGTGTGTTAATTTGGATGGTGGTCTAGAAATAGAATTGAAAAGGGCACTAATATGCGCCGGCGCGCCGGCCCAATTGTTCGGCCGGTCGCGTCGGAGCCGTTGAATCTGAGCCGCGTGGTCCGTTGGATGAAAAAAAAAAGGTTCGCCCCTCATCTTCTTCTTCCTCTGGCTAGGACCGCATCTGTCGCTCGGGTGCGCGACGCGCCTCCTCTCCATTCCGGTTGCCGTCCTCGTCATCGGTCCCCACCCACGCCGGCCGTCCTCGTTGCCGGTCCCAACCTCCACCGCCGTCCTCATCGCCGGTCCCCACCCTTGCCGGTCGTCCTCGTCGCGGCCTTGACTCATGCAACAGCTGCACCCGCGGTTGCAGCTCCCAGGGGCGACGGGTGTAGCTCCGCCACCGCACCTCGTTGCAGCCCGATTCGCCATGGCCGCACCCAACCATCCCTTTCTCCTTGGTCATCCACGTGCAAATCTACAACCCGACGAGGATTGGTGCTGCAACCACCGTTGGCCTTTGCTATGACCGGCGATGGGAATTGCTGCAACCATTCATGTCGATAGTGACAAAAAATGATAATTTTGCTTCAACAATCGTTCATTTTTGCTACGATTGGTGATGGGAATTGCTACAACCATTCATGTCGATGTTGCGACCTGCGACGGTGGCTGGAGCTTTTTTTGTCCATGACCATTGAAGCTTTTTTTCAAGGGTTGAAGCTTTCCCACACAACAGTTGAAGCTTTTTCACACACCGATTGAAGCTTTTCACCACCGCTCATAGATTTTTGCGGATGAAGCTTTTTATCCACTATGTTTGCTACACACGACAATGAGGAAAGCTACAAGCAGTGGCCATTTTTGGTACAATCATGAAGACGACGAAGTGTGGCTAGCGATGACGGTTGTGAATTTGTTGCAACCGGTAGTGGGGAAAACTACCACCGGTGACCGAATTTAGTGCAACCAGCGTGCGGTGGTGCGACGGGCGGCGACATGGGTGACCACATCGACTAGGATTTGCTACCATCGGTGTGTATTTTGCTACCACCATGGCGGAAGTGTGCTACGAGCGGTGCAGCGACGGGGAGCTGCAACGGGCGCCCAACTCTGGCTCTCCGGCGCGGGAGAGATCACAGTGATGGAGGAGAAGGGGATCGAGAGAAAGAAGACGAGCAGTTGGGTGGGAGAAGGAGATCGGGAGGAAGAAGATAGAAAACAGGGTGGGCCCGGAGCCGCGCGAGACATGAGATTGGGTTGCATCGCGTGGCTCGCGCTCGGCCGGCCAAAGTTTCGACCGGCGCGCGGGCGTGAAGCGTTTTCCAATTGAAAACTCAACGGCTGTAATCATTAATGAATGTGTACAAGGCCTAACCGAACCCTATCTCCATATTTTGCAAAAAAAAGAAAGAATCCTATCTCCATGCCACGGTTTCAAGACAATTACACAATTATGGTTAGAGTTTGTCTAGAACACATCTAGGTGAGACATAATTATGTCACGTCTAAGATAATGTCTTGTGTTTCTAAATCGTGCTCCACCTCGTGTCGTTATTTGTTGTTGGTTGTCACTTGGATACGGTTACCCTTTATTTTTACGAAAACCTCGTCACGCAGCAGGTAACTCTCGCATAAACCTCGTCATTTTTTTTAGGTAGTTTCTTTCGCAGGTAGCTTATCGTACGTTGACCCTCGCTTTCCGCTCGATCCGTTTCTGGTACGTCCCCTCCTTGCTATCGCCTCTGGCTGGGCCTTTCTGGCGCCCCAGGTGGGCCTACGCGCGCACGCAAATTGGCCCAATTAATCCAGCCCACCTATCCCCAATTTGAGGCAAAAATACTCGCTGGTGACAAGACTCGAACTCTGAACCTAACGCCCAGCAAAAACAGCACATCCAACCAAGCTAGCATGTGTTATTTGTAAAAAAAAATACAAATTGATTCAGATAATAAATAGTCCCACCTCGCTTTTTTACATCCAAACTACTCAATTTATATACGTTTCTGAGTTTCCTATGTGTCAGGAAGCCGTCTCGGGAATCATTACAGAAAAACAAGGAAAGAGAGGCTAATTAACTTGAAAGCGAGGCAACAAAATAAGGAAGGAATTCTGAGAGATATATTCTCTAATCTAAATTGAGAAGGACATGAGGTGACAAAGATGAAATAAGGAAGGAAATTGGGATCCTGAGACATATTCTAATCTAGAGTAATATAAGAAGGGACAAAGAACAACAATGTTGGATTTACACACCACAGGAAACATTGTCTAGATGGCCTGCAAAGTAGATTTACACACGCAAGCAAAATAGAAAACAACATTGTTTAGGTGTATACACGATAAACAATTGTTCGACATATTTTCTTTTACCATCAGAATGATGAAGAGAAATGCATTCTTGTGTTTTTACACAAACACATTTAGGCAATAAATCGTGACGAAAATAGTTACTTTGATGCAATTGCCATATCATGTGACCAAATGAGAAGTCCACTTGCCTTATCTCATTCGCTTCTTGACATCAGATTGTTTTAGCAAGAAAGAACAAGCCATGCTGACTAATAAGCAAGTAGCAGGTGCATTGCGCCAAAATAGTTTAGGTGTATACACGATAAACAATTGTTCGACATATTTTCTTTTACCATCAGAATGATGAAGAGAAATGCATTCTTGTGTTTTTACACAAACACATTTAGGCAATAAATCGTGACGAAAATAGTTACTTTGATGCAATTGCCATATCATGTGACCAAATGAGAAGTCCACTTGCCTTATCTCATTCGCTTCTTGACATCAGATTGTTTTAGCAAGAAAGAACAAGCCATGCTGACTAATAAGCAAGTAGCAGGTGCATTGCGCCAAAATAGTTTAGGTGTATACACGATAAACAATTGTTCGACATATTTTCTTTTACCATCAGAATGATGAAGAGAAATGCATTCTTGTGTTTTTACACAAACACATTTAGGCAATAAATCGTGACGAAAATAGTTACTTTGATGCAATTGCCATATCATGTGACCAAATGAGAAGTCCACTTGCCTTATCTCATTCGCTTCTTGACATCAGATTGTTTTAGCAAGAAAGAACAAGCCATGCTGACTAATAAGCAAGTAGCAGGTGCATTGCGCCAAAATAGTTTAGGTGTATACCACGATAAACAATTGTTCGACATATTTTCTTTTACCATCAGAATGATGAAGAGAAATGCATTCTTGTGTTTTACACAAACACATTTAGGCAATAAATCGTGACGAAAATAGTTACTTTGATGCAATTGCCATATCATGTGACCAAATGAGAAGTCCACTTGCCTTATCTCATTCGCTTCTTGACATCAGATTGTTTTAGCAAGAAAGAACAAGCCATGCTGACTAATAAGCAAGTAGCAGGTGCATTGCGCCAAAATAGTTTAGGTGTATACACGATAAACAATTGTTCGACATATTTTCTTTTACCATCAGAATGATGAAGAGAAATGCATTCTTGTGTTTTTACACAAACACATTTAGGCAATAAATCGTGACGAAAATAGTTACTTTGATGCAATTGCCATATCATGTGACCAAATGAGAAGTCCACTTGCCTTATCTCATTCGCTTCTTGACATCAGATTGCTATTTCTAAAAGGTGTTTTATCCTGAGAAAGAAGTAGAATATATTAGTTGGTGGTACAAGGTATACAACTGTTCAAAAATAATTTATGGTATATATACCACCGAGGGTTCGAGATGATGATAAAAGTATCAGGTATAAAAGTAAAAAAAAAGTCACATAACACAATGAAGATTAGGAGCTACCTATAGATATAATTTTCAATATCTAGAGAACCATAGGATTCTGAATTTTGGCATCGGTGGATAGAATTTCGCGCAAACTATAACATTGTTTGTTCTTAATGGCGGAATCAATCTGATCATCAAACTGAACCGGATTAGTCAATGATCCACTGAGCAGGAGTTTACCCAGTTTCAAATAACATAAAATTTCTATGCTCCAGTTTTAATGTGAAAAGTGTACACATGGTAGCACACTTCATTCATCCAAATACATTCAACATCTATCGAATTTTCATTGCATGAGAAATTCAGGTTTTAATCTGATGCATAGAACCTCATGTAGCTTGAATGGTACACTTCGGATGCATTCAACATCAAATGAAGTGTACTAAATGGATCTGGATATACCCTTCAGTTTTAATTCGGTTGTTGTTATTCATATTCAAACTGATGCATACAAGCTCATGTAGCCTGAAATTGTCAGCACGTAAGATTTCAAATAAAGTGTACCCTTCAGTTTTAATCCAAATAAACATCCAGATCCAGAACTCTGAATAAAAATGCATAGAAGCTAATGTAGGAATTGCCAGCACGTAATTCCCCAGTTCCTTCATCCAGACCCATTCAACATCAACCGAATTCAGGAACATATATTATATACATTCTGAACGAACACCACAAAAATCAAAGAAATTACAAAGCTCACAGTAATCGAGAACCCACCATATCATGGAAGCTCACCTGTGCTAGACTCCTTTGTATCCTCACTGCAACACCTCGTGCGTTATACGGAAGGAGGTGGACCTGCGGCAGGATGCGGGTGAGAAGACAGAAGACCGGGGAGATGAGACGACGAGCAGGAGAGTCATCGGCGGCACAGCGCAATGCGGGTGCCGGGAGCAGCAAGCAACAAAGGCAAGCAGTAGCGGCAAGCAAAGCAACCACCAGCAGCAAGCGGCAAAGCAAGCAGCCAGCAGCGGCAACAACAACAAGCAGCAAAGCAAGCCAGCAACGAACAGCAGAAGCAAGCAGACAGAAGCGGGTAGAGGCGACTCCTCACCTTGCTGTTCGTTACGGCCGAGTCGGACAGATCAGGGAGGCGAGAGGACGAACGACAGCGAGTTCCGGACGACGTCAATGGCGGCCAGCCGTCGAGGAAGCTGTAGGAGGGACCCATGGCTTCGAGTCCATGGTCCAGACGTGGACCCCTTCATGGTCCCTGTAGCTGCTCGGGGAGGACGATGACCGCGGCGGGGTCGCAACGGCGGCCGAGGGAACCAAGAAAGGTGGCCTTGGTTCAAGAGGTTCCTGCACGCCGGCGCCCGAAATCACCATTAAAGGACGGCAGGAGCAACAATGGAGCTAGGGAAATACACAGGAGCATGAACGCACCGAAGAAACGAGGTGATTCACGGCGGCGTCTAGCGGGCATGCATGTTGGAGCCGGAGGCGTGGACATCGATCCGGACCGACGGCTGGCGGATCCTGCCGGCCCCTGCAGCTGGGGTTGCAACGGCGAGCGGCGGCATCCCCGGCGAGCTTGACGAGAAAGGGGATCCAAGGAGGGAGAAAAGGAGTGAGGAGTGAGGTAATGGAGGGGAATGGAGTGGAGGAGGAGAAAGATGAAAGGACAACCGGGCAGGAGGCGGCGCGTGTCCCTCGGAGATGACGCTGCTGGACTGACCTAGGAGACCCACTGGTCAGTGGCAAAGGAGAGGTTGAAAGAAAATAAAAATAAACAAAATTAGCTGGAATATCTCTTCCTCCTCTACTCCTTCATAGGCTTCTCAGGATTAGCATAATCTAAATATCTCGGTGCTAAAAAATACAAAATATATTGGAAAATTTCACAGATGTTACTACTTACTCCCTCTGTAAAAAAATATAAGATCTTTTAGAACACTTTTAGAACATTTTTAGTGTTCTAAAAGATCTTATATTTCTTTACAGAGGGAGTATATAATATAAATCTTTTTGGAGAGTTTTTGACTGCCCTTTTTCAGATCCAAATTCAAATATGCCCCAACTTTGGGTTTGAACTATAAGTAGGTGATATAAGATTCCAGTGCTCATGGAATGTTTATGGAACTTGTAAATAACATATGACCTCCATTTATAAATTTTCATGAACTTTGAACACGGGAATCATCACCAAACAAATATATTGCAGTTCTGGCATTTTCTTGAATTAGAACAAAAGCACTTGATTCAAAAATCATAACAAATATATTGTAGTTTAATCCTATGCATGGATGGCTCGATCTCACCGTCGTCCAAAGATCATCTTATTGGTGTTGTGTTCATATATTCAATAGTGGCTTCAGTTTCAGTTAAAATCGTCAACTGGACTTCCATGATTGTGATGGCGTATTATTCGGCAAAATGTAGCATTGTCGCCTTTTAATGTTTTCATTCACATCCATGGTCATATATGTTGCTTGGCCAAAGCAATTGATCAACTCTGATCGTAGCTGGTAGGGGACACCAAACGGCGACTGCTCGCCCCGCCTCGGCGCCTCCCCCGTCCCAACCCCATGGGGAACCCTCCATTACGGTGCGCCACATGAGGAAGGGATAGGCCCATCTCGACAGAGGAGGTAGACACGACGTGGATGGCGGCGTAGGGCGCATCGACAAGGGACACTTGAGAATGGGGAACGATAAGCAAGATGAGTTCGTGCGTCCTTATTGTATTAAAAGTTAACGTCAAGTGCTTTGTTTGGGCCAAGCCTAGATAGTTAAAAAAGAATAAACTCTTCCCAATTAAACAACCATCTGTAAAAATTGCCTAACAAAAAAGAAATAAAAAATATGTGTAAAAAATGTAACACAATAAAAAAACTTCAAAATGTTCACAGTTTTACATATGTTCACACTATCTTTGTTAGGAAATATGTTCGCATTTGTTTACAAAACTTAAAAATTCCCCAAAAAAAGTTCCATTTTTTACCAAAACAAAGTCCATCTAGAAATGTACAACCAAAAACAAAACATTCTTTTCAACAAAAACACCTATTCAAAAAAATGTTCTTTTCTAGAGAAATGTTCCAATTCTCATAAAAACGTTAACTACTCGTAAAAAGTGTTCCAATTTTTATGAAAATGTTAACTTTTATTTAAAATAAGGAATTTTGACGTTTAACCTTATTATGGATGTTTATTAAATTTGGATATAAAAACTGATGCACAATGGCACAAGAAGCTGGTTGTGCTTTTTTTTTGCCCGGTGCAACGCACAGGCATTTGTGCTAGTTCATAATAGAAGAAGAGATTTGGTCTAGGTTATAAAGGAGATCCGACCCGAAAACCACAAGAAGGGTGTGTTAGGGATCCATGTTCAAGAAATCGACCGGATAACCAATTAACTGGCCGATTAATTTCTGCTCTGAAGGTCACCCAGTAACTCAAACAGAAGAGAAGCGTTCTATATATTGTTTTGGAATTTTGTCTTTTCAAAATCATTTGGATTTGGTCCTGTGAGGAATTTGGGGGATAGGCAATTGGTTTGTTTGTCAAGGACGCCTTCTTTTGCGGCAAAATGAACGGGAATTCCTAAACTAAACCATGTCGCGAGCGTTCCTGAATTTCGCAGTCTCAACGAGGATTTTTCATCAATCGAATTTGTTCATTTCATGATGGCATTTACCAATTTGCTCTAGGTACACACGTAATAAATGCAAGACACAACTAGCCAATTCAAGATGAATTTCTTCCATACAAAAGCTAGTCAATTCAAGATCTGATTCTTTTTTCCATACATAAGGTACCTAACAGGCGTTGCTAGGAATAATGCAGCCTGGGATCTTATGGAACCAGCGCCAAGACATTACCAACACAACTACACAGCTGCTATCTGAACAAACACAACTAGGCAGCTGCTATCTTGTCCTTGGGAATCAATCCTATCAGTTCTGCAATCTTGAGCTTCTTCCTGGCGTACCGCTCATACGTTCCTGACGACTCACGCTGAAAATGGAAACTGTAAGCTATATATTACATACAAAACTGCAAGTCGATACAATGTTGTTTGGCAATATCTACCCAACATACCGTCCAGCGAATTTCCTGTTTAATCAGCTCACGGGCTCTATCTTCTGGAAGCTAGAGACACAAAGGAAAGAAATCACACACGAGAATATAACAGGGACCAATGGATGCTAAGACAACACCATACCATACTTACACCGTCACTAAGGCCTGTCGTGCACTTAGAAAACTACAAAGAAAGAAGACCAAATCAATTTGCATTGTAAAAGATGTGCTGATTTATAACAAAAGAAAGCACATATAAAACGTCTGTTGAACAAAGAACCTACTACTAGCTCCATTTTGGAATCGCCGTACTCCAGCTCATACTTCATACTGCGGTCGTGTGCTGGAAACAAGTTAGCCTCATAAACTTGCTTGAGAGCATCTCTGAAACACAGCTGAACATTGTCCAAGGGGAAAATAAACAACATCGCCAAGCATAAGTAGAGAGCAAGCATTCACAAAACACAATCATCCGTAAAAATAACAATGTTGAGTTTTGAAAAGGCTGATGTGTAGCGCTGACCTGATGATCCGCATTGAGCCGCCTCCAAATCTGATACAAGATACCATCAAGATCTTTCACAAACATGAGATGTATGCGCGCATTCCATATATACTCCTGAATTGAATCCAAAGAATGCAATTGTTAGATACAACTATAACTAGGGCCGAACATCTGACTGAGCAAAGGACAGAGGAATCGTACATGTAAACCAACAGCTGCTAGTTTCAGAGTCATGCAGGGAAATTTAGAAGCGATACTGATTGCTTGGAACATAGCCTTTGAATGTTTATGCGCCCACTAAATAATAGAACAGAAAGTTATTGTGGCGCTGCAATGTTTATATAGAGTTTTTTTGCGATTCCATGGTTTTGAGAGGTCAAATATGCATACCTCAATAGAAGACTCGTTTGCCAGCAGATACTGCTCAAGCCACTGTCAAGAACAAACATTGTTAGTCCAAGAAAACAAAAATACTGATCAAAGTTCTAGTCTTGAACTAGCTGATTATTGCACAAGGCATACTTTAAGTTCCTTCACAATTGTTTCCCAGTAGCTGAGATAATCTCTATCAGCTTCAGGGGTGCTATAAAATGTTTGGTATCTTCTCCAACTCGAATACTCATCACCCTGCACCCAAATAAAACAACATGGTACAGCTGCCCTGAGAAAAACAAGCACTGGACATAAGTGAACGGGATGCTCCTATGAGTATTGGTTAGAGTACTTATGCAGTTCAAGAAGATCTAAATAACACATAGTACTCGAACATGTCAAAAATATATGGGGACTTGGAAAAACGGGCAAACTTTGTATATGCATACGAAAACAGGATAGTAGTTGTATTCTGGGAGCAGCCTATAGCATGAGCGCCCGATTGAGGTTTTAGGACTTATTCCATCCAAATAACAATTGGAATTTAATCTCTGTTTGTTTTTTATAATTGAAAGACCCCGCTAAAAAAAGGCCTGCCTTTTCTTTTGTTGTAGATTGCATGTATTATCATATTTTACCACAATTTATTGCAAGCACCCATATTCTAATATGTGCTTAATCCCCAAATGCTACTATTTTCTTAGTTTAGGTGTTGAGTTTCTCCAAGAAACTAATGCCACTTTCACTGAGAGGCTACTCACTTAAAAGTCTGCATGCCACAAGAAGTTACATTCAGCATATTAAGCAATTTTTTGCTATTGTCCATTCAAAGGGAAAATCAACAAGAAACTGGTTACTGACTGCATGGGCACAGATTAAACGTAGATACATTACAGAATAGATTCAGTGAATATGATAACGCTTACATCATTTAAAAGGACTAGCCGCTGGTAGTCGCCCAAGGACGCTTTGTAACAGAGTTCGGAATCAAAATACCAGCCAAAGAAGTCATCTTCATAGTGAAAAAAGTAGTTGTTCTTCACGATAAGCTCTGGAGGGTACTTGCGTTCCAATGCAACATCATCATCCAGCTCTTCAACCGGCTTCCCTTTCAACAGCTACACAGATGGAGTAGGCACATAAGAGAGCATAATTTTTCATGTATGTGTGATAGATTAAAAATAAAGAGATAGGAGCATTGATATGGGACTAATATAACTAACCAGGCAAGCTTTGATGCGATAGAGTGCATACTTGAGATGGAGCTTGTTGGCCTGCTCTTGGTCCAGTCTGGTATAGGTGTCAATTTCATCCATGGCAGCACCTAGCAGTTCACAGTCTCTCATATGTTCCTCCTCCGTGATAACATTGTCGGGTTCAGTACAAGTGGAACCCGTATTAACAATGGCCGAATCAGATTCTCCAGAATCTCTATCTCGTCCCTGGGCCTGGTTCAAGAGAGCTTCTGGCAGTGGTATTCTAGCAGAGCAGCTCGCGAATAGTCATCGTGGAAAGATTTACGGGTAAGGGCTTCGAGGATTTCACGGGAAGGTAGATCTGAAAAACCGGCCAAGTCCGAGCCGTCATCGCCGACTGGTAATTGCAATTGGGCGAGGCGCGAGGCGATGATTTCATGGTACCTTGACTCTGTTGAGGACATAACAAGCTCGTCGGGGAGTCCGGGCGGCGGAGAGCCTCCGTCCACACTGCTGCTGCTGCTATCCGAATCGACAAGGGATCCAGACAACGATGCGCCATCTTCACCAATGCGCTGGCGGGGCACTCCTTCTTGAAGAGGACTCCTCCGGCGGCGGCGCCTCTTCTGCGGCATCGCCATCTGATCGACGATGAGTTTTTTTATTTAGCGGTGGATTTTGTTATTTTGGTTGCTCAAGCCAAAACGCATTGCGGAAGGGACATGGGCCTGCTAGGCCCAGTTTGGCAAAGGATATGATGGTTTCGCCGGGAGTAACTAGTTAACGAGCGCTCCTTCGGGAGCCTCGCAACGATCAGCGCCACTTGGCGCGCTCTCAGCCATTCGCCACGTGTCGCGCTCTGGATGTTTCTTTTGGATTTTGTTTTTTCTATTTTTCCGCACGCGTTTCGGCTTTTTAAACGGTTTTTTCGGGTTTTTTCGACGTTTTGGTTTTCCCCCGGTCTTTCTTAGCTTTTCGAACAAAAAAATCCGAAAAAAAAATTTCGCAAAGAAATGCGTTTTCTTTTTTTTTCTTTTCGCGAGAGTCACGGTTTTTTTCCGCGAGAGGCACGGTTGTGCTTTAGCGAAAGTCACGGCCGTGCCTTTCGGAAACGAAAAAAACACATTTTCTGTTTTTTTTCTTTCGCGAGAGTGACGGTTTTGCTTGCGCGAGAGGCACGGTTGTGCTTTCGCGTGAGTCACGGCCGTGCCTCTCGGAAAGAGAAAAACAAAACAGGTTTTCTGTGTTTTTTCTTTCGTGAGAGTCACGGTTTTGCTTCCGCGAGAGGCACGGTTGTGCTTTCGCGAAAGTCACGACCGTGCCTCTCGGAAAAGGAAAAAAATACGCGTTTTCTGTTTTTTTTTCTTTCGTGAGAGTCACGGTTTTGCTTTGACGAGAGGCACGGTTGTGATTTCGCGAGAGGCACGGGCGTGCCTCTTTCGAAAAGGAAAAAAAACCGTGCTCCCGGTTCAGTTTTTTCGCCCAGTTTTTTTCGTCCGGTTTTTTTCGTGAAAAAAAAAGTTAGTCAAAACCTATCAACATGGGATCTAGTTTTGAAGATCTCGACACGAGGAATCCAATGGTGAAAACGGTTCGAGATTTGGACGCACGATTTAAGAGATAAAACATTTTGAATAAACGAATCTACGAAAAAGGGAAAACTCCCAGATTTCGACAAGTGGCGTGCTGCATGCGCGCCACATGTCGCGACCTGGGAAAGTGGAGTGTTCTTTGCAACGAGTACTCCTTAATTAGTGATTTCGGGTTTCGCCTCTCCTAAATTACGCAAAATGTCGGGGGTTGGGTGCGACAAAGGATGGCTTATCATGGAGGGGGCGAGTAGAACGTCGCCGGTGCCTGGAAACGGGATGAGGCGAAGACATGCACGCCGTGAATCTTACCACCCGGCTTGAGTGGCTCTCGAGGAGATAACACCCCTCATCGCCGCTCAAGGGTCTCCGCATGATCACTATGGCTGTGACGCCCTCGATTCAATCGTACACTAATCATACACGCAAATGTGTGCGATCAAGATCAAGGACTCACGGGAAGATATCACAACACAACTCTAGACACAATTAAAATAATACAAGCTTTATATTACAAGCCAGGGGCCTCGAGGGCTCGAATACATAAGCTCGAAAACACAAGAGTCGGTGAAGCAACCATATCTCGAGTCTGAGACATGAGTTAGACAAGTTTGCCTTAAGAAGGCTAGCACAAAAGCAGCAACAATCGAAAAGGCAAGGCCTCCTTCCTGGGAGCCTCCTAACTACTCCTGGTCGTCGGCGGCCTCCACGTAGTAGTAGACATCGGCGGTGGCATCTGACTTCTGGGCTCCAACATCTGGTTGCATCAACCGGAAAGAAGAAGAAAGGGGGAAAAGGGGGAGCAAAGCAACCGTGAGTACTCATCCAAAGTACTCGCAAGCAAGGATCTACACTACATATGCAACATTATCAAAGGAAGGCTGTATATGTGGATTGGGCTGCGTAAATGATGAATAGAGAGAAGGCCTAGTCCTATCGAAGACTAGCATCTTCCGGAAACCACCATCTTGACAAGCAGGAGGGAGTAGACTAGCATAAAGTAAAGTAGTAGTAGTGTTATCAACCTCGGCGAGATCCTTTCTCGACTCCCTGCGAGAAAGAAAACCCGAGCCATACTATCCAGTTATCATCACAATCCAGTTCTCATCACCATCCAATTCTCATCACAAGTATCCGATTCTAGTTGTATCGATCGGGATACAACTCCAAGTGCCCGCTATCAGAGGATGGGCTATCGATAGATGTTTTCTTCCCTGAGGGTGCACCAACTTACCCACCACGCCGCTTAACTCCGCCGGACACACTTTCCGTGGTCATGCCCGCCTCACCAAACAATACGCCGCAACCCGACCTAGGCTTAATAGAGAGGCCAAGACGTCGGACTAAACCTATGCCCCTGTGGGTCATGGGCCATCTCCCCGGAACTCCTACGCTATGACGTCTGTGGCCGGTGAGCAGAACCTAGCTACCTCCTTCAACAAGGCAGGTGCTTACGCAGTCCAACCCGGCGCAGCGCCGCTCGATCGGCCGACGTCTATTAAGCTTCGGTGATGTATACGACGCAGAACGCCCATACTATGCCCACGTGATGGTTAGTGCTATCGGGCGAGGCCCCGGATCAAATATCCAAATCGTAGTGGATTAGGAACGCGGTAACAAGCAGAGACTCACGAAAGATGTGACCCGTTGCCCGTCTCGAGGACTTGCGGCAAGGGCTAGGAATGCCCGCCACGCCTAGTAATTATCTCGCGTGCACCCTCCAGGTCAACCCGACTCCACATCACTCGCAATTAAACTCGCGCGGGCACCCCTCAGGGTCGACCAGTCTTTAGTAACATGGCTCAGTGTAAAGTCATAGTAATCAAAGTAACTGTGTGTCTAAACATCAAGGGGAAAACCCGAGGAATCACCCCCGGTGAATTCCACTCGATGTAGTCATCAAGGTGAACGTAAGGGGATTCACCCTCGAGGTCCACACTTGAGGGGTTGCACGACAGAATCGTATCGGAAGTGGTTAAAGAGGAAATCACCCTCGATGACCACGACCGGATAGCTATACTGAGGTTAATATCGGAAGTCGTAGAGGTTTCACCCTCGGTACTCGATAGTAACCCAAGTAGTGTCGAGCAACTAAGGGAAGTGATGTGCGGTGTCGGGCTGGTCTTCGATCCCGTTGATCGGGTCTTCGATTATTCAAGGCGGTCGGAGACAGTGGGGGTCATCGATGGATCTCTAAGCAACCTATACTAAGCAGTTTAGGATAAGGTAAGGTACAACAATGAGATATAAAAGCGAGGCTATGCATCATAATAGGTGCAAACAATAACTGAGCAAAATCTAATGCAAGCATGAGAGAATGGAATGGGCGATAGCGGTATGATCAAAGGGGGCTTGCTGGAAGCTCTTCCGAAAGGGAAGAAGAATTAAATCGTCGACGTAGTAAATCACCGGGTATCGGGCGGTCTCGAGGTCTACCGGAAAGAAAATAACGGAGGGGGAACACAAATAAATAATAGAGCAATCAAAGCAACACAAAGCATAACATGGAAATACGCGGTGCTAGGGGTGACCTAACGTAGTAGTAGGCGATACCGGCGAAGGGGGGAAACATCCGGGAAAGCATTCCGGTGTTTGACGTTTTCGGATAGAAGAACCGGAGGTGGATTGTTGCATGTTCGCTATGTTAGGGCCGTGTGGTGAACGAACGGACTGCGTATTCAGATTCGTCTCGTTTTTCTGATCAACTTTCATGTAGAAAGTTTTTCGATCCGAGCTACGATTTATTTTATATTAATTTTCTAAGTTTCAAACATTTTCCGAATTTAGCTTAATTAATAAATTCGAATGAAAACAGTGTAATAACTTTTTATACGCAGCGGCAGCTAGCCACTGTGTATGACAGTGGGGTCAGGGGGTGGTCCAGTCAGCAGGGTCAATAGCAGTTGACCAGTGCATGTTGACTGGTCAACTGGGTCAAGCGGACCCACATGTAAGTGTCACTAGAGCTAATAAAAGTACCTAGACTAAATAATCTAGAAGGGGCCACATGTCATTTGTTGTTATATTAATTGAGCACTAAAGTATTACCAACTAAACTAAACAAGGGCCGGCCTGGTGGCACAGCCGTGAGGCTGGTTGTGCACACACGCACAGACCACACACGACACGCAACACACTATGCTAGGTGTTAATTATGTTCTCTATTGACCGAAGGTAGCAATTTGTGAATTTCAAAGCATTTAAACCGCACATCAAATGGATTTGGTCCAGTGGGGTAAAATGAAGTTTGTCAACTGTACTTTCTACCTATATTTATTTTAGTCTTGTCAACAGTTAATTAACAACAGTTTAGAGGCTGTCTAGGAGGTTAGTCAGTGTAAAATTCCTAAAGCTAGCCATATAGCTACAGTCACATTCAGCAGCAGCAGTACATTCAGTAGAGCAGCAACTGCATGCACACGAGCTGGGCGGCGGGCGCGGCGCTGCACGGCGTACGCGTGAGCGCGCAGAACGGGGCCAGGGCGGCGAAGCTGGAGCTCGGTGAGGTCGAGCGCAGGGGGCAAGGGGTTCATGGGGCTGCGTGCGTGCGCACGCCGGGCTCCTTGGAATCGCAGGAGCTCGACGGTGAGCTTCGTGCGCGACGCTGCATCGCTGAGGCCACGACGGCGAACTCGTCGGCGGTTGCAGGTTCGACCATGGCGGCAACGAGGTCTACAGGCACGGGAAACAACAGGGAAGAAGGGGGATCGACGTTGTTGCTCACCGCGGACCTGCACATGTGCATGAGCGGGCTCGGGGGAGGCTCGGTGCAGTAGAACGACGGCGGCGGCCTTCGGTGGCCGGAGGTGGAAGAAGAGGGCCGGCTCGACGATGGAAGGGGTTCCGGCTCGTTTCGTCTCCGTAGTAGACGCAGCGGACGACGGCGGTCTTTGTGGACGCAACGGCGAGGCGATATGTGCTCGCAGCCATGGCAGAGTGAGGCGGCGACAACGATCAAGGCTTCGGCGATGGATCTGGAGGAGGTGACGAGTGCGTGGGCAAGAGAGAGCGAGGGGTGCAAGTGGGGAGCGGTGAGTGGATCGGAGGGCTCGAGGCGTCGAGGGGACGGCGCCCTTATCCCCTCGGGGCGGCGCCGGTGAGCTGGTCCGACGGGGACGTGTCCCTGTAGCGGTCGCGCCAGGAGAACAGTAGGCGAAGGCGACCGATGGGGTAGGTGTGCTGGCTGAGACGTTGGGCCGGCTGGGTGGGCTAAGGCCCATGGGGACAAGGGGGTGGGTTGTTTCCTTTTGCTTTTTTTACCTTTGTTTTTCAATTTCGTGGCTGTTTGTTTTTGAGCTCCTGTTTTGCATTCAGTTGACTCACCAAACAATTTTTGTAAAATGTGAATCATGTCATATAAATACTAGACAATGTCCTTAGATGGCAGAAAAAGTTTGGCTCAAATAAAATAGTTCAATATTTTATAAATTAGAAAAGGCATTTAATTAATTGTTAAACCCACTTTATATTCACAAAAGGGCATTTTAATACTTTACAAAAGTGTGGGGTCACCACCATAATTAGTTATGGAATATTTGCCACACTTTGAACATTTTAGTTTGCAGGTTTGATAAATTTGAATTTTGGACTTGATGTTTTGAACAAGTGGCAACTAGCAAGGTAATCATGATGACATGGCATGATTAGTGGGAGATTACTGTGGCATGAATCTCGGGGTGTTACAATGGCAAAGTGAGTACAAGATTGCTTCTTGAGCTGTTCGGGGTGAGGAAGGAGAAGGGCACGGCTAGCTCTTCTCTTCCCTCTATGTGTGTGTCTAAAACTACTAGGTTCCAACCCTTTGCATGGGTGCCCCGGGGGGTTTATATAGGCGTACCCCCGGGGGTACAATGGTAATCCGGCTGGACGCAGGTCCCAGCCGTCAGTCTCTTAAGTCTTCGTCTTCTCCGCCGACTCCTGGGGCCCTCCGACTAGCGGGCCCCGCCGGCGGTCCAAAGATGGGGCAGCCCTTGTCCGTGGGCGTGGTCTTGCCGGCTGCAGTTACTGTAGCTGCGCTTCTAATGACGCTTAGCTTGGTCACAGGGTCATGGCAACAGCAGCGCCGCTGGCGGGCGATCCTTGTTGCCATTCCTCGTCTTGTCCGGTTAATGGCGCTTGGAGCCCGTGGGAGGGCCGGCCGACTCTGAGGCCGACTCCAACGGTCCGTCTTTGGGCGCTCGCCGTCTTACGCACTCCCGCCGGCAGGTCCCGCCGTCTTGGTCGTCTGAGATAGGCCATCGTGGAGTGAATCTGCCCACGGGCTGGCGCTGTGGCAGCGTGGCTACAATGCCGCGCCGGACGGAGATCTCCATCGGTACGGCGCCCTCTGGCCATGCCAGCTCTTTATGAGCGGGGCAGGGACGGGCCGCAAGGCGGCTTTATCCCATCCCGCTCGTGATCGTTCGGCAGGAGGTGGATGGAGTCGCTGGGCCGACTCCACAGAGCCGGCTTCATCGAAGTCGCTAGCTTGGAGTCGGCTTGTCTTGAGGCCGTCTCTAGGACTCGGGCACAGGCGGTCGGCGACTCCGTCGCCGACTCTCGGCGGCTCTTCGTCTTGGGGTCTTGAGGGGCGCATCGCCCGATGTTTTGAAAGGTCACTGGGCTCGGGTTTGCCTACCTGCGTGGCCCATTACTCAACAAGAGTCCCCGGCTGGTGAGGCGCCGAGGGCGACACGTGGAGGAGCCTCAACAATTTCATCCCTTTAGTTGAAGAATCTAGGCTTGGTCTTGCCGTCTTTATCTTGAGCCGACTAGCTGGAGTCGGCCTTGCAGGAGGCCGTCTTGCTCCTCCGAGGTTTCAAGGTCGCGCGGGTCCGGCGGCGTGCTGACAAGCCGAGGCAGCTGCCCGTTGCGGGCCCGCCACGTGACACCACGCAAAGGCTGACCCTGCCAGCCACGCGCGACTAGACGGGCTGTCAGCGGGGCCCGCCACTACCAGCGCCTCGGCGCCTGGCCGGCGGATCCGGCTGCGGCCGTGCGGGCGGTTGGGCTCACGCGCCGTTATCTGCGCGATAACGTCGTGGGTTAAATCATGGGGGCGCGGGGACGTGGGTGCAGTTAATCCCACACCCGCCCCCTCGGCTTCTCAGCCTAGGCGCCTATAAGTAGGCGGGGGGAGGGGGGCGGCGACGCACGCGCACCCATTCTTCCCCGCTTCCTCTCGCCCCTTGCTTCTTCTTCTTCCTCGCTCCGCCGCGCCGAACCTCGCCGCGCCGCGGAGATGAGTTCTTCCTCCGCCGCGGCGCCTCCCACCGCGCGCTCCGGCGTGTGGGATGGCTCCATCATCGACGACGACATTATCGAGTTTCTTCGCCAAACGCGCAGCATCCCCGGCAGCCATCTAGTGCGGACCCGTGCCGCGCCGGAGGGCAAAATCACGCCGGCGCCGGAGGAGGGCGAGCGGGTCATTTTCCAGTCGCACCTCATGCGCGGGCTAGGGCTGCCGGCGAGCGGCTTCTTCCGCGCGTTCTTGGAGTTCTTCGGGCTCCAGCAGCACCACCTCACCCCAACACGGTGGTGCTGCTGGCCGCCTTCGCATACTTATGCGAGGGCTTTCTTGGAGTTCTCCCCACCATCTAGCTGTGGGGGGAATTCTTCCAAGCCAAGCTCGGGACCCATTTCGCTCGCGTGCTGGCTCTGTGCGGCACGTTCATCGCCAAGAGGAGGCCGGTGCCCGAGAACCCTTTTCCTGCCATCCCCCTCATCAAGTCGGTGAAGTTGTGGCAACGCACATACTTCTACGTCAAGAACGTCGCCACCGAGGGCGACTGGGTCAACTTGCCGCCTTACGTGGCCGACGAGTTGGCGGGGCGACCTCCCAGCTGGTCCCATCGGGCTCGGAAGCTGACTCCCGCATGCAACGCCGCCGTCGCGCGACTCCGCGTGATGACGCAGTCGGAGAACTGGCCGGGGCGGACTTGCTGGCCGCCTTCGTGGCGCGCCGAGTCCTTCCTCTTCAAGGCCGCCCTCATCTGATCTGTCAGATGAGCGGCCGTCGGGACCCCAGATGGCTGTGCTCCAAAGACATGCCCCACGCGGAGGTGGTGGACACGGTGAACTTCCTGCCGAACTGCGGCCTCACGGAGGAATGGCAGTTCGGCAAGGAGCCATACTCGCGCGCCAACCCCCCGCCATTGGTAAGTCGTCTCTTGCTTCTCTGTTTCCTTCTTCAGCCGAATCCAGCTCTAATTTTCCTTGATCTTCTTCGATTCAGAATCCCCTCATGCTGCCCTCGGCCGGCGCCGCGGGGCCGGCTCGTGAATTCGTTCCCGACCGGGCGGAGAGCGACGCCGACGACCCCGACTTGGGCGTGGCGGCGATGGAGACCGACGCCGAGGGAGGAGGAGGGGCCGACGACTTCAGGCCTTCGGCAACCTTCACCGACCGGCCTGACGACGACGGCGAGAAGGAAGTCATCCCCTACCGCCAGCAGAAAGCCGGCCATCCAGGCGCGAGCTCCTCCGCCGCCTTGGGTGGTCGAGGCGGCGCAAAGAAGCGCCGGGCCGGGCCGAGTCTGCCAGGCGGCCGGGCGAAGAAATTCAGGGGAACGGCCGCCGCGACTCAGCGCGAAGAGGCGGTCGCGAGGGTTAACCGCTTCCGCAAGGAAGTGAAGAAGCCACCGCTGGTCTCCGCGTAAGTAACTTTTATTTTGTCTTGTTTTCTTCTGGTCCGTCTGTCCAAGTCTTCACATGTATTTTTTCTCATCAGGGCTCCCCTCACCTTGGAGAGGGTCGCCGCCGCCTCCGTCATGGGGTCGGCGGAGACGTCCGCCAACAGTCGGCGGGTTGACCCTGCGGCCGCCCTCCGGGAGGCAACAGAGCGGAATGCGCAGGAGAAGCGCGACGAGGAGGAGGCCGCCCGTCTGGAGAAGGCGGAGGCTGAGAAGGCGGCGACTTCCGCCCAGAAGAATCTGGAGGAGGTTGAAGCCGCCGCTGCAGCCAAGAGGCGAGCCGAGGAGGCCGCGCGCCTCCAGTCGGCGCTGCTCGTCACCCCGTTGAGCTCTGCGTCACCGCCGCCGGAGTTCACGGGGTAGTCGGAGGGAGTCGGCGGTGAGGTCCCCGTCGCAGAGAGGGAAAGCGGCGAGGTCTCCCTACGGGGCACGGCTGCGCCACCTCCGCCGCCTCCACCTCAGTCCGAGAGCGTGTGAGGCAAGCAGCCGGCGGACCCGCCTGTGCCGCCGACTGACGATGAGGCCGTGGCGCAGCTTCTTCTTCAAGTCGCCTCGCCAGCGCGCCGCCGCCTTGAGAAGGCGACTTCGGCGCCGCGCACCTTTGAGACCGGCGCCGCCAGCTCGGCCATTCCTGATGCCGAGGCGACAAGCGTCGTGCCCATTGGGTGGGTGCGAGGAGGCGGCACGGGCCCACTGAACACGGTGCTTCTGGACGTCCAGGCGAAGCTGCGAGCTAAGGGCGACGCCATCCAGAACCTCACCAAGGCGCACCTGGCGTCGCGATCCGCCGTGCGGGTATGTTTCTTTTTCGACTTTTTCTTGCTCTTCTTCTTCGTGAAGCGGCGGCCAACCCACTGGGTGTAGTCCCCGAAGTTTCGGGCCGGGTGGCCGAGCAGCGTGACTCGAACTCTATTTGCTTACTTCCAAGTTTTTACCTTTGTCCGGAATTCTTGTCGCAGGAATATCACAACCTCCGCCATCGCCTTCAACCGCAACGTTGAGGAGCCGAGCAAGCGGATCGCCAACTTGGCGAGGAGCCGAGGTGAGTTTTCTTCTTCGCTGGGGCGCCGGCGCACTGCTGGCTGTAGTCCTCGAGATTCGGGCCGACTGCTGCGCAGTCGGGCCGGATCTTCCTGGCGACCTTCTTAGCTGACGACTTCGCGTCCTTCTTCTTTTTATTCTTCAGAGTCCAACGCCGCTCTTCGGGGGCAGCTGGGTACGGCCGAGACCACTTTGCGAGCCAAAGAGAAGGAGTGCGGCAAGCTCGCCACAGAGCGCGACCTGCTGGCTACGCAGCTGGCGGAGCAGAGGGAGCTGCTCAAGGCGACGCAGGCTGAGGCGGAGAAGAAAGAGGCCGCTCTCCTAGCCGAATTTGAGAGCGAGCGCTCCTCCGGACCGACAGTGGAAACGCAATGACCTCCGGCTTCCACGAAATCGAGGATATCGTCGATGGTGAGTTTGCTTTACTTTTTCTTTTGGGTCGCCGACTATGGGTCAGCCGACTCGCTTTTTCTGACTTGCTTCTTCTTCTTCTTGGCAGACTTCTTCCCCGGTCATACGCAGGCGGCCAATCAAGCCATCGAGGCTGATCACGAGGCGCGGAGGGCGGGTGGCGCTGAGATCGCAGCCAACGCCCTCCGGACCCTTGACGAGCAGCTCCTGAGCATTGAGGCTCGTCTGCGGCCGGCCCATCGGATGCTGCGCCGTCTTCAGCGTGTCGGCGCCAGCGACCGCTGCTACGTGGGTCGGACATGCCGGTTCACAGACTCCCACCGGACCGCCGACCGGCCGGAGGTCGCGGTAGCCTTCTTGAGGCTTGGAAGGGTTCCGCGGCTCGGCCGGAGCTTCGCCGAGCCACGGAGTTCGTCAAGGCGTGGTATCCGTGGCTGGATCTCGACCGCTGGCCGCGTTCGGCCGAGGCTCAGCGGAGCCGCTGCCGCGAGGACGCAGCCGAAGCGGCGGCGGCGATCGCCGACTACACGGACACCAGCGTCTTTTCGCCCTGGCGGGCTGAAGACGGTGGGGAGGCACCACCGAGTGGTTCGGGATGAACCGGACTACGGGCGAAGACTCGGCGGAGGTGATCGACTCCAGCCGAGGATGAAGACGAGGCGGAGGACGGAGACGGCATGGAGGCGCCGGGAAGATTTGAGCGGGCGACCAGCCTCGGCTTGACCGCGCCCAAAGAACGAGCCGCCGCCCGTCTGGGTTTGGCCGCACGGGAGACGATCAAGCTGAGACCGCCCAGCCGGCCGCCCCGGCGCGTGACGCCGCCGCCGCCTCCGGCCTTCCAACCCCATCCTCTGCTTCTTAGGCCGCTGCCTTGTCTTTATTTTATCTGTTTGCTAGTCTTTTTAAAAGAACTTGTTAATTTGCACAATTCCACCCGCGGGGTGTATTCTGAACCTCTCGTTCAAGATCCGGCCAAGGGCCTAAGCTTGTGTAAATATTATTCTAATTTTATCCTTCCTTGCTTATTGCTCTTGTGGCTTTTTTCTTTGCCGCCTTTCCTTAGATGCCGCCTTGCCCATCGGGCGACCGCTCTGCGGACTGCCGTCTAGGTCAAGCGCTTGGCTACTTTGAGAAGGCAAGTACTTGGCCATTTTTTAGAGTCGTTTAAGCAAGTGGGGTAGAAGCGGCAAGCCGACTACTTAGGAGTCGGTTTTATGAACAATTTGGAAGCCGATTTAAGCTATGTTTATGCTTTGGGTCCTTCGCCATTTTTTTCGTGGGCGCTCGTTCTTCCTTACTCCTGCCCACTAAACAGCCGCTTCTGCGAGCTGCGGCTTCGACAGAGACGGCTTAGGCACCGTGACGTTACTTGTCCGATTGCAGGAAGCATTTCATAGCCTAAAGGCGGTGAGTCCCCGGGCCGACTAGTCGAGCCCGGTGCCAAATAGCATAACAAAGAGTAACATACTCAAGGCATAATTCTTATCATACGAGATAACAAAAGAGGCCAGTCCCGAGCTCGTCTCGGGGCCCTCGAGTCTTGGTACTTTAAACACAAAGGGTAGCGTGGTACATCTTGCATCAAGCTGTAAAATCTTGGAGGAGATTAGCATTCCATGGCCGCTCCGCCTCTTTGCCGAGTCGCCCCTCTTGTGTGCTCGGGGCTTCGAAAGGCGTCGATCGTAGTAGGAGTCGTTGCCTAGGACTTTGCTGATGATGAAGGGGCCTTCCCAAGGTGCCGGCAGCTTGTGCTGGCCGGCTGTTCTCTGAATCAGCCGGAGCACAAGGTCGCCTTTCTAGGAATGATCTTGGCTTGACCTTCTTGTTGTAGTAGCGGCGTATGAGCTCTGTTGGTAGATGCTTTGGACCGGCCGAGTGCCAACACCGCCCTCTTCCAAAGCAGATCGACGCCGCTCTTGACGTGCTTCTTCCGCTTCCTCTTCGGTGTACATGGTGACTCGCGAGTCGAACTCTATATCCGTTGGGATGACGGCTTCGCAATCAGAGACGAGGAAGAAGGGTGTGAAGCCAGTCGACTTGTTTGGAGTCGTGGAGACTCGGAAGGGCGACATCAACTCCTCAAGCCCGGTGACGGCGAACGCTCCAATGGTTCGACCAGTCGAGGCTTGATGTCGGACAGGATGAGGCCGTTCGCTCGCTCCACCTGGCCGTTTGACTGTGGATGGGCAACAGACGCTAAGTCCAGTCGGATGCCTTGTGTTGCGCAGAAACGGGCCAGGGCGCCTTTGGCAAAATTTGTGCCGTTGTCGGTGATGATGCTGTGTGGTACGCCGTACCGAGTCGTGATGTCGGCGATAAAAGTCACTGTCGTAGGACCATTCAACTTCTTGATGGGTTTTGCTTCTATCCACTTGGTGAACTTGTCCACCGCGACAAGTAAGTGAGTTAGGCCACCTCGTGCCGTTTTGAATGGTCCCACCATGTCCGTGCCCCAAACAGCAAAGGGCCGACGATGGGGATAGTCTTGAGCGAAGCCGGGTGAAGCGGCTTGGAGCGGAACACCGCACCCTTGCATTTTTGAACTAATTCCTTGGCCTCTTCTAGGGCAGTCGGCCAAAAGAAACCGTGTCGGAAGGCTTTGGCGACGAGTGCTCTTGAGGTTGCATGATGGCCGCACTCGCCCTGATGGATGTCTTCGAGAATTGCTTGGCCTTGCTCTGACTCGACGCAGCGCTGGTAGACACCGGTGACGCTGCGCCTGACCAGCTCTCTATTGACTATAGTGTAGGCTGCTGCTCGGCGTTGCACTTGCCGAGCCAAGGTCTCATCGGTAGGTAGCTCTCCGCTTACTAAGAACTTCAGGATGGGCTGGGCCCATGAAGGTGCTGCTATTTCTTCGATTTGCCAAGATCTTGCTACTTGGACGAGGGCGGCCGGGCTGGGAGGCGGCGGGTTGGAGTCCGCAGCAGCTTGTCGGAGTTGAAGAAGTCCTGGCCGACCGGGCGCAGTCCCCGGGCCGAATCGAGTCTTCGCATTGGTCACCATGATCCTCGGGCGGGTTACGAAGTCCCCGGCCGGCTTCGACCGCCAGCGTTCTGGGGGCGTCTGCAAGGATTCTTGTGCCATCTGCCGAGGCTTTGGAGTCGGATCCGCCTTCTTCGGGGAGCCGACACAAAAATGGAGTCGACTACTGGTGACGGCTTGATGTGACGGCTTGAGGAGGCGCCAAGGGCGACGCCGGAAGGTATTACTGGCGGGTGGAGCCGATTCTTGCTGTGGCATCTGCTTGGTCGTTGTCGCTTTCTTGGCACGTGGAGGAACTCACACCCTCAAAATATCCACTCACCGCTGTACTGAAAACGGTAGCTCGCCATATTTGCATCTTTACGCCCCGATCGCGGTTGACTGTTGGACCACCAAGTCGGAGTCGCCATAACACAGATCCGGCGAATGCCAAGCTCTTTGGCAAGCGAGCCCGTGAATGAGCGCCTCGTATTCGGGCGACGTTGTTGGAGGCGGCGAAATGGATCTGCAGCGTGCATTTGAGCTTGTCGCCCTTGGGGAAGTGTGGACCACGCCGCTCCCAAGCCGGTGCGCATCTTGGAGCCATCGAAATGCATCCGCCAATGGGTGGAGTCGGTATTTGGCGGTATCGGAGTCTCGGCCCGGTCGGCGAAGTCAGCCAGTGCTTGTGACTTGATGGCGGTGCGGGGCTGGTAATAGATGGTGTAGGGGGCCAACTCTATGGCCCATTTGGCCACTCGGCCAGAAGCATCTCGGCTTCCGATGATCTCTGCTAGTGGAGCCGTGCAAACCACGGTGATTGGATGCTCTTGAAAGTAAGGCTTCAACTTCTTGGTGGCAAAGTGCATGTCGTAACACATCTTCTGGTAGTGGGGGTAGTTCTGCTTGGAGGTCGACAGTACCTCGCTCAGGTAATACACTGGTCTCTGTACAGGTAGCGCCTTGCCTTCCTCCTTGCGTTCAACTACGATAACTGTGCTGACTACCCTGCTGGTGGCGGCAATATACAGGAGCATGGGCTCCTTTGGAGTCGGAGCCACCAGCACTGGGGGAGTAGTCAGCGTTTTCTTCAATTGGAGAAAAGCCTCGTCCGCCTTCGAGTTCCATTCGAAGAAGGTGGTCTTCTTCATGAGCTGATGCGGAGGAAGAGCTTTCGCCACCGCCGGTGATGAATCGGTGATGGACGCCAAGCACCGGTGAATTTTTGCACATCTAGCGATCGGCGGGTACTTCCATCCTTTCGATCGCCTTTCATCTTCACGGGTTGCACTCTATGCCGCGTTCAGAGACCAGAAGCCAAGGAGCTGGCATTTGGTAATTCAAGACGCATTTCTCTGGGTTGAGCTTGATCTAGAATCGGCGCAGATTTTCAAATGTCTCCTTGAGGTCTTCCAACAGCGTTCCTCGCTTCTCCGTCTTCACCATCACGTCGTCCACGTAAACGTGGGTGTTTCTGCCAAGCTGCTTGAGGAGGCACTTCTGCATGCAACGCTGAAAGGTGGCGCCGCATTCCTCAAGCCGAACGCGTCATGGTCGCAGCGTGAAGGCTCCAAACGGCGTGATGAAGGCAGTCTTCAGTCTGTCAGCCGGGTTCAGCTTGATCTGGTGATATCCCGAATATGCATCTAAGAAGCTCAATAGCTCGCATCCTACCGTGGAGTCTATCACTGATCAATTCTTGGCAAAGCGAACGGGTCCTTGGGGCAGGCTTTGTTGAGGCTTGTGTAGTCGATACACATACGCCAACGCTTGTTCTTGTTTAGTACCAAGACCGGGTTTGCTAACCACTGGAAAGAACACTTCCATGATGAAACCGGCTGCGAGGAGCCGGGCTATCTCTTCTCCAACAACTCTTCTTTTTTCTTCTGACAGGCGCCGCAAGGGCTGCCTGACGGGCTTCACATCAGATCGGACATGTAACTTGTGCTCGGCGAATTCCATCGGTACACCTGGCATGTATTTGGGGGACCATGCGAAGATGTCCCGATTCTCACGGAGGAAATCGACGAGCTCGCCTTCCTATTTGCTATCGAGGTTTGCACCTACGACAGCGTATCTCTCTGGGTGCTCCGGGTCCAAGGGTATCTTCTTGGTCTCTTTGGCGGGCTTGAACGAGCCCTCAGCTTCTGACTCCTTGGGGTCGGACGACATCTCTGGCTGCTTGCCGGCCATCGCCACAACCCGATCAAGGAGCCGCTTCTCAGCGATCACCGAGGACTCGCCACCGACCGCTTTCGGTACCTGACAGCGGACGACTTTCTCAGTAGTCGTCGGCTATGGTCGAGAATCCCCTTGGTACTCGGCATCTTCATCTTGAGGTAGGCGTGGTGGGGACCGCCATGAACTTGGCCGAGCAGGCCCAAGCAGAGCATGGTAGGGGCTTTCAAGGTCCACCACTTCGAACCAGACTGGCTCTCGGCGAAAGTGATCTTTGTCCCCAAAGAGGACGTCTATCAGAATCTTGCCGATTGGTGAGCAGGAAAGGCCAGGTACAATTCCGTGGTACACAGTCCGACTATGCTGAAGCTGCCTTTGCTTGATTCCTAACTTCTCCATCGTATCCTTGTACAGGATGTTGATGCTGCTGCCTCCATCTATCAGCACTCGTGAGAAGCGAGCGGCCCGCCTATCCGTGGCAAGGGTGGCTCCCAAGACCAAGGCGTAGGAGCCCGGATTCGGCATCACCTCTGGGTGACCAGCTCGGCTCCAACTGATGGGCTTCTCGGACCAGTGCATGAATTCTGGGGTATCTGATGCTACTGCATTCACTTCTTGGTATTGCTGCCGCCTGCTGCGGCGATCGTCAGTCACACTGGTAAACACTACATAGGCACCATGCTCTTCTGGGTACTCGTCTTGTATTGCGCCGACTGGCCTGACCGCCGGCTGCTGGGGCGGCGGTGGAGGCGGCGGCCCAGCAGGCGGAGGAGGGGCAAGGCCGTCTCCCTTGGCGATCCTGGTGAGCGGTGGCACTCCGGGTGGTGTGATTCGACGGCTTACCGCTATGGAACTTGCGGTGGTCCGCCCAGTCGCTTTTCAGAAGAGAAGGCCGACAACCAGTTGGACTTGCCGCCTTTCGCCGCTTGGCGAGAGGCTGCCCTCTGGCTGTTGGTCTTATTGCCGCCACCTGCCGGTGTTGGAAGCCGCCGCGGGCCTTGCGCTTGTGATCATTTTGCTCTTTGTCGCCCGGCTGGCGTCGCCACGAGTTCAGGAGCATGAGGAGCCACCTTGCCAGTCGCACTGACTTCGATCTCCGACTTCATGGAGGAGTCGGCTGTGGCATACTTGTCGGCTATGATCAACAGCTCGTCGAGGGTCTCCGGCTCGTCGCAAAGGAGCTTGTGCTTGAGGAGGGTGCCTTCTCTGCACCCGGCGGTGAAGTACTCGATTGCCTGCACCTCATGCACTCCTTCGCAGGAGTTCCGGAGCTCGGCCCAGCGCGTGAGGTAGTCGCAAGTAGACTCATTGGGGCCTTGCACGCACAAGGAAAGCTGGCGAGGCTTGGGAGGTCGCTTGTATGTGCTCGTGAAGTTGCGGACGAAGGCCTTGGTGAAGTCGACCACCTGTTGATGCCGCGGGGCTTCAAGCTGTTCAACCATGTCCGGCCATGCCTCGGAGCATGAGGAACATACTTTATGGCAACGCGCTTTGTTACCGTTCGCTATGCCGACGGCCGTGGAGTAATCCACTAGCGATCCCTCGGCTTCACGGAGCGGTGTACTTGGGTGTGTCTCGGGAGTGTGAATCCTGCAGGGAAGGGCTCGTCTCGGATGCGAGGTCCAAACAGTATGGCCCAACTCGTCTTCTTCTTCCAGCGCCAGGGATCGGTGGAGTCGCTCGATCCGGTGGCGGGCGTCGTTTTCTCCGACTCCCTCTCGGCGGCCAAGGCGGTCGCCGAGAGTCGGATGCTCGACGGGTGGCGGGAGACTCGCCTTTCCCGTGGGAGGAGGAGGCAGATAGTCGTCCCGCCGCTCCACTGCTCTTGGGCGGCCGTCTTCGTCGCGCTCGATGGAGATGTGAGTCCGGCTATGGCTGACAGCCGGATCCTTGTTTTTTCTTCCGCGGACGCCGCCATTCGGCGTCCGAGACGTCGCGCCTTGATCTCGGCGAGGAGGCAAGTCGCCGTGTTGTCGTCGCGCCAGGCGGCGGCGGCTTCGTCTTCTTGGCGCAGCCGCGTCGAGCTGCTGGATCCGCTCCGTCATCAGCGGCGCTCCTCGCCAAGCTATCCAGCGTGCCCGCTGCGCTGGGCGGCGCGGATGTTCTCGCGGGCGTGGCGTGCAGGCGATTGGCCCCAAACAGACTGGCGATGGCCACGCCGCGCTGCTGGACCGCGCCTAGGAGGCTAGGCCCAGTCGGAGCCGGCGAGCCGCCCATAGTACGATCCATCTCAACGCTGATAGGCTTCCGACAAGCGTCTCATGCTTGCTACCAGGCGCCCACGAGGAGCCGGAGGCGGCGTCTTCCAGCGCCCCAGCCGTCGGCGTCTTACGGAATGGGGCGGTCGGTCTTGCGAGAACCGCGTCGAGTGGGTCACGAGCTCCCTCGCCGGAAGGCTCGCCGTGACCGATGACGCAGCACCTCCGTGGATCGTGCTTCCGCCGCTCTCCGCGAGGGAGAGGCTCGTCGTGAACCACCACGTTGGTGGGGAACGCGTCGGCGGCGACGCTGTGTCGGAATCGACCAAAGATCGGGTCGGTGGAGCCCTCACGGACTCAGTCGGCGGCGGGCTCGCCCGGCGACGTGGAGCTGCTCGAGGAGGCCCGCGAGGAGGCTTTGGGGCCGTCCGTACTGCGTCGGATGCAGAGCTCGTCGGAGACGAACCTCGCCGACAAGTTCGGCGAGGCAGCTTCGCCAGGCGACCTCGGCGCCATAACAGATCGGGCGCAGAACTTCCGTCTGGCGTGCCGGGCTGGCTGCGCTTCGCCAGGGAGGAAGAGGGTTCCCGCCCGCAGCGGTGTCTCCGAACGACGGTGCACTGGCCCCACGGTGGGCGCCAAATGTCGGGGTTGGAGTGCGACATATGCCAAAGGATGGCTTATCATGGAGGGGCGAGTAGAACGTCGCGGTGCACAGAAGCAGGGATGAGGCGAAGACATGCACGCCGCGAATCTTACCAACCGGGGCTCTCCGAGGAGATAACACCTCTATCGCTGCTGCTGCGGGGTCTCCGCATGATCACTATGGCAAAGTGAGTACAAGATTGCTCCTTGAGCTGTTCGGGGTGAGGAAGGAGAAGGGCACGGCTAGCTCTTCTCTTCCCTCTATGTGTGTGTCTAAAACTACTAGGTTCCAACCCTTTGCATGGGTGCCTCGGGGGGTTTATATAGGCCTACCCCCAGGGGTACAATGGTAATCCGGTTGGACACAGGTCCCAGCCGTCAGTCTCTTAAGTCACCGTCTTCTCCGCCGACTCCTGGGGCCCGCCGACTAGCGGGCCCCGCCGACGGTCCAGCATGGGGCCGACAGCCCTTTTCGCCGCCATGCGGTTTTGCCATTGTAGGTTCTGTAGTCGCGCTTCTAATGACGCGAAGCTTGGTGGTGGGGTCATGGCAGCAGTGCCGCCGCTGGCGGGCGATCATTGCCATTCCCTATCTTGTCCGGTTAATGGCGCTTAGAGCCCGTGGGAGGGCCGGCCGACTCGAGGCCGACTCCAACAGGTCCGTCTTTGAGGCGCTCGCCGTCTTACGCACTCCCGCCGAGGCGAGGTCCCGCCGTCTTCGGTCGTCGTGCAGACGAGCCATCGTGGGTACAGAATCGCCCACGGGCTGGCGTCGAGGCAGGCGTGGCTCTGATGCGCGCCGGACGGAGATCTCCGTTGATACGGCGCCACAATGGCCATGCACGCTCTTTATGAGCGGGGCGAGGATGTGCCGCATAAGCGGCTTTATCCCATCCTGCCGTGATCGCTCAGCGGAGGTGGATGGAGTCGCGGCCGACTCTGTGAGCCGGCTTCATCGGAAGTCGCTAGCTTGGAGTCGGCTTGTCTTGAGGCCGTCTCGGGACTCGGCTGGGAGAAGCGGTCGGCGACTCCGTCGCCGACTCTCAGAAGGGGCTCTTCGTTTTGGGGTCTTGAGGGGCGCAGTCTGCCCCGATGTTTTGAAAGGTCCTGGGGCTCGGGTTTGCCTACCCGTGGCCCATTACTCCGACACAAAACCTATATAACGGGAGCTCCTATTTCGCGCGTGGGGCGCTGGCCATAAGCGGGGTTGGGCGCCCCAGTTTTCTCATTCCGAATTTCTGTTTATTCTTCTTTAAAATAATTTGGAATATATAAAAAATCACCAAAAACGAATTTTGGGAAAATGTTCCAGAAATTATAACATGTTCGTGGTTTTTAAAAAAAGTTCATGATTTCCACAAAAAATGTCCGTGTATTGAAAAAACATTCCTGAATTCGAAAATTAATCATAAATTTCAAAAAAAAGGTTTGCTAAATCGATGAACCTTTCTTGAACATGGTGAAAAAATTTTATTCAAGAACATCATTTTTAAAATAATAGATGAACAAATTCGTAATTCGATGAACATTTTTAGAAAAATTGATAAGAAAATTATAAATTTGACGAATATTTTTTGAAAACAATATCAACCAATTTTGAATATGATGGAAATATTTTAATTCCACCATTTTTTTGAATTTTTTGAACATTTTTTGTATTTGATGAACAATTTTTAAATTCAATGAACAAAATTTGAATTTGATGAACATTTTTTCAATTTGAGAACATATTTTTACATTGTTGAGCGAGTGCACCGTACGTCTTGAATGAACATTTTTTCAATTTGAGATTATTTTCTTCTTCTTTTCACAATAGCAACTAATAACTAAGATCTACTAAAAAATAAGTAAGGGTTATTTTTGTGGACTGGGAGCGCACCAAGTGGTGCGTCCAGCCGCCGTCACATGTCACATGCTGAACACTCCTTCTGGATTTTGTTCTTTTATTTTACACACATTTTTGCGATTTAAATGGTATTTTTCTGGATTTTTTTGGCTTCTCGGTTTTCATCTAATTTTCTCTAGATTTTGAAGATTGTTTTTCATTGCGCCGGATGTGCTTTTTCAAAATGGAAGAAAAATATGCGCTTTCACGAGACGCACAATTGTGTTTCTTGGGGGGAAAATATGTGCTTCCTCATGGAAGTACATATTTGTTTCAGTGAGTGCTTCTCAAAAAGGGGTGAGGGGGGAAATTGTGCTTCCATGAGCTACGCTTCTCGAAAAATGCAAAAATGGAAAACCCTCAACCGTGCTTTCAGGCTCTCGTTTTATCTTCCTTTTTTTCATATTTGCTTGTTCGGTTGCCTTTTTTGTTTTTATTTTGTCTTGATTTTGTTTTCGTTTCTGTATTCATTTTTTGTTTTCGTGTTTCCACAATGCGGTTTTTGTCCAGTTTTTCATGGAAAAAAAGTTTGTTGAAACTATTAAGCAACTCTACGAAAAAAAGAAAAAAAACATGTTGCGACAAGTGGCACACGTATGAGAAAATGGGGAGTGATCTTTGCAATGGGTGACCCTTAGCTAGTTATTTCCCCTTTTCGACTGAGACGCGGTGGTCGACGTACTGATTGCTTCCGGGTTTCTGTTCTTTTTTCTTTTATTCACATTACAACCCTGAACTAACCACTTGGTTTAAAATTCTACACTCAACTTCAAAATCGGTCATCCTACAACTCGAACTAACCATACGGTTAAGAAATCAACCATCTATCTGGTTTTGACTCATTGGAGCGGTTTTGACCCGTTGACTGTTGATAGGGCACTGCGGTGTCACCTTTTGACCCCTCCTTACATGTGGGACCCACTTATACAGGAGAAAGGAAACAAAAATCCATAAACAATGCCAGACTTCAATGCTTCCCCCGCCCGTGGTAGTGGCCCATGCTTCAACGCTCACTGCAGCGAGTGGCCTCTCAAGCGCAACAAAGTTTGGACCCCCGTCGAAAAACCTGATCCTAAGAAGTAAAATGTCATTAGCACATCGATGAGTTTTCAAGAACAAGCAGGATGAAGTAGTCAAGTTGTGTGTAACAATGTCAGACTTCTAGCTCAAGGCTACACACAGATTGAAGGAATCGACTATGGTGGAACATAGCACTAGTGGCTAGGCTTGAGCCATTCGTATCTTATTGTCTTACGCCAATCACCATGGTATCTTCTTATGGCAAATGGATGTTAAGAGTGCATTCCTAATGAAACTATTGACGAACTTGTTTTGTGAAGCAGCCTCCGGGTTTTGAAGACCCTCACTTCCCAGATCATGTCCACAACCTGGACAAGGTCCTCTACGGCCTTAAGCAAGCTCCTGGGGTTTGGTATGATTGCTTGAAAAAATCCTGCTGAAGAAAGGCTTCAACACCAACAACATCGATTCCACTCTATTCACCACGTCCAAGGACAGTGATCACTTTGTCCATCAGATCTATGCCGATGATATCATTTTTGGATCTACTAACCCAACTTTCAGCAAAGAGTTTGGTGAACTAATGGTTCCTGATGCTGAGATGTCCATCATGGGGGAGATGGAACTCTTCCTAGGGCTACAGATTCGTCAACTAAACGATGAAACTTTCATCTCTTAGGAGAAATACACCAAGGACATGCTAAAGAAGTTCGAGATGGACAAGGCAAAAATCCTACGAACTCCAGTGCAGTACAACTGTCATCACGATCTAAATGAGGACGGTAAACTTGTAGACCAAACACTTTATTGCTCCATGATTGGCTCTTTGTTGTATTTTGCGCATCTAGGCTAGAGATATTATGTTAAGTGCCTGCATGTGCGCAAGGTTTCAAGCGTCTCCAAAACAGTTTCACCTAGTGGAAGTGATCCTTAGATATTTAGTGAAGACGCCATATGGAGGATCATGAATGGTCGACGTCGTTAATGGGTATTGGGTCTGGAACCTGCACCTGATACCTTAAGGGCGGCCCGTTAAGGTGGCTGCCACGTGTTGGTTAGTGTTGACGAAACACTTCGATGACACACTATTTTCTGTCAGGGTAGTGCACACTTCCATAATAATGAAAAAGTGATCATTATCATGGAACACATCTATGACAACACATATATGACTATTTTGTATCTGTCATAAAACCATCATGGATGTACATAAATGAAACAAAATGTGACCTACCATGACAAACACATATAATCAAATATGTGTCTTTTTTATAGTGCTAGCTAGTGTCTATTTAACTTATGTGGGCAAATGCAGTGGCGCTTTGTGATTTCCATATCTCAAAAATGACTTGCTTCTGTGGCATCAAATGGTCACTTCAGAATAGCACGTATTCCTTTTACTCAATAGCACGCATGTCTTGTATGTAGCCTTGTATATGTGTGTACCCTCTTGTTCTTCCTAGTATCACTCTTTGTTACTTTATTTAAGTTGTTGTGAAGCCCGTCTACTCCTTGATTCTTTGTAGTACCACTCTTTTGTCACTTTAAACCATTGTGAATCCCGTCTGCTCTTTGAGTTTTCATAGTACCATTCCTTTGTCACGTTCTTTTTTTACTTAAATGTAAGCTTCAATCTCAGAGGTTATAATTAGGAGTCACTGCTTAATCAAAGGATTTGTCATGCTTGCTCACTAAGGGCGCGTTCGGCAGTCCACCGACTCCCTCAAATTCTAGAATCACGGAGCAGCAGTTTGCTGGGTCCAAAGATTTTAACTACCGCTCCAGGAGCAGAACCATGGAGCCGAGGGAAACCGAACGCGGCCTAAATTTGTCATCCTCCGTCAACTAAAACTGGCACAAAAAAAAGTCTGTTTTACCATTTCCTCATACTCGACGTCAGGTACATATCAAATACATATGTGGCGCTCTAAAAACAATGTATTGTGTTTGATTATGTTTGTTTTGAGGTAGAGTCTTGATTATAACAATGAAGTGCATCCACATGCATAATTAATTCCGTTTGTATGCATCTAGGACAAAAGCACTTGCTGGCCGCTGAAGAATAAATGACAGTAGATGTTACTATCTTCCCGAATGCAAGACCCTTTAGGACTTTGGTGCAAGTGATCAACACATATACTCCTTAAGCACTATATAAATACATCATCGTGGAAAGATTTACGGGTAAGGGCTTCGAGGATTTCAATGGAAGGGAGATTTGAAAACCCGGCCATGTCCGAGCCGTCGTCGCCGACTGGTAACTGCAATTGGGCGAGGTGCGAGGCGATGATTTCATGGTACCTTGACTCTGCTGAGGACATAACAGGTTCGTCGGAGGGTGCTGGCGGCGGAGAGCCTCCGTCCACACGGCTGCTGCTGCTATCCGAATCGACAAAGGGATCCAGACAACGATGCGCCATCTTCACCAAGGCGCGGGCGGGACACTCCTTGAAGAGGACTCCTCCGGCGGCGGCGCCTCTTCTGCGGCATCGCCATCTGATCGACGATCACAGGCGTGAAGTTGTTGTGGTCGGGGATATTTGTTTTAGGGGAGGGACGTGATGCATCTGGTGCATTCACACATCATCGATCTATGTTGTCGCGAAATTCGAAACATTGCTCGACTTACAAAAATAACAAATTCAACAATGAATAGTACAAGCATGAGGTGGGTTTTAGATTTGGCAAATTATCACATTGATGTCAAAATTTCAATTTTGTATGTCATGCAATGTTTCAAATTTTGACATGAAGTTTTGTGACAACATACATTGATATTGTGTCAATATGCTAGATTTTTTTCCAGCCTTTCTGAAACATTTTTAAATGCACTATGGCGACAGGTGCGTCGGTAGCATTGGTGCACGAAATACTACCCCCCTATTCCTCGCGATGTGCGATGGAAAGTCAGGAATTGCGGCACCGCACCCCCCCCCCCCCACCCCGCCCCACCCTTTTGTGCGAGTGTTTTCTGACGGCCCAAGTGCGGGGGCAGGGTGCCCTATGTTTACTTTCGTGTTCTTCATTTCTTTTTGTTTTTCTTGCTTTTTTTACTTTAAAAAATGTTCACAAATGCCAAATTCGAAAAAATCTTTGTAGTTTCACAAAAAAAATGCAAATTGAAAAATTGTTCCCCAATGCACTTTTTACAATTGTTAAATTCACGAAGTCCAAAAATGTTCGCGAATTCCAAATTATTCCTATATTCATAAAATATTTGAATGTAATTTTCTAAAAAATATTTTTCATGATTTCAAAAAATGTTCATCAATTTAAAACATGCTCGCGAATTCAAAAAATGTTTGTGTTTTTGAAAAAAGTTCATAAGTTAAAAAATATTTGCAAATTCAACCCATTAAAAAATGTTCGTGAAATGTAAAAAAAATTCATGAAACGGATATGATTTGCAATTTTTCTTCTTGAATTTCAAAAAATGTTCATGTATTTCAGAAAGATGTTCACATATTTAACAAAAGTTCACGAATTGAAGTTTTTTCTGAATTTGAAAAACATTAACAGATTTTGAAAAACTTCACGAGTTTGGAAAAAGTTTGGGGAGTGGAAAAAGAAAGAAAACAATGACAAAGAAAAACTAGAAGAAAGAAAGGAAAAAGATGAAACAATTTGATCGCTATATGGGTCGGCCCATATGGAGGACGAGGTGCGCAAGAGTGTACGTATTTGATTGCTATTGCCTGCCCCATCTCTAAGCGGGGAATATAAATATGCTTTTAGGAGAGGCCGAACCTATCCTTTGGCAACCTGGGCCTAGCTGGCCCATTTCCCTTCCGCAATGCGTTTCGGCTTGAGTAACAAAACCGCTATTATACAGTTAACCACATGTACCGCAGTCCAAACCAAAGTGGCCATCTTTTTTTCTTTCAAAACGGAGGCAAAAGTTTTGCCTCATCGATTAATTAAGAAGAAGAGAATTGCCTAGTTAATTTACGGAAAACCGGGCGAAAACTAATACAAACGAAGCACATATTAATTACTCACACAACAAGAAACCCCACAACCGCACAGATGACCCCGCCAGCTTCTTCGAATACACAACATCCACAGAACCCGATATTGCTACTACACCAAGAGACCACCGACAAAGAACACCTGTACACAAGGCATCTGACACCTCTCAAGGACGGGCCGAGAGATCGAAGGTCATCCATCAAGCAGTCAGAGACATCTTGCCTGTGGCACCACTCTTTTCTTTGCCCACCTTCTTTTGTTTGCCCCTTATTGGCGTCCTAGTCAAGAGGCAAGCAATCGACCTACCAAACCAGGTCTAGCAGTCTCCACACTGGCGAGCAAGTCACAAAGTTCCTTCGCAAAGAGAGCATCTGGGTTTGGAGTAGGTGGAAACACACTTGGCTCAATGGTCATGTCACTCACAGGCATCACCTGCTCGATGGTCGTAGACGAGGGAAGGGCAGCAACATCTGAAACACCACGCTCCATGGCACCGAGAGGTAGGCTGCCTGACGTCTGACACCCAATGGACTTAGGCGAGTGAGAGAAAACAACATCCAAATCACCACACTCCTCGGCATCAAGTATTTGGCTAGACTCCCGAGGTGATGCAGGCAATAAATCCGCAATCGAGATCGTCGGGGGGGGGGGGGGCACCTTCGATTGTTCGACGGACAGAGGCAAAACTGGAGCCCCACACAGGTCCTGAGGCTCAGGCATGATCTACAGCACCGGAGTAACAACCACATCAGTGTCTGGTCCCTCAAAGGCTGGCAACGCCGAGTTGGTGCTTGCCCGAGGGGAGAAACAGCCATGAAGCCCGACTCCCCTCTCGATCTCAAAGCTGACATTAGGCACAACCAAAGGGCACGACACATGAGCAGTCTGCAGCACAGGTGGCGCCAGGGGGAGACCGTTCAAAGCAGCCTCAGCTCGCTTCAAGAAGCTCCCCATCCGCAGCATCCAACCCTGCATGGAGTCAACGACATCGCGCAGAGGCTGAATCGTCTTCTCAAGCCGGAAGGAAGCCATGCCAAGGAGCTCAGAGCGCAGCAGCTCGACCTGCCCCTCCAAGGCAGACCGCGCCAGCGTATCCGTCGACGCCACAGAGCCAGCAGGAGCAGAAACGATCGATGCCCAAGAATCATGACAAGACGTCTTCGAGGGGAGCGAGGCTTCTATTTGGATCTTGCAAGGAGCTGGAGCTTGATGGTGCCCGGCGGGGAGGCGGGGCAACATCGACATAGTAGCGCTTCCCAATAAGCTGAGGGGACGCCAGGCGTTGCAACACCCACGCGCTCGATGACCATTCTGCAGGCACCAAGAATACCTAAACGGATCTCTGCAATGCGCCGCACGGTGTCCAGGATAGAGGCATCTGCAACATCTACCGTGAAGCCAAGCCGGGACCAGACGGGGAGCCCATGCAGGGGTCGGCGACGTCGGGCGTCGTATGCTGCCCCTCGGCAGCACCTTCTGCCAACCTCAAGACGTATCCACCTCAAAGCGCGAGGCCCAACTGAGCAACCGGAATGGAGGATTTGGTAGCCGAACATGGCGTCCGCGGGGCCAGCTCATCGTCATCCTCATCTTCTTCATTGTCGGCAAGGGAGCTCCACAAAATAGGTGGCTCCGTGCCCAAACCCGATCTTGATGCGGTAGGAGTCCGAGATGATGCGGCTTCAGCAGGAGTGGAGGACGATGAAGCGAAGCGGCGGCGAGCAGACGGGCTGCGTGTCAGCGGCGTGATTGAGGGCGACAATGGCGCCAGTGAGTCGTGGACGAGGGACGCCCAAGCAATGGCGGTGGCTGGCCCCCAGGACCACCATCCACGGCGTGGTCACGCTGGGTTGGAGCGGCGCACCGCGTGAAGGTTGGACATCGCGGCGACGCCGCCGGGGAGGACGAGCTCGATGCAGCTAACGAGCCTCGGGGGCATCCAGTAGGGCCAAACGGCCACCAGCGGCTGGGGATGCCTTGCGGGAGGCAAGAGCAGCCGCGGCGAGCGCGGCAGCGGCAGCCGAGGCGGCCGACGGGTCCGGAGTTGACGACACGGACGCGAGCGCCATGGGCAGCACAGCGAGAGCTCCGAAGGGAGAAGAAGTACAGCTGAGAGAGGACGCGGAGAGCACCCCGGATCTAGTCTTGGCGGAAGAAATGGCTGCCGAAGGGAGTAGATCAGTGTGGAGCCGCCGGCCGGGGGCGTAGGGTCGCGGGAGCCATGGCGCACGGCTCGTTGTCTGGGTCCCCAATACTATTTCCTGAAACTTTTACTACCACCTTCATCGATGGGTTAAGTGGCCATCTTTGGGATATTGCAAGATCCATATTGACGCAGGGGTTCTAGCAGGTAGAGGAGGCTCAGCAGCGACTGTTTCCAGGGATGAAGCGGGTAACTTTATGGGGAGTTCGACATCGAGAAGCATTAACGTGCGCACAAGGAGCGATCGCTCGTGGTGTCCACGTCGGCAGGGCTCGATCGAGCGAGCGCGTGGGTTGGGAAGGAGGTGTCGATGGGAGAGAAAAAAATGGAAAGGAAAGGGCGCCACGAGGAGGTGTTACACGGATACGTTTTGCTCATCATCCCTTCCTCACGAAGCAAACCCCATATCCCTCCTCTTCCGTCTCTCTCGCACACACCTCGCGTCCGCATCTCTCTCTCATGGCCTCCGCCTCTGCCTCTTCTCCTCCCCATTCCTGTCTCCTAGCCGAGCTCCGGTGCGCCACAAGGACAATGGGTGGAGGCGATCCGGTGCGGACGGTGCACGTCTCGGCCCCGTAGCAGGAGGTGTCGGCGGTGGAGATGGTCGATGGGGAGCCTCTTCTTCCCATGATCTGGTCCTCCCCATTCATGGCCATTGGCAGGAGGGTCCCCTCGGATTTATTCCATCCCCAGAGGAGACAGCCTCCCTAGGAGGGGCGGTGCACGGGCACGGCTAGCTCGCTGGTCATGACGTTGTTCATGACGGTTCGCTTCGCCTTTTTGTCGGTGCCACAGATGAGGCCTGCTGCTGCGACCTTGCCCTCGTTGCCACGGCGACAGACTATCCCCCAAGATGAATGGCCTCTTCAGGTTGAAATCCACGGGCTATGCCATGCGTGAGCTCGTCATCTATGTCGACCTCCACTCTGGCTCGCGGGAGGAGAAGGTGAGTTTGGATCTGTCCGGTCTTCCTATTTCGAGCCCCCCCTCTCTCTATTTATGTGCCTACAAGGTGTTCGATGAAAGAGCCTGTACATGTGTGATCTTTATAGTCGTATAAGTATCTTAATGCAACTTGTAGCCTTGCCATTCTAATCTAATTTTGTGCATTATCTTCGATTTTTGTTTCAGAGGGTAATGCCCAGCTCATTTGATGGGTCTATTTACTGTATAAGTTATTTGAGTAATGATGTGAAAGCAATGAATAAACTATCACAGATTTCATGCTTGCACTGTAGTTTATTTCTCCATTCATACATCGTCATTCTTAGTACTTGCTCTTGTGCCTGCCCGGCCTGGGTTTATTGAGTTTGCCTTCTCTTCCTAAATAACAGATATGATTTGGTTGCTTTGGAATACAAAGTGGGGGGAAACCCTTTTTCGGTAATTACAGATATGATTTCCTTTATGTCCTTGAAGCAAATACCACAGTGTTAGCTTGAAAATGTTTAGGATACACACAGAACCAGAAGGTAAATATGGGGTTTGAAGGAAACAGTACACACTGATTTTAGGTGCTGCACTTCTGAAACGAGCCCTCCTTCACCCCACAAGCACCTACATGTAAATTAACCTGCAGTCAGCATATTTTTATATTCATTACTTGGAACGGCAAGCTGAATCAACTGAATCACTACATTATGGCAGGCCTTGGTGTACAAGACTTTAAGCCACTAATAAAAAAGAAAATACAATGTTACACAGCTATTATCTATGGTTGATACACTACAGAGCAATTGATGCATCAGTCTCACCAAATGATGTTGTGCTGGGTCTCATAGGATCACTTGCATGTTCTTGGACTTCCTATGATGCCTACAAACTAGGATGACTTGTATTTATAGTAACTACAACAGATCACTCTGATTATCTCACACGAAGCATTTCAAGCCCATGAGTTGTGGTTGTAGTTCTTTTCAAACTGCCATGATTTTAACCAAAAGTTTAGTACAGGTGCAAATTCTTATTTGTGTGATAACTGGTAAGTTTATGACATTTTTGTCTTGCATGTTTATTTATAACTTATATCTCTTTATTGCAATTCATAGGACGGGAATCGGGACATGAATCTAAACTATGATATTTTGATTTATGATCGTATTCATGGAAATTGCGCAAAATAATGAGCAACGGTCATTATTTTGTCCCAGTGAAGCTCCAGGTTTGGTTCATTGCTGGGGATATGAGTTCTAGACTGTGTAGAAAAAATATATAATAGAATTAAGCTGGGCTAGATATACATATTATACTCATTGCATTGCCTTTTATTAAACAAATTATATAACATTGTGATGGACGACAATATTGAAACATCGTCAGCTGCCACTATCTACTTTGTGGGATCATCAGAAGGTGAAACTTATGTACCGTTCTATCATCCTGTCATTAATTTGTTGGCATGTAGCTGATGCAATATTAGTGTGTGTGCTTGTTTGTCGCTATTTTGCTGAAACAAGTACTATTATTGCATAGGTTATCATTTATCACTGTTAGAGTTGCAGTTTACCTTTGCCATGTAGATAATGTTCTTACCTCAAATTGACATATAATGCATTCCAGGCATCAGGTTTTATCACTATTAAGATATAACAATTGACTTCTCTCAGGGATATTTGACAAATCAGGATATATTCTCCATTATCATCCATGGGTGGCCCTTCACCCTCAGCCACTTCTCTACTGTGATTTGATTTTCGGCCGAAAAAAACTTATTTCGGCCGATTTTCGGCCATCTCGCCATGGCCCGGTACATGGTCCTTTCGGCCGAATAATTTTGGCCCAATTTGAATTTTGTGGCCTGGCCCAGCTTCTAGAGCGTTTCTGTTAGGCTTCGACTGAGACAAAACCACGAGACCACACGTCCTAATCCTAGAATCTCCCTTTCCTCTCGATCCTCCTGTGTGTGGCGCCGCCGCTGCGCACAGGGCACATCTCACGCGATGGCGGCTTCTTCGGCCAAGGCGCTCACTACCCTCCTGCCATCATCCACGTCTCCTCGCCTCCACCCCATCCACTTCATGTGCGCTGCCTCTCCAAGATTGAGGCATGGTGCTCGACGGCTGCGACAAAGGAGCTGGTGGAGCCCGAGCTGACCAGTTCAACGGAGGCATGAGGATGGAGCAGCGGCAGCAGCATGGTGGGCGGCCGCTTGATTGAATCTTAATTCTGGATGCGTTTATATCTTCCTATTTGAAGTATGCATGCAGTTTTGGTTCTTCAGCAATTTGGCCATGCTGCTCTGATTTACTTGTGTTGCTTTAGATTAAGGATTGTTGTGCTGCTATAATTATGCCCTATTTGATTCAGATTTTGCTTAAGTTCGGCTGAATTTCGGTCAAATTTGATCCAAAAATTCAAATTTTGTTTCTGCAATTTCGTCCGAGATTTTACCGAAATATTTGAAATGGCCGAAATTCGGCCATCTCGTTCAGTGGCGAAAAAAAAACACAAAACGAAAATCAAAACACAGCTTCTCTAAACAAATAGAACCCTAGGAGTTTCGTCGGACCATCAGATGGGTGCGAACTCGCATCTGGCCTTGCTGCTATTTCCGCTACCGGATAGTCAGTAATATCTCATTGCTTGCTTGACCTTATAAGGTTTTATTCTATTTTATCTCTCTAAGAGTTGTTTCTTGAAAAATGAAATCATGTAGATTGTGCTTCATAAAATTTTCGTGAAAAGGTCTACTGCATGACTTGCTGGGATCTGTGCAGTCGCTTTGTTTAGACAAAAGAAAATCATGAACCAATTAGTCAAAAACTTGTGATTGTTGTTAATCTGTCGAAAGATTGGTACTCCTACAACCTATTGTTTATACTAATTAGATCTTCTTGTTGTTATTTGCATCTGAGTTCCTATAATGTACTTTGTGTGAGCAGCCAGATGACCTGGTATATGTTCCTCAGCTGTGCTGACATTCATGAATCCACGTATCTCACTTACCACATTGTCCTAAAAATCATTGACACCTCATTCTATGACAGGCTCGGCAAGAAAGGCGGCAGCTGACGGATGGAGGTCACCACCATGACGATCGAGGCCGCATCGACAGACTCAGTGCATGAGCTCGTTGGTGGTTTCAGTTTCATAATTTCGCATATCATTGCATTGTCGAGTATGTGTAGCGGGATGGAAAGAAGCGACGCATTGTCCACGGAGTGGCCGCCATGGGACTAAACCTGCTGTCGGGCGTGGCGAGCTTGCCGACGTTTTACTACGAGCTGCCCAGGCACGGCTGCTGGCCGGATGCTCTGTCACGGCAAGCTTTTCTGACGCGGATGCTTGTCGGAGTCTCATGGGGTGCTACCTTGCAGCATGCTCTGTCGCGACAAGCTTGCCTGCGTGGCTGCTAGCCAGAGTCTCATGGGATGCTGCCTTGCAGCATGCTCTATCGTAGCAAGCTTGCCGGCGCGGCTGTTTGCCAGAGTCTCATGGGATGCTGCCTTGCAGCATGCTCTGTCGTGCCATGGTTGCCAGCGCACTCGCCGGAGTCTCATGTGATGCTGCGTTGCAGCATGCTTTGTCGCGACAAGCTTGCCGGCATGGCTGCTGCAAGCGGGTGCTATGCATGGGTCGGCGGGCTGGTGCCCCTGCAGAGAGAGGCGCTCCTACAGGAGATGAGGGAGTAGCTGCAGGACGACAAAGATCAGCTCAACGCCGTGCCAGTGCCACATTTTGGCTGGTACACGCTCGGACGGGCATGGCGCCACTTCTTCATTTTCTCTTGAACCGGCTCGTCCTGCTATTTCCACCGAGTTGGAGGAAGATGGAGAGATGAGCTATTTTACTCACTAATAGAAAATCATTTGGGCAGAACTTCCTTTTTCACAAGAAGAGACGAAAATGCTCCATGAAGTTGATTGATTGTGCCTCCAATTTTGGATGTCGTATGCGTTGCTTCTGAACCACTTTCGTTTATGTCTTCGGTCATGTAATCTATATAAGGCACATGTTAATATCTATGAGTCCTAAGCTGATGCATGGTATGAGTGTTGCATTTCCAGTGTTATCTTTTATTTTTTTAGTCAAGACCATGCAATAATAGTGAAGTACACCCAGTAGCATGAAAGGGGCGTGCCCAACCTGGCACCGCCCCATGTTCCTCTCAGGCGGCGCGCCATGGCGCGCCCTAACCACTAGTTAGTTGTTGAAGGAGTACTTGATCCAGCCACGCTGGAAGCTGTAGTGTGTCACGAGGCCCTTTCTGTCACAGAAGATCTGAATATTCACGGGGCCCTTTCTATCACAGAAGATCTGAATATTCACGGCATCGTCATTGCTTCAGATTGTCAACAAGTCATCTCGGATATCAACAGGAGTGCATGCGGAAGATACATAGCAATTGTCAGTGAGAATTTTTTTTTCGACAAAGAATTGTCAGTGAGATAAACCTGAAAGCTTCTACTTTTCATTGTAAATTTTCTTATACAAGTCGTACTGTCAATTATGAAGCACATAGCTTAGCTAAGTTTTCTCTTTCTAGAGGCCTGGGTCACCACGTTTTGTTTTATGAGCCCCATGACCCAAGATGTATCCCACTACATGTGGACTTTGAGTAATAAACTTGGTGTTTACCCCTCAAAAAAGTGACGTTTCTTTTTCTGGTCTAAAAAAGTTAAAGTTTTTTTTTCCACTAAGGTTAACTTTTGGGGAGCGACTTGTTGCAACTCCCAGTCAGCATGAATCATGAGGCAAATCAAATAGTATGGGGCAATTTTCCTCAGTTGCAGCCCACAGAAACACTCGGTTGCTACCCAGTTGCAACTCACATGACACACGAATGACAATGCAAATCTAGAGGTTTAAGAGTCAACCAAGCTCTAAGCTAATTCTTGGTGGGCCGAGAACTAGCAAAACCGTAAGTTATGCTTAAGAACATGTGAACTCACTGCCAGGAGGATAATGTGGGCTTGGCACTATGATAGAAATTGAACATTTTAGCGCCACCTTAGCCTACAGAGTGTTGGCTGAAACAAAGGAGAGAGAGGAGAGGCATGGTTAGAGGACAAGTCTGCTTCGTCACATGTTTGATCGGACTAGGAAACAATGGACTTTCATTGTGGAAGGATTCATGTGCCATCAAAGCTCACGAGCTCTTTTGATTTGCAGGATAGGAAAACTCAGGAAAGGCGAGAGTAGAACAAAACGCAGAAGTGCAATGTCATGTACACTTCATATCCTTCTGGAACCAAACTTTGTTTGAATTCATCATAGGAAAAACAAAGGGTTCTGAAAAATGAGCTTTGAATGGATGGTAGATTTGCTATGAAATCTAGTGCAATGATTCCTTAGTGAAACATATTTGCTTCTGTGGTATGATATGGTCACTTCACAATAGCATGTTGTCATTGATCCACCTGTTCTTTTTACCCGATGGCACACATGTCTTGTATGTGGGGTTATATATGTATGCACCCTTTCATTCTTCCTAGTACCACTCATTTGTTACTTTATTTAAGTTGTTGTGAATCCCGTCTAATCCTTGATTCTTCCTAGTACCACTCTTTTGTCACTTTAAACCATTGTGAAACCCGTCTGCTCTTTGAGTGTTCATAGTGCCACTCCTTTGTCATGTTCTTTTTTTATTACATTTAAACTTCAATCTTGGAGGTTTTAATTAGGGCTCACTGCTTAATCAAAGGAAGAGATAATTTAAGCATACATGGATGCATATGGTGGCTTGTTTAGTTGTTGTTTTAATATATATATATATATATATATATATATATATATATATATTCGATGAGTTGTTTTACTAATATACTTTCTCCCTTCACAAATATATGATGCTCTAACATTTTTCTGAATTGGATGCATATACACATGTTTTAGTGTGCTTATTCACTTATTTTAGTTCGTATTTAGTCCATAATGAGATATGCAAAACATCTTATATTACGTATTTGTGAACTGGGGAAGTAATATATAGATATGTAGATAAAATACAAAGGTAGATAGATCAAATACATATGGTGGCGCTCTAAAAACAATGTGGTGTGTTTGATTATGTTTGTTTTGAGATAGAGAGGCTTGATTATAACAACGAAGTGCATCCACATGCCTAAGTAATTCCGTTTGTTTGCCTCTAGGACAAAAGCACTGGCTGGCCGCTGAAGAATAAATGACAGTAGATGTTACTATCTTCCCGAATGCAAGACCCTTTAGGACTTTGGTGCAAGTGATCAACATTTATACTCCTTAAGCACTATATAAATACATCATGCACGTAACTCTTGTTCCAACAACTAAGTGTTCTAGACTCCAAGTCATTTGCGTGCGTCCGTGCGAGAGCGAGCGACCTGATGGCTTGCTCCATCTTGTGTAGCGTACTTGTAGTGGTCACCGCGGTGGTGATCGGCACGGCTCGCGGCTCCGGCGACCATCTCACCGCCGGCTTCACCCGTGTGAGGCTGACGGAGTCCCAGTTTGTTGTGCAGAAGCCCTACAACGTTCCGCTCGACACGCGCTACGAGTTCGCCGGCGGCGTGCGTCGGATGTGGGTCTTCTCCACCGACAAGCCCGGCAGCGCCACCCACCCCGGTGGCGCGCGCACTGAGATCAAGATCAACGTATGTAGGCGCCCATGCATTCGGCATCTCACGCTCCATCTCACGCTCGCACGTTGCTTATATTAATTCGTTTGTTGATCCATGGAACATGCACGCAGGAGGTGTACACGTCGGGGGTGTGGCAGTTCGAGGGTGAAGTGTACGTGCCGGCGGGCACATCCGGCGCGTCCATCATGCAGATCTTCGGGGCGAAGCCGGAGAGGCAGGCGACGACGCTGATGCTCCACGTCTACGACGGCAACCTCACCTTCTACCACCACCTGCAGAGTGTGCTCGCCCACGACGTCTACGACCGCTGGCTCCGGCTCAACGTCGTCCATGACGTGGGCGCGCGCAACGTCACCGTCTTCGTCGACGGCGCCGAGAGGCTGCGCTCGAGCAGCCACGGCGCGCCGCACGCCGAGCACTACTTCAAGTTCGGGGTGTACAAGCAATCACACCACAACCCGTCGCACCGCATGGAGTCACGGTGGAGGAACGTCCGGTCTTCACCAAGCCATGAATCACACCATGCGTATGCAGCTTGATGATTTGGTTGGTTCCAATTCCAACCATGGTTTGAAATTTCAGCCGACACCTACCGAAACCACGGAAGCTCAATTCGATGATTTGATAACCATGATTTTAAATTTCAGTTCCAAGTTCCAACCATGTTTTATAATTTGATATTTCACGCTAGTGTTTGTTAATTTGGACGATGGGATGATGCTGTGATGAGATCAATGATGATGATGATTATGCAACCATTTTCGAGCAATGCTAATTTTAAATAAACTTCGTCCATGATGAACTCTGCCGGTGGAGACCTCGATGGAGGTCCGCAGCGGCGGCATTTTCCTCCCGGCAGCCACTGCCCGCACCCTCGTCAAGTCCCCCTTTGGCTAATCTTAAATATTGAGAATATCTATATTGACATGCCAAACTAAATGGCAACATTTCGTATTTCCTGTTCTTACAGTGACAAACTACTCCCTCTGTTTCTAAATATTTATCTTTGTAGAGATTTTCAAATAAACTACCATATATGGATGTATATAGACATATTTTAGAGCATAGATTCACTCATTTTGCTTCGTATGTAGCCATTTATGAAAATCTCTAGAAAGACAAATATTGAGGAACGAAGGGTAATTTAAAATCAAACTTTCCATCAACTTTTAGCACCAAATAATGCTAATTATTACACTAAATCATCCCTATTATGCTTATTACATGCATGCAATGGATGAGCCTGCCCAACGGAACTCATGGGACGGCCTTGCGCTTGTCCATCATTTTTGCTGAATATTTTCTCAGTTCGAATTGAATTCTCCTAGGGGGAGTGCTTCGGTACAACCCCCCCCCCCCCCCCAACGTATAGTAGATAATATGGTAATTTCACATTAGGTATAGGAATACCCACCCGACGCCGTACGTCCGCGCGCGACGTCATACGCCCGCCCGCGTATGCCGCACCCGTCGCTGTACGTACGCCCGCCCGCGTACCCGCACCCGTCGCCGTACGTCGCCGTCGTACGCCCGCACGTCTCCACGTTGGCGTCGACAGTTGTTGAAGAAAAAAAAAGACACGGTAGCCGCCGACGCCCGTCGTCGAAACCCTGAACCCTAACGCATCCACGCCATCTCCACGTCGCCCCCGGTCTGCACGAAGTCGCCGTCGCCCGGGTCGCCGCCCAAACAAACGCCTTGCCCAGCGCCGTTACCGCCGCCGCCGCGCGTACCCAGCGCCGTTACCGCCGCCGCCGCGCTGCCCAGCGCGTTACCCGCCGCCGCGCGTGCCCAGCGCCGTTAAGCGCTGCCGCCGCGTTCCATTCCTGCCGCCAGATGGCCGCCCACCCGCGATCTACGTCGCCGCCTCCCTCCGCGCACTACGCCTGCTACGACCAGCCATCGTCCTCACGCCGTCGACACCTGCCTCCGCCGGCCAGCAACATCACGCCGTCATCACATTCGTCACCGGAGAAAATGGATCCGGCTAAAATCCTCGCCGCCGTGCAAGAGGTTGGTTTGAGACATCGTTGTGCTTGATGAAATAATTGTTTTAGGGATGATGTTACACGGTGTTTGATTGATCGTACAATTTTTTAACCATCTATAGTTAGAGGAGGAGGGCGATTATGATGGCGATGATTACAGCGAGGACAACGAAACCTCGTCACGGAATATGGATGAACCTGCTGAGGAGAACTGCATGAGTTTGAATGAATCTTATAGTGGCAATGTAAGTGTGATCAATGTTGATAAAAACAATAAATATGATAGACCGCATGGACAATTTCATATTTTTTTGCATCATGCAGCGACATGGCGATGATGATGATGATATGGATATAGATGATTCATTTGCTGAAAGTGCACTCCAGGTATGTTATTAATAAAATCAGAGAAGAAATGACATAATAACCATATGAGCGCTTACATGTACTTTTTTGCAATGTGCGCAGATGGACGAGGACGGGGACTTTTTGAGGAATATTGTGGACGATGAAAGTGAAAAATCGCACGTTGATGCATCTCATGATGACAGCTCCAGCAATGTATGTTTTGAAACTTACATCACTACATTACATATTAAAATAATAACTGACTGACATAAATGGTTTAATGCATTAATTTTACAGGGAGATGTAGATGGTACAAGCGGGAATGATGAGCATGTTGGTGATGATCTGTTTAATTTTGACATCGGATTTGATGAATATCAGCAAGAATCATTGGACATGCATTGGAAGGTCATGAGGAAGACGTTCAAGTCACTAGGAGAGGCTTACAATTTCTATAACCAGTATGCTTACGAGCGTGGTTTCAGCGTAAGAAAGGACTCACAGAAATATTCGAAAGGTCCTGAGGGAACTAAGTGCTTGAGAAAGTATCTGTGTGCGAGAGTTGGGAAACGACAGGCAAAACTTTGTACAATGAAAGGCAGGACCTGCAGGCTGAGAGGGGAGACTCGTTGCTTCTGCAATGCGCATATAACTTTGAAACTTGATAAAGAGCGTGACATTTGGTATGTCAGCAGTTTCAGTGATGATCACAGTCACGTTCTAACTAGACCGGATGAAGTCACGTTTCTTCGGTCTCATAATCAGATAAAAGAATATCAGAAAGCTGAGATCTTAACCATGGCAGGTGCTGGAATCAGGAAACATATGATTTATGATCAACTCGTCAAGAGGGTAATACGGGTCATATGCAAAGGCTGGTTTTGGGAGGAAGAAGCTTTATAACATGTGTTATAGAGAAAAAATGAAGTTGCTTGCACAAGGTGATGCAGACACTGCCATTGGGATCATGATGACAAGAAAAGAGAGAGATCCAGATTTCTTCTTTGAGCACACCGTCGATGATGAAGGAAGGCTGAAAAACATATTCTAGTGTGATTCTCAATCACGTCGAGACTATGTTGACTACGTTGATGTGACATTCTTCGACATCACATACATGATGAATAGGTATGGCATTGCCATTTATACCTTTTGTCGGTCTGAACAACCACCGTTGCACCACGGTATTCGGTTGTGCTCTTGTGTCTGATGAGACGGAAGATACATATGTCTGGCTGCTTCAGACGTTTTTGAGGGTGATGTCTACTACGCAACCTTCTTCTTGTAGACGTTGTTGGGCCTGCAAGTGCACAGGTTTGTAGGACAGTAGCAAATTTCCCTCAAGTGGATGACCTAAGGTTTATCAATCCATGGAGGCGAGGGATGAAGATGGTCTCTCTCAAACAACCCCGCAACCAAATAACAAAGAGTCTCTTGTGTCCCCAACACACCCAATACAATGGTAAATTGTATAGGTGCACTAGTTCGGCGAAGAGATGGTGATACAAGTGCAATATGGATGGTAGATATAGATTTTTGTAATCTGAAAATATAAAAACAGCAAGGTAACAAGCGGTAAAAGTGAGCGTAAACGGTATTGCAATGATGGGAAACAAAGCCTAGGGTTCATCCTTTCACTAGTGCAAGTTCTCTCAACAATAATAACATAATTGGATCACATAACTATCCCTCAACATGCAACAAAGAGTCACTCCAAAGCCACTAATAGCGGAGAACAAACGTAGAGATTATGGTAGGGTACGAAACCACCTCAAAGTTATTCTTTCCAATCAATCCGTTGGGCTATTCCTATAAGTGTCATAAACAGCCCAAGAGTTCGTACTAGAATAACACCTTAAGATACAAATCAACCAAAACCCTAATGTCACCTAGATACTCCATTGCCACCTCAAGTATCCGTGGGCATGATTATACTATATGCATCACACAATCTAAGATTTATCCAACCAACATAAAAGTACCTCAAAGAGTGCCCCAAAGTTTCTACCGGAGAATCAAGAACGTGTGCCAACCCCTATGCATAGGTTCATGGGCGGAACCCGCAAGTTGGTCACCAAAACATACATCAAGTGGCACATGATATCCCATGGTCACCACGGATAAGCACGGCAAGACATACATCAAGTGTTCTCATAAAAGACTCAATCCAATAAGATAACTTCAAAGGGGAAACTCAATTCATCACAAGAGAGTAGAGGGGGAGAAGAAACATAAGATCCAACTATAATAGCAAAGTTCGCAATACATCAAAATCGTGCCATAGAGAGAACACGAGAGAGAACACGAGAGAGAGAGAGAGATCAAACACATAGCTACTGGTACATACCCTCAGCCCCGAGGGTGAACTACTCCCTCCTCGTCATGGAGAGCGCCGGATGATGAAGATGGCCACCGGAGATGGATCCCCCTCCGTGGTCTGGGAAAGGGGTCTGATTGGTTTTGGTGGCTCGGAGGCTTGCGGCGGAACTCCCGATCTATCTTCTGCTACGGAAGTTTTAGGGCACGAGGTATATATGGGTGAAAGGAGTACGTCGGTGGAGCTACGGGGCCCCACGAGGAAGGGGCGCGCCTGGGGGTGGGCGCGCCCCCCACCCTCGTGAGCACTTACCGTATCTTCTGACGTGGGGTCCAAGTCCATCAGGTGGGTTTCCTTCCAAAAATAACTTCTCCAGTTGATTCCGTTCTGTTTTGACTCCGTCTGATATTCCTTTTCCTCGAAATACTGAAATAGGCATAAAACAGCAAATCTGGGCTGGGCCTCCGGTTAATAGGTTAGTCCCAAAAGTAATATAAAAATGGAAAATAAAGCCCAATATTGCCTAAAACAGTAGATAAAGTAGCATGGAGCAATCAAAAATTATAGATACGTTGGAGACGTATCAGGCATCCCCAAGCTTAATTCCTGCTCGTCCTCGAGTAGGTAAATGATAAAAAAGAATTTTTGATGCGGAGTGATACTTTGGCATAATTTCAATATAAATCTTCTTACTTGTGATATGAATATTCAGATCCGAAAGATTTAAGACAAAAGTTCATATTGACACAGAAATAATAATAGTTCAAGCATACTAATCAAAGCAATCATGTCTTCTCAAAATAACATGGCAAAAGAAAGTTCATCCCTACAAAATCATATAGTTAGGCTATGCTTCATTTTTGTCACACAAAGATGTTCCCAACTTCTATACCCCCGATGACAAGCCAACTTCTATACTCAAATAATCTCAATCTTTTTCAACCTTCACGCAATGCATGAGCGCGAGCCATGGATATAGCACTAAGGGTGGAATAGAATATGATGATGGGATTGTGTGGAGAAGACAAAAAAAGGAGAAAGTCTCATATCGACGAGGATAATCAACGGGCTATGGAGATTCCCATCAATTGATGTCAACATGAGGAGTAGGGATTGCCATGCAACGGATGCACTAGAGCTATAAGTGTATGAAAGCTCTACAAAAGAAACTAAGTGGGTGTGCATCCAACTTGCTTGCTCACGAAGACCTAGGGCACTTTGAGGAAGCCCATCATTGGAATATACAAGCCAAGTTATATAATGAAAAATTCCCACAAGTATATGAAAGTGACAAAATGAGAGACTCTCTATATGAAAAACATGGTGCTACTTTGAAGCACAATATATGAGACTCACTACATGAAGAACAAGGTGCTACTTTGAAGCACAAGTGTGGTAAAAGGATAGTAGCATTGTCCCTTCTCTCTTTTTCTCTCATTTTTTTGGGCCTTTTTTTTTGGCCTTGCTCTTTTTTTTCGTTCAGAATCTCATCCCGACTTATGGGGGAATCATAGTCTCCATCATCCTTTCCTCACTTGGGACAATGCTCTAGTAATGATGATCATCACACTTTTATTTCTCTTACAACTCAACAATTACAACTCGAAACTTAGAACAAAATATGACTCTATATGAATGCCTCCGTGTGTGCAGGGATGGTGCAATGAATCAAGAGTGACATGTATGGAAAATAATGCATGGTGGCTTTGCCACAAATACGATGTCAACTACATGATCATGCAATGGCAATATGACAAAAGTAATGTATGTCATAATAACGATGATGGAAGTTGCATGGCAATATATCTCGGAATGGCTATGGAAATGCCATGATAGGTAGGTATGGTGGCTGTTTTGAGGAAGATATAAGGAGGTTTATGTGTGAAAGAGCGTATCATATCACGGGGTTTGGATGCACCGCTAAGTTTGCACCAACTCTCAAGGTGAGAAAGGGCAATGCACGGCATCAAGAGGCTAGCAAAGGCGGAAAGGTGAGAGTGCGTATAATCCATGGACTTAACATTAGTCAAAAGAACTCATATACTTATTGCAAAAATTTAGAAGCCATCAAAAATCAAGTACTACGCGCAATGCTCCTAGGGGGATAGATTGGTAGGAAAAGACCATCGCTCGTCCCCGACCGCCACTCATAAGGATGCACAAGCCGTGTACACTTCATGTTTCAAATTTGTTACACAACTTTAACCATACGTGCATGCTACGGGACTTGCAAACTTCAACACAAGTATTTCTCAAATTCACAATTATCAACTAGCACGACTTTGATATTATTACCTCCATATCTCAAAACAATTATCAAGCATTAAATTTATCTTAGTATTCAATTCACTCAAAAGAAAGTTTCACATATCTTGAATACCAAATATATTAACATTAAGAAAATTACCATGCTATTAACGACTCTCAAAATAATCTAAGTGAAGCATGAGAGATCAAGTTTGTTTAAAACAAATCCACCACCGTGCTCTAAAAGATCTAAGTGAAGCACTAGAGCAAAAATTATCATGCTCAAAAGATATAAGTGAAGCACATAGAGTATTCTAACAAATTCCAAATCATGTATGGCTCTCTCAAAAGGTGTGTACAGCGAGGATGATTGTGGTAAACTAACAAGCAAAGACGCAAATAATACAAGACGCTCAAGCAAAATACATATCATGTGGTGAATAAAAATATAGCTCTAAGTAAAGTTACCGATGAACGAAGACGAAAGAGGGGATGCCTTCCGGGGCATCCCCAAGCTTAGGCTCTTGGTTGTCCTTGAATATTACCTTGGGGTGCCTTGGGCATCCCCAAGCTTAGGCTCTTGCCACTCCTTATTCCGTAGTCCATCGAATCTTTACCCAAAACTTGAAAACTTCACAACACAAAACTTAACAGAAAACTCGTGAGCTCCGTTAGCGAAAGAAAACAAAAGACCACTTCAAGGTAATGTAATGAAATCATTCTTTATTTGTATTTGTGCTAAACCTACTGTATTCCAACTTCTCTATGGATTATAAACTATTTTACTAGCCATAGATTCATCAAAATAAGCAAACAACACAATGAAAACAGAATCTGTCAAAAACAGAACAGTCTGTAGTAATCTGTAACTAACGCAAACTTATGGAACTCCAAAAATTCCAAAATAAATTATTGGACTTTTTGGAATTTGTCTAGTAATCATATGCAGAAAGAATCGACTAAATAGCACTTTCCAGTAAAAAGTTCTAGCTAATTTCGTGAGCGCTAAAGTTTCTGTTTTTTACAGCATGGTCATAAAGACTTTACCCAAGTCTTCCCAAAGGTTCTACTTGGCACAAACACTAATTAAAACATAAAACCACATCTAAACATAGGCTAGATGGATTATTTATTACTAAACAGAACCAAAAATCAAGAAACTAAAATAAAATAGGGTTGCCTCCCAACAAGCGCTATCGTTTAATGCCCCTAGCTAGGCATGATGATTTCAATGATGCCCACATAAAAGATTAGAATTGAAACATAAATAGAGCATCATGAAGAATATGACTAGCACATTTAAGTCTAACCCACTTCCTATGCATAGGGATTTTGTGAGCAAACAACTTATGGGAACAAGAATCAACTTGCATAGGAAGGTAAAACAAGCATAACTTCAAGATTTTAAGCACATAGAGAGGAAACTTGATATTATTGCAATTCCTACAAGCATATGTTCCCCCCTCATAATAATTTTCAGTAGCATCATGAATAAATTCAACAATATAACCAGCACCTAAAGCATTCTTTTCATGATCTACAAGCATAGAAAATTTACTACTCTCCACATAAGCAAAATTCTTCTCATGAATAATAGTGGGAGCAAACTCAACAAAATAGCTATCATGTGATTGAGAATTAAGATCAAGATGACAAGTTTCATGGTTATCATTATTCTTTATAGCATACGTGTCATCACAATAATCATCATAGATAGGAGGCATGCTTTCATCATAATAAATTTGCTCAACAAAGCTTGGGGGACAAAAAATATCATCTTCATCAAACATAGCTTACCCAAGCTTGTGGCTTTGCATATCATTAGCATCATGGATATTCAAGGAATTCATACTAACAACATTGCAATCATGCTCATCATTCACATATTTTATGCCAAGCATTCTATGTAATTCTTCTTCTAGTACTTTGGCACAATTTTCCTTTCCATCATACTCACGAAAGATATTAAAAAGACGAAGCGTATGAGACAAACTCAATTCCATTTTTTGTAATTTTATTTTATAGACTAACTAGTGCTAAAACAAGAAACAAAAAGATTCGATTGCAAGATCTAAAGATATACCTTCAAGCACTAACCTCCCCGACAATGGCGCCAGAAAAGAGCTTGATGTCTACTACGCAACCTTCTTCTTGTAGACGTTGTTGGGCCTGCAAGTGCACATGTTTGTAGGACAGTAGCAAATTTTCCTCAAGTGGATGACCTAAGGTTTATCAATCCGCGGGAGGCGTAGGATGAAGATAGTCTCTCTCAAACAACCCTGCAACCAAATAACAAAGAGTCTCTTGTGTCCCCAACACACCTAATACAATGGTAAATTGTATAGGTGCACTAGTTCGGCGAAGAGATGGTGATACAAGTGCAATATGGATGGTAGATATAGGTTTTTGTAATCTGAAAATATAAAAACAGCAAGGTAACAAGCGGTAAAAGTGAGCGTAAACGGTATTGCAATGATAAGAAACAAGGCCTAGGGTTCACACTTTCACTAGTGCAAGTTCTCTCAACAATAATAACATAATTGGATAACATAACTATCCCTCAACATGCAACAAAGAGTCACTCCAAAGCCACTAATAGCGGAGAACAAACGTAGAGATTATGGTAGGGTACGAAGCCACCTCAAAGTTATTCTTTCCAATCAATCCGTTGGGCTATTCCTATAAGTGTCACAAACAGCCCTAGAGTTCGTACTAGAATAACACCTTAAGATACAAATCAACCAAAACCCTAATGTCACCTAGATACTCCATTGCCACCTCAAGTATCCGTGGGCATGATTATACGATATGCATCACACAATCTCAGATTTATCCAACCAACATAAAAGTACTTCAAAGAGTGCCCCAAAGTTTCTACTGGAGAATCAAGAACGTGTGCCAACCCCTATGCATAGGTTCATGGGCGGAACCCGCAAGTTGGTCACCAAAACATACATCAAGTGGCACATGATATCCCATTGTCACCACGGATAAGCACGACAAGACATACATCAATTGTTCTCATAAAAGACTCAATCCAATAAGATAACTTCAAAGGGGAAACTCAATTCATCACAAGAGAGTAGAGGGGGAGAAGAAACATAAAATCCAACTATAATAGCAAAGCTCGCGATACATCAAGATCGTTCCATAGAGGGAACACGAGAGAGAACACGAGAGAGAGAGATCAAACACATAGCTACTGGTACATACCGTCAGCCCCGAGGGTGAACTACTCCCTCCTCGTCATGGAGAGCGCCGGGATGATGAAGATGGCCACCGGAGATGGATCCCCCCTCCGGCAGGGTACCGGAAAGGGGTCCCGATTGGTTTTTGGTGGCTCTGGAGGCTTGCGGCGGCGGAACTCCCGATCTATCTTCTGTTCTGGAAGTTTTAGGGTACGTAGGTATATATGGGTGAAAGGAGTACGTCGGTGGAGCTACGGGGGCCCCACGAGGCAGGGGGCGCGCCCAGGGGGGTGGGCGCGCCCCCCACCCTCGTGAGCACTTCCCGTATCTTCTGACGTGGGGTCCAAGTCCATCAGGTGGGTTTCCTTCCAAAAATAACTTCTCCAGTTGATTTCGTTCCGTTTTGACTCCATCTGATATTCCTTTTCCTCGAAATACTGAAATAGGCATAAAACAACAAATTTGGGCTGGGCCTCCGGTTAATAGGTTAGTCCCATAAGTAATATAAATGTGGAAAATAAAGCCCAATATTACCTAAAACAGTAGATAAAGTAGCATGGAGCAATCAAAAATTATAGATACGTTGGAGACGTATCAGAGGGCTCACTGTCAGAAGAGGCCCAGGTCAGTAATTACTGATGGAGATGCAGCTATGATTAAGGCCATAAGAAAGGTACTTTCGGAGGTTTGGCATCGTCTTTGCTCGTGGCATATTGAGAAGAACATGCAAACACCTTCATCATAAGTCTCTAAAGGAGTTCAGGTCTCTACTTTATTATGCCACTTCAAAAAAGGTATTTGAGGAGAGATGGGCAGCGTTTACCGCCAAATGGCAGTCGGAGAAAACAAAGACATGGTTACGTAGGATGTACAAGAAGAAAAGGCTTTGGGCTGCATCATATCTGTCAGGTGGGTTTTTCTTAGGTATGCGAAGTAATCAGCGAAGTGAGAGTCTGAATTCATGCCTTCACTTGCATCTAAACTCCGGTATGACTATTGTTGATATGATTGTGCACTATGAGAACTGCATAGTTCGTCTCCGTGAGAACGAGGCGCATGACGATTACACAAACTCACAGACACTTCCAGTACAAGTATTGGACGAGTGTAAAGATATTGAGAAATCAGCTGCCCGTGAGTTCATTGCGGCAAACTTTTATATCTTGCAGGAAGATATGAAGAAGGCACGGGAGCTTGAGGTCCTTGAGAGGCGAGAGGAGCGGACACTCACAGATTCATACCGACATGGAAGGAAAATAGGGATATCAGATTCATCGTGGAGTACACCCCGGGTAACTCAAGAAAGCGGTGAAGTGCGATTGCGAAGCATGTATCGCAAAGGACTTCCTTGCAAACATATTCTTCACGTTCTGATTCAGCTACGCTTACGTGAGATACCTAAGTGTTTAGTACTGCGGAGGTTGAGCCAAGTTGCAAGGGGTGGACTTCCCGTGAACCAGCGATCTGTTTGCGTGGGGATGGGCAGGTGCACGGGACAGAGCTAGGTACAACGAGTTGACTATCTTATCTACCGAAGCAACTCATAAAGCATGACATAAACCATTTTTATTCGACAAGTTGAAGGCGGCTCTGAGGGACATAATAGATAATGATTACACTGAGGAGGATGAGCCTGGTGTGGAGGTACAGTTTGTGAACGACGATGCATTTGAGCTTAATCAAGATCATGGTCTTGTTCGTGATCCCGCAAAAGTTAACACCAAAGGCGCACCAAAACAGAATGTTAAAGGCTGTGGTAAGGATGGTCCTGATGTCACTAAAAATGGGCGACCTAAAGCTTTTGATGAGAAAAGCAAACGTCAATGTGGACAGTGCGATCTTACGGGTCATTATAAGTCCACGTGCCCTCAAAATCCTAAGTATGATTTTCTTATGTTATTGTTCAAACCAAATTTATTTGTTTATTGTGAATTAACACATATCTTACTGTTATGTAGGAACTTTGCTTGAATTGTGGAGTATGGAAGATTGCTTCACCCTTTGATTGAAGACAGTATTCTTATGGATTGCTATGGAAGATTGCTTCACCCTTTCATTGGAGACAATTTTTTAATGTTCTATATATGTGATCTTTAATAATTGTTAAAATATGTTATATGAGACTTATTTTACTTTGTTGATGTCACACTATTTGCTACGATACCGACATAAGTATTTGTTTTGATGACAGACTATGCAATGCAAGAAGTAGTTTTACTATGTTTATTTTGATGTGCTCATTTTGCACAGTAGTGTCGTCGCTGTTTACTGTTAATTTTCTACACTGTACGGTCGCCGTCGTTTATTTTGATGTGCTCATTTTGCACAGTAGTGACGTCGCTTAGAACCACGTCGTTTTTTAAAAAAGCCCGACAAGTGCGCCGGCGGCATTGTCCCACAGGGCAGCGTCGGACGGTGGCAGCAGTACGAGGTAATCAGAGGAGTTCGACAGCCTATGTGCCGCCGGGTATATAAGCCGGTCGTCGCGCGCTCCGTCGGGCGAGGTGGGACTAAACATTTCCCCTCGTCCCCGCGTGGAACTTGGGCCGTCATCGCACCGCGTGCTACTTGGGCCGTCTTCACGCCGCGGGCGGAACAGTGTTATTGGGCCGGCCCATGCGGTCACGCGCATCGCTGTAGGCACGACGGCTGCGATAGCAAGTTTTAGTCCCACCTCGCCCGACGGAGCGCGTGACGACCTGCTTATATACCCGGCGGCGCACATGCAGTCGAACGCCTTTGATTAAACCGCTATGCTACCCGTCGTTCGACGCTGCCCTGTTGGATAGCGCCGTCGGTCCAGTCTGACGTCAGACTGGCCGGCGCACTTGTCGGGTAATTTTTTTACAAAGAAAAACTAAGAACGTCGGTGTTATAAGCGACGGCGACAGTGCTTTAAAAATAAAAAATAAGAACGTCGGTGTTACAAGCGACGGCAACAGGCACTACAGTGCATAATAAATACATGTGCATTTTTTTAACATTAAGCAGTACATGATGGACTGTTATATCCAAAAAAATTGACGACGGCAGAACTATGAATATGAATAATTCAAATTTAAAGACAACGACATGAAGACAACATAATAATCCAAATGTCATTCTCGACTTAAATATTCAAAATAGTAGTGTCTTCTTCATCACAAGATATCAAAGTCGAAATAAATGCAAACATTATTTGAGCCTACAAAATTTTCTAGTACAAAATTTTTGCCTCATTTATTTCTTCTTTGCAAGCCGGGTAACTTTGTCCTTCACATCGTTGAGCGTATTTCTCTCCGAGAAAATAAGCTGCACAATCATTAAGTCCCTCGATTTATCAATTGACCCATGTTAGAACTTCATATTAGTACAAACCAAATAGTATTACATAATGAATTTAATTGAGTATAAGCATTTGAAATAAAACCAGACCTGAAAGCATCAAAGAACAAATATTCCACATGAATTGCTGGTCCGTACAAACAACGGTTCATAAGTTCGCATTTCAGGTAAGATATTAAAACAATATGAAAGTATTTACTCACCCGTCTTCTTGTTGTGGCATCTTATACGTTTTGATAGGCCAGGTAGACACATCCGGATAATTCACAGCACCGCTCGCATTCGCATCACGTATGTCATATCCAAGTTGTTTTCTCTGTTCATATACATGATAGCACGAAAAGAATTTAACATAGTTCAATTACTAAATGATAGTTTCAATATGCTCATGTAAATTTATGCCGTACCAGCTCCTCAACTTTTTCTCTAATTTCACTGTCAAGTTCGGGTCCCATCAAAGAATCAAGAACCTGGAACTCTTCCTTCGGGCGATGCATGACAACCGAAACCCAGTGGGTATTTCCCTTATTAAGAGGAATATAAATCTGCATCACAACGAAAATATGATGCAATCAACACATACTCTCTTATTATTTATGTCCCATATATGCATACATTAAGGCAGTTGAACTTACCTTATCTTTTTTAAAATACTCATCGGTGCATCTATTCACGGGTCCATTCTTCTTCGCCACAACTTCGTTGTCATTTTTTCCTGGCTCGGTGTCCGGTCTAAATTCAAGTAACCAATTGACCAGCCAGGTCGGCACTATATGACGACCGTCACCAACAACTCGCAACAGATACGACGAATAAGCATTGATAAACTGAAAATAATTTATATGATGTATATCAATTCCAATTTGCATTGAAAGCTAATAGAAAACACAACAATAACTTACATCACCGGTTAGCCATTGATGGTCAAGAATCTTACAAGCCCTCTCTGCACTGAGACCTTCGCGCATGCCATCATTGAATATTTCCTTCTTTCTATGTTTTGCTGACCGCTCATAAGCACGAACAAACTTAACACTAGCTTTAATCACATCGTATTCATCTTGAAAGACTTCTTTCTCGAATAGTTCTGCAATACATGACGGCAATATGTTACTAAGTCAATGATTATAAGTAGAAAGTTCAGCTCGAAAACAATATGATAAAACTCACTTGCTTTTGCTGAACGTTTTGCACGCTTTGTCGGTATAACTGGAATATAAGGAGACTTTATAAGGTTTGATACCTTCCGCTTCCGTTTCCCTACAACCTCCTCCTGTACCTCATCTTCTCCAATACAATCTATGGATCCACGTGATGTGATTTCATCTATTCCTAAAGATGTAACTGATTTATCATCAGATACCTCAGGAACTTCGATAGGATCTTCTTTATCACCCTTGAAACTATCCCAATATTCAGGTGTGCAATAATAAGGTGTCTTCTTTTCAGAATCATTAATATCATCTTCATCATCCTCTTGCACATTCTTTTTTCCTGGTGTTTTCAAATTGTCCACGTCAGGATTATATACAAATTCTTTACGAGGTTTTCCACCATAGTATCTACTTTCACTATTTTCACCATACTCATTCTCTTCTTCTTTTTCAATATCACTCGCTTTGTAGAATACAACACTTTTGTTCAATTTCTCTATGACCCTCTGTGATTAAAAATTAGTTGTAATTAGTTATGTGACACATAAAAAAACATAGTGAATGGCAAAATCAGAAAACTTGTACCTGTGCGCATAGCTCCGGCATACGAAGCATATCCTTACGAATGTGCTTCAGCTCAGTCAAAATCTGATCCATAATAGGGTTCTGGGTAGCTGAAGCCTCAGATGTACTCACGCCTGTTCTCCTTCCAGTAATGTTAGACTTTCTCGTATTGGATTTCTTGTTCTTTTCAACCTGTTCCATTCTAATTTTGTTTAAGCGGTACTCTTCAGTAATGGTGTCATCGATCTACAACATAAAAAATCATACAATCATATTTAATTAATAATTAATTGCAGACTTTAAATGGAAAAATATATATTTAACGTATTACCATTCCAACACCACGACCATATTGAAAGTCGTACTTGTCACTTTTCTCGCTACCGCTTCTGTCCAATTCCTCATCAAGGGGCTCAACAGCGCTAAAGGATCATACTGTGGACCGATGCTTGGCTGCACCTTCTCCCAATATAGATACTGCAAAACAAACAAACAACCATTTAGCATGTGTTACACTATTTTTACATAATACAAATATTCAATTTAAAAAATAAATCATACCTGCAGAAGTGCTAAGGTTGCCACGTGGCCATTCCCTAACACGGCCGGGCTGCAAGACCATACCAATCTCCGACAAACAAAACCGCAAAGTGAATGCGTTCCAGTTGAACTTTTTTATCTGCCTGACATCTTGCACTAGTGCATAATAATTCTTTGGAATGTACTCATCAGATACTGGTGCAATTATAGTCCCTAGCAGGACGAGAAACGCCATCCGAACAAATTCATCGTCCGCGTTTTTATTTCTCACAATCTTGTCAATAAGATCATCAATCAATATTTTACTATTCTTCTTGTTAACAAAACTAGCTGGAACTTTTTCTATTGCTTTGCCTTGGTCCATACTCAAAAAACTAGAAACATCCACTCCTTCATTCTTCAAACCAAATATAGCGAACACATCATCAGGCCTAAGTGAAATCAACCCTTTTTTCCGGCTGCCTCTTGCACCATGAATTTTTTACTACTAGGATTGTAACCTTGAATCATAAAAGCAAGTAAATTATCACGCATCTTGACCGAAGGTATTCGTAACATGCCCTCCATCTCTGTTTTGTAAAACGTAAATCGCTGACTTGGTGTTAACTTATTAACAAGACTAACCCACTTTTCTACGGAACATGCAATCACACCATCGATGTCCATACTGCATATAATAATATCTATGTGACGTTGCATGCAGCTAATGTGTTATGTAATGATGAAAATATTAAAAGAAATACCTACCCGACGGCGACTAGAGCGGGCGACGGCGATCACAGCGGCTGATGGCGGCGTCTGACAGCGGGCGTTGACGACCGGCGCTGACGGCGGGTGGTGACGTCGACTAGTGTGGGGTGACGACGGGTGTTGACGGCGGCGCGATGCTGTTGGGCGGGGAACGACAGTGTGGGCGGCGGCGGGCGACGGGGATCAGATCGGGCGCGTCGTCGGCACGTACGACGCAAAAAGTGCATGCGCGACGTGATTGGGCGACGTGCGCGTTTGTCGGGAATATTCCCTCAGATAGGGACGGCTCGTGCAGATATTTTGCTGCGTCGGGCCCGCGGCGATTATTAAGTGGGCGACGGCCCATCTACAGTATAAGTGTGAGCGACGGCTAGTTGGCTAGTTTAGTCCCACCTCAGCCGTCGAACGACGCCCCGACCAGCTAATATAGCCGCGTCAGTTAACCCATATATGGTCATATTTAATATTGTGATATGGCTCTACATAACTGCCCGGCAGTACAACTGTCCGGGTTGTACTGCCCGGGCAATTAGGTAAAGTCACATCGCAATATTAAATATGTATTTATTTATTTGTAGAATTTTGTCATTTAGTGTATTTTTCTAACTTTCCACGAAAAACAAACATGTTTCTAACAATTTTTTACTCCGTCATCTGCCAAAGTCGCTCATTTTTTTCCCATGGGCCACAGTGACCATGCAGGGCAAGCACGCCAAAATTTGTCGCGTTCCGACGCTGTACGGATTTTTTATGATTTTTCGGGCCGAAAACCCCAAAAACACTGCCCGGACGTGACGCAACGTGCGTTCGTAGTCCGATTTTGTTCATCTCTGGCGTGCGGTACTCGGGCGGGTCCCCACACGCGCTGCCAAAAGTTGGGTGCATTCCGGCAAACTGCACTGACACTTGCTGTGCAACCCGGTGGTTTTGGTATGGGTGGAGGGGACCCTCGGTCGTACGTCTCTCCGTCGCATCTGCCAAAGTCGCTCATTTTTTTCCGCGGGCCTTAGTAACCATGCAGGGCACGCACGCCAAAATTCGTCGCGTTCCGACGCTGTACGAATTTTCTATGATTTTCCGGCCCAAAAACCCCAAAAACACTGCCCGGACATGACGCAACGTGCGTTCGTAGTCCGATTTCGTTCATCTATGGCGTGCGGTACCCGGGCGGATCCCCACACGCGCTGCCAAAAGTTGGGTGCATTCCGGCAAACCGCACTGCCACTTGCTGTGCAACCCGGTGGTTTCGGTATGGGTGGAGGGGACCCTCGGTCGTACGTGTCTCCGTCGCATCCGCCAAAGTCGCTCATTTTTTTCCACGGGCCACAGTGACCATGCAGGACACGCACGACAAAATTTGTCGCGTTCCGACGCTGTACGGATTTTCTATGATTTTCCGGCCAAAAAACCCAAAAAAAAGCACTGCCCGGACGTGACACAACGTGCGTTCGTAGTCCGATTTCGTTCATCTCTGGCGTGCGGTACCCGGGCGGCTCCCCACACGCGCTGCCAAAAGTTGGGTGCATTCCCGCAAACTGCACTGCCACTTGCTGTGCAACCCGGTGGTTTCGGTATGGGTGGAGGGGACCCTCGGTCGTACGTGTCTCCGTCGCATCCGCCGAAGTCGCTCATTTTTTTCCACGGGCCACAGTGACCATGCAGGGCACGCACGCCAAAATTTGTCGCGTTCCGATGCTGTACGGATTTTCTATGATTTTCCGGCCCGAAAACCCCAAAAACACTGCCCGGATGTGACGCAGCGTGCGTTCGTAGTCTGATTTCATTCATCTCTGGCGTGCAGTACCCAGGCGGGTCCCCACACGCGCTGCCAAAAGTTGGGTGCATTCCAGCAAACCGCACTGCCACTTGGTGTGCAACCCGGTGGTTTCAGTGCGAAAAGGTGTGTACCGAACACCTTTTTTCTGTAACTTACAAACATGCCCAAATTTTTTTATCGCATTGTATCTACATGAGAATCATGCGTGCCAATTTTATGTGCATTTTGGGTCTGTTTGCATTTTCTACAGTTTTTGGCTTCGACAGTCCAAAAACACTGTTTTTAATTCAAAATTATTTCATACTAATTTTTAAAATATAACGAATTCCTTCTTCTAATTTCGTTTTTTTTTCATTTTCCTTTCTTCCTCTCTTCATCTTCTTTTATATAATTTTTACTATTCTTTCAATTATACCGGTAAATTATTTAATTTTAATTTCTTTCGGGTCACTTTTATTTTATAAAATGATTCACTTTTTTCCATAATATTTCATACTAATTTTCATTCCAACATAACAATAAACGATAGTTCATTCAACACAACGACGGTTCATTTTACATTAAAACATAAAAAACTTAATTAAACAGGACTTAATTAAACTTAATTAAATATAACGACTTAATCCTAATCTACTCATCGTCGTCGGAGTCGGCGAGGTCCATGATCTCGCCCGCACCGACGTCACCGTCGTCGTCACCGTCGCCGTCGTCCCAGTAGCCACCGTCGCCCTCCTCCGGAGCCGCCTGCGACTGCACCGCTTCGATGGCCGCCACCGCATCTAGTGCGGCCTGCAGCTCGACGGCCTCTGCTGCCGCCACTATAGCCGCTGCGGCGTCGAGTGCGGCCTGCAGCTCGGCGGCCTCTCTCGCCTCTGCGGCCGCCGCTTCTGCCTGCGACGCCCGCAGTGCGATGCGATAGCCGGGGCAGTTGTCGGGGTCGCCGTCCTCGCGCAGTGCGAACTGCTCCGGCGGGTTCTCGACGACGGGTGGGGAGGCAGGCCGGGCGATGGCGGGAGCCGGACGGCGTGACGAGCTCGGAGACAGCGCGGCCGCTGGAGGGGACGGCGGGGCGGTGCGGGGCGGACGACGAGCCGCGCGCGGCAGATGACGAGCCGCCCGGGCCCGACGACGAGCCGCCGGTCCATGACTCCCGACGAGTCTGCGCGACGACGGCCCAGTAGTTCTTGCCCTTCCAAAATCTCGCGCAGCCGACGATGTTCCACCGGCCGCCCTCGTGCTGGCGCAGCTCGTCTGGCGACACGCCGGGCCCCCTCGTCGGGTACCCGTCGGCGGTGATGTGGAAAGCGTGTGGCAGACGGCAGCCCGGCGACACCATCATCCCGAGACGGATGAGCTCGTCTGCCTCCGGCGTGCTCAGGCTCGTCGGCCATGAGCTGCCGCCGCCGTCGGACGCAATGGAGGCCGCCGGGAAAGGGAGCTCGTCGGCGGTGGAATGCGTCGGTGAGTGGGGTGAGCGGGGCGAGGCGCGTCGAGTGGAGTGGGGGGAGGCAGACGGGGCGACGAGCCGCGTTTTAAAGACATGCGTCGGTGGGTGGGGGAGGCCGTCCGGTAGGTGACCGACACTCGGCTTAACGCCGGCATTAATGGCGCATCAGGCCGGCGGCCGCCTCGGGAACCGCCCTTCACCGACGCTTAGACGGCACGGAACCGCCCGTTCCCACACGTCGCGTCGTGTTATTTTTGTTTTTTTCATCCAGCCGACGCCACGTCGCCACGAGTACGTCGCTCGACAAGTCGCGTCGTCTTTTTTTTTCTTTGGTCGTCGTCGTACGTACGTGGACGGCCGCGTGTACGGGTAGTCGACGTACAGCCCCGTCGCGCGGGCGGGTACAGCCCCGTCGCGCGGGCGGCGGCTTTTTATGTGCTGGGATGATACTACCCTTTTTAATGAAGGAGTACGGAGCAATCTCAGCTGTTGTTGTATTTAGAGGATTGTATTGAAGAAGAAGTGGTGTCCTAGATGCAATAATAGTACAATACATCCTTCAAACAAGCCACAAAACTCTGGATTTTACCGTGGAGGCAGCCCGTTAAATCGTTCTGTTAGAATTACATTTCCGTAGAAGTAGCAAAGCTGGAGCGCTTGCGTCCCCTCCATGCAAAGGCTGTCGGCCCAAACTACAGAATAGTTGGCTACCCAGGATCGGACGAAGTCAGAGGAAAAGATGAACTACATAGAGTAGCGGTTGTGTGGTACTAGCCTACTACTACTTGCACTCAAGTATACTACCGAAGCAACAAGCAGAATGGCAAAACACACTCGCAAGTGCTGCTTACACACACACACGTACACATATGTAGTAATACTACTTGAGGTGTAGATGGATTGAAATGGAATAGCCTGCTTACAACCGATGGAGCACATGTCCTTTTATAGGCTACCTGATCAAGCTAAAGTAAACTCGTAGGAACTACTACGTGCATGCACAGCCCTTGCATGATCACCACCACGTAAGTGCATAGCACTTTCCTATCCATGCACTAAGAAACTACCACGAACATGCACTAGTAGAAAAAGGGTCTCTTGTCCTGGTTCTAGAGGACCTTTAGTCACGGTTCTGAAACCGGGACTAAAGGATCGTTACTAAAGGTCCCCCTTTAGTCCCGGTTGTTATACAAACCGGGACTAAAGGCCCTCCACGTGGCTGCTGCCTGAAGGTCCACCTTTAGTCCCGGTTGGTAACACCAACCGGTAATAAAGGTTTTTTTTTATTTTTTTTTTTGAAATTTTTCCCGATTTTTAAATTTGTGAATTATTTTAACCTCTAATCTCTAATCACCCCTCATCATTGCTCAATTTAATCTCTAATTACCCCTCATCATTCCAAGTCATCTAACTTTCCGGACGGTCACCCATCCTCTCACTACTCCAACCTGAGCACACTTAACTTCCGGGTTCTATTCTCGCTCGTTTCCAAGCTGCACTTATTGTTTTCCTGATAATAGTAAGATGTCAATCCTATTAACCCTCAGGAGTTTAGCTTGAGCATGAAATCACACATTTCACTATTTGAGTTTGAAACTATTGTTCTAAAAAACAATAATTATTTAGGAACACTAATATTTCTTGAATAAGTAGTTTGACCAGATTTGACCAAAATTCAAAAAAACTGAAATAATTATTTAGTAACACTAATATTCTTGAATAATTATTTAGTAACACTAATACTTCTTGAATAAGTAGTTTGACCATAGTTAACTTTTTTTCCTTTTGGAATTTGGGACAATGTTCTAGTAATGATCATCACACTTTTTATTTACTTACAACTCAAGATTACAACTCGATACTAGAACAAAGATATGACTCTATATGAATGCCTCCGGCGGTGTACCGGGATGTGCAATGATCTAGCGTAGCAATGAAATCAAAAAATGGACAAGCCATGAAAACATTATGCTAGCTATCTTACGATCATGTAAAGCAATATGTCAATAAATGCTCAAGTCATGTATATGAAGAGGATGGAAGTTGCATGGCAATATATCTCGGAATGGCTATGGAAATGCCATAATAGGTAGGTATGGTGACTGTTTTGAGGAACATATAAGGAGGCTTATGTTTGATAGAGCGTATCGTATCACGGGGTTTGGATGCACCGGCGAAGTTTGCACCAACTCTCGAGGTGAGAAAGGGCAATGCACGGTACCGAAGAGGCTAGCAATGATGGAAGGGTGAGAGTGCGTATGATCCATGGACTCACCATTCACTACTGCAGGAGACTGCTAACACGACACTACGGTCAGAGACCCTTTGCCAAAATTGTGTGCGATGCAATAATCGCAAACGGTGGTGTAAAAAAACCCGTCAAAAAAGGTGCAAAACATTTGCGATGATGGATGCATCAAACACTGTTAAGATTTTAGTTGCGTGTGCGATGCAGGGCATACGGCTAATCCATTCAAACTGTCTGCAATGAGGCACAACAGAAACGGGCAGCCATAACAATGTGTGTGCGATGCAGGACATACGGTTAATCCATTCGAACTATTTGCGATGAGGTACAACAACAAAAACGGGTAGCCATATCAATGTGTGTGCGATATACGGCATATGGTTAACTCGGACGAACTGTTTTCGATTAGGGAACACAACAGAAACGGTTCAACTTAACAAGATGTGTGTGATATGAAACATACAGTTCACATGGATGAACTGTTTGCGATGAGCCAAAAGAACACAAACGAGTCGTGGCAAACAGCTGACTCGGATGAACTGTTTGCGATGAGAAATTACAACACAGACGGTCAATACAGTTACTTCGTGTGTGATTCTGTGTGTACAAAAAACTTTGAAAAATGCAAACTAGTTGCTTGCGGTGGCTAGGAGTATCACACACGATGCGTCCGCGAGTACTCGTGTGCGATGATTAGTATGTTACACATATGTTTCCTTATGTGAACATGTGTGTGAATTTGCAATATGGACAATTAATATGCAAATGCCTTCTGGACATCAGGCACACGCTTAAACTCAATGAACTTTGTACGATACTAATACTTTCCATGAAAATTTATGAACTTGGGTAGCATCATTTGAATAACATATATATATAGTGGTTACACTATTTGACAAAAGGAGGATCTTTGTAACACAGTTTTGACAATCATATGGTCCATATCTACATACTTAACATTGTAAAAACTATCACATTTTAAGAGGCTAAGGGCCAACAACCATATGGTCCATATCTACATACTTAACACATATAGTAACAGCTAGCACATTTTAAGAGGCTGAGGGGCAACAAACACAACTAACTACTAGAAGCAGCTTGATCACGGCGACTCGACATCTTGTCAATGAAAAGAAAGAACCCTCCTGTGCCTTGGTAGAGCAGGAGTAGAATAGTGTCTCCAATTTTCCAATATTGATGCATTGCCACGAGAAGCGAGAACTTATTAATTTGAATGGTTCTATTTTTGCAGGAAATGCAGTACCTTGCAATCACTTTGGCGTTATTAGCGGGCACAAGTGTAATTCGACCACGCCGGGAAATCGATCCAGAACTGCTACAAGGGGCAATTTCTGTTGACATGTAGAATAAAAAAATTAACATATCGTTGAAGATATATATATATATATATATATATATATATATATATATATATATATAGTTTATGAGCATCAATATTAAAATAAGACTTTTTACCAGCGCTTTGTGCACACAATTGGTCTTGTTCAGTTTGTGCACCATAGGTCTAATTAATCCCATCCAAAACCCAGCGTTCATACGATGTGCTATCTCTGTCAGATTATCAAGAAAGTTTATGACATGCTTCAAGTCCTTCCAGTGAAATTTGGTACGCTTAGTAACATATAGATCGTTCAGTATGCATCCAACATATCCTGCTTAAAAGGTGGAAAGGTATTATTTATTCAGAACATGGCAGAAGAATATATAGTGCGCATAAATTGGTAAACAGAATTTGTTACTGCCTAGGAACGGAGTCAGAATATGATATCACAATTGGTTGCTTAAATAGTGATCAATTGGTTGCTTAAATAGTAATATGACAGCATGGAGAAAGTTGAAAGGACACTAACCTCGATCAGACTTTGATCGACTGATGATGTTGGGGAAGTAAACATCCATGTTAATTAGACCAGGCTGTGGTGCACGCACTAGAATTTTATTACCAGCTTTCAGTTCATAACACTTAGACATTTTTCTCCAAAGGTCCGCATTAAAATAGGAGTGACCATCTTTATTAAGTTTTACGCTAACCATCATTGTAAATCCATGTTGGGTTGTCAATATGACATCTTGGGAGTCATCGGCAAAGTAAAGCCCAAGATTTCCTTCTACTCCTGTTCTTGCAAAGCAAAGGATGTACTGCTTGAAATGAAAATTAAGATCGTAAATTAGATATATTGAAATAACCGAGCAAGATGCATATATGGGAGTAACTGATAGAACATATCCATATATAGATGCAAGTAAAGTACAAAAATATAGAATTAAAAATAGATATTGTAACAAATATTTGATGCAAATATATAAATAATGTAGGAACATACGGTATATGTTCACAAATTTAGGCCATGCCGACCGTCGTAGGTTGAGATTGAACATACCGAGCGCTCCCTGAAGTCATCCGGAATGGTGAGATAGAACTTTGTTTCCGACTGGCCACGACCACAGTTGCCCGATTTGTACTTGCATTGTGCACACATGAATGAACACCGACGAATCAGCTAGAACAAAAATGATTCCACGGCAATTTCCGCTGGTTGATTAACAGCGACGGACGGACTGCGATAAGAGATGAGTGAATATTTTGCTAATTAAGTTGATTACCTTCTCCATGAGAAAATCCCGGCCCAATCATGAAAACCCCAGTCGGCCAGAGTCTAGAATGTCGGTGTAGATAGGCGGCGGAAAGCGGTAGAGGCAAAATCCGGTGCCGTTTGGAGCGTGACCTACGCCCGCCGCCAACAGCCGTCGGGCTTAGGGTGCAGAGTTGCGGAGGAGTCCGCGACGAGTGAGTGGGGACGAAGTGGGCGAGGGTTTTCTTTTCCTTTTGCATGTGTGAGTGAACACACACGATTCGCAAAGGCGACGGAGATGAATCGTGTGCGATAGTAAATCACCGAGATTGAATGGGAATCCAAATTTCCTTTGTCCTTCATCCTTGAGTTTTTTTTCTATGATGAACATAAACCATGCTAATCACCGTTTTCAAATTTGACACTTTTCCGGGTTGATTTACAATATTTAGGGGATTATGTGCATTTTGTAGGCATTAATGCACGTAATTCATTCAAATAGTCGGTGCATGAAAGGGTGCACAAGAACGGTCTGGAAAAACCGTACTCATGGTATTTAGTAATTTCTCAAGCCTTTTACAAGGAATATGCAGAGATTTTAATGGAATGTGTGGCAATAGTCAACCACAAACACGTCATTTACTGGGTTATCAACTATAGAACAATGAAATATGTGTTTGAAAAACATGACGGCTGGCATGGTGCCATGGCATGGCCTCACCGTGCCCTGGTTAAAAGCTGAGAAGGCTTGATTTATGTCGTCATGCACGCCCTTCATAAATCGAACCATCATTGAGGAAGTTCAATGCTTTCGAGAGGGAAATCACCAAGATTGAAGGGGAATCCAAATTTCCGTCCTAGTTTGTCATTCGGGTTTTTTCCAACGGTCAACATACCGTATCAAATGAAACGTGTTCAAATTTGACATTTTTTCGAACTCATTTAACATATTTAGGGGATCGTGTGCATTTTTTAGGCATTAATTATGCACATAATTCAAATCCGAACAATCGGTGCATGAAAAGGTGCACAAGAACGGTCTGGAAAACCATGCTCGTGCTATTTATACATTCTCATGCCTTTTCCAAGGAATGGGAAAAAATTTACTGGGTTAACAACTATACAAAAATGAAATATATGCTTGGAAAAACATGACACCTGGTGTGGTGCCATGGTATGGCCTCACCGTGCCCTAGTAAAAATGTCGTCATGCGCGCCTTTCATAAAACGAACCATCATCCGAGGAAGTTTCATGGTTTCAAGGGGGAAATCACCAAGATTGAAGGGAGATCCAAATTTCCTTTGTCCACAAGTTTTTTTCTATGATGAACATACAACCTGCAAATCACCGTGTTCAAATTTGGCACTTTTCTGGATTCATTTGCCATATTTAGGGGATTATGTGCATTTTCTAGGCATTAATGCACATAATTCAAGTTCAAACAATCGATGCATGAAAGGGTCCACAAGAACGGCCTGGAAAATCATGCTCGTGCTATTTAGTAAATTCTCATGCCTTTCACAAGGAATAATGGATAGATATTTCGTTAAAATGTGTGGCAATAGTCAACCATAAATGTTTGTTTGTTGGGTTTTCAACTATAGAAAAAATGAAATAAATGCTTAAAAAACATGACGCCTGGCATGGTGCCATGGTATGACCTCACCATGCCCTGGTAAAAATTTGAGAAGGTTTGGCTTATGTCGTCATGCACGCCCTTCATAAATCGAACCATCACCGAGGAAGTTCAATGCTTTCGAGAGGGAAATCACCAACATTGAAGGGGAATCCAAATTTCCGTCCTAGTTTGTCATTCAGTTTTTTTCCGACGATCAACATACCGCCTCAAATGCAACGTGTTCAAATTTGACATTTTTTCGGGCTCATTTACCATATTTAGGGGATTATGTGCATTTTCTAGGCATTAAATGGACATAATTCAAATTCGAACAATCGGTGCATGAAATGGTGCACAAGAACGGTCTGGAAAACCATGCTTGTGTTATTTAGTACATTCTCATGCCTTTTACAAGGAATGGGCAGATATTTCAAGGAAATGTGTGGCAATAGTCAACCATAAACGCGTCGTTTACTGGGTTAACAACTATACAAAAAATGAAACACATGGTTGGAAAACATGATGCCTGGTGTGGTGCCATGGTATGGCCTCACCATGCCCTGGTAAAAATTGGAGAATGTTTTCCTTATGTCGTGATGCGCGCCTTTCATAAAAGGAACCATCATCCGAGGAAGTTTCATGGTTTCGAGGGGGAAATCACCAAGATTGAGGGGGGGGGGTCCTAATTTCCTTTGTCCTTTGTCCATGAGTTTTTTTCTATGATGAACATACAACTTGCAAATCACTGTGTTCAAATCTGGCACTTTTCCGAGTTCATTTGTCATATTTAGGGGATTATGTGCATTTCCTAGGCATTAATGCGCATAATTCAAGTTCAAACAATCGATGCATGAAAGGGTCAACAAGAACGGCCTAGAAAACCATGCTCGTGCCATTTAGTAAATTCCCATGCCTTTCACAAGGAATAATGGATAGATATTTCGTAGAAATGTGTGGCAATAGTCAACCACAAATGTTTGTTTGTTGGGTTTTCAACTATAGAAAAAATGAAATAAATGCTTAAAAAACATGACGCCTGGCATGGTGTCATGGTATGACCTCACCATGCCCTGGTTAAATTTTGAGAAGGTTTGGCTTATGTCGTCATGCACGCCCTTCATAAATTGAACCATCACCGAGGAAGTTCCATACTTTCGAGAGGGAAAATCCCCAGGATTGAAGGGGAATCCTAATTTCCGTCCTAGTTTGTCATATTTTTTCCAATGATCAACATACCGCCTCAAATGCAACGTGTTCAAAATTTTCATTTTTCCGGGCTCATTTACCATATTTAGGGGATTATGTGCATTTTCTAGGCATTAATGAACATAATTCAAATTCGAACAATCGGTGCATGAAAAGGTGCACAAGAACGGTCTGGAAAAAGATGCTCGTGTTATTTAGCACATTCTCATGCCTTGTACAAGGAATGGGCAGACATTTCAAGGAAATGTGTGGCAATAGTCAACCATAAACGCGTCGTTTACTCGGTTAACAACTATACAAAAAATGAAACACATGGTTGGAAAACATGACGCCTGGTGTGGTGTCATGGTATGGCCTCACCATGCCCTGGTAAAGTTGGAGAATGCTTTCCTTATGTCGTGCTGCGCACCTTTCATAAATCGAACCATCACCGAGGAAGTTTCATGGTTTCAAGGGGGAAATCACCAAGATTGAAGGGGGTCCAAATTTCCTTTGTCCTTTGTCCACGAGTTTTTTTTTCTACGATGAACATACAACCTGCAAATCACCGTGTTCAAATTTGGCACTTTTCCGGGTTCATTTGCCATATTTAGGGGATTATGTGCATTTCCTAGGCATTAATGCGCATAATTCAAGTTCAAACAATCGATGCATGAAAGGGTTCACAAGAATGGCCTAGAAAACCATGCTCGTGCCATTTAGTAAATTCTCATGCCTTTTACAAGGAATCGACAGATATTTTGATGAAATGTGTGTCAATAGTCAACCACAAATGTTTGTTTGTTGGGTTTTCAACTATAGAAAAATGAAATAAATGCTTAAAAAACATGACGCCTGGCATGGTGCCATGGTATGACCTCACCATGCCCTGCTAAAAATTTGAGAAGGTTTGGCTTATGTTGTCATGCACGCGCTTCATAAATCGAACCATCGCCGAGGAAGTTCCATGCTTTCGAAAGGGAAATTCTCAAGATTGAAGGGGAATCCAAATTTTCTTCGTTCTTTGCCATGTAGTTTTTTCTACGACGAACATACACCCTGCAAAGCACCGTGTTCAAATTTGGCATTTTTCCAAGCTCATTTACCATATTTAGGGGATTATGTGCATTTTTTAGGCATTTAGTGCATATAAATTCAATCCAGCTATAGGTGCACGGATGTGATGTGATGGACGTGGATTGTCGTTCGATCGCGGCGCATCCAACGGTGCACATGCGCGATCCGCTTGGCTGGTGTTCCGGCCAATCATAACGCAACACACAATAGGCTCGGCGCTGCTTTGTTTAAGCGACGGAGATGAACCGTGTGCGATAATGAACGAGCAAAATTGTAAGGGAAGCCAAATTTCTGTTGTCGTTTGTGGTTGAGCTCTTGAATACCACCGCACTGTACGGCTGCCCGGCCCCTCCGTCCCAGAGCTCTCTCCAGGCGTCGTCCATGGCACCGCGACGCACAGTAACTGGTAAGGAAGCGATGGCTTACCACCGCGCCGCGTTCCTCGCCGCCCGCGACCGCACACAAGGTAAGGAAGCGATGGCATCTCGCTGCATGGAGTTCATCGCCAGCGGCGGCCAGACAGTTACAGCGGACTTTGAGGCTGCCATGGCCGAATGGGGGGTGGATCTGGAGATGGCCAAAGCCACACAAAAGGAGCGGAAAAGGCAGAAAGCAGTTAAGAAAAGAGAGTCCCGCCGCCGCAAGAAAAAAGAGGTCGCACGCCATGGTGAGGAGAGCTTTGCGGAGATGGAAGCACGATGGGATGCCGCCTACAAGGCCGGGAAGGAGAACACCGGCGTCTGGCCAGCATGCCCTGATGGCAGCATGTGAGAAGTAGTTTAAGTTCGTACTATTAGAGAAAATTACCACTAGAACTTTAAGTTTGTAGTATTAACGTACAGTGTCGGTAAGAGCATCCTTTGAGGGCTTTGAGCGTTGATTAGCCTGTGTGCCCGTGTGCGTTTTTTGCGTTAATCATTAGAAGATCACAAAACACATAGTTTCTAAGCCGTAGCCATCTGCATCTTTTGCGTTAATGACCCATAAGTCAGTTACCTATGTGATATTTCCTAATAAACCAGGCGTACCATTGACCGAAAAAAAATCAAGTACACATGTAAATTTTTTTTGGAAACGGAATCCGCCAACTTTTTTTTCTCGCACACGAGTATTTTACGCACTTCGTCTACGTTGTGTGTTTCCCCCGCCCAAGTTTCAAGTTTCGCACCAAAATTTCGTTAGGCGCGCGATTTCAGAATTTATTACACCAACCACATGCCTTTCCCCTAAGTACCCCTGCCCTCCCTCGCGCCTCCCCCTACCGGCATCTCAAACCGCCGCCGCCGCAACCATAGCTTCAACCACATCTACGTTCTGCTCGGATCCAGTCAGGTAACCCACTGATCTCTATCACGTCCTCGACCTAATTGCTTAAATGGCGCCTGCGAAACATCCTCATGCCTCCAAATCACCCCCTCGCCAGGAGCTGATGGCGGTCCATGGCGCGATGACTGCGTGTTTTGACCCGGAGGAACACCTCGCCTCCGCCGCCGACATGGTGCATGCTCTGGCCCAGATGAAGTCCCCCAGCGACTACCCCCAAGGACTTAACAGATAAGATCTGACCAGCTAAATCTTACCAATACCACTTCCAACGGCTATGATTTGTACGGTTGATGTATTAAGCATGTTCGTGCCATGTTTATTTCAGTACTACACAATGTGTGATGTTCAAATATTACCGTGTCCATCTCAATTTCACCAATACCAGCAACAAACTTACAATACATGACTCATGATATCACTAGAGATGCTGCCCATTTGCTATTTTTAGTGGATGCTAATGATAACCCACAAGTATAGGGGATCGCAACAGCTTTCGAGGGTAGATTATTCAACCCAAATTTATTGATTCGACACAAGGGGAGCCAAAGAATATTCTTGAGTATTAGAAGTTGAGTTGTCAATTCAACCACACCTGGATAACTTAGTATCTGCAGCAAAGTGTTTAGTAGCAAAAGTGGTATGATAATAATAGTAACGGTAGCAAAAGTAAAGTTAAATATTTTTGGGTTTTTGAAGTAGTTGTAACAGTAGCAACGGAAAAGTAAATAAGCGAAGAACAATATGTGAAAAGCTCGTAGGCAATGGATCAGTGATGGATAATTATGCGGGATGCGATTCCTCATGCAATAGCTATAACATAGGGTGATATAGAACTAGCTCCAATTCGTCAATCTAATGTAGGCATGTATTCCGTAAATAGTCATACGTGCTTATGGAAAAGAACTTGTATGACATCTTTTGTCCTACCCTCCCGTTGAAGTGGGTTCCTAGCGGAAACTAAGGGATATTAAGGCCTCCTTTTAATAGAGAACCGGACCAAAGCATTAACACATAGTGAATACATGAACTCCTCAAACTACGGACATCACCGAGAAGTATCCCGATTATTGTCACTTGGGGTTGTCGGATCATAACACATAATAGGTGACTATAGACTTGCAAGATAGGATCAAGAACACACATATATTCATGAAAACATAATAGGTTCAGATCTGAAATCATGGCACTCAGGCCCTAGTGACAAGCATTAAGCATAGCAAAGTCATAGCAACATCAATCTCAGAACATAGTGGATACTAGGGATCAAACACTAACAAAACTAACTTGATTACATGGTAAATCTCATCCAACCCATCACCGTCCAGCAAGCCTATGATGGAATTACTCACGCACGGCGGTGAGCATCATGAAATTGGTGATGGAGGATGGTTGATGATGACGACGGCGATGAATCCCCCTCTACGGATCCTCGAACGGACTCCAGATCAGCCCTCCCGAGAGAGATTAGGGCTTGGCGGCGGCTCCGTGTCGTAAAACGCGATGACACTTTCTCTCTGATATTTTTCTCCCCGAGACGGAATATATGGAGTTGGAGTTGAGGTCATAGGAGGTCCAGGGGGCCCACGAGATAGGGGGCTTGCCCTAGGGGGGGCCTGTCTCATGGACAGGCCCTGGGTCCCCTGGTGTATTTCTTTCGCCCAATAATTCTTATAAATTCCAAAAAGTGACTCCGTGGATTTCCAGGACATTCCGAGAACTTTTGTTTTCTACACATAAAACAACATCATGGTAGTTACATTGAAAACAGCATCGATCCGGGTTAGTTTCATTCAAATCATGCAAGTTAGAGTCCAAAACAAGGGCAAAAGTGTTTGGAAAAGTAGATACGTTGGAGATGTATCAACTCCCCCAAGCTTAAACCTTTTCTTGTCCTCAAGCAATTCAGTTGATAAACTGAAAGTGATAAAGAAAAACTTTTACAAACTCTATTTGCTCTTGTTGTTGTAAACATGAAAAGCCAGCATTCAAGTTTCAGCAAATATTATGAACTAACCATACTCACAATAACACATAGGTCTCACAATTACTCGTATCAATAACATAATCAGCTAGCGAGCCATAATAATAAAACTCGGACGACAACACTTTCTCAAAATAATCATAACATGATATAACAGAATGGTATCTCGCTAGCCCTTTCTGAGACCGCAAAAAATAAATGCAGAGCACCTTTAAAGATCAAGGACTGACTAAATATTGTAATTCATGGTAAAAGAGATCCCGTCAAGTCATACCCAATATAAACCAATAATAATGAATGCAAATGACAGTGTGCTCTCAGGTAGTGCTTTTTAATAAGAAGGGTGATGACTCAACATAAAAGTAAATAGATAAGCCCTTCACAAAGGGAAGCAGGGATTTGTAGAGGTGCCAGAGCTCGATTTTAAAATAGAGATTGAATAACATTTTGAGCGGCATACTTTCACTGTCAATGCAACAACTATGAGATGGCTGTATCTTCCATACTACATGCATTATAGGCAGTTCCCAAACAGAATGGTAAAGGTTTATACTCCCCCTCCTCCACAAGCATCAATCGATGGCTTGCTCGAAACAACGAGTGCCTCCAACATTCAACGGGTCCCAGGGGGAGTTTTGTTTGCAATTATTTTGATTTAGTTTGCATAAAGCATGGGACTGGGCATCCCGGTGACCAGCCCTTTCTCATGAATGAGGAGCGGAGTCCACTCCTCTTGAGAATAACCCACCTTGCATGGAAGATATAGGCAGCCCTAGTTGTACATGAGCTGCTCGAGCATACAATACAAAATTTCATTTGAAGGTTTGGAGTTTGGCACATACAAATTTACTTGGAGCAGCGGTAGATACCGCATATAGGAAGGTATAGTGGACTCATATGGAGCAACTTTGGGGTTTAAGGAGTTTGGATGCACAAGCAGTATTCCGCTTAAAATGCGGTGAAGGCTAGCAAAAGGCTGGGAAGCGACCAACCTGAGAGAGCGATACTTGATCATAAACAGGCATTAAAATTAATTCACACCGAGTACAAGCATGAGTAGGATATAATCTACCATGAACATAAATATCATGAAGGCTATGTTGATTTGATTCAACTACATGTGTGAACATGTGCCAAGTCGAGTCACTCAATTCATTCAAAGGAGGATGCCATCCCATCATATCATATCATACATTCTAATAGCATGTTGGCACGCAAGGTAAACCATTATAACTCAAAGCTAATCAAGCATGGCACAAGTAACTATAATCTCTAAATGTCATTGCAAATATGTTTATTTCATAATAGCTGACTCAGGAACGATGTACTCATCATATTTACAAAAACAAGAGAGGTCGAGTTCATACCAGCTTTTCTCATCCCAATAAGTTCATCATATATCGTCATTATTGCCTTTCACTCGCACGACCGAATGATGTGTATAATAATAAGAGTGCACGTGCATTGGACTAAGCTGGAATCTGCAAGCATTCAACTCAAGAGAGAAGACAGGGTAATATGGGCTCTAAGTTAAATAAACATTCATGCATATAAGAGCCACTAAGCATTTTCAATATGGTCTTCTCGACCCCCAAAAGAAAGAAAAGAAAATAAAACTATTTACACGAGAAAGCTCCCAACAAGTAAGAAGAAGAACTAGAAATCTTTTTGAGTTTTCATTTTAATTCTACTACAAGCATGGAAATTAAACTAACTAATTTTTCTTGGTTTTTCTTAAGGTTTATCAAACACACAATAAGAAAACTAGAAAAAGAAATTTAAACTAACATGGATAATACAATGAAAGAGTATGAGCATCGACGACTAGTGTGTGAACATGAATGTAAAGTCGATGAGAAATACGTACTCCCCCAAGCTTAGGCTTTTGGCCTAAGTTGGTCTAGTACCAAGGACAGGCTGGCTGATATCCATAAGTGAAGGGGTTGTCTTGAGATGGAGGCGATCGCCTCCTAAGCGGACAGCGTGTTGGCGAGCTGCCTCCATTCCTCTCTCATACTCGATTGCTTCCTCCCCGGTGACAATGTATCTTCATCTTGCACGATAATAAAAAAGGTAGGGCGGGGAAGAGTAACTTGAGGAGACGACGTTAAATCGTCATAGATTAGTCGATAATGGAGGAATTGTTCATTCCTCTCAAGAAAATGATGATGGAACATAGCTTCTTTATCCAAATAAACAGGAGGTAAAATCATATCCCCCTCTCGTGGAGCTATATTAAGAAAGTTAGCCACACGGGTTGTATAAATCCCTCCAAATAAATCTCCCTTTCTACTATTATTCTGCAACCTACGTGCAACTATTGCCCCCCAAGTTATAACCTTTATAACTTGACACAGCACTCTTGAGGACAGCAAGATCAGGAGCACACATGTGACATACTTCGTCCTTACCGTTAATGCATCTACCAATAAAGAGAGCAAAGTAATGTATAGCAGGAAAATGAATGCTCCCTATGGTGGCTTGTGCTACGTCCCTAGATTCTCCCACAGTAATACTAGCAAGAAAATCTCTAAATTCAGATTTGGGAGGATCATTAATATTACCCCACTGCATGGAGTTTGCAAGCAGCTGTGAAATCCTCTAAATCCATGGTATAAGATGTATCATAAATATCAAACATGACACTAGGAGAATTACGCGAACAGTTGTATCTAAACCTCCGCACAAAAGAATCGATCAACTGATAGTACTGCGGTCACTTATCTTGCAAGAAGTCCTCTAGCTCGGCATTACACACATATGCGTCAAATTCCTCCTTGAAGCCTGCTTCGACCATAAAATAATCGGATGGCCACTCACAAGCCCGTACATTTGCGTCCCTCGGTAAATCAACATCTTGCTCACGTATAGTAATCCTTGGCCCTTTCTTTGCCGAGGAACCTCCTTGGTACATTCTTCTAAGCATATTTATTTTCTGAAAATTTCTGAAATTTTAGTAACTTCAAAATAAAAGTGCATAAAACTAAACAAGATTGATAGCAACTACTCCTACAAGTGCCTAGAGCCTATATCATGCATTGGAATTGCTTGGGACCTCAAAAATTTAACATGCAAGCTCAAGAACATGGTCACCTATGCAGCAAAAATTTGCAATGAATAAAGCACTAGAACAAAAACTAATTGGACCAATGGAGGAGTCACATACCAAGCAACAATCTCCCAAAGCAGTTTTGTGAATGGAGCTTTGAGCAAGGAGATCGAAAATCACAGCAAAACGAGCTAGAACTCGTGCTTGAGCTGGATGGGGATTTTTTCGGGTAGAAGATGAAGTGTGTGGGTGCTGGCATAAGTGAAGGGGGCCACCAGGGGCCCACGAGACAGGGGGCGTGCCCTACAGGGGGGGGCACGCCCTCCTCTCTCGTGGCCTGGTGCTTGCCCCTTCTGCAGTGTTTTCAGTGCCTAAAATCCTCAAATATTCTAGAAAAAATCATACTAGATTTGCAGGGCATTTGGAGCACTTTTATTTTCAGGCTATTTTTAATGCATGGATAATTCAGAAAACAGATGGATAATGCTATTTTTGCTTTATTTAATCTAAATAACAGAAAGTATAAGGAGGGTACAGAAGGTTGTGCCTTCTAGTTTCATCCATCTCATGATCATCAAAATGAACCCACTAACAAGGTTGATCAAGTCTTGTTAACGAACTCATTCTGAATAACACGGAACCGGAGAAATTTTGAATAACACTAAGTTACCTCAACGGGGATATGAAAATCCCCAACAATAAGAATATCATAATTTTTCTTGACAGTAGGGAGAGGAAATTCAAAACCTCCAAAAATGATAGTTGGAACTTTTCTAATTGAATTGATGCTATGAACTTGAGATTTTTTCCTCGGAAAGTGTACCGTATGCTCATTACCATTAACATGAAAAGTGACATTGCCTTTGTTGCAATCAATAACAGCCCCTGCGGTATTAAGAAAAGGTATACCAAGGATAATAGACATACTATCGTCCTCAGGAATATCAAGAATAACAAAGTCCGTTAAAATAGTGACATTTGCAACCACAACAGGCACATCCTCACAAATACCGACAGGTATAGCAGTTGATTTATCGACCATTTGCAAAGATATTTCAAGAGGGTGTCAACTTATTCAATTCAAGTCTATGATATAAAGAGAGAGGCATAACACTAACACCGGCTCCAAGATCACATAAAGCAGTTCTAACATAATTTCTTTTAATAGAGCATGGTATAGTTGGTACACCCGGATCTCCAAGTTTCTTTGGTATTCCACCCTTAAAAGTATAATTAGCAAGCATGGTGGAAGTTTCAGCTTCCGGTATCTTTCTTTTATTTGTGATGATATCCTTCATATACTTAGCATAAGGATTTACTTTAAGCATATTAGTTAAGCGCATACGTAAGAAAATATGTCTAATCATTTTAGCAAAGCGCTCAATCCTCATCATCCTTTGACTTGGCTGGTTTAGGAGGAAAGGGCATGGGTTTCTGAACCCATGGTTCTCTTTCTTTACCATGCTTCCTAGAAACAAAATCTCTCTTATCATAACGTTGATTCTTTGATTGTGGGTTATCAAGATCAATAGCAGGTTCAATCTCTACATCATTATCATTGCTAGGTTGTGCATCAACATGAACATTATTATTAACATTATCACTAGGTTCATGTTCATCACACGATTGAGTTTGACATCAGAAATAGAAATATTATTGGGATTCTCAGGTGTGTCTACAGTAGGTTCACTAGAAGCATGCAAAGTTCTATCGTTTTTTTCTTCTTTTTAGAAGAACTAGGTGCCTCTAAATTATTTCTCTGAGAATCTTGCTCGATTCTCGTAGGGTGGCCTTCAGGATACAAAGGTTCCTGAGTCGTTCTACCAGTTCTAGTAGCCACTCTAACAACAAAGTCATTTTTATTATTTAATTCATCAAGCAAATCATTTTGAGCTCTAAGTACTTGCTCAGCTTGAGTAGCAACCATAGAAGCATATTTGCTAACGCGGTGAAGTTCATTTTTAACTCTAGCCAGATTATCACCTACGCATCCTATTTCGAAAGCATTATTCTTTAACTCTCTACCAACATAAGCATTAAAACTTTCTTGCCTAGCCATAAAGTCATCAAATTCATCTAAGCGAGGGCTATGAAATTTAGTAGAGGGTATTTCAACTTTATCATATCTATAGAGAGAATTTATCTTTACTACCCGTGTCGGGTTATCAAGACAATGTGGTTCTTCAGGCGGTAAATTAAGACCATGTATTTCTTCAATAGGAGGTAAATTCTTAACATCTTCAGCTTTAATACCTTTTTCTTTCATTGATTTCTTTGCCTCTTGCATATCTTCAGGACTGAGAAATAAACGCCTCTCTTCTTTGTAGTGGGTTTAGGAATAGGCTCAGGGGTTGGCTCAATTGGTCCAGGAATTACTTCAGGAAATGGCTAAGGAAGAGTCCAATTATTTTCATTAGTCAACATATTATTCAATAATATTTCAGCTTCGTCGACTGTTCTTTCACTGAAAACACAAATATCACAACTATCAAAGTAGTACATGGAATCATCGGTTAGTCCATTATAAAAGATATCAAGTATTTCATTTTTCTTAAGAGGATGATCAGGCAAAGCATTAAGTAATCGGAGAAGCCTCCCCAAGCTTGTGGGAGACTCTCTTCTTTGATTTGCACAAAATTATATATTTCCATAAGGCAGCTTGTTTCTTATGAGCAGGAAAATATTTAGCAGAGAAGTAATAAATCATATCACGGGACTACGCACACAACCAGGAGCAAGCGAATTATACCAAGTCTTAGCATCACCCTTTAATGAGAACGGAAATATCTTAAGGATATATAAATAGCGAGACTTCTCATCATGAGTAAACAAGGTGGCTATATCATTCAACTTGGTAAGATGTGCCACAACAATTTCAGATTCAAGGCCATAAAAAGGATCATATTCAACTAAAGTAATAATATTAGGATCAACAGAAATTCATAATCCTTATCAGTAACACAAATAGGTGAAGTAGCAAAAGCAGGGTCAGGTTTCATTCTAGCATTAAGAGACTGCTGCTTCCATTTAGCTAATAATTTCTTAAGATCATTTATATCATTGCAAGCAAGGATTTTAAGAGCAGCTCTTTCATTCATAACATAACCCTTAGGAACAACAGGTAAAACATAATCATTGGGGGAACCTTCATCATCACTATCATCGATAATAGGATCTTGATAATTTCATCCCCTCTAACTCTAGCAAGTTGTTCATCTAGAAATTCACCTAATGGCAAAGTAGTATCACGCACGTAAGTAGTTTCATCATGCATAGCAGTGGCATCATCAATAACATGCGACATATCGAACTCATAGCGATAGCAGGTTTAGGTGTAGCAAGCCTACTAATAACGCGAGGAGAATCTAGTGCGAGCTAGATGGCAGTTCCTTACCCCCGTAGTTGAGGGCAAAATCTTAGTCTTAGCGTCTTTCAAGTTCTTCATTGTGATCCATGATATAAATCCCAAGTGACTCAGAGAATAGAGCTATGCTCAAGAACGGCGCCAGAAATTAGTCTTCATGACCCACAAGTATAGGGGATCGCAACAACTTTCGAGGGTAGAGTATTCAACCCAAATTTATTGATTCGACACAAGGGGAGCCAAAGAATATTCTTGAGTATTAGCAGTTGAGTTGTCAATTCAACCACACCTGGATAACTTAGTATCTGCAACAAAGTGTTTAGTAGCAAAAGTGGTATGATAATAATAGTAACGGTAGCAAAAGTAAAGATAAATGTTTTTGGGTTTTTGTAGTAGTTGTAACAGTAGCAACGAAAAAGTAAATAAGCGAAGAACAATATGTGAAAAGCTCGTAGGCAATGGATCAGTGATGGATAATTATGCCGGATGCGATTCCTCATGCAATAGCTATAACATATGGTGATATAGAACTAGCTCAAATTCATCAATGTAATGTAGGCATGTATTCCGTAAATAGTCATACGTGCTTATGGAAAAGAACTTGTATGACATCTTTTGTCCTACCCTCCCATTGAAGCGGGGTCCTAGCGGAAACTAAGGGATATTAAGGCCTCCTTTTAATAGAGAACCGGACCAAAGCATTAACACATAGTGAATACATGAACTCCTCAAACTACGGTCATCACCGAGAAGTATCCCGATTATTGTCACTTCGGGGTTGTCGGATCATAACACATAATAGGTGACTATAGACTTGCAAGATAGGATCAAGAACACACATATATTCATGAAAACATAATAGGTTCAGATCTGAAATCATGGCACTCGGGCCCTAGTGAAAAGCATTAAGCATAGCAAAGTCATAGCAACATCAATCTCAGAACATAGTGGATACTAGGGATCAAACCCTAACAAAACTAACTTGATTACATGGTAAATATCATCTGACCCATCACCGTCCAGCAAGCCTACGATGGAATTACTCACGCACGACGGTGAGCATCATGAAATTGGTGATGGAGGATGGTTGATGATGACGACGGCGATGAGTCCCCCTCTCCGGAGCCCCGAACAGATTCTGTTGGGGATATAACTATTTGTGTAAGCCGCCCAGGAGGGGCCGGGTTATGTAAAGAGGTTACCAGACAGAAGCCCAAGTCCAAGCATGAAGATGGCCTATCGACAAGGGGCCTAAGGCCCACAGGCGACTTAAGGTCCGTTGTAGTAAACCGCCATAATGGCATGACTTGTATCATAAGGTAGACTTGATTAGTCACCGAGCCGGACACTGTTTATGAGCCGGTCGGGACTCTGTAAGCCGCAGGGCGTCAACCCGTGTATATAAGGGGACGACCCGCCATCGCCTTAGGGCAAGAAAGAACCAATCGAGAACCGGGCATAGCGTGTTTCGCTCCCTGGTTATCGAAACCTCAAGCAATACCAACCGAACTAGACGTAGGCCTTACCTTCACCGTAAGGGGCCGAACTAGTATAAACCTCTCGTGTCCTTTGTCCCGATTAACCCCTTTAAGCTTCCTAGTTGCGATGGCTCCATGATTAAGTCCTTGCAATAGGACATCTGCCGTGACAATTCCCCAACAGTTGGCGCCCATCATGGGGCCAGCGCACGGTGGATTTGAGTTCTTGAAGGGCAGCTTCGAAGGGCTCAAGGGATATGATGGGCGGATGACCAAGAGTCATCGCGGCAAGATCTACATCGACAATGAAGGCTGGGGCCCCGAGGCCGACTCAATTGAGTCTGGTACCGGGTCCCTTGGCGGAATCCACGTCTTCATCGGCCGGATTGGTGAGCCGGGCCCAGAGCGGACACCGACCTCATTGAGACGGCTCGGTGTGCGAGACCCGCCCAGATTCAACTTGTCATGAAGCGTGCCTTTGTGGGCTGTGTTCATGGAGAGGCACTTTCGAAGGATCTAAAGATGGCGAAGAGGCGGCCGTCCCATCGGATGATGATTCGTCCTCGGCTCAACAGATTCTCTATATCAGGTCCAAGAAGGCATACTAGGGGCTGTTCGGACGACTTTAGCGTTCAGTTGCTATGAGCCGCCAAGCTGGGCAGGAGTCTTCATGGCTGGTACCCAACCCGCCAAAACTTCGACGGCTGCGACAGCAATGACGTCCGGGTCGAGAGCGGCAGGCGAGGAGGCCCGTGCGCGCCGCTCAGTCTTGATAGATCTTATGGACAAGTTGACGGCCTTGTTAACCTCCACGGTTATTCCTGCAAATCCAGATGAGCATAACACGGAGGTGGCAAAGGTGCGTGAGGAGATAGCCCAGGCCAAGGAGGCCTTGGCGGCAGAGGACACCAGACTAGCTGCGGAGCGGGCGACTTTGGATGCACGGGCGCAGCGACTCCAGTCAGAGGCTTTCCGTCTTAACATGAGTCTGAATGCATCCAATGAGGTGATGAGAAGGAGACATCGAAAACCCAGTCCGTCGCCTCCGGTTTACGATCCTCGTAATCTTTTCACGACACCCGAGCTGGTCCTAGCAATCCGCCCAAGCCAATCAATTTATGACACCCGGAGCAGGAGGGCCGGTTCAGCCTCGAGGCGACACCTCTTCACGGGAGCATGGCCCCGCCCGATACATACCGACACCTCCGGGCCACTTTTCCAACCCCATGGAGAACACGATAGCAGCATCGGCGCGTCTGGGCGGCTCTTCCGGTGGATGGTGATGACCGACGGTGGTGGAAACCCGGAGGGTTAGGGATCTTCTTCAGACGGCCTTGGCACAGCAAGAAACCTATTCTTACAGCAGGGACATGATTCATTCCACTCCTCAGCCTTGGATAGCACCTCGTCCAAACCGGAGTCCGAGTTACAGTAGGCACATGGAGTCAGAAGCTTTGTCAAGTAATGAACGGGCGGCTCAATTAGTGGCTCAGCAGACGGCGTATGATGGTTTCCCAGAGTATCCAATGACTTCTATTGGAGAAGGGGTGGCCACTAGAACCGGTGGTGTCCCTTGTCTGGTGCCGGCTCTGCAAGATGTGCGTCTGCCCAAGGATTTCAAGGGTCCTCGAAAGGTGCCGAATTACACGGCCGACTTACAGCCGGGAGCATGGATTGAAAGTTATGAGATGGCCATGGAACTATTGGAAGTCAGCGACGCGGCAATGGCTAAGTATTTCACCATGATGTTAGATGGAACGGCCCGAACTTGGTTGAAAAGTTTGCCTCCTAATTCCATCAGTTCATGGGCCGAGTTAAAGGCCCGGTTTATCCAGAACTTTAAAGATACTTGCAAGCAATCTATGTCCATTGTGGACTTGACCAATCAGAAGGTGGAGGAGGGTGAGTCCACAACTCATTGGGTCTTGTGGGTTAAGGAAATAATACATTCATCCGATAAGATGGATGCTGGCTCATGGTACTTATGCTCCATCGAATTGTCGCTTTGTGTCACGAAGGTGAAGTTGGGCGCCTTAAGCGTGATTGCAATGACATGGGTACACTGATGGCGGCTTTGGTTAAATATGCCGATTCTGATACTACTGATGATCCCGTGTCTGAGGAGGAAAAGACAGGGAAGGGAAAGAAGAACGGCGATGGAAAGGGTTAGTAGCAACAACCGGTACGTCAAGGTGGTAACAAGCGTAAGCCGGACGGTAACCCGGCGTTTGTGGCCAATGCTAATGCCCAAGGTAATAACAAGAAGCGTAAGGGGAGAGCACCTCCTCGATCTGGTGGCTCATGTTCATCTCTTGAGCAGCTTCTGAATGAGCCTTGTCCAAGACACGGTACTCGGGAAAATCCTGCCACCCACTTATGGAAGGACTGCGCGATCATGAAGGCTTTCAAGAATTCAAACATGTTTGATGGCAATCACGGATCAGGCGGTGGTTCAGGAGCAGGTGGTTTCCATGGCCCGGGTGGCGGCTCAAGTTCCGGTTTTCAAGGTGGTCAAGGTGGCTATAATCAGCAGCAAATCCGGTCAAATAAGGAGGACGGCAGCAGCAATAGTCGAGTTATCGAGCCATCCAAAACAGTTAAACGGTGGGCAATACCATGTGTTTACCACTAACTTGTGTAAACGTGACCGTAAGGTTCATAAAAGGGTCGTGAATTCGGTTGAACCGGCGGTTCCCGTTATCCGAGGTGGTCGAGCAGCCTATCATTTGGAGTAGGGAAGATCACCCTCCGGGTTGATAACCTGGTCGATTGGCCTTGGTGGTGGCCCCTCAGGTTGGTGGATATAAATTCACTAAGGTGCTCATGGACGGCGGAAGCAAAGATCAATATTCTCTATTATGAGACCTTCGCCGTATGAGGTCGACCGATAAAGACTTGAGGACGTCTAACACTGTTTTTCATGGGGTGGTACACGGTAAGTCGGCATATCCCGTTGGAAAGATCGAGCTGGAAGTGGCTTTTGGAGATGAATATGATTCTGTGGCTGAGAAGTCGACCTTTGAGGTAGTCAAGATCAGGAGCCCGTATCACGCTCTGTTTGGACGGCCGGCTTATGCCAAGTTTATGGCACGGCCGTGTTATGTTTATCTGCAGCTCAAGATGCCAGGTTACAAGGGCACCATCACTGTGCATGGGAGCCGAAAGGTGGCCTTAGAATGCGAGGAAGGTGATGCGGCTTATGCCGAATCCGTTTGTGCTGAAGAGGAGCTGAAGTTTTCTCAAAATAATGTTGACCCGGCAGATATGACCTCTTTGAAGAAGCCAACCACAGAGCAAGACTCGGCGTTGAAATTTAAGTCGGCCGCCGAGACAAAATTGGTTGACTTCACTCCAGGCGACTCTTCCAAGCAGTTCAAAGATCGTACCAATTTGGATCCCAAATAGGAAAGCGCGCTCATCGAAGTTCATCCATGAGAATCGGGACATCTTTGCATGGAAACCTTCCGACATGCCGGGTGTCCCGAGAGAACTCTTGAGTACACTCTTAATATTGATCCAAAGTATAAGCCGGTCGAGCAGTTTCTCCGGCGATTCAATGAGGAAAGGCGAAAGGCTATAGGGGAGGAGGTCGCCCGGCTCTTAGCGGCCAGGTTCATTGTGGAAGTTTTTCACCCAGAGTGGTTGGCTAACCCGGTGCTTGTGCTCAAGAAGAACGGCACCTAGCGGATGTGTGTGGACTGCACGGACCTAAATAAAACTTGTCCGGCTGATCCCTTTGCTCTACCCCGCATTGTTCAAATCATCGATGCCACAACGGGTTGCGAACGGTTGAGTTTTTTGGATGCTTACTCTGGTTATCATCAGATCAAGATGGCAGTTAAGGACCAGGAGAAGACGGCTTTCATTACTCCATTTGGAGCCTTCTGCTATGTGTCTATGCCGTTTGGGCTCAAGAGTGCCCAGCGACTTATCGGCGGTGCGTGCGTAAATTGTCTCCACAATCAGATTGGGCGCAATGTTCATGCTTATGTGGATGACATTGTGGTGAAGTCCAGAGAGAAGGAAACCTTGATCTCCGATTTAAAGGAAACCTTTGACAATCTCCGGGTCTACAAGATAATGCTTAACCCGGACAAGTGTGTATTTGGTATACCTGCAGGCAAAATTTTGGGATTCTTGGTCTCAAACAGGGGCATTGAAGCTAACCCGGAGAAGATCAAGGCGATTACCTCTCTGGCTAAGCCGGCGTGCATCAATGATGTTCAGTGATCATGGTCGTTGTCGCTTTAAGCCGATTCATAAGCCGGCTAGGGAGAAGGCTTTACCGCTGTATCGGATGATGAAGAAAGCAGACACCTTTATGCAGGTGAAATAGCTTGATGCTGGTTTTGAAGATTTAAAGATACAATTGGCTGAGCCGCGGTTCTCGCAGCTCGATTGATAAAGAGCCATTGCTATTGTATGTTCTCGCTAACTCACGTGCTGTTAGTATGGCCATTGTGGTGGAGCGTAAGGAGACTGGCAAGGAGCATCCGGTTCAGAGGCCGGTTTATTACATCAGTGAGGTGCTCATAGAGTCCAAGCAAAGGTATCTGCACTGGCAAAAATTGGTTTATGGGGTGTTCATGGCGAGCCGGAAGCTAAAGCAGTACTTCCTGGGTCATCCTATAATTGTGGTAAGTTCAGCCCCCTTGGGAGACATCATCAAGAACAGGGAAGCCACAGGACGAGTTGCGAAGTGGGCCATTGAGCTTGGACCTCACGGTTTGAAGTATATGCCGCACACAACTATCAAGTCTCAAGCCCTAGTGGACTTTATCAATGATTGGACGGAGTTGCAGGCACCAGAGGAGAGGCCGGATAACACGTATTGGACTATTCACTTTGATGGGTCCAAGGAGTTGGAAGGCTCGGGGGCTGGAGTCGTTTTAAAATACCCCCGAGGTGACAAATTTTGTTATTTTCTCCGGCTTATGTTTCCCTGTACGAATAATTCAGCGGAATATTAGGCTTTAATCCATGGTCTCCGGATGGCCAAAGAGATGAATTTGAGCCGGTAAGATGCTTGGGCGATTCAGACCTCGTCGCTCAACAGTGTCGTGCACGTGGGATTCTAAGGATCCCCTCATGGCGGCTTATCGTCGTGAGGTTGATGCGGTGGCTGGGCACTTCAAAGGTTATCAAGTAGAGCACATTGATCGAAGGAAGAATGAGGCGGCTGATGATTTAAGCCGGCTGGGGTCTCAGCGTAGGCCGGTGCCGCCTAATACTTTTCTTGACATTTTGCATAACCCTTCTGTCAGAGTGCCTACGGAGGAAGAGCTTGCAGTGCCAGACCCGGAGGCGCAGCTGGTGGCGGCTCTCCATGCCATCCCGGACTGGACGGTCCCATACTTGGCCTATATGACCCGGGAAGAGTTGCCTGAGGATGAGACCTTGGCAAGACAAATCGTCAGGCGGTCCAAATCCATGACGATTGTTCATGGCGAGTTGCATCACCGCAGCGTCACTGGGGCATTTCAGCATTGTGTATCACCTACGGAGGGTCAGGAGATACTTCGTGAGATTCATGAAGGTGATTGCGGTCATCATGCCGGTTCAAAGTCTCTGGTAGCCAAGGCTTTTCTTCACGGTTTTTATTGGCTGACGGCTCATGCTAATGCGGAGGATCTGGTCAGCAAATGTGACGGATGTCAAAAATTCTCAAGACGAGCTCATGTGCCGGCTCAAGAGTTGAGGATGATTCCGATTACTTGGCCGTTTGCAGTCTGGGGGCTTGATATGGTTGGACCTTTCAAAAGGTCTAAGGATAAGAAGACACATCTGTTGGTGGCAGTGGATAAATTCACCAAGTGGGTTGAAGCGAGCCAACAAGAAGTGTGATGCAGCCACGGCGGTTCAGTTCATCAAAAGGTGATCTTCGCTTTGGTTTTCCGTGACAAGATTATCACCGATAATGGTACTAATCTCTCCAAGGGTGCCATGGAAGAGTTACATCAACAAGAGCACATCCGGCTTGATGTTTCGCCGTTGCTCACCCCAGTCTAATGGTCAAGGTAACGAGATAATCAAGAGATCTTGAAAGGTATCAAACCCCGGCTCTTAGTTCCTTTACAGCGAACTCCGGGTTGTTGGGTGGAGGAGTTACCCTCTGTGCTATGGAGCATCAACACAACGCCTAACAGATCTACCGGTTATACACCTTTCTTCATGGTGTACGGGGCAGAGGCGGTTCGCCAAGTGACATCCGGCATGATTCACCCGGTGGCGGCTTACGTTGAGGCTGATAACAAAAAAGCTCGTCGGGATGCACTTGACTTGTTGGATGAAGAGCGAGACTTGGCCATAGCCCGGCTCGGCGATTTACCAAGAAGACCTGCGCCGTTATCACAAATTACCGGGTTAGAAGCGTAACTTTCCAGAAGGCGATTTAGTGCTCGGCTCATCCAGATCAAACTGATATGCACAAGCTGTCCCCTCCTTGGGAAGGACCTTTCGTGATCAGCAAAAATCTCAACAACGGGTCATATTACCTCATTGATATTCGAGAGCACAAAGACTCACGTAAGTCGGAGGAAGAGACCCGTCGGCCGTGGAACATAGCGCATCTCCGGCCCAACTATACTTAAGCCGCTGGCTTTTAGAGTATATTTATCTTTTCTTTTTTAGTAATGTATATATTATATAAAGCAATAAAGCAGGACCTCTTTCTTTTCCATCCTACAAGGGTTATGTGTCTTCTTTACCAGGTGATGGAAACGACTAACAAGGAGAAGATCATATCTGAATCCGGTTTTCCCTTTGGTCCGGCTTATGATCATATCTGAATCAAGCCATGGTCATTTGGGGCTTCTGTTCAAACATAGGTCGATTGAACCAAAGAGAACATAGCTGTCGATACCCAATTGATTGGCACACTGCCGAACCCACTTGGGGGCTTCTTGATCATATTTGAATCATAGCTTAACCTCTTTGGGTCTGACGTGGATCGTATTCAAATCAGCGTCATTAAACAACTCTCATGGTCACTTGGGGGCTTCCTGTTCAAACATAGGTCGTATTCAAACCAAAGAGAACATAGCTGTCGATACCCATTTGATCGGCATCGCCAAAGCCATTGGGGGCTATATGATCATATCCGAATCTTAGCTTAACCCCTCCGAACGGTTCTACCGATCGTATTCGAATCAGAGGCCTTTGAAAATCAGGTTTACTTTATTCTATAAGAGTAAATAATACTAAGGGCCAGGTAAACATTATATGTGCCAATTTTCGAAGTTAAGTATAAGCTCGCTTTTTGGGATCAAGTAAGCCGGTAAGGTACACCTTAAACCGGCCGATACTTATGATGTTTTGGTTCCTACTCCGGATTAACGTTATCTTACATGACCCCAGATGTGGTGAGATGCCAAAGGAAGTTTTTTGTTTTATACACAGGGTAAAGTAAAAAGCTTTTGGATGATTCAAGCAAGCCGACAGTACACATTGATAGCGGCTTGAGACATTGTTAAGCACCGCAAAACATGCGCGAAGGCATGACAGAGTTAAGAAGTGTTTCTACCCTATTACAAGACTCCCCGAGTCTGAATAATGAAGTATTGTTTTCTTCAAAAGACTTAAGTGCCAGGCGGATTACTCCTTTGGTGGACTTGACGACTCCGGGTTATCCTTCTCCGCCTCTTAAATCTGCTGCTTTGTCCTGGAAGGTTGACGAGGTCCAGTCAATGTCGCTTAAGGCTTCAAATTCAGCTTCATCATCTATTAAACTGGCGGGGTCAACTTCAGGAGGAAAGGTATGCTTACGAGTTGGAGGGATCAAGCTGACATCATCATAATGCGGAGTTGGAATCCTCCGGTTCTCGTTGTCATAACCCGGCTGGTACTTTGTAACATCAATATCATTGCCGATGATGGTGGCCACAGGACGTATGACTCTCACGCAGGTGGTGAAGTCTGATTGACTGAATACAGAGTCGTCCTCCTTTAAGCTAGGGTATCCAAGAGCAACATCGCTTAAGTCTAGCTCTGGGAGCCAACGCTTTGGCCCGGCTTAAGGCGACTATGGCCCCGGCTCTACCAGATGCTCGCCTTAACTCCTGAATCCGTTGAGCTAACACGGCAAGCCGCTCGAGTACATCCTACAGGAGATAAGGAGTATCATTTGATAAAGCCACAACAGCCAAAGCACGTTGTGACCCGGTGTACAGCTGTTCCACTAGAGTGTACACCGCCTTAAGCTTGATCAGTGTATTACGCTTGAGTTGGTACTCACAGGACTGTGTTTATGCATATAAGATTAAGCCGGAGATCATATCTGAAACAGTTATCAAATGAATCAGGGTGATGTTCAAAAGTTACACATAGTCACTTACCAAAAATTGCTGAGACCATTTGGGATATCTGGTTTTTTAAGCCGGACAATTCGGCAATTTGCTTCAAAGAAGAGTCGCTTCATGTCTCGCCCGGGTCACAAGTGAAGATTTTTCATCCGCCCAGGCCTGCTTCTCCGCGTCAAAATCCTTCTTCAACTTTTCTTGCTCAGAGATGCTGAAGGCGAATTTGGAGTCGGATTTTTGAATCTCAAGCTCTTGGGCCGCCAGCCGGGTCTTCCGATCAGCAATCTGCAATTGAATTGTTGGTGGAGACCCGCAACACGCCGGGTTATGGTAAGGTTATGGTAAGGTATTATTAAAGTCTCAAGCACTTTACAAGTAAAGACCCTTGACACTTGGGGGCTAATGTATGCTGAAGAACATTTTACTTTATAATGTCAGATTATGTGTGACGCCTGGATAATTATGCTATAGTAATCACACGTTAATGATGCCATGTCATCAAAGTTACTGTTGTTAATCTCGCGTTAGTTCAGAATCGATCCAAATTCAAATTTGAAAGAAAGGCAAACAACAAAACTTTTGAAACATTAAAACCAAAATGTCAGGTTTGTGGCAAATAATCCTTACTAAATATTTGTGAAGGAACCACACTTTTATTATGTGTTTTAATGCACTAAAATGATTTAAATATTAGCAAACCTGATTATTTAAATGCCTTTACAGATTGATAAAATATCAAACCAAATTAATTGGGGTCTAGACTTTTGTAGCACTGGACTAAATTGAAATGTTAAAATTAGATGCAGAGTATATATTTGTACAGAACCTAAAATAACAGGAAACAAAAATAAAACAGAAAAGAAAAGAGGGAAATAAAGAAAATACAAAAGGGAAAACAGAAAACAAAAATAAGAGCAACCCCCCCCCCCCGGGCCGTGGCCCACCCCGCTACCCCCCTCCTTATCCACTCCCTCCCCCAAACCCTAACCGACAGCCACCCACTCGCCCCCCCCACTCGCTTTCTCCCTCCCCCCCGATCCAAGCGGGATCGGGCCCGACGCCGACGCCGCCCCCTGCGCCCACGCCGCTGGACCGGCTGCCTCAACTGCAGACACCGCGCCTCAGACTCCGCCGTCCCAGCGCCGTGGACGGCCCGTCGTCGCCGCCGACGCCCGCCGCCAGAACCCCCTCGCCGGACTGCTCCTCTCCGCCGTCGTCCCCGTCACCCCCCTCACCCCCAGTGCCCCGTGCCCTACTCCCCGACGTGAGCTCCCTCCTTCTCTTTCTCTCACACCGCGCTGTTCCCCAGCCCGGTGCCGGAGCTCACGCCCGCCGCCCTCGCCAGCGCCGACCACGCCTGACGCGCGCGCCAAGATCGCTTTCCTCCCCGGCGGCTCACTGCGCCTGCTAGCCTCGCCGTTCGCGCTTGTGGCCTTGCCTTGCCACGCTGGTCGCGACCGCCCACGGTCGCCGCGCCTCTCCCCCATGGTCGCCTCACCGCCTCTCCTCCTCCCGTGCCCGTGCGCCGTCCCTTGCACGTCGCTCGGGGCCGCGCCCCGCCCCTGTCCCTGCACGCCGTCGTCGGCCCCTCCACCGTAACCCCTCACCGCGGCCTCCTCTCGCCCCGCATCGTCCGTCGCCGCCCATGGCCGGACCTCGCTTGCAATGGCCTCGCCACGGGCCACTTCCTCCTCAGACCGGCGCCTGCCGTCCGTCTGTAATGGGCGTCGCGCTCGGGCGCATCCGGCGCCTATCGCCCGTGCCCGCAACCCGTCACCCGTTAAGGCCCCTGGCCCAATGACAGCCGGGGCCCACCCCAGAACGTTTTAATAAAAAAAGGAATTAATAAAAATAATAAAAATAAATAAATAGATAATAATAATTAATTATTTAATTATTTAGCGAATTAATTAAGTTAATTAATAACAATTAGATTAACCTAATTAACTGTTAGTTAAATTAATCAAACAATGACAGTGGGGCCCATCCCCTAATTAATTATGATTAGTTTAATTAATCTGTTAATTAAAATGTGTCACTGACCAGTGGGACCCACTGGTCAGGTTGACCAGTCAACTCTGTTGACTGCTGATGTCAGCATGACATCATGCTGATGTCATTAATTCGTTTTCGAATTAATTAATTAATTAAATTCTAGAAATTAATAAAATCTCTAGAAAATCATATCTTTTAATCCGTAACTCGGATTAAAATATTTTCAACATGAAAGTTGCTCAGAACGACGAGACGAATCCGGATACGCAGCCCATTCGTCCGCCACACATCCCTAGCATAGCAAACACGCAACTTTCCCCCTCCGGTTCATCTGTCCGAAAACGCGAAACACCGGGGATATTTTCCCGGATGTTTTCCCCCTTCACCGGTATCACCTCATACCGCGTTAGAACACGTCTAGCTCTGCCTGTTATCCTGTTATGCTCTTGCTTGCTATGTATTTACTGTTTCTTCCCCCTCTTCTCTCCGGTAGACCCCCAAACTGATGCTGATGCCCCTGTGATCGACTACGTCACCGACGACCCCTCTCTCTTGCCAGAGCAACCAGTGCAAGCCCCCTTTGATCACCAGATATCGCCTACCCTTCTCTATACCGCTTGCATTAGAGTAGTGTAGCATGTTACCGCTTTCGCTTAATCCTATACCTTTGCATAGCTCGTCCTTGCTACCATCAAGTTGTTACCTTACCGCTATCCTATCGCTTAGTATAGGATGCTAGTGTTCCATCAGTGGCCCTACATTCTTGTCCGTCCGCCATGCTATAATATCGGGCTGTGATCACTTCGAGGTGATCACGGGCATATACTATATACTTTACCTTTGTTACATTACCCGTGATACTGCTCGGAGATGGGGCTGAAAGGACGGTGGCTCCATCCCGGTAGAGGTGGGCTGGGTTCCCGACAGCCCCTCGATCGTTACTTTATGGCGGAGCTACAGTGGCAGGTTGAGACCACCTAGGAGAGAGGTGGGCCTGGCCCCGGTCGGCGTCATGGATACTTAACACGCTTAACGAGATCCGGGTATTTGATCCGAGTGCGCCATTTGGTCTATACGCACTAACCATCTACGCTGGAGTAGTTATGGGTATCCCGCGTCGTGGTATTAGCCGGCACTTCGTGACGCCAATGACCGAGCGGCGCTACCGGATTGGAACGTAGGCCTGCTCTTGTATTAAGGGGCTAGTTACGCTTTCGGCCCACGCAACGTGTGTGTGCATTGGGCGATGGGCCCAGACCCTGTGGCGCTTAAGTTTAGACCGGCGTCTTTGGCCTCTCTGTTGTGCCTAGGTGGGGCTGCGACGTGTTGATCTTCCACGGCCGGGCATGACCCAGGAAAGTGTGTCCGGCCAAATGGGATCAAGCGTGTTGGGTTATGTGGTGCACCCCTGCAGGGAAGTTAATCTATTCGAATAGCCGTGATCTTCGGTAACAGGACGACTTGGAGTTGTACCTTGACCTTATGACAACTAGAACCGGATACTTAATAAAACACACCCTTCCAAGTGCGGATATAACGCGGTGGTCGCTCTTTCTCGTGGTTACGAGGAGGGATCGCTGGTAGGATTATGCTATTTGATGCTACTTGGAGGACTTCACCTACTCTCTCCTACATGTTGCAAGACGGAGGCTGCTGTAAGCGTAGTCTTCGACAGTGATTAGCTATCCCCTCTTATTCTCGCATTCTGCAGCTTCACCAATCGATATGTCCCTTTACACATATATCCATGCATATGTAGTGTAGCTCCTTGCTTTAAGTAGTACTTTGGATGAGTACTCACGGTTGCCTTGTTCCCCTTTTCCCCTTTCTTTACCCGGTTGCTGCGACTGCACGATGGAGCCCAGAGCGAGACGCCACCGTCGATGACGACTACTACACTGGAGGCGCCTACTACTACGCAGCCCACCGACAACGACCAGTGAGTAGTTAGGAGGATCCCAGGCAGGAGGCCCGCGCTCTTCGATCCAGATCCCAGCTTTGTGCTAGCCTTCTTAAGGCAAACTTGTTTAACTTATGTCCGTACTCAGATATTGTTGCTTCATTGACTTCGCCTATGATCGAAAGCACTTGTATTCGAGCCCTCGAGGCCCCTTGCTTGTATTATGATGCTTGTATGACTTATTTTTTATTTGTAGAGTTGTGTTGTGATATCTTCCCGTGAGTCCTCGATCTTGATCGTATTAACGCTTATGCGTGTATGATTAGTGTATGATTGAATCGGGACGCCACAAGTTGGTATCGAGCCAACTCGAGGAATCCCCTTCCCAACTCCTTGGCCGAAGTCGAGTCTAGACATTGCAAAACTTTTACTAACATGGCTGTGTGTCTTACGGGCACACGTCGCCATTGGGTGGTAGTAGGATCTTTTATTCCTCGTTTATACTCTGGGACTCTGATCTCTCCTCTATTCGGGTTAAATGAATTTTACTAAATATAACATTAGGATCTTGTTATCACTTTCACCTGGAGAGCCCCTTATTACTGATGATCGTCTGCTGCACCAGAAGACCCTGAAGATACTCTCCGCTGTTAACTTGAGAACTTGTGTTCATCGCGTTTGCAATTCCCCTTCCACCGTAAACCCTTATGGATAACTACTTGCAGTTGTTATTCTTACCTTCATCCCAGTTGGTCTTGTTATTACAAGATACCCTGAAAAACTCGTCATTGTTTCGATAATCCTTTGAGCCATCTTGCCGTGCTGTTCCTTGTCACTGAATACCCCTACGGTTAATTCTCGCACTTATCGAGTATCCGCTCATCCCCCAGTTGTTCCTGTGTTACACAAAAGTCTTCGAAATACCATTCGATATTCCAAAAATCCTCAGCAACCTATTGCTTTGGAATTTCTTGTTTGCTTTCATTATGATTAATCCCATAAGTATAGTAATCATATTAGCATCCTTTGTCACCATCATTTTTGAGTCCGTTGATTCAATACGTTGTGAATGTTCACAATCATCATCGAGTCCTAGGATTATCTTTCCGCTCAGACGTCATTTTGAACATGAGCTGGTTCTCGACCAAACTATCCGTGCCGATTGTGCCTCCGGTATATACAATTGATCCATCCTTGATCGTAACGTCGCTTCGATCCCTTGTTTTGGAAATCATAATTCCTTTGCATTTAAGCTTTGAATTATTCAGATGATTCCATAACTTGTTGCATTCGCATTCTTTCTTCCTCTGATTGGGTATCGATACTCACCTCAGCTCCACTGTGGATCGCCTTATCCACTGTTGGATTATTATATCCGACAGTGTCCTTCTTAATTAATCACCTTGTGAGTCCTTCTCCGATACATAATGCCTTTGTTAAATTGTATTCTTTCCTTTTGTCATCCATGCTCTGCTTTCGAGCTGGTGATACTTACTCTTGAAGCTTATGGTATATGTTCGCAAGAAGCCCCGATGGGATTGAACCAACGCCTTCCCTCATCGGCGTGAACCCGAAAGATTTCACGAGTCATACTTATCTGGTATTGCACCAGGTAAAACTTTCAACAACTAATGTCATCTTTGAAATACGAGAGGTGAATGGAAGATTATGCATTGAGGAAGTGGGAGTCGACCTTGAACTTTGTGTTCATGCCCATGGACGCGATGTATATCCTATCATGGAAGCTTCTTGTAATAATAACTATTTCCTTGATAACTAACATATGGTATCTGTGAATTGATCCCTTGAAACCGTGGTTCCGACCATGATTGTTCTTCTTTGATTCCATTTCTCGGACAAGTTAAAACAATTGTCTTCTATGGATCAATACACCAGTCCAACCTTTACTTTGATCTGTCATCGAGTATTACCCCCCTGGTATCTCGAGATTATCATGGAACTGCATATCTTCTAATGAGTTCTTCATCAAGTGCTACATCCCCACTGATTCCAATTTTTCACGGGCTCTGAGTTATTAAACACTCAAAGACACCAATAGCTGAACCGAGTCCGCACTACGGTTCAACAACTCTTCGGTAAGCTTCTATAAGTACGAGTTTGTACCGATCACATCATTCCAAGACTGATCGGCTATATCATTATCATGCTAAATTTTAACTGTGCTACCGGGTCCTTCTTCTCGGAGCACAAATTTCGACGGTGAGCTAATCTTACAATCGATCTTCCTCGTCATACCGTTTTTCCTTGGACAACAAGCTTGATTTCGAGTTTGTTTCGTACCCATGGTTCCAATGACTTTTGACTTCATCATTTCCGTTGACTTGATGTCATTGCCGATCAGTTACATCTTCTTGAAACCTCTCGACAAATGTGTCATGATCATCATCAACATTCTGGGGTCTTCCAAGATATCTATCGAATTCTTGATGAGAAATACCATCCTTGCCCCTCGATGGTTTGTATTATCATCGGCAACGTTAATGCCCTCCCTCCAACACAAACCTGCTCATGTTTTGTGTATTACCTTGAGTTCCTTCCTATCCCGCTTGTGTTATGTTCTACTTTGGAATATTGCCATCTTTTATGTCAAGGATGTCGGGAATTTCACCACCTCTTAAGAATTCTTGGTATGGTGATACTTCTCACCATCATCATTCTTCCTTGGTCCCCGTGTTGTTTTTTAACCAGCATACCAATAGATGTTGTTTGAGTTCTGTACTTCTAGCAACCCTATTGCTTTGAAGTTAACGATCGACAGTTCGTTCTTAGACCGTTGATTATTGAATCGCCCCTCTAACATTGATCTTGCTGCCTAAGGTCATATTTCGGGCACACCTTTCAACTAATGATTGATGGTGTATGTTTCCCTAGAGCATACAACATTATTTTATTTGAATTGACAAGTGTCATCTTCTTGTTCACATTATTGTGGAAATCCATCTTTTGAAAATCTCAATGAATTGTCGCTGAGTCAATCAGCCACCTCCTCACCTCTCCTTGGTTTAATGATGAACTATTGTTTCAGGAACCCGCTCCCATAGTTCATTTCCCGAGAATCTTGCAATGCCATTTCAACGATTTGTGTTGGCGCCTTTTTTCTCGGACATCCCGAGTCCGAGGTATCATGACACCAATTGGATCTGAATCTCGGTCGATATGATGGTTGGGACAACTTTCAGGAGTTATGTTGTTGGTCCTTTAATGACCCTGTAATATGATGTCATGCCTAGCACCCCCCCTGGCTGGAGGACCTATCATTATAATTTCTTTTGCAAGGATAACCATTCTTCCTGGAGGAAATTGTAAGACCTATTTTATAAGTTGCTCCTGATGGATCACTTGTGTATCCAAAGTCTGGCCCCTGATTGAAACACCATATCATTGCTACCCTGAAGCATGACTATGATAATCCGCTCTTCAACAAGAACATTAGAGGCGCGATGCTAAATGTTTCTTGGTCAGCTATCCAAACACCATGGTATGGGTAACATCTTGATTAATCCTTGCCTCTTATTTGAATGGTTGGGTACTTGCTCTCCTACCCTGTATGCCATGTTTTGCTTGTACATGGGAGGGATATACTCCTAATAATTGTGTGCAATCACAATTTTTCTTTCCATTGTTCTGATTAAATCTGATAAGACACCTTTTCCTTTCCATTGGTTTGTTTAAACCCTTTCTATGATCTATATGATATAAGCATTAATAATTCCCTGCTTGTGCAAACATCTCGGTGTACAACTCTGTCAATAAGACCATGTTGCTATTGTTGATGACATTCCGGTAACCACCGATGGACGAGAACTTTGCCTATTGGTCCGCCTCGTTTCAACGAGCAGGAAAATGGTTCTCTTCGTCCCTCGCCCTTGGTACCGACATTGTTGCTGATATATAATTGACAGGCTACCCTCTGACATGCCTTACTGTCATGACCATGTAAGATGTCAACGCCCTTCCTATTTTAACCCACATGGTGGGCCCATAACCCACAGTAACACAGGATCGAAACTTGACTCTCCTGCACCCCCTGTTCCCAAGGTTCTTCCTCGCGTGTGGCCTCGTATGTAATTCACGAGCCAGCTTTTGAGAGATCATCAAATCTGTTACTGGACGCAATACTTAGTCCCGATTGCTTTGAGCCCCTTTCAAGCCCTGTTCAGGCATCGAACGGTTGCCTGCTCGCTCGAAACTTCCCATGAAACTTCATTACTTGCTCTCGATATTTACTTAAGTTTCAATTCGAGAGTTGCTGTAGAGGTTCGTTCTCCCGGAATAACCCCCTTATTCTTTCGTAAGTACGATGGAGATCCCGAAGAAAGGATGACGACTTGATCATGATGACCTGGAGCAGAAAAATAAAGACTTCAACGTAATGGATCGACCTCTTCGAGAAGAGAAACCAAGATCGAGAAGACCCGTTAGAATTTTGTAACCAGAATTTTCCCCTAAGTCCCCCTCTTAAATCTCGGGACGAGATTTCTTGTAGTGGAGGAGAATTGTGACGCCCGGATAATTAGGCTATAGTAATCACACGTTAATGATGCCATGTCATCAAAGTTACTGTTGTTAATCTCGCGTTAGTTCAGAACCGATCCAAATTCAAATTTGAAAGAAAGGCAAACAACAAAACTTTTGAAACATTAAAACCAAAATGTTCGGTTTGTGGCAAATAATCCTTACTAAATATTTGTGAAGGAACCACACTTTTATTATGTGTTTTAATGCACTAAAATGATTTAAATATTAGCAAACCTGATTATTTAAATGCCTTTCTGATTGATAAAATATCAAACCAAATTAATTGGGGTCTAGACTTTTTGTGGCGGTGGACTAAATTGAAATGTTAAAATTAGATGCAAAGTATATATTTGTACAGAACCTAAAATAATAGGAAACAAAAATAAAACAGAAAAGAAAAGAGGAAAATAAAGAAAATACAAAAGGGAAAACAGAAAACAAAAATAAGAGCAAACCCCCCCGGGTCGTGGCCCAACTGGGCCAACACCCCCAGGCCCAGCCGGCCGGCCCACCCCGCTACCCCCCTCCTTATCCACTCCCTCCCCCAAACCCTAACCGACAGCCACCCACTCGCCCCCCCCCCCCACTCGCTTTCTCCCTCTCCCCCCGATCCAATCGGGATCGGGCCAGCTGACGCCGCCCCTCTCGCCTCCCCTGCGCCCCACGCCGCTGGACGCGCGGCCGCCTCAACCGCCCAGCATCTCTGGACCCGCCGTCCCAGCGCCCGTGGGCGGCCGCCGTCGCTGCTCGGCCGCCGCCCGCCGCCAGGGAACCCCCCTCGCCGGATTGCTCCTCTCCGCCGTCGTCCCGTCACCCCCTCACCCCTTGCCCGTGCCCTACTCCCCGACGTGAGCTCCTCCTTCTCTCTTTCTCTGTCGGCGTCGTCCCCCCTCCCGGCGCCCAGCGTGCGGAGCTCACGCTCGGGCCGCCCTCGCCATGGCCAGCGCCCACGCCCGGCAGCGCCTCGCCTCCCTCCCGGCGCTCACTGCGCCCTGCCCGGCCTCGCCGTTGGCAGGGCCTTGCCTTGCCACGCCGGGTCGCGCACCGCCCACAGTCGCCGCGCCCTCTCCCCTGGTCGCCTCACCTCGCCCTCTCCTCCTCCCGTGCCCGTCGCCGTCCCTGCGTCGCTCGGGGCCGCCCGCCCTCACCTGCGTCGTCTGGCCCCTCCACCGTAACCCCTCACGCGGCCTCCTCTGCGCCCGCATCAGTCGTCCGTCGCCGCCCGGCCGGGACCCGCTCGGCAATGGCCTGCGCACGGGCCACTTCCCTCAGACCGGCGCCGCCGGTCCGCCTGTAATGGGCGTGGCGCTTATCGCCTGCCCGCAACCGTCACCCTGCTAAGGCCCGGCCCAATGACAGTCGGGGCCCACCCCAGAACGTTTTAATAAAAAAAAGGAATTAATAAAAATAATAAAAATAAATAAATAGATAATAATAATTAATTATTTAATTGTTTAGTGAATTAATTAAGTTAATTAATAACAATTAGATTAACCTAATTAACTGTTAGTTAAATTAATCAAACAATGACAGTGGGGCCCACCCCCTAATTAATTATGATTAGTTTAATTAATCTGTTAATTAAAAATGTGTTGACTGCTGATGTCAGCATGACATCATGCTGATGTCATTAATTCGTTTTCGAATTAATTAATTAATTAAATTCTAGAAATTAATAAAATCTCTAGAAAATCATATCTTTTAATCCGTAACTCGGATTAAAATATTTTCAACATGAAAGTTGCTCAGAACGACGAGACGAATCCGGATACGCAGCCCATTCGTCCGCCACACATCCCTAGCATAGCAAACACGCAACTTTCCCTCTCCGGTTCATCTGTCCAAAAACGCGAAACACCGGGGATATTTTTCCGGATGTATTCCCCCTTCACCGGTATCACCTCATACCGCGTTAGAACACGTCTAGCTCTGCCTGTTATCCTGTTATGCTCTTGCTGGCTATGTATTTACTGTTTCTTCCCCCTCTTCTCTCCGGTAGACCCCGAAACTGATGCTGATGCCCCTGTGATCGACTACGTCACCGACGACCCCTCTCTCTTGCCAGAGCAACCAGGCAAGCCCCCCCTTTGATCACCAGATATCGCCTACTCTTCTCTATACTTCTTGCATTAGAGTAGTGTAGCATGTTACTGCTTTCAGTTAATCCTATCTTCTTTGATAGCCCTGTCCTTGCTACTCTTGTTGTTACCTTACCGCTATCCCATCGCTTAGTATAGGATGCTAGTGTTCCATCGGTGGCCCTACATTCTTGTCCGTCTGCCATGCTATACTACTGGGCTGTGATCACTTGGAGGTGATCACGGGCATATACTATATACTTTACCTTTGTTACATTACCGTGATACTGCTCGGAGATGGGGGTGAAGGGACGGTGGCTCCATCCCGGTAGAGGTGGGCCTGGGTTCCCGACGGCCCCGATCACATTTTACTTTATGGCGGAGACAGGGGCAGGTTGAGACCACCTAGGAGAGAGGTGGGCCTGGCCCTGGTCGGCGTCATGGATACTTAACACGCTTAACGAGATCCGGGTATTTGATCCGAGTCCGCCATTTGGTCTATACGCACTAACCATCTACGCTGGAGTAGTTATGGGTATCCCGTCGTGGTATCACCGGCACTTCGTGACGTGGCCTGGCGGCGCGCTACCGGATTGGAACGTAGGCTGCTCTTGTATTAAGGGGCTAGTTACGCTTCGCCGCCTACGCAACGTGCGGTGTGTGCATTGGGCGATGGGCCTGCACTGTCGCGCTTAGGTTTAGACCGGCGTCTGGCCTCTCTCACAGCCTAGGTGGGGCTGCGGCGTGTTGATCTTCCACGGCGGGCATGACCCAGGAAAGTGTGTCCGGCCAAATGGGATCAAGCGTGTTGGGTTATGTGGTGCACCCTGCAGGAAGTTAATCTATTCGAATAGCCGTGATCTTGATAACAGGATGACTTGGAGTTGTACCTTGACCTTATGACAACTAGAACCGGATACTTAATAAAACACACCCTTCCAAGTGCCAGATATAACCCGGTGGTCGCTCTCTCTCAGGGTTACGAGGAGGGGATCGCCGGGTAGGATTATGCTATTTGATGCTACTTGGAGGACTTCAGTCTACTCTCTCCTACATGTTGCAAGACGGAGGCTGCCAGAAGCGTAGTCTTGACGGATTAGCTATCCCCTCTTATTACGGCATTCTGCAGTTCACCCATCGATATGGCCCTTTACACATATATCCATGCATATGTAGTGTAGCTCCTTGCTTGCAGTACTTTGGATGAGTACTCACGGTTGCCTTGTTCCCCTTTTCCCCTTTCTTTACCCGGTTGCTGCGACCAGACGATGGAGCCCAGGAGCGACGCCACCGTCGATGGCGACTACTACACCGGAGGCGCCTACTACTACGCAGCAGCCCAGCGACGACCAGGAGAGTAGTTAGGAGGAACCTGGCAGGAGGCCTGCGCCTCTTCGATCTGTATCCCGCTTTGTGCTAGCCTTCTTAAGGCAAACTTGTTTAACTTATGTCTCAACTCAGATATTGTTGCTTGCGCTGACTCGTCTATGATCGAGCACTTGTATTCGAGCCCTCGAGGCCCCTGGCTTGTATTATGATGCTTGTATGACTTATTTTTTATTTGTAGAGTTGTGTTGTGATATCTTCCCGTGAGTCCCTGATCTTGATCGTACACGTTTGCGTGTATGATTAGTGTACGATTGAATCGGGGGTGTCACATTATGCATATTAAAGTCTCAAGTACTTTACAAGTAAAGATGCTTGACACTTGGGAGCTAATGTGTATCGCTTCTTTAAAAAGTTGCTACATTACAGCCGGGTTCAATATGCATTCTTATAAACCGGGTGAGCTAACAGTAAGCCGGTATCTAAGTCTGCGGCATATTTACATATAAGCGATGAGACTTGGGGGCTGGTACAATAAGTAAGATTCAGGAGAAATGATATAAGTTATACCTCAGATTTATCTTGTATCTGTTTCACCATGTCAATTTCTGTGTCGCTTGTTATGCACTTGATTCAGATAGCTCGAGACTATATCGCCAATGCTTAAGTGGGCATAATCAGTGATGTCCTGTTTGGTCTTCCGGCTTTTGACAAGTTCTTCCTTAGCGGTACACCTGGCAAGAACAGTAGGCCGCCCCGGCTCAACATACCGGCTTTTCAAGTATTCAACTTCCGGTTCAGTCGTCCGGACTGGGCTAGAAATTTCCGGTTTATCGGCGTTATCAAGAGTGCTTTCTTGAAGCGGGTCGGAAGATAGTGTCAGAATTTCATGGGCCGGATCAGAAGGAGGTTGATGAGTAGAAGCATCAGGGGCAGTGGTTCCGGGTTCCGGCTCCGTCTCTACCGGATCTTCAATCGGCTTATTCTTCTTTGCCCTCTTACTGGGCTTCGCCTGCACACTGTGAATAAAACAAAGGGTTGAGTACAAAATATGAGTAAGGCAAAGCAGGAGGATAACAAAGGTAAATTACCCAGGGGCAGTCTTGAAGGCCGGCATGTTGGATTGCATAGACTCGCCGGAAGAAGGAGAGGTATCCTGATAATTGGAGTCAGATGAATTGAGAGGTCGATTTAATTAAACCCGCCAAAGGATAAACAGAACGCAAAGCGGAGATGACCTCAGTTCGACGCTTCCTGCTTACGTCCGGTAAGCCAGAAGAGAGCTCTACATCCTTACTTGTCCGGGTTTGCCTCCGGTTCCCAAGCTGTTGTTGCTTCAAAAGAAATTGAGGATCTTGATAAGCTAAGGGATGTGAAAATCTTACTTTCCGGGTCACCATTGGGTTTTGTGCTTTGGCAAAGGCTCGAGTCGGAGGAAATTATAGTTACCTCTTCGTCATGAGCTTGGCTGTTTCCAGTTTCTTCCTGAAAGGCGGAAATATCAATAAAATAGTAACAAAGGAGTTAAGGAAAATAAGGAATTACCTCTTCCTCATCTGAAGAAGAGTCATCCAATTTGAACAATTCAGAGGCGCTGGTTTTCTTCTTTTTTGAAGTCCCCGTCTTGGTGTTTTTTCTTTCTTTTTTCTTGGCGGCTCTGGCTTGTTGGGCAGCCTCGTGGTCATATTTGACTTTCCAGAAATCATCACTGGCCTGTGGGAAAGATAAGGAATTATAAGTACAAGGAGGTAAAACATATTAAAAAGTACTTATTAAGATTGGTAACTTCTTTGCGGAGCCGGGTTCTTTTGCGAAGGAAGTAACCCGAAGGTGTTGTTGATAACAGTACCCTCCTTCAGCAGTGACTGGGTTGTAGCATCTGCCACGTCATCTGGTAAGTCGTGAGAACCATGGCACATTGGGTCGCTCTGTTCGCCTGTATAGGTGCACATTAAGCCGGAGCGGCGGCTTAATGGGAGTATACGCCAAGTGACCCAGACCCGGACCAAGTCAATGTTGTTTAAACCATTTCCCAGAAGGGCTTTAATCTTCTTTATGGTGGGGTTGAGCGGCAGACGTTCAACAGCGGTCAGTTTATCTGCCAGCGGGTGGTTGGATTCAAGTCGCAGGGCGTGAAAGTCGGGCAGAGCCGGCTCGTCAGCTGGAGAAGTATCCTGATAGTAGAACCATGACTGGTTCCAATATTTGGGGTGACTCGGCAGCTCAGCATAAGGAAACAGACAATCTCTCCGTCGCTGGATCGAGATGCCGCCAAGTTCAAGACTCGGCCCATTGGCGCGCTCATTCTGCCGGTTCAAGTAAAACAGTTCTCTGAATAAAAGAAGGCTTGGCTCATCTCCCAGGTATACCTCACAGAAGACTTGAAAATTGCAAAGATTGGACACGGAATTGGGTCCAATGTCCTGAGGTCTAAGGTCAAAGAAATTTAAAACTTCTCCGAAGAACTTTGAGCCGGGAGGGGCAAATCCCCGGCTCATGTGATCCTTGAACACTATTACCTCCCCTTCTTTGGGTTGAGGCTTTTCTTCAGATGGGTCAGGGACGCGATAAGACATAACTTCTTTCTTTGGCAAATGGCCGACTTCACAAATTCAGCCAGCTTGCTTTTAGTGATGATGGATGGGACCCGATTGCGAGTTACAGGGAGCTTTGGTCGACTTAGGCGCCATGACAACAGATTGGCCTATTGCAAAATAAGAAGTTCCGCTTAAATTTTAACCCGGAAGAAAATATTCAAATTGCTGAAGGTAGCGGCTTAAAGGGGCCTAATGACATAAGGATAATTGGGCAACATTATTTAAGCCGCCACAAGTGTCAGCAACAGTTCAAAAAGTTTTAAAGACCTGAGAAGGTGCCAAGCTTTATAGATCAAGTGGGATGCGTTTAAACCAGATATTTGGACAGTTATGTTGAAGGCATTTAACATAAGAAGTGTTCCGGGTGATAAAAACATGTTTCATAAGTTACAACGATTATTTTGGATCAAATGGTCGTCCTGAAAAGAAAATTTTCTAGACCTAAAACGAGTGCAGAGATGTTCATACACTCGAAAGAAGCTTCTGAACAAAGGAAAAGGGATCTGTTTGCATATAAAATGGGGGTGAAACAGTTACCGCAGCAGTTCTATACCATCTAACGATCAGAAAAGGGCGTTGGGGGTGCGATCTATCAAGGGTTCATAGCAGGCGGCGATGAACACCGACGAGCTCGACGAAAACTATGATACAGATCTAAGACAGGAAAGGAAAGGGACTTACAGGTCTGGAGGAGCTGCGGAGGTTCGCCGGCGTGTTTCTGGACCGATTCAGGTTGATGCGGCGGCCTGGGTCGGAGAAGACGAGAAGCTTGACGGCGGCGGCGGCGGAGCTCGAGAGGAGGCAAGAGGAAGGAGACGACTGGAAGGGGGAAAAATGAAACCCAGGTCGTGCCTATTTATAAGGGGAGCATAACTGAGACGGCGCGGGAAACGAGGAGATAAGAATTACTATCCAGCGGCCCCGACGCCTCGATTCTCGGAACGGGCAATAAAGACAAAGATTCGTTGGGCCGATTCGGCGGGATAAAAGGAAAGATGACGTCATGACGGGTTAACACGGATCCAAAGAATGACGTCACGCTGGGTTAAAGAAAGTCTTTTTGCGCAGTCCGAAGACTGAACATTTATGTTTTAAGTTATTTTAAGATTGACATGAACAGGTTCAAATCAATCTGGGGCCTGATGTTGGGGATATAACTATTTGTGTAAGCCGCCCAGGAGGGGCCGGGTTACGTAAAGAGGTTACCAGACAGAAGCCCAAGTCCAAGCATGAAGATGGCGTCTCGATAAGGGGCCTAAGGCCCACAGGCGACTTAAGGCCCATTGTAGTAAACCGCCATAATGGCATGACTTGTATCATAAGGTAGACTTGATTAGTCACCGAGCCGGACACTGTTTATGAGCTGGTCGGGACTCTGTAAGCCGCAAGGCGTCAACCCGTGTATATAAGGGGACGACCCGTCGGCGGCTTAGGTCAAGAAACAACCAATCGAGAACCGGGCATAGCGTGTTTCGCTCCCTGGTTATCGAAACCTCAAGCAATACTAACCCAACTAGACGTAGGCCTTACCTTCACCGTAAGGGGCCGAACTAGTATAAACCTCTCGTGTCCTTTGTCCCGATTAACCCCTTTAAGCTTCCTAGTTGCGATGGCTCCACGATTAAGTCCTTGCAATAGGACATCTGCCGTGACAATTCCCCGACAGACTCCAGATCAGCCCTCCCGAGAGAGATTAGGGCTTGGCGGCGGCTCCATGTCGTAAAACGCGATGAAACTTTCTCTCTGATTTTTTTCTCCCCGAGACGGAATATATGGAGTTGGAGTTGAGGTCGTAGGAGGTCCAGGGGGCCCACGAGATAGGGGGCGCGCCCTAGGGGGGGCCCCTGTCTCGTGGACAGGCCTTGGGCCCCCTGGTGTATTTCTTTCGCTCAATAATTCTTATAAATTCCAAAAAGTGCCGCCATGGATTTCCAGGACATTCCGAGAAATTTTCTTTTCTACACATAAAACAACATCATGGTAGTTCTGTTGAAAACAACGTCAGTCCGGGTTAGTTTCATTCAAATCATGCAAGTTAGAGTCCAAAACAAGGGAAAAAGTGTTTGGAAAAGTAGATACGTTGGAGACGTATCAGTTAACCCTATTGCACTTAACATGCCTGTCCATGTACTTACACAGGGTCATAACGGCGGATGCTTTTGTTTGCTGTCGAGGTGAGCTGCATCCCATGTCTTACAGTATTTCACATAATTTGTGCAATTGCAGTTTAACTTCTACCCATTTACTGGTTGCCTGTAGGTACACATGTCAGTGGCACAGATCCACGCTTCGACCCGGAGGAACAGCGTGCCTCCGTCGTTGCTGACTTTGGGCGAGATCTGGCCAAGATGAAGTGCCCAAGCAACTACCTCTTAGGACTTACCAAGTATGTACCCACCAGTTCAATCTTACCAATACCAGTTGCAATTAATGGCTATGTTCTGTACGGTCGATGTATTAAGCATGTTCTAGTAAACATGCCTAACACGTTTGAGCTACTTTCCCTACCTTTTTATAGACATCTGGGCCATTCTTTGCTCTGGCAGCACCTACCTTGTGATGTTTAACTATGCCAATTGCATTTTTATCAGTACCGATTTCATGTAGCGACCAGACCTCAAGCGATCGATCTACGTGCTCGATGTCATCCCCGGATCAAGAATGTCGATACCACACAAGACTTTCGGAGGATTTATAACAGAGTAGCAATCACACACTTATTACTATCAAAAGTCTCAAGAGAGAACTTAATAAAAATAAATATGGCTTAAGGCCATCTAATGACGATAACAGTGGAAGGCTTGGAAGAATAAGCGAGTCCATCAACTCCAACGGCATTACTGAGTATAGAACCACGACCTATGCACCTTACTCGTAAATGCGAAAAGTCTCGCAACATGAAACGTTGCAGTCGAAACGGGTCAATTGACACATGGAATATGCTGGCAGTGTAACACATAGAGAATAAAGGAATAATAATCCTATACTGCATGCATATATGGCTGGTGGACAGCTCTATGGTTACAATTTTGCATAAAGCCAATTTTTCCCTACTGTAAAGGAATAAATTTATTTAACTATCATGGTGGTTGTTAAACATTGAGAATGGCTGACAGCATCCTCAATCCCAAAAAAAAGTACTCAATAACAACCCAACAATATTAATTTAGAAGTAACATGATGAGATTCACATGATATCCAAGTACTAGATACTCAAGATTTGTCCATAACCGGAGACACGGCTAACCATGATTAGTTTATACACTCTGCAGAGGTTTGCGCACTTTTCCCCACAAGACTCGATCGTCTCCGTTGGATTTCTCGCACTACATGATGTTTGAGAAACGGATGACCGAGACATAGTCTTTCGTAAGCACTAGCACCTTACTTGTGGGTAGACCGGTACACCTACTTTCCCATACATCAGCTAGTCTACCCATAAGAGTTCGCACAACTTAATCAACTATGCCAGAGCCCATAATGGCTTGTGGCTGCACACGGAAGTTTCTAGTTCGAATAATCGCATGAGCCCTTTGAGCCTGGGTGGCGGTCCGAAGAAATACAGGCAAGTCCTGATAGAAACCAGTGCCTCAATCCACCCGGATGTGTGTTTAAGTTGCCACCTTAAATAAACCATTAAATAACAATCTCACATCTGTCATTGATACACTCACCCAATCCACGTCTACTAGCATAGCATGGCATAATAAGCAAACGTAGAAGTAACTCCCAAGGGTTTGATAATAAAAGCAGTAATAGGTGCTACCTCAAACTACTTCCCAAAACCCACAATATAATTAGATCCTAATCATGCAAGTGTTTGAGGATAGATCTAATGCATAAAAACTGGGTATGAGAAGAGGTATGATCAATGTGTTACTTGCCTTGCTGATAATCCATGAAACCTAGAGACTCAAGTAACAGGCGCACTCCGGTATTCTATCACAGACAAACAAACAAGCATACAATAAGTACTCATCTAATGCACAGGTAAAACTCAAATAGATCCAACCAGATAGTTCAACTTAAGAACTCCGGTTTACAAAAAGAATCAAATCAAACGAAGCAACGAAAGTCAAACGGCGGAAGAAAACAGCTTCGTTTTACTAATCTGGATTTAAGTCAAATTTTACAGAGGCAAAAACTTGTTTAAGTAGATTATTCGGAAAGAGGGTTTCGAGACTAAACTCCAGGCGCTTGAATCGCCTGATTCCGATAAACGAGCGAAAAGTTATACTAAAACGAAAATCGGATCAGGAATCGCGATCAGAAAAATCGCGGATTAAATCCGAGAAAAAGAAAAACGACGAACGGGTTAACGAATGGACGTTCGTTAACTAAACTAATCTGACGGACGCGTTCGTTTAAACGAACTAACGAACGAACGTTCACTATTTAACCTAAACCGAAAAAAACCGAATCTAAAAAAATGAAACTAAAAAAACAAAAAAACCGAAATAAACCGAAGAAAAACCGCCCGGTTTTTATAAAAAAACCGGCACGGAAACGAGGCGGCGGCGAACCTCGGCGGCGGGCGGCGGCGGCGGCGGCGGGCGGATTGGGGCTAGGGTTAGGGTTTGGCTCGGGTGGCGGCGGGGTCACGGGTTGGTGGGTCAGGCGGGTGGCTGGGGTTGGGGCGGCTCGGTATATAAAGGCTGCCAAGGCGGAGTCCCGCTGCACGGCCCGATAAGGCGGTTCGTTTTTTAATAATTTCATGAGAAAAACAAGCGAAAAGAAATACTAAACGGACTCAAAAATCCCGAAATAAATTTTCCCGACTTCTAAAATCAAGCCGGATTTAATGAACATTTATTTGGGGCCTAAATGCAATTTTGAAAAACGCGCATTTTTCCTAAATTCAAATAAAAAGGCGAAAAACTCCAAAATAAAATCTTATTTGATTTTATTATTAAATCTTCATTATTTCTTTATTTCGGGAAATTCATTTTATTCCCTCTCTCATATTTTGGTAGTAGAAATAATTGAAGATAAAATAATTAAAATCAAATGATCCTATTTTCAAAATTTGAGAAAACTCAAATATCAAAATAACGAAAATCCCCAACTCTCTCCGTGGGTCCTTGAGTTGTGTAGAATTTCTAGGATCGAGCAAAAATGCAACAAAAAAATATGATATGCAATGATGCTCTATGTATAACATTTCAAATTAGAAATTTGGGATGTTACAAACCTACCCCCTTAAGATGAATCTCGCCCTCGAGATTCGGGTTGGCTAGAAAATAGGTGAGGGTGGTCCTTAAGCAACTCTTCCTCTCGCCTCCTGTGTGGCTTCATCCTCGTGGTGGCTCCTTGAACTTTGCAAAACTTAATGACCTTGATGCGAGTAACTCGACTGGCAAACTCGAGAATCTTAACTGGTTTCTCCTCATAGGTCAAATCATCATTCAGCTGAATCGCTTCTAGTGGCACGGTATCTCTTAGTGGTATATCAGCCATCTCTGCGTGACACTTCTTCAACTGAGAAACATGGAACACATCATGAACTCCTGACAATCCTTCGGGTAGTTCCAACTTGTACGCAACTTCTCCCATGCGTTCCAAAACACGATAAGGTCCTACAAATCGGGTGCTAACTTTCCCTTAACTCCAAAACGCTTAACTCCTCGGAGCGGCGATACTCAAGATAAACTCGCTCCGACTTTGTATTCTGTCTCCTTGCGTTTTGAATCCGCATAACTTTTCTGTCTCGACTGGGCTACCTTGACCCTATCGCGAATCAACTTTACTTTCTGTTCAGACTCCTTAATCAAATCCGGTCCAAACAACTGGCGGTCTCCAACTTCATCCCACAACAACGTGGTCCTGCACCTCCTTCCGTACAAGGCTTCGAAAGGGGCCATCTTCAAACTGGATTGATAACTGTTGTTGTAAGAAAACTCCGCATATGGAAAATTGTCATCCCAACTTGATCCATAATCCAAAGCACAAGCTCTAAGCATATCCTCCAGAATCTGGTTGACTCTCTCGGTTTGTCCATCTGTCTGTGGATGAAAAGTTGTGCTAAACTCCAGCCTGGTTCCCAAAGTCTCGTGCAAGCTGCTTCGAGAACTTTGAGGTGAATTGGGTTCCTCTATACGTCACGATCTTGCTCGGAACTCCATGCAAACATACAATCCTCGTCATGTATATCTTAGCCAATTTGGCACTGCTGTAGGTAGTCTTTCCGGAATGAAATGAGCTACCTTCACAAATGATCGACTACAACCCAAATCGAGTCATAGCTCGAACGAGTCCTGGGCAATCCCGTGATGAAATCCATACCTAGTTTATCCCACTTCCATTCGGGTATAGGCAATGGTGTAACAATCCTGCCGGCTTCGATGTTACGCCTTCACCCTCGACATACATCACAAACTGCTACGTACTCGCAATATCCTTCTTCATTCCGGTCCACGGAAAATATTCTTCAAATCCAAATACATCTTGGTATTTCTGGGTGAATCGAATATGGTGAATCATGTGCCTCTTGTAGAATCAACTTCCTGATCTCCGGGTCATTGGGCACATAAACACGGTCTTCAAACCATAAGGTATCGTGATCATCCTCACGAAATCCCTTAGCCTTTCCTTCGCTCATTTTCTCCTTTATGGAGGCAATCTCATTGTTAGTCTTATGAGCTTCCCTGATCTTGTCCATCAAACTTGACTGAATCTCCAATGCTGCTACATAGCCTCTCGGAACTATTTCCAAACATAGCTCTCGAAGATCCTCGGCTAATTCCTTTGGTATTTCTCCCGTCATTAGTGTGTTGACGTGACTCTTACGACTCAACGCGTCCGCTACAACGTTAGCCTTTCCGGGGTGATAATGCAATCTCATATCATAATCTTTGATGAGCTCCAACCATCTCCTTTTCCTGAGATTTAGCTCCTTCTGCGTGAAGATGTACTTCAAACTCTTGTGATCAGTATACACCTCACAATGATTTCCAATGAGGAAATGTCTCCATGTTTTCAACGCATGCACTCATCGCTAACTCCAAATCATGCGTAGCATAGTTTAGCTCATGAGGCTTAAGCCGTCGTGAAGCATACGAAACAACTCTCCCCTCCGCATAAGCATCGCTCCAAGTCCTCGGCGTGAAGCGCCGTAATACACCTCATAATCCTTGGTCCGATCCGGCAGGATTAACACCGGTGAGGTAACCAAACGCTTTCTTCAACTCTTGGAAACTAGCTTCACACTCCTCACCCAAATGAACTTGGTATCCTTCTTCAACAATTCTGTCATAGGCTTCGCAATCCTTGAGAAATTCTCAATGAATCTCGGTAGTATCCTGCGAGTCCAAGGAAACTCGGATCTCTCCAACTGTTGTTGGTGCTTCCCGATTTATTACAAATGACAACTTTAGTGGGGTCTACTACTATACCTTCTCCGGATATAACATGTCCAAGAAATCCAACTTCCTTCAACCAAAACTCACACTTGCTGAACTTGGCATATAACTAGTGTTCTCTGAGCTTTTCGAGTACCAAACGCAAATGCTCCTTATGTTCCTCTTCATTCTTCGAGTAAACCAAAATATCATCAATGAACACGACGACGAACTTATCCAAAAATTCCATAAACACTTTGTTCATCATGCTCATAAAATAGGCAGGTGCGGTAGTCAGACCAAATGACATAACGGTGTACTCATACAGCTCGTACCTGGTGGTAAAAGCCGTCTTAGGTATATCCTGCTCTCGAATCTTCAACTGATGGTACCCTGATCGCAAATCGATCTTTGAAAACACCTTAGCTCCTTGCAACTGGTCAAACAAGTCATCGATCAACGGCAACGGGTACTTATTCTTGATGGTCACTTCATTCAATCCTCGATAATCAACAACCATTCTTAATGATCCATCCTTCTTCTCCACTAGTAGTACTGGTGATCCCCAAGGCGAAGAACTTGGGTGAATAAAACCTTTATCCAGTAACTCCTTAATCTGCTTCTTAATTTCCTCCAAACTCGGCCGCATCCTATACGGTCTCTTAGATATCGGCCCAAAGGCTCGGCAGTAGTTCAATCAGAAACTCAATGTCTCTATCCGGTGGCATGCCTGGCAACTCTTCCGGAAACACGTCCGGGTAATCCCTTACCACTGGTACTTCCTCCTGCACAACTCTTGATAAGGAATTTACATGTGCTCTCCTCGGCTCATGCCGTGATACATACCTGATTCTCCTTCCTTCTGGTGTCGTAAGCAAAATTGTCTTACTGGTGCAATCGATGTTTCCTCCATACATCGACAACCAATCGATACCAAGAATTACATCCAAACCTTGGGATTCCAATATAATTAAATCCGTTGGGAAAACATGCCTCCCTATACTTAATGGCACTTGAAAACATCCTTGACTGGTCGTATACTCCGCTCCCGGTGAGCTTACTAGCATGGGTGTCTTAAGAGTTCTAGTAGGCAGACTAAACTTATCCACAAATCCCCTTTGATATGTATGAATGCGATGCACCAGTATCAAAAAGAACAACTGCAGTAAATGACTTAACCAAAAACTTACCTATTACTGCATCTGGCTGAGCTTCAACCTCCTCCACGGTAACGTGGTTCACTTGTCCTTTGTTGAAAGGGTTTGGCTTCTTTCCTGAGCTTCCATTGCCATTTCCATACTGGCCTTCTAGAAAATCATTTGCATAATGTCCAGTCTTGCGGCACTTAAAGCAAGTGATGTGGCTCAGGTCTACCTTGGATGGTGTTGACGGGTTGGTGCGGTTCTGTCCATTGCTTCCTCCATTCCCGTTCCCATTCTTGGTGCCATTATGGTTGTGCGAGCTACCTCCTCCATGGGTATGCTGAAATTGTCCTCCTGTCTTCGGGGTAAAGCGAAGTTTCTGCTGAGCTACAGAGTTATTCTTCCCCTGTCCATACTTCCTCTTGCGATTGTCAATCTGCTTCTACTTCCCTTCAATCATGAGAGCACGGTCTACCAACTCCTGGTAGTTATTGAAAGTGGCTACCATCAACTGCATGCTCAGCTCATCATTCAGTCCTTCTAGAAACTTCTCCTACTTAGCTGCATTCGTAGCAATGTCATCTGGGGCATAACGTGCTAGCTGCGAAATCATCTACATATCGCCAACCGTCTGGCCCTCCTTGGCGTAAGTTGAAAACTCAGAGCTTCTTCATGGCCATGGCTCCTCGCTGAAACATGGGCAAGACGGAAAGCTTGTTGAAATCGATCCCATGTGACAAAGGTGTCTCTGTGGTAAGTGGCTATAAATTTCTCCCACCATGCTGCTGCAGGTCCTTCGAGCTGATGTGCGGCAAATTTCACCCTTTCTCCATCTGTACAACCTGCAGTGTTCAACTCCCTCCCTATCTTACGGAGCCAATCATCTGCAACAATCGGCTCGGTGCTACTGGAAAACACCGGTGGATTCAACCTTAAGAAACGGGTCAAATGGTCAACAGGTGGTGGTGGCGGTGGGTTGTTGTTGTTTCTGCCTTGGTTCTATACCAATGTTTGAATCAAGGCATTCTGCTGCTGAATCAACTGAGTGATCTCTGGCGGGAAAACAAATCCGGGGTCGCGTCTCGGAGGCATTTGAGGGGTTTAAAGAAAAGACGAGAATTTAGAATAGAATGAGGTCTAGAGAGAAACACTACCCATATGCACATGAGACAAATCACACAATATCACTCCAAACAATTCAAACAAGGGCATACAACGGTCTATCTATCGTTACAAAGTGCTGAAACTAAAACTAATATAAAATGGGGGTAATCTACTACTGTTATGGTGGTCAACTAGAAAAACTGCTCCGATGAAGACTCCATGATATCTGCTCCAGCTTCATCTTCGTAATCATCATCACTAGGATCAGAATCGGTGTCGTCGATGATGATGTAGTTCTCTAGACAGGTGCTATCTTCATCTTCTCCTCCGGGTGCTGAATTTCCCATGAGTTCTTCAATCCTCTCCTTAAGATCGCCGTTTTGTCCCACTAGAGCTACAATCTCCTCCATGTAGTCCTTGCGAGTGGCCTTCAGTTCTCCTTCTAGTTCGATAATCTTGGCTTTTGCTGTCTTCAACTCCATCATGTCTGCCAAGACATCCGGTTCTCTGGCGTCGAAAGTGCTGGTTTAACTCCTGGATGAAAGCTGCAATGGATCGATCCTTCTTAGTGCCAACTATCTCCCATTGTTCATCTCTGCGCCCACAAATCTGGTAGATAGTATCCTTGAGGTCGTATTTGTAAACTTCTCCAATGCGTCCCATGGTTATGTGGGCTGCCATACTCTTTCCCAAATTCCAGGTTGGTGCATTGAAAACACACTCTATGGGCTTTGTGATTGGCGCAAACTTACTTCCGGGAACTTGAGCTTGATCTTCCAGCGCTCTTCTTCAGGTAAAGTGGAATTGTAGGTCCCGGTGAAGCTTGGTAATCCAATGTTTAGGTACTTGTGACTTCCTTCAGGTGTCGTCCGAAGGGTGTATCCTCATCCTACCGAAAGTGAACTTGATCCTCGCTTAGTCATCCTAAAAGAGTAGAAAAGATGAGGAGTTAGAAATGAGAAGAGAGAGTAGTGATCTAGGGTTTTAGCTTAATGGTCGTGTCCTACAGTCAGCGTGTGCTCTGATACCATCTTTGTAGCGACCAGACCTCAAACAGTCTGATCTTTGTGCTCAGTGTCATCCCTGGATCAGTAATGCTGACACCACACAGTACTCGGAGGATTTATAACAGAGTAGCAATCACACACTTATTACTATTGAAATTCTCAAGAGAGAACTTAATAAAAATAAATATGGCTTAAGGCCATCTAATGACGATAACAGCGGAAGGCTTGGAAGAATAAGCGAGTCCATCAACTCCAACGGCATCACTGAGTATAGAACCACGACCTATGCACCTTACTCGTCGTCTAAAAAGTCTGCAACATGAAACGTTGCAGCCCGAAAACGGGTCAGCACATGGAATATGCTGGCAGTGTAACACATAGAGAATAATGGAATAATAATCCTATACTACATGCATATATGGCTGGTGGAAAGCTCTATGGTTACAGTTTTGCATAAAGCCAATTTTTCCCTACTGCAAATGAATAAATTTATTTAACTATCATGGTGGTTGTTAAACATTGAGAATGGTTGACAGCATCCTCAATTCCAATTAAAAGTACTCATTAACAACCCAACAATATTAATTTAGAAGTAACATGACGAGATTCACATGATATCCAAGTACTAGATACTCAAGATTTGTCCATAACCGGGGACACGGCTAACACTGATTAGTTTATACACTCCGCAGAGGTTTGCGCACTTTTCCCCACAAGACTCGATCGCCTCCATTGGATTTCTCGCACTACATGATGTTTGAGAAACGGATGACCGAGACATAGTCTTTCAGAAGCACTAGCACCTTACTTGTGGGTAGACCGGTACACCTACTTTCCCCTACATCTGCTAGTCTACCCGTAAGAGTTCACACAACTTAATCAACTATGCCAGAGCCCATAATGGCTTGTGGCTGCACACGGAAGTTTCTAGTTTGAATAATCTCATGATCCCTTTGAGCCTGGGTGGCGGTCCGAAGAAATACAGGCAAATCCTGATAGAAACCAGGGGCCTCCAGCCACCCAGATGTGTGTTTAAGTTGTCACCTTAAATAAACCATTAAATAACAATCTCACATCTGTCATGGATACACTCACCCAATCCACGTCTACTAGCATAGCATGGCATAATAAGCAAACGTAGAAGTAACTCCCAAGGGTTTGATAATAAAACAGGTAATAGGTGCTACCTCAATCTACTTCCCAAAACCCACAATTTAATTAGATCCTAATCATGCAAGTGTTTGAGGATAGATCTAATGCATAAAAACTGGGTATGAGAAGAGGTATGATCAAAGTGTTACTTGCCTCGCTGATGATCCATGAAACCTAGAGACTCAAGTAACAAAGGCGCACTCGGGTATTCTATCGCAGACAAACAAACAAGCATACAATAAGTACTCATCTAATGCACAGGTAAAACTCAAATAGATCTAACCAGATAGTTCAACTTAAGAACTCCGGTTTGCAAAAAGAATCAAATCAAACGAAGCAACGAAAGTCAAACGGCTGAAGAAAACAGCTTCGTTTTACTAATCTGGATCTAAGTCAAATTTTACAGAAGCAAAAACTTGTTTAAGTAGATTATTCGAAAAGAGGATTTCGAGACGAAACACCAGGCGCTTGAATCGCCTGATTTCGATAAACGAGCGAAAAGTTATACTAAAATGAAAATCGGATCTGGAATCGCGATCAGAAAAATCGCGGATTAAATCCGAGAAAAAGAAAAACGACGAACGGGTTAACGAACGGACGTTCGTTAACTAAACTAATCTGACGGACGCGTTCGTTTAAACGAACTAACGAACGAACGTTCGCTATTTAACCTAAACCGAAAAAAACCGAATCTAAAAAAATGAAACTAAAAAAAACCGAAAAAAACCCGAAATAAACCGAAGAAAAACCGCTCGGTTTTTATAAAAAAAGTTGCGCGGAAACGAGGCGGCGGCGAACCTCGGCGGCGGGGTCGGCGGCTCCGGCGAAGTCGGCGGCGGCGGCGGCGGCGGATCGGGGCTAGGGTTAGGGTTTGGCTCGGGTGGCGCGGCGGGCCGGGCGGGGTTGGCGGCCGAGGCGGGTGGCTGGGCGGCTCGGGGCGGCGGTATATAAAGGCTGCCCCGGGCGGAGTCCCGCTCGGGTACGGCCCGGTAAGGCGGTTCGTTTTTTTTAATAATTTCGCGCAGAAAAACAAACGAAAGAAATACTAAACGGACTCCAAAAATCCCGAAATAAATTTTCCCCGGCTTCTAAAATCAAGCCGGATTTAATGAACATTTATTTGGGGCCTAAATGCAATTTTGAAAAACGCGCATTTTTCCTAAATTCAAATAAAAGGCGAAAAACTCCAAAATAAAATCTTATTTGATTTTATTATTAAATCTTCATTATTTCTTTATTTTGGGAAAGTCATTTTATTCCCTCTCTCATATTTTGGTAGTAGAAATAATTGAAGATAAAATAATTAAAATCAAATGATCCTATTTTCAAAATTTGAGAAAACTCAAATATGAAAATAACGAAAATCCCCAACTCTCTCCGTGGGTCCTTGAGTTGTGTAGAATTTCTAGGATCGAGCAAAAATGCAACGAAAAAATATGATATGCAATGATGCTCTATGTATAACATTCCAAATTGGAAATTTGGGATGTTACATTTCAATGTCTATTAAGCCTGTTGCAATTAACAGTCGAATCCATTTTTAAACAGTTGCATTTCAATGGCTACAAACTTACAAAACATGACTTATGATGTTATTAAGCTTGTTGCAATTAACAGTTGTATCTATTTTTTAATCTGTCCATTTGCTACCATGCTACTCTCCGCAATGTAGATATACTAGAGATGTTTCCCCATTTGCTATTTTTGGTGGATGCTAACCCTGTTGTACTTAACATGCTTGTCCATGTACTTACGCAGGGTCATAACGGCCGATGTTGTTGTTTGCCGTCAAGGTTAGCTGCATCCCATGTCTTACAGTATTTCACATCATTTGTGCAATTGCAGTTTAACTTCTACCATTTATTGGTTTCCTGTAGGTACACATGTCGCTGGCATCGATCCACGCTCGACCCGGAGGAACAGCTCGCCTCCGCCGCCGCTGACTTTGGGCGGGCTCTGGCCAAGATGAAGTGCCCCAGCAACTACCTCTCAGGACTTACCAAGTATGTACCCACCATTTCAATCTTACCAATACCAGTTGCAATTAATGGCTATGTTTTGTACTGTCGATGTATTAAGCATGTTGTAGTAAACATTCCTAACACGTTTGAGCTATTTTCCCTACTTTTTTATAGACAACTGGGCCATTATCTGCTCTGGCAGCACCTGCCCTGTGATGTTTAACTCTGCCAATTGTAGTTTTATCAGTACCAGTTTCAATGGCCATTAAGCCTGTTGCAATTAATAGTTGTATCCATTTTTAAAGAGTTGTATTTCAATGGCTACAAACTTACAAAACATGAATTAGGATGTTGTTAAGCCTGTTGCAATTAACAATTGTATCCATTTTTTAATCCGTCCCTTTGCTACCGGGCTACTCATTCGAAATGAAGATATCACTACAAATGCTGCCGTTTTATTACCATTTGCTATTTCTGATGGATGTTAACCCTGTTGTACTTAACATTGGCTTTGCATGTACTTACACAGGGCTATAATGGATGATGTTGTTGTTTGCCGTCGAGGTTAGATGCATCCCATGTCCTATAGACCATCTATCTCTAAATATAAGTATTTTTAGAGATTCCAATATAGACTACATAAGAAGCAAAATGAGTGAATCTAGATTCTAATCTAAACTATATCTATAATTCTATATACATCCGTATGTAGTTCATATTGAAATCTCAAAAAAAAACATATACTTAGGAACATACGTAGTTGTATTTTACATCATTTGTGCAATCTCAGTTTAGCTTCTAACATTTACTGCTTGCTTGTAGGTACATATATGAGGGGTACTGATCCACGCTTCGATCCTTTTGTGTATGGGGCAATGAGATATTGATGAACAAGCGTCAAGTGAGGAAACTAAGAAAGATTGTTAGGCGAAAGAAACGGGTGATTGGAATTAAGCTCTTTATTTACACTTCGTCGAAGACAACAGTGAACTTTAGGATGGTAAGTAATGTGTTGCCTTTTCCCCCTGCCCACAACAAGTTACTCTATTAGACCTCAGTATCTCGTATTTTTCTCTTTTCAGTGGTTTCCGAAGCTATTTACTGATGATTACCTTGCAAACTACATGACCAGAGTGGAGGCAACTAAAGTTAAAGTATATAATTCAAGCTACCATGATAATGCTCTAGAAGTCTTCCTGAAGGCGGTGAAGGATGGGCGGGCGATCGTCACAAGGGGTTGGACAAAAGTGGTTCGTGCCTATGGCATGCAGGAAGGCACATTATGGGCATTCCGCTTCTTCAACACCGTCACCAGTCAAAATGATTTACACTTGTCTCTTCACCTTTACCGCCTTTAAATACTGTGGTTCATCATAGTTAATTGTTGCCTAATCCTGTAACTACTGAACATATTGTACTAGCAGTTTTATTTATGGATTCGTTGTTGAACCATTGTGCTGAGAATTTGAATTGCATGTTTCGTATTTCAAAATTTCCGACTAGAATAATAAATTACAGGCAAAAATAAAAAGAGAACAGACAGTCATGGAACTTTGCAAACGGTTCTGGCAGTAAAAGCGCTTGTGATGGATAGCCCAATGCCACATAGTTTTCTACATCAAATCGTGTATGATGTAGTTAATGAAAGAAAACAGTTAACCAAGGTAGAGCGTGTGTGATAGTTACACCTTTCACACACGAGCGTATACATAAAACCGTGTGGGATGTACATCTGAACAAAAACGTTTTCCCTAGATTGACTGTGTGGGATGTACATAAGAACGGTAACGTATTCCTTGGATTGACTGTGTATGATATACATACAAATGGAAATGATTTTCTGGGATTCACCGTGTGGGATGTACATACCTACGGAAATGATTTTCTTGGATTACCGTGTGGGATGTACATACCTACGGAAATGATTTTCTCGGATTACCGTGTGGGATGTACATACCTATGGAAATGATTGGGTTTCGATGCCTCGCCCAATCGCACACGGCCCCAGCCTGGGTCCCAGGAGGGCCTATCCCTGACAATTTCTGGGTCGTGTGGGAAGGACACCCTATCGCACACACTCACTTGGCGACAGTTCCAAATGTCATCGCGGAAAGGGGTTAAAAACCGTTTGTTTAGGACCGACGCGCACCAGTGATTAGTCATAAAGAACTCACATACTTCTTGCAAAAGTCTATTAGCTATCGAAACAAATGTACTACACGCATGCTCCTAGGGTGATAGATTGGTAGGAAAAGACCATCGCTCATCCCCGACCGCCACTCATAAGGAAGACAATAAATAAATAAATCATGCTCCGACTTCGTTACATAACGGTTCACCATACGTGCATGCTACGGGAATCACAAACTTCAACAAAAGTATTTCTACAATCCACAATTACCCACTAGCATGACTCTAATATCACCATCTTTATATTTCAAAACTATTGCAAGGAATCAAACATATCATTTTCAGTGATCTACAAGTTTTATGTAGGATTTTATGACTAACCATGTGAATGACCAATTCCTGTCAACTCTCTAAATAGATATAAGTGAAGCAAGAGAGTTTAATTCTTTCTACAAAAGATATGGCCATGCTCTAACAAATATAAATGAAGCAAAAGAGCATTCTACAAATGGCGGTTTTCTATGTGTGGGGAAACAAGCAATCCAAACTTCAAAAGATATAAGTGAAGCACATGAAGCATTATATAAAACCATACTCAAAAGATATAAGTGAAGTGCAAAGAGCATTCTATAAATCAACGAAGGACTATCTCATACAGCATGGTGCATCAAAGTAAAGTGAAAACTAAATGCAAAAGACGCTCCAAGATTTGCACATATCACATGAACGAAACGAAACCGAAAACATACCGATACTTGTTGAAGAAAGATGGGATGCCTTCCGGGGTATCCCCAAGCTTAGACACTTGAGTCTCCTTGAATATTTGCTTGGGGTTCCTTGGGCATCCTCAAGCTCGAGCTCTTGCCTCTCCTCCTTCTCCTCATATCGAGACCTCCTCGATCCTTGATCACTTCATCCACACAAAACTCAACAGAAAGTTTGGTAAGATCCGTTAGTATAATAAAGAAAATCACTACTCTAAGTACTGTTGCAAACCAATTCATATTCTGTTTTTGCATTGTAGCTACTGTAATATAACTTTTCGATGGCTTAATCCACTGATATAAATCGATAGTTTCATCAAAACAAGCAAACAATGCATCAAAAACAAGATATGTCTTAAACAGGACACTTTGTACTAATCTGAACATTCACCATACTTCTGGTACTCCAAAAATTCTGAAAAATTTAGGAAAAACAAACAATTTGTATAGAAAGACAGTGCAAAAAGTTTCAAAACCGTTTGACGTTCCAGTAAAAAAAATGTAAAACCACGCACTACAGCCAAAGTTTCTGTTTTGCACCGCACAAACCAACAAGCAATGTAACCATCCTAAAGGCAAATCTTGGCACATTATTTTTACAATAAAATGGAATTGTTCAAGGGGATAATTATTTTTTTTGAAAATTTCCTGTAATCAAGATTAACAAAGTTTCCGTGAGGATGAACAAAGTTCAAGGAGCTCCCTCACTTCAACAATGCTTGTCTCTCTCACTTTCACTTTCCTTTTTGAAAAGTTTTGGGTTCCCCTCTTTATTTTTTTGTTTTTAAACTCAATAAAAGCACTCAACAGAAATAAATGACTCTCTAAAACTTCCAGGTTGTCTCCCTGGCAGCGCTTTCTTTAAGTCCATTAAGCGAGGCTGAGGTTGGAAAAAGCGGTAGGCGTAAGCGAGGCGGTTGGCCTTCGCCTAGTGACTAGGCGGTGCTTAAGCGCCCTAGGCACAGCCTAGGCAGTAATTTAGATTCTACTATCAAGGTGTATTTATGGTTATTATATGTGTATTGATGTTAATTTAGGGTAGATGAATAAGTTAACTACCAGCTACTACCATTTGAATATGTGATGTTTGGCATTTCAGTGCAATATGGCATGATTTCTCGCTTGGGTAAACAATTTGTTGCATGCACTACCTAGACTACCATTTATGCCCTAGGCGAGGCGTTTGGCCATTGCCTAGCGCCTAGGCGTGCCTAAGCGCCTCCTAGGCACTGCCTTTTGCAACAGAGGCTAGGCATAAGGCGCTCAAGTAATGAATCCACTCGGATCCCAAGGTATATCAAAGCCAATTTGAATTAGCAATGATTTGGAATTTAGTAGTGAGCACAAAGCAACATATATCAAGCAATGGCAGAGTCTAACTCTCTTCCTATGCATCAGCATGTCATACAAGAACAATTCATGCACATCAAGTAAAGGCCAATGCATAGCATAAGAAGTTTCTTGCAATTTTATCGTCTTGGAAACATAGAGAGGCGGAGATGTAGTTCCTCTCTCATAATAATTGCAACTAGGAGCAGCAAGCACATGCATATTATATTCATCAAAATTATCATGTGCAACGGTAAAAGGCCACCCATGAATATAATCCTTAATAAGTGCAAACTTCTCTGATACAGTGTAGCTTGGAGAATTCAAAAAGATAATAAGACTATCATGTGTGGGTGCAATAGCAACAATTTCATGTTTAACATAAGGAACAATAGCAAGTTCATCTCCATAAGCATAATTCATATTGGCATCTTGGCCACAAGAATAGCAAGCATCAAGTTCATCAAAAAGAGATATTTCAAACGAATCAACGGGATCATAGCAATTATCATGGCATTCATCCTTGAGTAGGAACGAAGGGACATTAAATAATGTATGAGTTGGAGAGTTACTCTCATTAGAAGGTGGGCACGGGTAGCTAATCCGATCTTCCTCCTTTTGTTCTTCGCTCTCCTCATCATCTTTTTCATCCAATGAGCTCACAGTTTCATCAATTTCTTCTTCCATAGACTCCTGCAAAATATTAGTCTCTTCTCGGACAGCGGAGACTTTCTCAATAAATTCATCAATATCATAATTGTATTTATAATTCTCATAGCAATATTTAAGGATAGCTAAATTTGCAGGTCTATAAACTGAATCATCAAAATCTTCAAACTCTTTAAACAAAGATTCAATTTCACAAGCACCCTTAAAAGCAACAAATTATTCTATTCGTTCCACATCATAGTAATCATATATACCATTAGCATAAGAAGCTAAGGTTTCATTATCATTCAATTTGCATGAAAAGAGAAGGTGTGGAGCCTTCATCCTAGAGCAACAAGTATAATCATATCTCAAGCATAGTTGCCTAGCATAACAATGCAACATATGAATTTGATCCCATAATAGTTTCCCTTTTTGAGTCAAGCGATAATCCCTAAAGTATTCACGTTGATCCAACGTGTCTCCCATTACATAATTGAATGGGGTTTTCTCAGGATTATGAAAGTAGTACATAATATCTTTCACATAATGAGCATCGAGGGTTTTAGGAGGTTCCCCATCTCCATGAGTAGCAAGTAAACCTTTTTTTTTTGGTATTTCGTGTTCCATATCCATAACTAAAGATAGAGAACAACTTAGATCAGCAAATAAAATCCACTTAGTGATAAAGCAAACAATCACACACGAGAATATTCACCCCACGCTATCTCTCCCTGGGGACGGCGCCAGAAAAAGGTCTTGATAACCCACAAGTATAGGGGATCAATTTTAGCCTCTTTCGATAAGTAAGAGTGTCAAACCCAACGAGGAGCTAAAGGTAGAACAAATATTCTCTCAAGTTCTATCGACCACCGATACAACTCTATCCACGCTTAACATTCGCTTTACCTAGAACAAGTATGAAACTAGAAGTACTTTGTAGGTGTTGTAGGCTAGGTGCAAGATAATAAAGAGCACGTAAATAAAAACTAGGGGCTGTTTAGATAAAGACACAGGAAAGTTATTTGTCCCTAGACAATCGATAACTTGACCGGTAATCATTATTTCAATTTTATTTGAGGGAGAGGCATAAGCTAACATACTTTCTCTTCTTGGATCATATGCACTTATGATTGGAACTCTAGCAAGCATCCGCAACTACTAAAGATCATTAAGGTAAAACCCAACCATAGCATTATAAGGCATCAAGTCCTCTTTACTCCCATACGCAAACAACCTACTTACTCGGTATGTGCTTCACACCACGCCACCCACCATAAGCAAATCATGAACATATTGCAAACCCTACAGCGGGGATCCCTCACGCTTGTGTGACACGGAGAGTACCATAGGACAGTACCAATAATAAAACATGCAACCCAAACCAATCACGATCATCAATTAACCCATAGGACAAAACGGATCTACTCAAACATCATAGGATAGCCATACATCATTGGGAAATAATATATACCGTTGAGCACCATGTTTAAGTAGAGATTACAGCGGGTAAAAGAGGGGTTACACCGCTGCATAGAGGGGGGAAGAGTTGGTGATGACGGCAGTGAAGTTGTTGGTGTAGATCTTTGTCGCGATGATGGCCTCGGCGGTGTTCCGACGCCACCGGGAGAGAGGGGGAGACATCCCCCCTTCTTCTTCTTCTTCTTCTTCTTCTTCTTCTTCCTTGACCTTCCCCCTAGATGGGAGAAGGGTTTCCCCTCTGGTCCATGGCCTCCATGGCGGCGGAGGGGCGAGAGCCCCTCTGAGATTGGATCTCTCTCTGCTTCCTTACATTTCGCACTCTCTGATTCTGCCCTTTCACCGTTTCTTAAATTCCCGGAGATCCGTAACTCCGATTGGGCTGAAATTTTGACACGATTTTTATCCGGATATTGGCTTTCTTTCAGCGAAAGAAGGGCACCAACCGCCTTATGGAGTGTCCACGAGGGCCCAGGGCGTGCCCTACCCCCTGGGGCGCGCCCCTCACCCTCATGGGCCCCTCGGGCATCGTCTCGCGTTGATTCCACTTCCCAAAATTCACATATATTCCAAAATAATCTTCGTAAGTTTTTATCCCGTTTGGACTATGTTTGATATGGATTTTCTACGAAACAAAAAATGCAACAAATAGGAACTGGCACTAGGCACTGGATCAATATGTTAGTCCCAAAAATAGTATAAAAAGTTGCCAAAAGTATGTAAAAGTTGTAGAATATTGGCATGGAACAATCAAAAATTATAGATACGACAGAGATGTATTAGCCAGCATCATGGTTGGGACGTGGCCCACCATATACGTTATTGTCGTGCCTCCTGACACGAGCTTGTTGGGTCCCGAGGATGTCGGTGACGCCTTTGTCGTGCCAACTTGCACGGGCTTGTCGGGTCCCGAGGATGTAGGGGCCGCGATTGTCATGCCAACTTGCACGGGCTTGACCAGTGTCACAAGGGACGTGGTTGCCGGGGTGTGGCTCCCCCACACCCGGGTCTTCATCTCCTCCCAATCATAGTCTCCCGAGAACGTTGTTGTCGAGGTGTGAGCTACCGATGTTGGGAGGGGATCAGTTGAAGAGCTCCGTGCCTCCCGCACGGACTTAACAGTTGCCGGCACCGTTGTCGCCGGAGGTGATGTACCCTCCTGCATGGCTTCGATGCTTGTCGGGCCATGGTCTCCGGAGGTGCTGGGCCCTCATGCATGGTCTCGATGCAAGCCATCATCATTGCTAGCCACCGTCCTCTTCTATCTGCACGAGGTTCGCCGCGGCTGCGGCATCATCGTCAGCTAACCACACACACGTACTAGCAAGAGCGTAGCTCACTTGCTTCTGCACTGAATATGCACACACACGTGAGAGAGGAGGAGTACTACTTGAGGCATAGATGGATTGAAATGGAATGGCCTGCTTACAACCGATGGGGCACATGTCCTTATATAGGCTACCTGGTCAAGCTAAAGTAAACTCGTAGGAACTATTACGTACATGCACAGCCCTTGCATGGTCACCACCACGTAAGTGCATAGCACTTTCCTATCCATGCACTAAGAAACTATCAGGAACATGCACAGCTACTACCAAGTACTTGCATGTCCAGAAGCTACTAGGAAACTACCAAGTAATTATCAGGAGACAGGGTTGAAGCCCACAAAGGCCTCAGATTTCTTCCAGAATTCCGGCCGCCCGCCCCATGAAACACTTGTTCTCAAACCCAAATTTGGTTAAGGTTCCCGGCCGGCCGGCGGCCGCCTATTCTTACATGGTCGGAGATGCGAGTCACTCCAACCAGCCGGCGCTGGGGACGACCAAAGTAGGCAGTTGTACGTCCTAGATACACAGTGTTGGCCACCTCGACCCCGCCCGCCGCACGCGGTTCTTCTGCATGCTGACGTTCTTGGGTTTCGACGCCCTGGGCGTGCCGTCCCTTCCTTTCTACTATGGCGCTCCGCCGGGCAGCCAATGGCGCAGGTGTGGATCATGTCGCCCGCCCTCTGCTCCTACGCCTTCCGCTTCATGCTCTGCATCTGGTGGAGCTGGTGTTTCCCCACCGACTTGATCCGCCTCTCCTACGGCCCCTTGCTCGACTACTTCGTCGCCGGCCATCTCGGCGCCCCCCGCGCCGCTGTCTTCATCATGCACGCCAGCATGGCGTTCGCCGCCGAATACGCGGACTACTCCCTGGCCAGGTGGTGACCCGCAAGTATAGGGGATCTATCATAGTCCTCTCGATAAGTAAGAGTGTCGAACCCAACGAGGAGCAGAAGGAAATGATAAGCGGTTTTCAGCAAGGTATTCTCTGCAAGTACTGAAATAAGTGGTAACATATAGTTTTGTGATAAGATAAATTGTAACGAGCAACAAGTAACAAGAGTAAATAAAGTGCAGCAAGGTGGCCCAATCCTTTTTGTAGCAAAGGACAGGCCTGGACAAACTCTTATAATAGGAAAAGTGCTCCCGAGGACACATGGGAATATCGTCAAGCTAGTTTTCATCACGTTCATATGATTCGCTCGGTACTTTGATAATTTGATATGTGGGTGGACCGGTGCTTGGGTGCTGTTCTTACTTGAACAAGCAACCCACTTATGATTAACCTCTATTGCAAGCATCCGCAACTACAACAAAAGTATTAAGGTAAACCTAACCATAGGATGAAACATATGGATCCAAATCAGCCCCTTTAAGCAACGCATAAACTAGGGTTTAAGCTTACGTCACTCTAGCAACCCATCATCTACTTATTACTTCCCAATGCCTTCCTCTAGGCCCAAATAATGGTGAAGTGTTATGTAGTCGACGTTCACATAACACCACTAGAGGCTAGACAACATACATCTTATCAAAATATCGAACGAATACCAAATTCACATGACTACTAGTAGCAAGACTTCTCCCTTGTCCTCAGGAACAAACGTAACCACTCACAAAGCATATTCATGTTCATAATCAGAGGGGTAATAATATGCATAAAGGATCTGAACATACGATCTTCCACCAAATAAACCAACTAGCATCGACTACAAGGAGTAATCAACACTACTAGAAACCTACTAGCACCAATCCCGGACTTGGAGACAAGAATTGGATACAAGAGATGAACTAGGGTTTGGAGATGAGATGGTGCTGGTGAAGATGTTGATGGAGATCGCCCTCTCCCGATGAGAGGAGCGTTGGTGATGATGATGACGATGATTTCCCCTCCGGAGGGAAGTTTCAAGCAGTAATGCCTTCACGGAGCCCTAGATTGGTTCCGTAACGCCCGCCTCGTGGCGGCGGAGTCTCGTCCTAATGGTTGCTTAATGTTTTTTCTCATCGAAATACTTCATATAGGAGAAGATGGGCATTGGAGAGCCACCAGGGGCCCATGAGGTAGGGGGGCGCGCCCCCCACCCTCGTGAGCAGGGTGTGGGCCCCATGGCCTTCATCTTTGGCGACGATTTTTCTTTATTTATTTTAATATATTCCGTGGAGTTTCAGGACTTTTGGAGTTCCACAGAATAGGTCTCCAATATTTGCTCATTTTCCAGCCCAGAATTCCAAATTTGCCTGCATTCTCCCTCTTCATGTAAACCTTGTAAAATAAGAGAGAATAGCCATAAGTATTGTGACATAACGTGAAATAACAGCCCATAATGCAATAAATATCGATATAACAGCATGATGCAAAATGGACGTATCAACTCCCCAAGCTTAGACCTCGCTTGTCCTCAAGCGAAAAGCCGATAACAATAAATATGTCCTCATGTTTAGAGGTAGAGGCGTCGATAAAAATAAAATACGGACATGAAGGCATCATGATTATTCTCATAACAGCAACATATAGATTTTGTCATATGATTACTTATGTTCAAGTGATGATCTTTTCACAATGCAAAGGTATGAATCAGAAACCCTATTGAGCACCAACAAATTATAACCTCAGTCATTGAAGCAATTGCAATTTATCATAACATCGGAAAGAGTCTATGTCAGAGCTTAAAAGCAAGTCCACATACTCAACTATCATTTAGTCCTTCATAATTGCTAACACTCACGCAATACTTGTGGCTACGGAGTTTTAATCGGACACAGAGAAAGATAGGGCTTATAGTTTTGCCCCACAACCTGTTACCTCAAGGGTAATGTCAACAATAATAATTCATGCTTCCCTACATCCAATTAGATATGTATATCATGTTCTTTCCAACATGCTGAGCTTGCCAAAGGATAAAATGAAAAAGGAAAGGTGAAGATCACCGTGGCTCTTGCATAAGGTAGAACATAATAATAAAAGATAGGCCCTTCGCAAAGGGAAGCAGAGGTTGCCATGCGCTTTTATGGTTGATGCACAAAATCTTAATGCAAAAGAACGTCACTTTATATTGCCCCTTGTATGTGGAACTTTATTATGCAGTCCGTCGCTTTTATTACTTCCACAACAAGTTCGTACAAAGCTTATTTTCTCTGCACTAATAAGTCATGCATATTTAGAGAGTAATTTTTATTGCTTGCACCGATGACAACTTACTTGAAGGATCTTACTCAATCCATAGGTAGATATGGTGGACTCTCATGGCTAAACTGGTTTAAGGGTATTTGGAAGCACAAGTAGTATCTCTACTTGGTGCTGAGAATTTGGCTAGCGTGAGGGGGAAAGGCAAGCTCAACATGTTAGAGGATCCATGACAACATACTTTTTCTCAGATATAAGAAAACATAACTCATTATGTTGTCTTCCTTGTCCAACATCAACTCTTTAGCATGTTATATTTTAATGAGTGCTCCCAATCATAAAAGATGTCAATGATAATATATCTATATGTGAAACCTCTCTTTCCTTATTACTTCTTATTAATTGCAACGATGACCAAAGCTATATTTGCCAACTCCCAACAACTTTTAATCATCATACTCTTTCTATGTGAAGTCATTACTCTCAATAAGATCAATATGAACTCTTTGTTTCTTTTTATTCTTTTTCTTTTATTCACCCAAGATCATGGCAAAGCAATCAAGCCCTTGACTCAACACTAAACTTTATTATATATATAGCTCACGGACTCGATTACATAGAGGGATCATAAAGCAAAACTCAAAACTAGATCATGCCATAAACTTTATTCTACTAGATCAAGATACTACTAATAGGATCGAACTAAGAAAAATGGTAAAGATAGGAGTTGTGATGGTGATACGATACCGGGGCACCTCCCCCAAACTTGGCAGTTGCCAAGGGGAGTGCCCATACCCATGTGATTATGTCTCCTTCTTTGTTGTCGGTGTAATATTCTTGGCGATGATTCCCCTCAAGATACGGTTCTCCTCCTCGAGCTTATTGACTTGCTGCTTGAGGTCCATTATTTCCTTGCGAAGCTTCCCTGTAACAGCTAGAGCTCCTTGCACCCAAGGGTGTTGCATAGCTCTTGGAGAACAAGAGACACTCCTCCTCATATTTTCATAAGAAAGAAATCTAACATTGGAAGGGATAACCGAGTTTGGAATAGCTGAGCTATGTAGTTCCCCCATCGTAAACCCAGCTCGGAGGCGAGAGGTGACTTCTTGATCCTCCATGGCATCTACCCTCATCAAGTCGGCCTCCATCTCTTCCTCCGTTGCTGGCCCAAAGTGGTCAGATCGCTGTTTGCCCTTGGTTCCGGTGCCGGATTAGATACCCGGCTCTCCTCGACTGACTCTTGAGAAGACATCTTGCTCTAATCTGCAGCAGGAACAACTAAAAAACAAGAACAGAGGATATTTGCGTGATACGAGAGTCAAAACCTTCGGGAGAATATATAATGAATTTTTACCGACCAAAATACATATCGTGCAAGAAAACGAAGTCCAGAGGGCACACGAGGTGCTCACGAGGTAGGGGGCGTGCCCACCAACCTCGTGGGGCCCTCGTGTCCTTCCCGGACTTCCAATTATTTTTTTATTTTTCTAAATATTCCAAAACGGAGAAATATTGCCTTAAAAATTGTTTTGGAGTCGGTTTACTTACCGTACCACATACCTATTCCTTTTCGGAGTCTGAAACAGTCTGGAAAGTGTCCCTTATGTATTCCTCCGGGGTTACGGTTTCAATAATATTGGTTTCAACATTTATGGGATTACCTGAGATATAATGTTTGATTCTTTGACCGTTTACCACCTTCAGATTTGTGCCTTCGAAGTTGTTGATTTTTATGGCACCGGAATGATAGACCTCCTCGATTACGTGGGGACCTTCCCATTTAGAGAGAAGTTTTCCCGCAAAAAATCTTAAACGAGAGTTGTATACCAATACATAATCACCTACATTAAACTCACGCATTTGTATCCTTTTGTCATGCCATCTTTTAACTTTTTCTTTGAACAACTTAGCATTTTCATAAGCTTGGGTTCTCCATTCATCAAGTGAGCTAATATCAAATAACCTCTTCTCACCGGAAGTTTGAAATCATAGTTGAGCTCTTTAATAGCCCAATATGCCTTATGTTCTAGTTCGAGAGGTAAGTGACATGCTTTTCCATAAACCATTTTATACGGAGACATACCCATAGGATTCTTATATGCAGTTCTATAGGCCATAATGCATCATCAAGTTTCTTGGACCAATTCTTTCTAGACCTATTAACAGTCTTTTGCAAAATTAATTTGAGCTCTCTATTACTCAACTCTACTTGACCACTAGACTATGGGTGATAAGGAGATGCAATTCTATGATTAACGTCATATTTAGCAAGCATTTTATGAAAAGCACCATGAATAAAGTGTGAACCACCATCAGTCATTAAATATCTAGGGACTGCAAACCTCGGAAAAATAACTTCCTTAAGCATTTTAATAAAAGTGTTATGATCAGCACTACTAGTTGGAATAGCTTCTACCCACTTAGTAACGTAAGCAACAGCAACTAAAATATGTGTATATCCATTAGAGGTAGGAAAAGTTCCCATATAATCAAAGCCCCAAACATCAAATGGTTCAATAACAAGTGAATAATTCATAGGCATTTCTTGACGTCTACTAATATTAACAATTCTTTGACATTCATCACAAGACAAAACAAACTTACGGGCATCCTTGAAGAGAGTAGGCCAATAAAAGCCGGATTGCAATACCTTATGTGCAGTTCTATCTCCGGTGGTGTCCTCCATAAGCTTCGGAGTGACACTTGCATAGGATCTGTTCCTGTTCATGCTCAGGCACACAACGTCTAATAACACCATCTACTCCTTCTTTATAAAGATGTGGGTCATCCCAAAAGTAATGTCTCAAATCATAGAAGAACGTTTTCTTTTGTTGGTATGTGAAGCTAGGTGGTATAAATTTAGCAACAATATAATTGGCATAATCAGCATACCATGGAGTGCTATGAGAAGTGCTTATGACATTTAATTGCTCATCAGGAAAACTATCATCAATAGGTAGTGGGTCATCAAGAACATTCTCTAACCTAGATAAGTTATCTGCAACGGGGTTCTCAGCTCCTTTTCTATCAACAATATGCAAGTCAAATTCTTGCAAAGAAGAGAACCCATCTAATAAGTCTAGGTTTAGCATCTTTCTTTTCCATAAGATATTTAATAGCAGCATGATCAGTGTGAATAGTTACTTTAGAATCAACAATATAGGGTCTGAATTTATCACAAGCAAACACAACTGCTAAAAGTTCCTTTTCGGTAGTAGCATAATTTCTTTGAGCATTGTCTAGAGTCTTACTAGCATAATGGATAACATTTAATTTCTTATCAACTCTTTGCCCTAGAACAGCACCTATAGCATAATCACTAGCATCACATATAATTTCAAAGGGTAAATTCCAATCGTGTGGCTGAACAACAGGTGCGAGAGACTAATGCTTTCTTAAGTATTTCAAATGCTTCTACACAATCATCATCAAAGACAAATGGTACATCTTTTTGTAATAAATTAGTCGAGGTCGAGAAATTTTGAGAAGTCCTTAATGAACCTCCTATAAAATCCGGCGTGACCAAGGAAACTTCTTATACCTTTGATGTCCTTGGGACATGGCATGTTTTCAATAGCATCAACCTTGGCTTTATCAACTTCAATACCTCTTTCTAAACTTTGTGCCCCAAGACAATACCTTCATTAACCATAAAGTGGCACTTTCCCAATTCAAGACAAGATTAGTTTCTTCACATCTACGCAAAACTTCGATCAAGATTGCTCAAGCAATCATCAAAAGAGGATCCATAGACGGAAAAGTCGTCCATGAAAACCTCACAAATCTTTTCACAAGTGTCAGAGAATATAGCCATCATGCATCTTTGAAAGGTAGCAGGTGCATTACATAAACCAAAAGACATACGTCTATAAGAAAAAGTACCAAAAGGGCATGTAAAAGTAGTCTTTGATTAATCTTTAGCCAACACAGGTATTTGAGAGAAACCAGAATAACCATCTAGAAAGCAATAATGTGTATGTTTGCATAATCTTTCTAGCATTTGATCAATAAAAGGTAAGGCGTAATGATCTTTCTTAGTAGCTTTATTTAATTTGCGGAAATCAGTTACCATCCTATAACCAGTGATAATTCTTTGCGGAATCAATTCATCTTTATCATTAGGGACAACAGTAATACCTCCCTTCTTAGGGACACAATGGACAGGACTTACCCACTGACTATCAGCAACGGGATAAATTATACCTGCCTCCAGAAGCTTGAGTATTTCTTTTCTTACCACTTCTTTCATTTTGGGATTAAAACGTCGTTGAGGATCACGAACTGGTTTGGCATCTGTCGGCGTTCTGGGAACGGGGGTACCCAGACTTGCCTGCCTGCGGCCTGCGGCGTGGCTCATGGGGTGGCCCAGTACGGCCCATCTTCATCAACACAAGCTCAAGACCTTCACGAGGGGCCAAGCCTCGCGGGGCGGACGACAGGAAGCTTCCTCTGGCACGGCCTCGCCAGGCTGGCTTGCGAGGAGGCGGGGAGATCAAGGCGGGGTACCTCACGAGGTGCCCGTGACGCAAGCCATGACGACCAAGGGCGACAGGCGGGCGCCAGCCCGCGCAGTGTCCCCATTTCCTCTTTGGTGCAAAGGGGGCAAGCGCAGGCAAGAGCATCAAGCAAAGGCAGCCGTTTCGGTACAACAAGACCAATACTATCACAACGGCAGGAAGGAGGTCATCGTGGAGCCCAAGCCGGCGTCACCACCAGAGCCTTTGACAGGCGAGGACCAACTTTAGTCAGGATAAGTGTACTAGATGTTCCCCTTCAAAATGGCCAATTGTTGGCGCCCTTCCCGCTCAATATTTGGGAAGAGGCCCAAGGCCTTTGCCTATAAATAGGACCAGCCACCACCGTGGAGAGGGGGGATCGGATCTTAGCTTGATCCACAGTAGAGGCATCTCATCTTAGCTTGATCCAATCCGATCGAGAGCCTAGCCACAACAACACCTCACCCTCGCGAGGCTGTTCTTCCTTGTATTGTTCATCATCAACCCAAGAGGCAATCCACCGCACCACACACTGGAGTAGGGTGTTACACCACAATGGTGGCCCTAACCAGTATAAACCCTATGTCTCTTGTGTTGCTCTTTTGATAGTTTAGATCCGAGCGAGGCAACGAGGTGCAGGTAGGTAGGGGTGAGATCTCCGCGTGCACCCCAGAGTTCGAACCTAGAGGGTTTGCCGGAACCCGAAATCCGACATTTGGTGCGCCAGGTAGGGGTGCACCGGAATCCGTCTTCCGCCGCCCTGTGCTTCGCCGCCCATCGCATCCATGTCAGACGCTCGTTGGGCCCGCGCCGAGCCGCCCTCGCTACCCGCGTCGCCCAGACGGCCCCCGTCGGCGGCCACCCCCGCCGTTCCCCGTTGCCTGCCGTCAACGCTGCCACCGGCCCGGCGGGGAACGAGCAGCAAGCATCGTCCCAGCATCCGTCCGTGAGGCGAGACGGCCGCACCGCTACTCCTTCACTCGCCCCAGCTGGTTCTTCATCTCACGCGCTCCGCTACCATGGAGGCTCGGGCGCGCGCCATCGCGCAAACGAGCTCTGCGCTTCGCCTGCCGACGACGCCCACGAGGAGTGGCTCGACCGCGTCGCCGAAGCTCGTCCCACGCCGCAGGGGCTCCCCGCGTCGTCCTTCTCATCAAGCACCGCGCCCGGGCGCTGGGCGATGAAGCTCTGGGCGCCTCAGCCGCCTCTCTCCCTCAAGAAGGCGCTTGGCCCCAAGGCGTGTAGCCCTGGCGGAACCCACCGTCCGCACCGGCGCAGCAAGAGCAGAGCTGTCAAGAGGTCCCTCGCCCCAAGAAGCTGCCCTAGTGCTCCCTGGCTGGCCTGGCCACGATCAAGGCTCCTGCTCCAAAGACGCCAAGACTTCGCTGCTCCCGGTGCAGCGCATGGGGACCCGCAAGACCAGGCCCTTCGTCACCAAAGCCCCCCCCCCCCGTGGCCACAGCAGCCTGCCGCGCCTTCATCGCCAAGCTATGCGGAGTTCAAGCCAGACCTGCCTCCTCGCTACGACGGCACGGCCGACCCAGCGGAGTTCCTCCAGCTCTACGAGATGGGCATCGAAGCCGCCAACGGGGACGAGAAGGTCATGGCGAACTGGTTTCCCATGGTGCTCAAGGACGGTGCTCTTTTGGCTCCTGAACACAGCTCGCACGATCTCCTCCTGGGACGAGATGCGCACCTGCTTCATCGCCAACTTCCAAGGCACTTCATGACCAGCCCCTGCCAGGAGCGACATGCGCCGCATCAAGCAAAGAGCCAGAGAGACCCTCTGAAGTACATCCAGCGCTTCAACAACGCACGCCTCAAGATTCCCAAGGTGACCGAGGAGGCCATCATCTCAGCCTTCTCCGACGGTGTGCGTGATGTCAAGATGAAGGAGGAGCTGGCGATGCATGAAGATCTGTGTACATCCTTGGAGCTGTTCAACTTGGCGACCAAGTGCGCCAGGGCTGAGGAAGGGCGCCTTTCCCTCCTCGAGCTGCCAGCCGCAGACCCAGAAGAGAATAAGCCCAAGGTCAAGGACGTAAGCGCAAGGGGGATTCCGTGCTCGCGGCAGAACCAGACACCAAGCGAGGCAGAGATCAGCCCGAGTCTTCCAAGGGCAGCCGATACTGTGTGTACCACGACCTCCACACCCACAACACCAACAAATGTCAAGAGCTCCGGGCCGTGAGAGAAGGGAGAATCGATCGACGCCCTGACTGCAACGATCGAGGCTACGACCGAGGAGGAGGAAGAAACGCAGGACGCTGGGAAGACCACGGCCCTCGCCAAGGGTGGCGCGACCGACCTCGCGAGGACCGCTGGCAGGATCAGCCTCGCGAGGGAGGTTGGAGGGATCAGCCTCGCGAGGATCGCCCGCAAGGCAACCCAGGCCTCCCTCCTCTGCCACCGCATCCAAGGAGAAATGAGGACCACCATCAGGACGAGGGGGCTGGGGGCTTCCAGGAGCCGCGCGCGATCGCTTGCATCCTGGGCGGAGCTCAAGCCCCAGCCTCTCAATGCATCTTCAAGCAGTTCACCCGCGAAGTGAATGCAGTCCTCCCCAAGCTCGTAGCCACGCGTCCTCTCAGGTGGTCAGCGTGCGCCATCACGTTCAGCTCAGCGGATCAGCTCAAGTGCACGGCCACAGCCGGAGTCCTCCCGATGCTTTGCTCCCCAATCATCAGCAACGTGCAAGTCACCAGGACCCTCATCGATGGCAGAGCAGGGCTCAATGTCCTGTCCGTAGAGACATTCAACAATCTCCAAGTGCCTTACAATCAGCTTCAGCCAACCAAGCCTTTCTCCAGAGTCACCGATGGCTCCACAGTTCCAATTGGGCAGGTCCGCCTCACTTGTCACCTTGGGGCGCGACAACTACCGCACCGAGCTCATCGACTTTGATGTCGCCCACATTCGCCTGCCATACAATGCCATCCTCGGGTACCCAGCTCTGGCCAAATTCATGGCCGTGACTCATCACGGCTACAACATCCTCAAGATGCCAGGGAGCGGCGGAGTCATCACGGTGCCTTGTGAAGAGAGAGGCGCGGTGTGCTCCCTGGAGTGAGCTTTTCAAGCCGCGTCACTTGAAGACCCAGATCGCATGAGCGGGAGGCTCCCCGAGACTGCTCCCAAGAAGAAGAAGACATCGCCTGGCCCGACCCCTCGGGAGGCAGGCCCCTCAGGATCCGAGCCTGTTCAGGGGGCACCTCCTTCTGTCGCATAGGAAGGCGCGCCCGGCGCCCTCCTCGAGCAAGGCCCGGGGGCTCTCTCCTGGAGGGCCACCGACCTTGCTAAGGTCACGAGGGAGGCGCTTGGGCACCGTTTGGAGGCGTGTTTCAAAGCATGTTTCCCTCAGGAAGGAGCGAGGCAAGGAGGGCCAAACCCTCAGGAGTTCGTCAGCCAGATCATTCAGGAGCTGCAGGAGTCAAGAGTCATGAGTGGCTGCCGCAGCTTACCCGCTGTAGCTCCCCATCCAGGCGAGGATGGTGGGCTGCTCGTCTGCATCGACATACCATGGCTCAACCGAGCCGCCTCTCAGAAGCGCCCCTGGCCCTCGCGTGTGGGGCGCTGCGAAGGTCCACCCCACAGCTACGTTCGCATGCCCTACGGCGTGCTGAACGCGGCCGCCACGCGCCAGCGCCTCATGGGGAGCATCCTGGAGGCTCAAGAGGCCAGGCGTTCCATAGTCCTGGCGGAGATGGAGATGGTCCGCGAGGAGCCACCAGCGCCTCCGGAGCCTCGGGCCTCGGGGCTCGTGAAGATCGGCTTCCGCAGCCCACGACGCCTGCTACTTCAGCATCCCTTCGTCTTCAACATTATCAGGTGACATCCTTCAAGTTTCATTTCCGGTGGAGCGCCCCGAGTGGCTGCATCATTCCTGTGCCGCGTGGGTCCGTCCCTCGGCATGTATCCTTTACTTCATGTTCCTAGCTTACCTTATCGGGGCGCCCTGGCTGCATCATCCCCAAGTCGCTCGGGCCAGACCCAGCGAAGTCTGCCTTCCCCGCACCTATCTAAATGAACTTGCTCCTTCGTGATTAACGTGTTTGACCTAGTCACTCGCTCAATTGACACCAACTGATGGAGCTGCTCCCCAACGGCACGACACTTGCGCATGGGTCCGTCCCTGCAACACCGACAAACCTGAATGGCTGAGCTCTGGCCGCGGCAGCCAGACGGGCGCCACCTCGCCAGCCTTGGTGCCTCGTTACCCCTCCAAAGCAACCAACGGCTGACCGCCTCTTGTCATGGCGGACTCTTGTTCTTCTTGTGGTGAGCGTGCAGGATCCCTTCAAGGAGCAGCGCTAGGTGAGGCCCTCACGGCGTCTTCTTCACTCTCGTCCGCGCGAACCGCTTGCATGTTAAAGGGGGGTACCTAAGCATCGCGACTCATGGGCTCTTACTGGCTCTCCAGCCCTCACCCTCTGGCCTTGTCCATGGCATCGTGACCTGGCATACCAGCGACGGCTGAGACCCGCTCGAGGGCCGGGACCCGAGGACGAGAGCGAAAGGGGAGCAAAGGCGAGAGGGAGAGGCACGCTGGGACCTCGCCAGCAACCCTCGCCGCCGATGCGCTGGACCTAACGTCGCACCAGAAGCGGTTCTGACTCCCGAGATAAGTCACCCTCCGAAACACTAGCTATCGCAGCACCGCCTCGCACCTAATGCAATCCCGTGTTAGCAACGCGGCGCTCCTTTCTCACCGAATGATGGCTGCTTGAGCGCTAAAGGGGACCTCTGAGCATCGCGACTCAGGGGCTCTTCTTGGACCCCGGCCGCTCACCTCCTGGCCTTGACCACGGCATCGCGACTGGCATACCACGGCCGGTGAAGCTCGCCTTTGGGACCGGACTTGTCACAGAGAGCACCAAGCCCTCGTGAGGTTTGAAAGGGGGAACTAAGCTAAGAGGGAATGAGCATATCACACTACTTCACGAAAAGGATCATATTAACAAACAGAACCACAGGCACCTTACAAGCCCCCACGGGGCGCGCTTTTCGATTCCTCACAGGGAACAGAGGGAGCAGGTCCTAAAGAACGCTAACTACACGTGCCTCCGCGAGAGACGCCATCATCAACAGTGGGCCGTCAGGCACCGGCGCCAACCTCATCCAGATCAGAGGCAGCGGCGGCCTGACGAGCCTGCCCTGCTCCGAGAGCGGCGCAGGCTCGGGGGCTCGTAGCTGTCGTCGCTCGTTTCCGGAGTCGCGAAGAGCTCGGCGGAGTCGCTGGATCCTCCGACGCCTGAGGAATAACAGGCACACCTACCACAGTATAAACCCTGTGTCTCTTGTGTTGCTCTTTTGATAGTTTAGATCCGAGCGAGGCGATGAGGTGTAGGTAGGTAGGGGGTGAGATCTCCGCGTGCACCCCAGAGTTCGAACCTAGAGGGTTTGCCGGAACCCGAAATACGACAACATCCGCTTCCAAATTTATTTTATGTTGACATAGAGTGGGACTAATGCCCTTAAGATCATCAAGAGTATATCCAATAGCGGCATGGTGCTTCTTCAGAGTTTTGAATAATCTTTCTTCTTCATGCTCAAAGGTTAGCACTAATAATAACAGGATATATTTTCTTTTCATCAAGATAAGCATATTTAAGACTATCACGAACGGTTTAAGCTCAAACACGGGATCACCCTTGGGTGGAGGAGGATCCCTAGGATTTCAACAGTAAATTGTGTTGCGTAATAGGTTCTGTTTAAAGAACACTTCATCTATTTCCCTTCTTTCACCATGAACATATCATTTTCATGGTCTAGCAAATAGTGTTCTAAAGGATCACTAGGAGGTACGGCAATAGAAGCAAGACCAATAATTTCATCCTTACCAGACAATTCTTCCTCACAATGTTGTTTACTAAATTTAGAGAAATTAAACTCATGAACCATATCATCCAAGCCAATAGTAACAACATTCCTTTTGCAGTCTATCTTAGCATTAACAGTATTCAAGAAGGGTCTACCAAATATAATGGGAGAAAAGCTATCTTTTGGAGAACCAAGAACAAGAAAATCAGCGGGGTATTTGGTTTTTCCACACAAGACTTCAACATCTCTAACAATTCCCATTGCAGATATAGTATCTCTATTGGCAAGTTTAATTGTAACATCAATATCTTCTAACTCAGCAGGTGCAATATCATGCATAATTTCTTTGTATAAGTCAATGGGTATAACACTAGCACTAGCACCCATATCACATAAGCAAGATGACAATGATCTCCTATTTTAATAGAAATAACAGGCACACCTACCACAGGTCTATGTTTAACTTTAGCACACGGTTTAGCAATTCTAGCAGTTTCACCATAGAATTGAATAACATGCCCATCAATATTATCAGACAAGAGATCTTTAACAATAGCAATATTAGGTTCTACTTTGACTTGCTCAGGAGGTGTATAAGTTACAACAATTGAAGTTTTAGCATGATCCTTTACTCTAACAGGGAAAGGTGGTTTCTCAACATAAGAGGTAGGAACAATATGATCATTATAAGTGACAGTCTTTTCTTCAAGTTTAACAGGTGCAGCTACTTTTACTTCTATGGGAGGATAATATTTAAACCACTTCTCCTTAGGGAGATCAACATAAGTAGCAAAAGATTCACAGAAAGAAGCTACTATCTCAGAGTCAAGTCCATATTTAGTGCTAAACTTACGGAAAATATCGGTATCCATAAAAGATTTAACACAATCAAACTTAGGTGTCATACGACTCCTTACCTTCGCCGAGGTCCCAATCTTGAGTTGCGTTTAATTCTATCCAATAAATTCCATTTAAATTCAATAGTCTTCAAAAAGAGCCAAAGACAAGAAATATCGAGCATGGTGCGATTGTTACGTAAAGCCGAGCATAAAAACTCAAGAATTGTCACTCTTGGGAGCTCATGATTGGGGCATGAATATAACATTGATTTAAGCCTCCCCAAGCTTGAGCGATGCTTTCTCCTTCATGAGGCCAAAAATTATATATATAATTGCGATCACGGTGAACAAGATGCATAGGGTAATACTTTTGGTGAAATTCCAATTTCAATCTTTTATAGTTCCATGATCTCGTATCATCACATAGCCTATACCATGTCAATGCGTCTTCCTTCAAAGATAAAGGGAAGACCTTCTTCTTAACAACATCATCGGGTATACACGCAAGCTTAAATAGTCCACAAACTTCATCCACATAGAGTAGATGTTCATCAGGATGCTTTGTTCCATCTCACCGTAAAAGTGTTAGCTAGCAGTTTTTCCATCATACCAAGGAACTTCAAAAGGAGTTTCATTTTCAATAGGTTCAGTAGGTTGAGGAGCAACTCTTTGCTCTACTGGACGGGGTGAAGATACCCGAACAAGCCCCTCAGAGAATTACTTTCCATAGTAACAAGTGACAGAAAATTTCAGCACACTATATAAATATTTCCTTACCAAATTCCACCTATCAAAGGCGCTACACTCCCCGGCAACGGCGCCAGAAAAGAGTCTTGGTGACCCACAAGTATAGGGGATCTATCGTAGTCCTTTCGATAAGTAAGAGTGTCGAACCCAACGAGGAGCAGAAGGAAATGATAAGCGGTTTTCAGCAAGGTATTCTCTGCAAGTACTGAAATAAGTGGTAACAGATAGTTTTGTGATAAGATAAATTGTAACGAGCAACAAGTAACAAGAGTAAATAAAGTTCAGCAAGGTGGCCCAATCCTTTTTGTAGCAAAGGACAAGCCTGGACAAACTCTTATAATAGGAAAAGCGCTCCCGAGGACACATGGGAATATCGTCAAGCTAGTTTTCATCACGTTCATATGATTCGCGTTCGGTACTTTGATAATCTGATATGTGGGTGGACCAATACTTGGGTGCTGTTCTTACTTGAACAAGCATCCCACTTATGATTAACCTCTATTGCAAGCATCCGCAACTACAACAAAAGTATTAAGGTAAACCTAACCATAGCATGAAACATGTGGATCCGAATTAGCCCCTTATGAAGCAACGCATAAACTAGGGTTTAAGCTTCTGTCACTCTAGTAACCCATCATCTACTTATTACTTCCCAATGCCTTCCTCTAGGCCCAAATAATGGTGAAGTGTTATGTAGTCGACGTTCACATAACACCACTAGAGGCTAGACAACATACATCTTATCAAAATATCAAACGAATACCAAATTCACATGACTACTAGTAGCAAGACTTCTCCCTTGTCCTCAGGAACAAACGTAACTACTCACAAAGCATATTCATGTTCATAATCAGAGGGGTAATAATATGCATAAAGGATCTGAACATATGATCTTCCACCAAATAAACCAACTAGCATCAACTACAAGGAGTAATCAACACTACTAGCAACCTACTAGCACCAATCCCGGACTTGGAGACAAGAATTGGATACAAGAGATGAACTAGGGTTTGGAGATGAGATGGTGCTGGTGAAGATGTTGATGGAGACTGCCCTCTCCCGATGAGAGGAGCGTTGGTGATAATGATGATGATTTCCCCCTCCCGGAGGGAAGTGTCCTCGGCAGAACAGCTCCGCCGGAGCCCTAGATTGGTTCCGCCAAGGTTCCGCCTCATGGCGGCGGAGTCTCGTCCCGAAAGGTTGCTTAATGTTTTTTTCTCATCGAAAGACTTCATATAGGAGAAGATGGGCATCAGAGAGCCACCAGGGGGCACACGAGGTAGGGGGGCGCGCCCCAGGGGGGGCCCACCCTCGTGAGTAGGGTGTGGGCCCCCTGGCCTTCATCTTTGGCGATGATTTTTCTTTATTTATTTTAAGATATTCCGTGGAGTTTCAGGACTTTTGGAGTTGCACATAATAGGTCTCCAATATTTGCTCCTTTTCCAACCCAGAATTCCAGTACGGCATTCTCCCTCTTCATGTAAACCTTGTAAAATAAGAGAGAATAGCCATAAGTATTGTGACATAACGTGAAATAACAGCCCATAATGCAATAAATATTGATATAAAAGCATGATGCAAAAAGGACGTATCACCAGGCACCGCCTGCACGTTAGCGGCACCATGCCAGCCCTCGCGCTCCTGCCCAACCCATCCCCCCACAGTAGGCAAGACGCGGAGGGACACATCAATCTAGTGCATAACTTGACGATCATCATGGTGGTGCTTTGGGCCGCGTTCATGACGCTCATCGTCAAGGTAATGGAGCCGACCAACAAACTGATGACCTCGTTTTTCCTATCGGCATTAGGGTGGATGCACGCCGCCTTGTGGGCAGTGGGGTTCTCCACCGGGCTGATCTGCGGAGTTTCCTTTAATCAGCCGACGCCGTCTGTGTCCTCACTCAATCACTCATTCCATGTTTGTTCGGCTCTCCATTCATCGTCTTGTTCCATTGGCTATTGATGCTAGACCTAGTTGTTGGAAATATGAGCAAATTACTACGAGATTTAATCTGAATAAATAGAAGATAAATCATGACAGCAATAGCAGAGATTAAACTAATCATGCAAACTAGCATAGTAGATGAACAAATCACATCAAGGGCACGTACTAGGAACATGAATTCTACCATGATCTCGAACAGGAAGGATAGAATCACATACAATGCAGCGAAAGCAGCACCGCCGGCGTTAACATTGTCGCCCATGTCGTTGAGGATGAGGTTGCCAAGGTCGGGGAAGAAGTCGTCTTTCGCAAAGTATTCGCTGCCAGGAGTTGTGCGAGTGCGCTCCCCAAAAACCTGATCGCCCCTCTCCCGTACAGGATCACGAGAGGCGGGGTTCCGGAGGCCTGTTGTCCCTTCTCCCGGTGCACGCCGAAAGGAGGGATGGAGAAGACATGCTTGGCGGCGCAATGATCTGGAATGGTGGTGCGAAACCATACGAAGCGGCAGCGGCTAGGGTAGACCTCTGCCAGACTATCTAGTGCGGGTCGGGTAGGTCGTGGGAGTAAACCCCACGTCCGATTCGTCACGATCCAAAAGAATCGAAAACGGTTCAGTAATTAACGCGTCTGTTAATTATTAATTAATGAGTTATTAATTTTTCCTGAGCAGCAAAAATATAGACAACGTGCATAGCTCTGTCCTCGGCTCAGCTCAATCCCGCAACCCACGGCGCGTCATGACAAGGCGAGGCGTGGCGTGAGGAGGCGAGCGAGGAGGAGGAGCGCACGTGTAGGTTTCCTCTTCTCATGCTCATACAAGTGGTAGAAGAGCTCACCTTATAAAGATGTGCAACTCTCCCTCAACTTCCATGGTGGGACTAAACTTTAGTCTCACTCACTCAACTCACATGTGTGCATTTATGGGCCAAGAGAATTTCAGAATTTTAGTTGGGCTTTGGGCCAAAGGCCTACTAGCAAAATTCCAACAATCCCCCACAAAGTCTCATTGGCACATCTCATCATTTAGTTCCAAAACATTGTTTATATACGGTGCTTAGTGGAGACTGTGAAGTTGAATTTCCACTTAGAGTTTTATGCTACACTAGATCACAACTTGAATAGTGGACTATGCCTTGAACTACAAGTTTTCTGCGAGACTAGTTTCACACAAATTCTTGATCGATACTGGGCTACGTCATACTCTAGGGCCTTTCATGAATTTATTAGAGAACACCCAATTCTCACAGACTGCGACGTTAACAGTCAAATTCATATAGGTGTGTTCCTAGGGAGATGCTCCGCAGGACAACATCTCTGCTTACTCAAATAAGCCACTTGGAACACATTAAGATAAATATCAACCTGCCATGCAGATCAGGAGAGTATTGCATCTTGACTGAGTGGGATAATTAAAATAGGGATACTCTCCTCTCAGCTGACCAACAACTTGTCTCCCACTTCTACTTCATGGGATCTCCGATCACATAGAGTGGGTTACCACTATGGACAACTCATGCGGTGGGTCTCAAGCCCATCTCCATCGATGCATTATCTATCATGTTACGTGATAGACCCTTTGTGAAGGGATCTGCCAAGTTTTTCGACGTTTGGATATAATCCAACGTAATAACTCCGGAGTTCCTCAATTTTCTGACAGATTTTAGTCTCCTCTTCACATGCCTTGAGGACTTCATATTGTCCTTAGAACTGTTTATCTTGACGATCACAGTTTGATTATCGCAGTTCATCAGGATAGGGGGTATTGGTTTTCAACCATAGGTAAGTCCATCAAGAGCTCACGAAGCCACTCTGCTTCAATAGTGGCAGTGTCTAATGTTGTGAGCTCTGCTTCCATAGTTGACCTCGTTAAGATGGTCAGATTGCAAGACTTCTAGGAAACAGCGCCACCACCAAGTGTAAAAACATAACCACTTGTGGCTTTAATTTCATCAGCATCAGATATCCAGTTTGAGTCATTATAACCCTCCAGTACCCTTGGATACCCGGTGTAGTGAATCCCATAGCTCGCAGTGCCTTTCAAATAGCGCATAACTCTCTCAAGCGCATGCCAATGATCATCTCCCGGTTTTGACACAAACCAACTCAGCTTGCTCACAGCAAAAGAGATGTCAGGCCTCGTGGCACTTGCCAAATACATAAGTGAGCCAATAATCTGAGAATACCTTAGTTGATCTCTAGCAATCCGTCGATTCTTTCAAAGGAACACACTAGCATCATATGGAGTTGGATAAGGCATGCAGCCGCTATACCCAAAACGACTCAATATCTTTTCCACATAGTGAGATTGAAGCAGTGTGATCCCACCATTATCATCTCTCAACAGCTTGATGTTTAAGATAACATCAGCTACTCCTAGATCCTTCATCTCAAAATAGCGAGATAAGAAATCCTTAACCTCCTTGATTAGATCAAGTTTGGTTCCAAAGATCAGTATGTCATCGACATACAGACAAAGAATAACTCCTTCGCCCCCACCATGGCCATAGTACATGCACTTGTCACCATCGTTTACTACAAAGCCGGCAACGGTTAATGTTCTTTCGAACTTCTCATGCCACTCCTTAGGAGCTTGTTTAAGGCCATATAAAGACTTTAATAACTTGCACACCTTTCCTTCCTGACCAGGTACTACAAAACCATCTGGCTGATCCATGTAAATTTCCTCCTTCAACTCTCCATTGAGGAAAGTCGTCTTAACGTCCATTTGATGAACGAGAAGACCATGTGAGGCAGCCAGTGATAGTAGCACCCGAATTGTGGTCAGTCTAGCCACGGGTGAGTAAGTATCAAAGAAGTCTTCACCTTCTTTCTGGGTATAATCCTTAGGCACAAGCCGTGCCTTGTACTTTTCAATCATACCATCAGGTCTAAGCTTCTTCTTGAACACCCACTTACATCCTACAGGTTTGCACCCATAAGGACGGTCAGTGATCTCCCGAGTTCCGTTAGCTAAGATGGAATCCATCTCGCTTCTGAACAACTTCCTTCCAAAGTCGACATCGGAGATGCATAGGCTTCTGAAATAGTCCTGGGTGTGCCATCCACAAGGTACACAATGAAATCATCACCAAAGGACTTTGCAGTCCTTTGTCTCTTACTCCTCAGAGGAGTTCCATGGTCACCATCAACAGGATTCTCAACGTGTTCCATCACAACGGCGGGTTCAGGAATTACAGCGAATTCCTCACTAGATGGAGTAGGTATCTCCTAATTTGATGAACTCGACATATCCTTCATAGGAAATATGTCCTCAAAGAAAGTTGCATCATTCGACTCCATAATCGTACCAACATGCATGTCGGATACCTCGGATTTTATTATCAAAAATCTATAGCCAATGCTACGAAAAGCATAGCCCAGAAGAACACAATTCATGGTTTTTGGTCCAAGCTTGCGCTTCTTGGGAATTGGTATATTGACTTTCGCCAAACAACCCCAAGTACGTAGGTAAGAGAGTTTCAATCTTTTCCTGTCCCATTCCTCAAATGGAGTCATGGTCTTATGCTTTGTGGGAACTTGGTTTAGGACCTGACATGCAGTCATTAGCGCTTGATAATCCCCAAGTGCAGGGAATCATCATAACAATTTCCAAAGGTGGAAGTGATAAGTATGGAGTGTCGAATCCACAAGGAGCTAAAGGTAAGATCAATATTCTCTCAAGCCCTATCTGCCACTGATACGAATCTACGTGCACCGAACGTTTGCTTCCAACTAGAAACGAGAAATAAAACTACGTTGTGGGTATGAAGAGGATAACTTTGCATGGTATCGGAGAGCTAAAATATAAAAGTAGGTGCTGTTATCATAAAGTTAGAATATATTACTAAATATTATAAATAGCGAGTGTGGAATAATGGTGGATCGGTGTAAGGAATTGTCCTAGGCAATTATTAACAAGACTGGTAGTCGTCATTGCAATTTCATTTGAGGGAGAGGCATAAGCTAACATACTTTCTCTACTTGGATCATATGCACTTATGATTGGAACTCTAGCAAGCATCCGCAACTACTAAAGATCATTAAGGTAAAACCCAAACATAGCATTAAAGCATCAAGTCCTCTTTATTCCCATACGCAACAACCCCCTTACTCGGGTTTGTGTTTGATCACTCACCAACCCACTATAAGCGAATCATTAACGTATTGCAACAGCCTACAGCTGAATCCCTCACGCTTGCCGACACGGAGGGCACCATAGGACAGCACCAAAATAAAACATACAACTCGTACCAATCTAGATCATCAATCAACCCAAAGACAAAGGATATCTACTCAAAACATCATAGGATGGCAACACATCATTGGATCATAATATGTGGCATAAAGCACCATGTTCAAGTATGGATTACAGAGGGGTGCGGGAGAGTGGACCACGTAAAAGAGATGCGGATGGTGATGTTGATGAAGACGATCACCGCGGCGATGATTCCCCTCCCGATGGCACTCCGGCGCCACCGAGAGAGAGGAGGAGAGGTTCTCCCCCTTGTGTTTCCTCCTCCATGGCCTCCCCCTAGATGGGGAGAGGTTCTCCCTCTGGTCCTTGGCCTTCATGGCGATGATGGACTCTCTGGGATACTCCTCCATGTGCACCGATCATGTTGGCCCCCTCCGGCAGGGTGCCGGAGAGGGCCTAGATTTATTTCTCGTGGCTACAGAGGCTTGCGGGGGCGGAACTTCCGATCTAGGTTTCTTTCTGGAAGTTTGGGTATATATGAGAGGTGTTGGTGTCGAGAACAAGTCAGGGGGGTCTCCGGGCTGTCCACGAGGCAGGAGGCGCGCCGGGGCGCCCCACCCTCGTGGGCAGCCCGAGACTCTTCGGCCCAACTCTTTGACTCCGTGGCCTTCTTCTGGTCCAAAAATAAGCTCCGTCAAGTTTCAGGTCAATTGGACTCCGTTTGGTTTTCCTTTTCTGCGATACTCTAAAAAAAGGAGAAACCAGAAACTGGCATTGGGCTCTAGGTTAATAGGTTAGTCCCAAAAATCATATAAAGTAGCATATAAATGCATATAAAACATCCAAGGTTGATAATATAATAGCATGAATACTTCATAAGTTATAGATACGTTGGAGACGTATCAGCATCCCCAAGCTTAATTCCTGCTCGTCCTCGAGTAGGTTATGAAAAAAGAAATACTTTATGAAGTGTGAATGCTAGCAAGTGCACAAGTTTGATCAATGATAGTTCCAATCACTTTTTCTAGCATCATTATATGTCATATCGGTAGCTCATCTTCATAAAACTTTTCATGATCAAGTAACAAGCTATACACGTGTTAAAGTATAGATCATAAACTTTCTTGAAACTAACAAACTATATTCTTAGTCATCAAACAATTGCAATTCATCTTATTTTCAGGAAGGGTCTATGTCAGAGCTTTGATTTAGCAAACTCCACATACTCAACTATCATTTAATCTTTCACAATTGATAACACTCATGTGATATTTATGGGTTCAAGGTTCTAATCGGACACAGAGAAAGATAGGGGCTTATAGTTTTGCCTCCCAACCTTTTACCTCAAGGGTAATGTCAACAATAATAACACATGAAAACATACATCCAAGTAGATATATATATATATATATATATATATATATATTATATCCAGATCGCTCCAACACAACGTGCTTGCCAAAGGAAAAAGTGTAAAAAAGAAAGGTGATGGTCACCATGACTCTTGCATAAGGTAGAAGATAAAAGTAAAAGATAGGCCCTTCGCAGAGGGAAGCACAGGTTGTCATGCGCTTTTATGGTTGGATGCACAAAATCTTAATGTAAAAGAACGTCACTTTATATTGCCTCTTGTGATAGAGACCTTTATTATGCAGTCCGTCACTTTTATTACTTCCCTATCACAAGTTTGTATAAAGCTTATTTTCTTCGCACTAATAGATCATACATATTTACAGAGCAATTTTCATTACATGCTGATGACCTAAAAGTATAGGGGATCTATCATAGTCCTTTCGATAAGTAAGAGTGTCGAACCCAACGAGGAGCAGAAGGAAATGATAAGCGGTTTTCAGCAAGGTATTCTCTGCAAGCACTGAAATTATAGGTAACATATAGTTTTGTGATAAGATAATTAACGAGCAACAAGTAACAAAAGTAAATAAAGTGCAGCAAGGTGGCCCAATCCTTTTTGTAGCAAAGGACAAGCCTGGACAATTTCTTATATGAAGAAAAGCGCTCTCGAGGACACATGGGAATTATCGTCATCTAGTTTTGATCACGTTCATATGATTCGCGTTCGGTACTTTGATAATTTGATATGTGGTTGGACCGGTGCTTGGGTGCTGTCCTTGCTTGGACAAGCATCCCACTTATGATTAACTCCTATTGCAAGCATCCGCAACTACAAAAGAAGTATTAAGGTAAACCTAGCCATAGCATGAAACATATGGATCCAAATCAGCCCCTTACGAAGCAACGCATAAACTAGGGTTGAAGCTTCTGTCACTCTAGCAACCCATCATCTACTTATTACTTCCCAATGCCTTCCTCTAGGCCCAAATAATGGTGAAGTGTCATGTAGTCGACGTTCACATGACACCACTAGAGGAGAGACAACGTACATCTCATCAAAATATCGAACGAATACCAAATTCACATGACTACTAATAGCAAGACTTCTCCCATTTCCTCAGGAACAAACGTAACTACTCACAAAGCATATTCATGTTCATAATCAGAGGTATATTAATATGCATAAAGGATCTGAACATATGATCTTCCACCAAATAAACCAACTAGCATCAACTACAAGGAGTAATCAACACTACTAGCAACCTACAAGTATCAATCCCGGACTTAGAGACAAGAATTGGATACAAGAGATGAACTAGGGTTTGAGAGGAGATGGTGCTGGTGAAGATGTTGATGGAGATTGGCCCCCTCCCGATGAGAGGAGCATTGGTGATGACGATGGTGATGATTTCCCCCTCCCGGAGGGAAGTGTCCCCGGCAGAACAGCTCTGCTAGAGCCCTAGATTGGTTCCGCCAAGGTTCCGCCTCGTGGCGGCGGTGTCTCGTCCCGAAAGCTTGCTTATGATTTTTCTTGGACGAAAGACTTCATATACCAGGGGCCCCACGAGGCAGGGGCGCGCCCCCCATCCTCGTGCCCAGGGTGTGGGTCCCCTCTGGTATTTCTTTCGCTCTATATTTCTTATTATTTCCAAAAACAACTTCCGTGGAGTTTCAGGACTTTTGGAGTTGTGCAGAATAGGTCTCTAATATTTGCTCCCTTTCCAGCCCAGAATTCCAGCTGTCGGCATTCTCCCTCTTTATGTAAACCTTGTAAAATAAGAGAGAATAGACATAAGTATTGTGACATAATGTTTAATAACATCCCATAATGCAATAAATATCGATATAAAAGCATGATGCAAAATGGACGTATCAACTCCCCCAAGCTTAGAACTCGCTTGTCCTCAAGCGGAAGCCGATAACGATAAATATGACCACATGTTTAGAGGTAGAGGTGTCGATAAAATAAAATACGCACATGAGGGCATCACGGTCATTCTTATAACAGCAACATATATGGATATTGTCATATGATTTCTTATGTCAAGTAATAATCTATTCACAATGTCAAGTATGAATCAAAAACTTTATTGAGAACTTACAAACTATAACCTCAGTCATTGAAGCAATTGCAATTTATCATAACATCAGAAAGAGTCAATATAAGAGCTTTTCAGCAAGTCCACATACTCAACTATCATTTAGTGTTTCACAATTACTAACACTCATGCAATACTTGTGGTTACAGAGTTTTAATCGGACACAGAGAAAGATAGGGGCTTATAGTTTTGCCTCCCAACCTTTACCTCAAGGGTAATGTCAACAATAATAGTTCATGCTAACTTACATCCAATTGGATATATATATATATATATCAGGATCTTTCTAACACATTGTGCTTGCCAAAGGATAAAATGTAAAGAGGAAAGGTGAAAATCACCATGACTCTTGCATAAGGTAAGAGATAAAAGTAAAAGATAGGCCCTTCGCAGAGGGAAGCAGAGGTTGCCATGCGCTTTCATGGTTGGATGCACAAAATCTTAATGCGAAAGAACGTCACTTTAAATTGCCACTTGTGATATGGTCCTTTATTATGCAGTCCGTCGCTTTTATTTCTTCCGCGTCACAAGATCGTATAAAGCTTATTTTCTCCCACACTAATAAGTCATACATATTTAGAGAGCAATTTTTTATTGCTTGCACCGATGACAACTTACTTGAAGGATCTTACTCAATCCATAGGTAGATATGGTGGACTCTCATGGCAAAACTGGGTTTAAGGGATGTTTGGAAGCACAAGTAGTATCTCTACTTGGTGCAAAGAATTTGGCTAGCATGAGGGGGAAAGGCAAGCTCAACATGTTGGATGATCCACGACAATATACTTTATCTTAGATATAAGAAAACATAACCCATTACGTTGTCTTCCTTGTCCAACATCAACTCTTTAGCATGTCATATTTTAATGAGTGCTCACAATCATAAAAGATGTCCAAGATAGTATATTTATTTGTGAAACCTCTCTTTCTTTATTACTTCCTATTAATTGCAACGATGACCAAAGCTATGTTTGTCAAATCTCAGCAACTTTTAATCATCATACCCTTTCTGTGCGAAGTCATGCTACGTCTTGAGCTTGCGTTGGTTTTCCTCGAAGAGGAGAGGGTGATGCAGCAAAGTGTAGCGTAAGTATTTCCCTCAGTTTTGAGAACCAAGGTATCAATCCAGTAGGAGGCTCCTCAAAAGTCCCACGCACCTACACAAACAAACTGATAACTCGCAACCAACACAATAAAGGGGTTGTCAATCCCTTCACGGCCACTTGCGAAAGTGAGATCTAATAAAGATAGTATGAAAAGATAAATATATTTTTGGTATTTTATAATATAGATGCAAAAAGTAAAGATGCAAATAAAAGTAGATTGGAAACAAGTATGATAAGAGATAGACCCGGGGGCCATAGGTTTCACTAGTGGCTTCTCTCAAGATAGCAAAAGTATTACGGTGGGTGAACAAATTACTGTCGAGCAATTGATAGAAAAGCGCATAGTTATGAGATTATCTAGGCATGATCATGTATATAGGCATCACGTCCATAACAAGTAGACCGACTCCTGCCTGCATCTACTACTATTACTCCACACATCGACCGCTATCCAAAGCATGCATCCAGAGTATTAAGTTCATAAGAACAGACTAACGCATTAAGCAAGATGACATGATGTAGAGGGATAAACTCATGCAATATGATATAAACCCCATCTTGTTATCCTCGATGGCAACAACACAATACGTGCCTTGCAACCCTTTACATCCTTTGGGTAAGGACACCGCAAGATTGAACCCAAAGCTAAGCACTTCTCCCATGGCAAGAAAGATCAATCTAGTAGGCCAAACCAAACTGATAATTCGAAGAGACTTGCAAAGATAACTTAATCATACATAAAAGAATTCAGAGGAGATTCAAATAATATTCATAGATAAACTTGATCATAAACCCACAATTCATCGGATCTCGACAAACACACCGCAAAAAGAGATTGCATCGAATAGATCTCCACAAGAGCGGGGGAGAACATTGTATTGAGATCCAAAAAGAGAGAAGAAGCCATCTAGCTAATAACTCTGGACCCGTAGGTCTGTGGTAAACTACTCACAACTCATCGGAGGGGCAAGGATGTTGATGTAGAGGCCCTCTGTGCTTGATTCCCCCTCCGGCAGAGTGCTGGCGAAGGCTCCAAGATGGGATCTCGCGGATAGAGAAGGTTACGGTGATGGAAATTGTGTTTCGTGGTGCCCCTGGATGTTTTCGGGGTACGTAGGTATATATAGGAGGAAGAAGTACGTTGGTGGCCACCTGAGGGGCCTGAGGGCGAGGCGCACCCTATAGGGGGCGCCCTCCTATCTCGTGGAGGCTCAGTTGCTTCTTGACTTGCACTCCAAGTTCTCTGGATCATGTTCGGTGAGAAAATCACGTTCCCGAAGGTTTCATTCCGTTTGGACTCCGTTTGATATTCCTTTTCTTCGAAATACTGAAATAGGCAAAAAAACAGCAATTCTGGGTTGGGCCTCCAGTTAATAGGTTAGTCCCAAAAATAATATAAAAATGGAAAATAAAGCCCAATAAAGCCTAAAACAGTAGATAAAGTAGCATGGAGCAATCAAAAATTATAGATACGTTGGAGACGTATCAGGCATCCCCAAGCTTAATTCATGCTCGTCCTCGAGTAGGTAAATGATAAAAAGAGAATTTTTGATGTGGAGTGATACTTTGGCATAATTTCAATGTAAATCTTCTTAATTATGGTATGAATATTCAGATCCGAAAGATTCAAGACAAAAGTTCATATTGACATAAAAATAATAATACTTCAAGTATACTAACTAAGCAATTATGTCTTCTCAAAATAACATGGCCAAAGAAAGTTATCCCTACAAAATCATATAGTCTGGCTATGCTCCATCTTGCCCACACAAAATATTTAAATCATGCACAACCCCGATGACAAGCCAAGCAATTGTTTCATACTTTAACATTTTCAAAACTTTTTCAATCTTCACGCAATACATGAGCGTGAGCCATGGATATAGCACTATATGTGGAATAGAATGGTGGTTGTGGACAAGACAAAAAAGGAGAAGATAGTCTCACATCAACTAGGCGTATCAACGGGATATGGAGATGCCCATCAATAGATATCAATGTGAGTGAGTAGGGATTGCCATGCAACGGATGCACTAGAGCTATAAGTATATGAAAGCTCAACAAAAGAAACTAAGTGGGTGTGCATCCAACTCTCTTGCTCACGAAGACCTAGGGCATTTGAGGAAGCCCATCATTGGAATATACAAGCCAAGCTCTATAATGAAAAAATCCCACTAGTATATGAAAGTGACAAAATGAGAGACTCTCTATCATGAAGATCTTGGTACTACTTTGAAGCACAAGTGTGGTAAAAGGATAGTAACATTGCCCTTCTCTCTTATTCTCTCATTTTTTCTTTTCTCATTTTTCTTTGGGCCTTTTCTCTTTTTTATGGCCTCTTTTTCTCTTTTTTTCTTTTTTGTCCGGAGTCTCATCCCGACTTGTGGGGAATCATAGTCTCCATCATCCTTTCCTCACTGGGACAATGCTCTAATAATGATGATCATCACACTTTTATTTACTTACAACTCAAGAATTACAACTCGATACTTAGAACAAAATATGACTCTATATGAATGCCTCCGTGGTGTAATCGGGATATGCAATGAATCAAGAGTGACATGTATGAAAGAATTATGAATGGTGGCTTTGCCACAAATACGATGTCAACTACATGATCATGCTAGAAATATGACAATGATGGAGCGTGTCATAATAAACGGAACAGTGGAAAGTTGCATGGCAATATATCTCGCAATGGCTATGGAAATGCCATAATAGGTAGGTATGGTGGCTGTTTTGAGGAAGATATATGGTGGATGTATGATACCGGCGAAAAGTGCGCGGTATTAGAGAGGCTAGCAATGGTGGAAGGATGGGAAAAAGTGCATTATAATCCATGGACTCAACATTAGTCATAAAGAACTCATATACTTATTGCAAAAATCTAGAAGTTATCAAAGCAAAGTATTATGCGCATGCTCCTAGGGGGATAGATTGGTAGGAAAAGACCATCGCTCGTCCCTGACCGCCAATCATAACGAAGACAATCAATAAATAAATCATGCTCCGAGTTCATCACATAACGGTTCACCATATGTGCATGCTTCGGGAATCACAAACTTCCACACAAGTATTCTTTAAATTCACAACTACTCAACTAGGATGACTCTAATATCACCATCTTCATATCTCAAAACAATTATCAAGCATCAAACTTTTCTTAGTATTCAACGCACTCAAAAGAAAGTTTCACATATCTTGAATACCAAGTATATTAATATTTAAGCAAATTACCATGCTATTAACGACTCTCAAAATAATCTAAGTAAAGCATGAGAGATCAATAGTTTCTTTAAAACAAATATACCACCGTGCTCTAAAAGATCTAAGTGAAGCACTAGAGCAAAAATTATCATGCTCAAAAGATATAAGTGAAGCACTATGAGCAAAACTATCAAGCTCAAAAGATATAAGTGAAGCACATAGAGTATTCTATCAAATTCCAATTTATGTATGGCTCTCTCAAAAGGTGTGTACAGCAAGGATGATTGTGGTAAACTAAAAAGCAAAAACTAATATAATACACGACGCTCCAAGCAAAACACTTATCATGTGGTGAATAAAAATATAGCCCCAAGTAAAGTTACCAATGAACGAAGACGAAAGAGGGGATGCCTTCCCGGGGCATCCCCAAGCTTAGGATTTTGGCTATTCTTGAATATCTTGGGGTGCCATGGGCATCCCCAAGCTTAGGCTCTTGCCACCCTTTATTCCATAGTCCATAAAAGCTTTACCCAAAACTTGAAAACTTCACAACACAAAACTCAATAGAAATCTCGTGAGCTCCGTTAGAGAAAGAAAACAAAAGACTACTTTAAGGTACTGTAATGAACTCATTCTTTATTTATATTGGTGTTAAACCTACTGTATTCCAACTTCTCTATGGATTATAAACTATTTTATTGGCCATAGATTCATCAAAATAAGCAAACAACACACGAAAAACAGAATCTGTCAAAAACAGAACAATCTGTAGTAATCTGTAACTAACGCAAACTTCTGGAACTCCAAAATATCTACCAAAATTAGACGACCTAGAAAATTTGTTTATTGATCATAATCAATTGTAATCACTATTTTATCACGTTCTGGTTATTTTTAACAATTCGGGCACTGAGCGCAAAGTTTCTGGAAATTACAGCAAGATCAAATAACTATCATCCAAGAAGATCCAATAGGTTTAACTTGGCACAAACACTAATTAAAACATAAAACCACATCTAAACATAAGGTAGATGGATTATTTATTCCTAAACAGCAACAAAAACAAAAAACATAAAGAAAATTGGGTTGCCTCCCAACTAGCGCTATCGTTTAACGCCCCTAGCTAGGCATAAAAGCGAGGATAGATCTAAGTAGTGACATCCTTGGCACTAAACTCATAAGTAGCATGCATGATAGATTCATAAGGTAATTTAACTTTCTTTCTTGGAAAGTTCTCCATGCCTTTCTTTAAGGGAAATTGGAATCTAATATTCCCTTCCTTCATATCAACAATCGCACCAATCGTTCTAAGGACAGGTCTACCAAGAATAATAGGACATGAAAGATTGCAATCTATATCAAGAACGATAAAATCTACGGGCACCAAATTTCTATTTGCAACGATAAGAACATCATTGATCCTTCCCATAGGCTTTTTAATGGTGGAATCCGCAAGGTGAAAATTTAAAGAACAATCATCAAGATCATGGAAACCTAGAATATCACATAAAGTTTTCGAATCGTGGAAACACTAGCACCCAAATCACACAAAGCAAAACACTCATAATCTTTAATTCTAATCTTTATAGTAGGTTCCCACTCATCATTAAGTTTTCTAGGTATAGAAACTTCCAAATTAAGTTTTTCATCATAAGATTGCATCAAGGCATCAACAATATGCTTGGTAAAAGCTTTATTTTGACTATAAGCATGAGGAGAATTAACAACGGCTTGCAACAAGGAAATACAACCTTTTAAAGATCAATTGTAATAATTAAATTCCTTGAAGTCTGAGATAGTGGTTTCAACATTATTAGAAGTTGAGGATTCTCCAATCTCACTTTTACCAAATTTAACATTAAGATCTAAAGATTCCGAATTCTTGGGACGCCTTCTAGGCAAAGTTGATTCATCATCAGTCCCATAATCATCAAAGTTCATATTTCAAAACATAGATCTAATTGGAGATGCATCAATAACTTTAAGATCCTCATCATTATTTTCACGGAAACTAGATGAACACGCTTTTATAAAGCTTTCTTTCTTAGCACGCAATCTAGCGGTTCTTTCCTTGCACTCGTCAATGGTAATTCTCATTACTTTGAGAGACTCATTGATATCATGATTAGGAGAAGAAGATCCAAGTTTAAGAGAGTTAACATCAAGCGAAAGTCTATCAACGTTCCTAGCCAAATCATCAACTTTGAGCAATTTTTCTTCAAGCATAGCATTAAAATTCTTTTGAGAAATCATAAATTCTTTCACACTATTCTAAAAATCAGAGGGCATCTTATTAAAATTACCATAAGAATTATTGTAGGAATTTCCATAATTATTAGAGGGATTACTAGGGAACGGTCTAGTATTTAAATTTCCTCTATAAGCATTGTTTCCAAAACTATTCCTACCAAAAAATTCACATCCATAGATTCATTATTATTCTCAATCAAGGAAGACAAAGGCATATCATTGGGATCAAGAGGAGTATTTTTAGTAGCAAGCATCTTCATAAGTTCATCCATCTTTCCACTCAAAACATTGATTTCTTCTATAGCATGCACTTTTTACTAGAAGATCTTTCGATTGTGCCATTGAGAATAATTAGCCATAATATTATCAAGTAATTTTGTAGCATCTCCTAACGTGATTTCCATAAAGGTGCCTCCAGCGGCGAATCTAAGAGATTTCTAGAAGCAAAGTTCAAACCGGCATAAAATTTTTGTATGATCATCCATAAGTTCAAACCATGAGTAGGGCAATTGCGAAGCATCAATTTCATTCTTTCCCAAGATTGGGCAACATGCTCATGATCAAGTTGTTTAAAATTCATAATATCGTTCCTAAGAGTGATGATCTTCGCGGGAGGAAAATACTTAGAGATAAAAGCATCTTTGCACTCGTTCCAAGAATCAATACTATTCTTAGGCAAAGACGAAAACCAAACTTTAGCACGATCTCTAAGTGAAAACGGAAATAACTTCAATTTGACAATATTGTTATCCGTATCTTTCTTCTTTTGCATATCACACAAATCAACAAAGTTGTTTAGATGAATAGCGGCATCTTCGCTAGGAAGGCCGGCGAATTGATCTTTGATAACAAGATTCAGCAAAGCGGTATTGATTTCACAAGACTCATCATTATTAAGAGGAGCAATCGGAGTACTAAGGAAATCATTATTATTCGTATTCGATAAGTCACACAATTTGGTATTATCTTGCGCCATGGCAACAAGTAATCCAACACACAAGCAAACAGAAAAACGGCAAGCTAAAAGAGAGGAGGAGATTGGGAAAGAGAGGGCGAATAAAACGGCAAGGGTGAAGTGGGGGAGAGGAAAACGAGAGGCAAATGGCAAATAATGTAAATGCAAGGGAGATAGGTTTGTGATGGGTACTTGGTATGTCTTGACTTGAGCGAAGACCTCCCCGGCAACGGCGCAAGAAATCCTTCTTGCTACGTCTTGAGCTTGCCTTGGTTTTCCTCGAAGAGGAGAGGGTGATGCAGCAAAGTGTAGCGTAAGTATTTCCCTCAGTTTTGAGAACCAAGGTATCAATCCAAAGAGGAGGCTCCTCAAAAGTCCCACGCACCTACACAAACAAGCGAGAACTCGCAACCAACGCAATAAAGGGGTTGCCAATCCCTTCACGGTCACTTCATGAAAGTGAGATCTAATAAAGATAGTATGAAAAGATAAATATATTTTTGGTATTTTATAATATAGATGCAAAAGGTAAAGATGCAAATAAAAGTAGATTGGAAACAAGTATGATAAGAGATAGACCCGGGGGCCATAGGTTTCACTAGTGGCTTCTCTCAAGATAGCAAAAGTATTACGATGGGTGAACAAATTACTGTCGAACAATTGATAGAAAAGCGCATAGTTATGAGATTATCTAGGCATGATCATGTATATAGGCATCACGTCCATAACAAGTAGACCGACTCACCTTTGCATCTACTACTATTACTCCACACATCGACCGCTATCCAGCATGCATCTAGAGTATTAAGTTCATAAGAACAGAGTAACGCATTAAGCAAGATGACATGATGTAGAGGGATAAACTCATGCAATATGATATAAACCCCATCTTGTTATCCTCGATGGCAACAATACAATATGTTCCTTGCAACCCTTTCTGTCACTGGGTAAGGACACCGCAACATTGAACCCAAAGCTAAGCACTTCTCCCATGGCAAGAAAGATTAATCTAGTAGGCCAAACCAAACTGATAATTCGAAGAGACTTGCAAAGATAACTTAATCATATGTAAAAGAATTCAGAGAAGATTCAAATAATATTCATAGATAAACTTGATCATAAACCCACAATTCATCGGATCTCGACAAACACACCGCAAAAAGAGATTGCATCGAATAGATCTCCACAAGAGAGGGGATGAACATTGTATTGAGATCCAAAAAGAGAGAAGAAGCCATCTAGCTAATAACTATGGACCCGTAGGTCTGTGATAAACCACTCACAACTCATCGGAGGGGCAAGGATGTTGATGTAGAGGCCCTCCGTGCTTGATTCCCCTCCGGTGAGTCTTGTGAAGGCTCCAAGATGGGATCTCGCGGATCTGAAGGTTACGGTGGTGGAAATTGTGTTTCGTGGTGCCCCTGGATGTTTTCGAGTGCGTGGGTATATATAGGAGGAAGAAATGCGTCGGTGGCCTTGGGGGCCACGAGACAGTAGCGCCCTATTGGGGGCTCCTATCTCGTGGAGGCTCCGGTTGCTTCTTGACTTGCACTCCAAGTTCTCTGGATCACGTTCGGTGAGAAAATCACGTTCGAAGGTTTCATTCCGTTTGAACTCCGTTTGATATTCCTTTTCTTGAAATCTTGAAATAGGCAAAAAACAACAATTACGAAATTTGGGCCTCCGGTTAATAGGTTAGTCCCAAAAATAATATAAAAATGGAAAATAAAGCCCAATAAAGCCTAAAACAGTAGATAAAGTAGCATGGAGCAATCAAAAATTATAGATACGTTGGAGACGTATCAAGTCATTACTCTCCATAAGATCAATATGATCTCTTTATTTCTTTTTATTCTTTCTCTTTCTTTTATTCCCTCAAGATCGTAGCAAAATAATCAAGCCCTTGACTCAACACTAATCTTTATTATATAGCTCACGGACCGATTACATAAAGGGATCATAAAGCAAAACTCAAAACTAGATCATACCAAATAACTTTATTCTACTAGATCAAGATACCACTAAAAGGATCGAACTAAGAAAAATGGTAAAGATAGGAGTGTGATGGTGATACGATACCCGGGCAACTCTGATACGTCTCCAACGTATCTATAATTTTTGATTGCTCCATGCTATATTATCTACTGTTTTTGACCATACTGGGCTTTATTTTCCACTTTCATATTACTTTTGGGACTAACCTATTAACCTGAGGCCCAGCCCAGAATTGCTGTTTTTTGCCTATTTCAGAGTTTCGAAGAAACGGAATATCAAACGGGGTCCAAACGGAATGAAACCTTCGGGAACGCGATTTTCTCATCGAACATGATCCAGGAGACTTGGACCCCCCCACCCCCCGTCAAGAAATCCAGGAGGTGGCCACGAGGGTGGGAGCGCGCCCTACCCCCCAGGGCACGCCCCCCTGCCTCGTGGGCCCCCTGTTGCTCCACCGACGTACTCCTTCCTCCTATATATACCTACGTACCCCCGAACGATCAGATACGGAGCCAAAAACCTAATTCCACCGCCGCAACGTTCTCAGATCCATGAGATCCCATCTTGGGGCCTGTTAGGAGCTCACGAAGGGGAATCCACCATGGAGGGCTTCTACATCATCATAGCCTCTCCGATGAAGTGTGAGTAGTTTACCTCAGGACCTTCGGGTCCATAGTTAGTAGCTAGATGGCTTCTTCTCTCATTTTGGATCTCAATACAATGTTCTCCCCCTCTCTCGTGGAGATATATTCGATGTAATCTTCTTTTCGCGGTGTGTTTGTTGAGATCGATGAATTGTGGGTTTATGATCAAGATTATCTATGAGCAATATTTGAATCTTCTCTGAATTCCTTTATGTATGATTGGTTATCTTTGCAAGTCTCTTCGAATTATCCGTTTGGTTTGGCCAACTAGATTGGTAGTTCTTGCAATGGGAGAAGTGCTTAGCTTTGGGTTCAATCTTGCGTGTCCTTTCCCAAAGGATGTAAGGGGCAGCAAGGCACGATTGTATTGTTGCCATCGAGGATAACAAGATGGTTTTTTATCATATTGCATGAATTTATCCTCTACATCATGTCATCTTGCTAAAGGCGTTACTCTGTTTTCATTAACTTAATACTCTAGATGCATGCTTGGATAGCGGTCGATGAGTGGAGTAATAGTAGTAGATGCGGCAGGAGTCGGTCTACTTGTCTCGGACGTGATGCCTATATATCGTTGGAAATATGCCCTAGAGGCAATAATAAAATGGTTATTATTATATTTCCTTGTTCATGATAATTGTCTATTGTTCATGCTATAATTGTATTAACTGGAAACCGTGTGTGAATACATAGACCACAACATGTCCCTAGTGAGCCTCTAGTTGACTAGCTCGTTGATCAATAGATGGTTATGGTTTCCTGACCATGGACATAGGATGTCATTGATAACGGGATCACATCATTAGGAGAATGATGTGATGGACAAGACCCAATCCTAAGCATAGCACAAGATCGTGTAGTTCGTTTGCTAAAATCTTTTCTAATGTCAAGTATCATTTCCTTAGACCATGAGATTGTGCAACTCCGGATACCGTAGGAATGCTTTGGGTGTGCCAAAGCGTCACAACGGCTGGGTGGCTATAAAGGTACACTCTGAGCATCTCCGAAAGTATCTGTTGGGTTGGCACGAATCGAGGCGGGATTTGTCACTCCGTGTGTGGAGAGGTATCTCTGGGCCCACTCGGTAGGACATCATCATAATGTGCACAATGTGATCAAGGATTTGATCACGGGATGATGTGTTACGGAACGAGTAAAGAGACTTGCCATAACGAGATTGAACAAGGTATCGGTATACCGACGATCGAATCTCGGGCAAGTACTATACTGGTAGACAAAGGGAACTGTATACAGGATTGATTGAATCCTTGACATCGTGGTTCATTTGATGAGATCATCGTGGAACATGTGGGAGCCAACATGGGTATCCAGATCCCGCTGTTGGTTATTGGCCGGAGAGTTGTCTCGGTCATGTCTGCATGGTTCCCGAACCCGTAGGGTCTACACACTTAAGGTTCGATGACGCTAGGGTTATAAGGAATAGATGTACGTGGTTACCGAATGTTGTTCGGAGTCCCGGATGAGATCCCGGACGTCACGAGGAGTTCCAGAATGGTCTGGAGGTAAAGATTTATATATGGGAAGTCCTGTTTTGGTCACCGGAAAAGTTTCGGGTGCTATCGGTAACGTACCGGGACCACCGGGAGGGTCCCGGGGGTCCACCAGGTGGGGCCACCGGCCCCAGAGGGCTGCGTGGGCCAAGTGTGGGAGGGGACCAGCCCCAGGTGGGCTGGTGCGCCCCCCCACCAGGGCCCAAGGCGAAGAGAGAAGGGAAAAGGGGAAACCCTAGGCTCAGATGGGCCTAAGGCCCACCTAGTGGTGCGCCCCCTCTCTCCCCCCTTGGCCGCCCCCTAGATGGGATCTAGGGCTGGCCACCACCCCTAGGGGTGGAAACCTAGGTGGGGGTGCAGCCCCTCCCTTTCCCCTATATATAGTGGGGGTTTGGGGCTGCCATAGACATGAGAACATCTCCCTCTTGGCGCAGCCCTACCCCTCTCCCTCCTCGTCTCTTGCGGTGCTTGGTGAAGCCCTGCTGGAGTGCCACGCTCCTCCACCACCACCACGCCGTCGTGCTGCTGCTGGACGGAGTCTTCCCCAACCTCTCCCTCTCTCCTTGCTGGATCAAGGCACGGGAGACGTCACCGGGCTGCACGTGTGTTGAACGCGGAGGCACCGTTCTTCGGTGCTTAGATCGGATTCGGTCGTGATCTGAATCGCTTCGTGAACGACTCCACCGACTGCGTTCTTGTAACGCTTCCGCATCATGATCTTCAAGGGTATGAAGATGCACTCCCCTCTCTCTCGTTGCTAGTATCTCCATAGATTGATCTTGGTGATGCGTAGAAAATTTTGAATTTCTGCTACGTTCCCCAACAGTGGCATCATGAGCTAGGTCTAATACGTAGATTCTTTGCACGAGTAGAACACAAGTAGTTGTGGGCGATGGTTTGTACAATTTACTTACCGTTACTAGTCCTATATTGATTCGTCGGCATTGTGGGATGAAGCGGCCCGGACCGACCTTACACGTACGCTTACGTGAGACAGGTTCCACCGACTAACATGCACTTGTTGCATAAGGTGGCTAGCGGGTGCCAGTCTCTCCCACTTTAGTCGGATCGGATTCGACGAAAAGGGTCCTTATGAAGGGTAAATAGCAATTGGCATATCACCGTTGTGGCTTTGCGTAGATAAGAAACGTTCTTGCTAGAAACCCATAGCAGCCACGTAAAACATGCAACAACAATTAGAGGACGTCTAACTTGTTTTTGCAGGGTATGCTATGTGATGTGATATGGCCAAAAGAATGTGATGAATAATATATGTGATGTATGAGATTGATCATGTTCTTGTAATAGGAATCACGACTTGCATGTCGATGAGTATGACAACGGCAGGAGCCATAGGAGTTGTCTTATTTATTGTATGACCTGCGTGTCAATGATAACGCCATGTAATTACTTTACTTTATTGCTAACCGTTAGCCATAGTAATAGAAGTAATAGTTGGCGAGACAACTTCATGAAGACACGATGATGGAGATCATGATGATGGAGATCATGGTGTCATGCCGGTGACGATGATGATCATGGAGCCCGAAGATGGAGATCAAAAGGAGCAAAATGATATTGGCCATATCATGTCACTATTTGATTGCATGTGATGTTTATCATGTTTATGCATCTTATTTGCTTAGAACGACGGTAGTAAATAAGATGATCCCTCATAATAATTTCAAGAAAGTGTTCCCCCTAACTGTGCACCGTTACGAAAGTTCATTGTTTCGAAGCACCACGTCATGATCGGGTGTGCTAGATTCTAACGTTCACATACGACGGGTGTAAGCCAGATTTACACACGCGAAACACTTAGGTTGACTTGACGAGCCTAGCATGTACAGACATGGCCTCGGAACACAAGAGATCGAAAAGTCGAACATGAGTCGTATAGTGGATACGATCAACATGAAGATGTTCACCGATGATGACTAGTCTGTCTCACGTGATGATCGGACACGGCCTAGTTGACTCGGATCATGTATCACTTAGATGACTAGAGGGATGTCTATTTGAGTGGGAGTTCATAAGATGAACTTAATTATCCTGAACATAGTCAAAAGGTTTTTGCAAATTATGTCGTAGCTCGCGCTTTAGTTCTACTATTTTAGATATGTTCCTAGAGAAAATTAAGTTGAAAGTTGATAGTAGCAATTATGCGGACTGGGTCCATAAACTGAGGATTGTCCTCATTGCCGCGTAGAAGGCTTATGTCCTTAATGCACCGCTCGGTGTGCTGAGCCTCGAGCGTCGTTTGTGGATGTTGCGAACATCTGACATACATGTTTTGATGACTACGTGATAGTTCAATGCGTTATGTTAAACGTTTTAGAATTGAGGAACCAAAGACATTTTAAATCGTTTCGGAACATATGAGATGTTCCAAGAGCTGAATTTGAGATTTCAGGCTCGTGCCCACGTCAAGAGTTATAAGACCTCCGACGAGTTTCTTAGCCTGCAAACTAAGGGAGAAAAGCTCAATCGTTGAGCTTGTGCTCAGATTGTCAGAGTACAACAATCACTTGAATCGAGTGGGAGTTAATCTTCCAGATGAGATAGTGATGTTTCTCCAAAGTCATTTCCACCAAGCTACTAGAGCTTCGTGATGAGCTATAACATATCAGGGATAGATATGATGATCCTTGAGCTATTCGCGATGTTTGACACCGCGAAAGTAGAAGTCAAGTAGGAGAATCAATTGTTGATGGTTTGTAAAACCATTAGTTTCAAGAAGGGCAAGGGCAAGAAGGGATACTTCATGAAACGGCAAATCAGTTGCTGCTCTAGTGAACAAACCCAAGGTTGAACCCAAACCCGAAACTAAGTGCTTCTGAAATAAGGGGAGCAGTCCTTTGAGCGGAACTACCCTAGATACTTGGTAGATGAGAAGGCTGGCAAGGTCGATAGAAGTATATTGGATATACATTATGTTAATGTGTACTTTACTAGTACTCCTAGTAGCACCAGGGTATTAGATACCGGTTCGGTTGCTAAGTGTTAGTAACTCGAAATAAAAGCTACGGAATAAACAGAGACTAGCTAAAGGTGAGCTGACGATATGTGTTGGAAGTGTTTCCAAGATTGATGTGATCAAGTATCGCACACTCCCTCTACCATCGAGATTGGTGTTAAACCTAAATAATTGTTATTTGGTGTTTGCGTTGAGCATAGACATGATTGGATTATGTTTATCGCAACACGGTTATTCATTTAAGGAGAATAATGGTTACTCTGTTTATTTGAATAATACCTTCAATGGTCTTGCACCTAAAATGAATGGTTTATTGAATCTCGATCGTAGTGATACACATGTTCATGCCAAAAGATATAAGATAGTAATGATATAGTTCCACCTACTTGTGGCACTGCCATTTGAGTCATATTGGTATAAAACGCATGAAGAAGCTCCATATTGATGGATCTTTGGACTCACTCATTTTTGAAAAGATTGAGACATGTGAACCATGTATATTGGTATATACGCATGAAGAGACTCCATGCAGATGGACCGTTTGGACTCACTTGATTTTGAATCACTTGAGACATGCAAATCATACCACATGGGCAAGATGACTGAAAGCCTCGTTTTCAGTAAAATGGAACAAGAAAGCAACTTGTTGGAAGTAATACATTTTGATGTGTGCAGTCCAATAAGTGTTGATGCATGCAGTGGATATCGTTATGTTCTTACTTCACAGATGATTTGAGTAGATACTGAGTATATTTACTTGATGAAACACAAATCTGAATTATTGAAAGGTTCAAGTAATTTCAGAGTGAAGTTGGAGATCATCGTGACAGGAGGATAAAATGTCTATGATATGATCATAGAGATGAGTATCTGAGTTACGAGTTTGGCATACAATTAAGACATTGTGGAAATTGTTTCACAACCAATACCGCCTGGAACACCATAGTGTGATGGTGTGTCCGAACATCATAACTGCACCCTATTGGATATGGTGCATACCATGATGTCTCTTATCGAATTACCACTATCGTTTATGGGTTAGGCATTAGAGACAACCGCATTCACTTTAAATAGGGCACCACGTAATTCTGTTGAGATGACACCGTATGAACTATGGTTTAGAGAAACCTAAGCTGTCGTTTCTTAAAAGTTTGGGGCTGCGACGCTTATGTGAAAAGCCTGATAAGCTCAAACCCAAAGAGGATAAATGCATCTTCATAGGACACCCAAAACAGTTGAGTATACCTCCTGTCTCAGTTCCGGAAGCAAAAGGGATTGTTTCTAGAATCGGGTCCTTTCTCGAGGAAAAGTTTTTCTTGAAAGAATTGAGTGGGAGGATGGTGGAGACTTGATGAGGTTATTGAACCATCACTTCAACTAGTGTGTAGCAGGCACGGAAGTTGTTCCTATGGCGCCTACACCAATTGAAGTGGAAGCTAATGATAGTGATCATGAAACTTCAGATCAAGTCACTACTAAACCTCGTAGGTCGTCAAGGATGCGTACTACTTCAGAGTGGTACTTAATCCTGTCTTGGAGGTCATGTTGCTAGACAACAATGAACCTACGGGCTATGGAGAAGCGATGGTGGGCCCGAATTCTGACAAATGGCTCGAGGCCATAAAATCCGAGAGAGGATCCATGTATAAAACAAAGTGTAGACTTTGGAAGAACTACCTGATGGTCGTAAGGTTGTTGGGTACAGATGGATTCTAAAAGGGAAGACAGATAATGATGGTATGTGTCACCATTAAGAAAGCTCGACTTGTCGCTAAGATGTTTTCCGACAAGTTCAAGGAGTTGACTACGGTGAGACTTTCTCTCTCGTAGCGATGCTAAGAGTTTGTTGGAATTGTATTAGCAGTTACTGCATTATTTATGAAATCTTGCAGATAGGATGTCAAAACATTGTTTCCTCGACAATTTTCTTGAGGAAAGGTTGCATGTGATACAACCAGAAGGTTTTTGTCAATCCTAAAAGATGCTAACAAGTATGCAAAGCTCCAGTAGTCCTTCTAAGGACTGGAGTAAGCATCTCAGAGATGGAATATATGCTTTGATGAGATGATCAAAGACTTTGGGTTTATACAAAGTTTATGAGAAACTTGTATTTCCAAAGAAGTGAGTGGGAGCACTATAGCATTTCTGATGAGTATATGTTATTGACATATTGTTGATCGGAAATGATGAAGAATTTCTGGAAAGCATATAGGGTTATTTGAAAGTGTTTTTCAATGGAAAAACCTGGATTAAGCTACTTGAACATTGAGCATCAAGATCTATAAGGATAGATCAAAATCGCTTGATAGTACTTTCAAATGAGTACGCACCATGACAAGATTTTGAAGGAGTTCAAAATAGATTGGCTGAGAAGGAGTTCTTGGCTGTGTTATTAGGTGTGAGTATTGAGTAAGACTCAAGACCTGACCACGGCAGAAGAGAGAGAAAGGACGAAGGTCGTCCCCTATGCTTTAGACGTAGGCTCCATAGTATGCTATGATGTGTACCGCACCTAAAGTGTGCCTTGCCATGAGTCAGTCAAGGGGTACAAGTGTGATCCAGGAATGGATAACAAGACAGCGGTCAAACATATCCATAGTAACTAGTGGACTAAGGAATTTTCTCTATTATGGAGGTGGTAAAAGAGTTCGTCGTAAAGGGTTACGCCGATGCGAACTTTGACACTAATCCGGATTATACTGAGTAGTAAACTGGAATCGTATAGTAGAACCGTTATTTGGAATAGCTCCAAATAGAGCATGGTAGCTGCAACTAGGAGATGACATAGATATTTGTAAAGCACACACGGATCTGAAAGGTTCAGACCTGTTGACTAATAAACCTCTCTCACAAGCGAGATATGATCAAAACCAATGGGTGTTGGATTCATTGCAATCACATAGTGATGTGAACTAGATTATTGACTCTAGTGCAAGTGGGAGACTATTGGAAATATGCCCTAGAGGCAGTAATAAAATGGTTATTATTATAGTTCCTTGTTCATGATAATTGTCTATTGTTCATGTTATAATTGTATTAAATGGAAACCGTAATACATGTGTGAATACATAGACCACAACATGTCCCTAGTGAGCCTCTAGTTGACTAGCTCGTTGATCAATAGATGGTTATGGTTTAGACCATGGACATAAGATGTCATTGATAACGGGATCACATCATTAGGAGAATGATGTGATGGACAAGACCCAATCCTAAGCATAGCACAAGATCGTGTAGTTCGTTTGCTAAAAGCTTTTCTAATGTCAAGTATCATTTCCTTAGACCATGAGATTGTGCAACTCCGGATACCGTAGGAATGCTTTGGTGTGCCAAACGTCACAACGTAACTGGGTGGCTATAAAGGTACACTACAGGCATCCCCGAAAGTATATGTTGGGTTGGCACGAATCAAGACTGGGATTTGTCACTCCGTGTGACGGAGAGGTATCTCTGGGCCCACTCGGTAGGACATCATCATAATGTGCACAATGTGATCAAGGAGTTGATCACGGGATGATGTATTACGGAACAAGTAAAGGGACTTGCCATAACGAGATTGAACAAGGTATCGGTATACCGACGATTGAATCTCGGGCAAGTACTATACCGGTAGACAAAGGGAATTGTATACGGGATTGATTGAATCCTTGACATCGTGGTTCATTCGGTGAGATCATCGTGGAACATGTGGGAGCCAACATGGGTATCCAGATCCCGCTGTTGGTTATTGGCCGGAGAGTTGTCTCGGTCATGTCTGCATGGTTCCCGAACCCGTAGGGTCTACACACTTAAGGTTCGATGACGTTAGGGTTATAAGGAATAGATGTACGTGGTTACCGAATGTTGTTCGGAGTCCCGGATGAGATCCCGGACATCAAGAGGAGTTCCGGAATGGTCCGGAGGTAAAGATTTATATATGGGAAGTCCTGTTTTGGTCACCGGAAAAGTTTTGGGTGCTATCGGTAACGTACCGGGACCACCAGGAGGGCCCTGGGGGTCCACCGGGTGGGGCCACCGGCCCCAGAGGGATGCATGGGCCAAGTGTGGGAGGGGAACAGCCACAGGTGGGCTGGTGCGCCCCCCCCCCCCACCAGGGCCCAAGGCGAAGAGAGAAGGGAAAAGGGGAAACCCTAGGCTCAGATGGGCCTAAGGCCCACGTAGTGGTGCGCCTCTCTCCCCTTGGCCGCCCCCTAGATGGGATCTAGGGCTGGCCGCCACCCCTAGGGGTGGAAACCTAGGTGGGCGCAGCCCTCCCTTTCCCTATATATAGTGGGGGTTTGGGGCTGCCAAACACATGAGAACATCTCCCACTTGGCGCAGCCCTACCCCTCTCCCTCATCGACTAACGCAGTGCTTGGAGAAGCACTGATGGAGAGCCACGCTCCACCAACACCACCACGCCGTCGTGCTGCTGCTGGACAGAGTCTTCCCCAACCTCTCCCTCTCTCCTTGCTGGATCAAGGCACGGGAGACGTCACCGGGCTACACGTGTGTTGAACGCGGAGGCACCATTCTTCGGTGCTTAGATCGGATTCGGCCGTGATCTGAATCGCTTCGTGAACGACTCCACCGACCGCGTTCTTGTGACACTTCCGCGTCGCGATCTTCAAGGGTATGAAGATGCACTCCCCTCTCTCTCGTTGCTAGTATCTCCATAGATTAATCTCGGTGATGCGTAGAAAATTTTGAATTTCTGCTACGTTCCCCAACATATACATGATCATACCTAGATACTCTCATAACTATGCTCAGTTCTGTCAATTGCTCAACAGTAATTCGTTCACCCACCGTAAAATACTTATGATCTTTAGAGAAGCCACTAGTGAAATCTATGGCCCCCGGGTCTATTCTCTATCATATTAATCTTCCATCACTTTATTATTGCTTTTCTTTTTTACTTTTCCTTTTATTTTACCTTGCATCTTTATACCAAAAATACCAAAAATATTATCTATCATCTCTATCAGATCTCACTCTCGGAAGTGACCGTGAAGGGATTGACAACCCCTAATCGCGTTGGTTGCGTGGAGCTATTTGTTTTGTGTAGGTACGAGGGACTCATGGCGTGGCCTCCTACTGGATTGATACCTTGGTTCTCAAAAACTGAGGGAAATACTTACGCTACTTTACTGCATTATCCTCTCCTCTTCGGGGAAATCCAACGCAACCTCAAGAGATAGCAAGAAGAATTTCTGGCGCCATTGTCGGGGAGGCTACACAAAAGTCAACATACCAAGTACCCATCACAGTCCCTTATCTCCCGCATTACATTATTTGCCATTTACCTCCCGTTTTCCTCTCCCCCACTTCACCCTTGCCGTTTTATTCGTCCTCTCTTTTCGTTTGCCTTGATGTCTTACTTGGCTCATTTTCTCGTTTGGTTGAAATAGTTGAGTATTTATTCCTAAACAAAGAAGCCAATATCTATGGATCCTCATCCTCTTGCCAATCTTTTTAAGAGATCCAATTATGATGAACCAATTCCTAGTGATTTGGATGCACTAGACTATCTTTATAAGGTTTTGCCTGAAATCCGTGAAGTGACTCACGATAGATCTTTGAATAAAAAGCATGATTGCAATGATTTTATTATAAATTATTTTGAAGTCAATTGTGCTAATAAGATGCAAAACCCTAAGCTTGGGGATGCTAGTTTTGCTATGTCTGCTACTTGTTGCAATGATCATGATTGGGGTGATTTTTCTTATGATCTTGAAAATTTAGTTAAGCCTCATGATGAATATGAGATTGATAGTATTGTTTGCAATAATATTGAAAGTGGGTTCGGAAGAGTGTCAACTTTAGATCCCACATATTTGGAGAATGTTCAATCTTATGAAGTTTTTGATAAAAGTGGGTTTGGAAAGGTCATGACTTTAGTTAATGATAATCCCACTATTTTGGAAGAGTGTCAACTTTGCATGCATGTGGATCGTGTTGAGAATATACTTTGTTATAGCTATTTTGTTGAATTTTCCTATGATCCTACATGTAATTATTATGAGAGAGGAAAATATGGTTGTAGAAACATTCATGCTACTAAATTACCTCTCGCTATGTTGAGATTGCTATTGTCTCTTTCCGCTTCCTTGCATATGCTAGTTTTTGCTTGCCTTGATTTGTTTGCCTATAAGATGCCTATGCATAGGAAGTATGTTAGACTTAGATGTGGTTGTCACATGTTTTATGATGCTCTCTTTCTGCTTCAATTCCTGTCTTTTATTTGAGCATCATTGAAATCTCAATGCCTAGCTAAAAAGGCTTTAAAGAAAAGCGCTTGTTGGGAGACAACCCAATATTTATCCTTGTTATTTAGTAATAAATAATACATCTAACTTCTGTTTAGACATGTTTTTATGTTTCAATTAGTGTTTGTGCCAAGTTAAACCTATAGGATCTTCTTGGATGATAGTTATTTGATCTTGCTGTAATTTCCAGAAACTTTCGGTTCACGAAAACAATTGTTAAAAATCACCAGAAATCGATAAAATAGTGATTCCAATTGCTGCTGATTAATAAACAAATTGCCTAGGTCTTCCTTTTTTGGCTAAATTTTTGGAGTTCCATAAGTTTTCGTTAGTTACATATTACTACAGACTGTTCTGTTTTTGACAGATTCTGTTTTTCGTGTGTTGTTTGCTTATTTTGATGAATATATGGCTAGTAAAATAGTTTATAATCCATAGATAAGTTGGAATACAATAGGTTTAACACCAATATAAATAAAGAATGAGTTCATTACAGTACCTTTAAGTGGTCTTCTGTTTTCTTTCGCTGACGGAGCTCATGAGATTTCTGTTGAGTTTTGTGTTGTGAAGTTTTCAAGTTTTGGGTGAAATCTTTTGATGGATTATGGAACAAGGAGTGGCAAGAGCCTAAGCTTGGGATGCCCATGGAACCCCCAATATAATCTAAGGACACCAAAAAGTCAAAGCTTGGGGGTGCCCCGGAAGGCATCCCCTCTTTCGTCTACTTCCATCGATAACTTTACTTAGAGATATATTTTTATTCACCACATGATATGTGTTTTGCTTGGAGCTTCTTGTATTATTTGTGTATTTGCTTTTTAGTTTACCACAATCATACTTGATTTACACACCTTTTGAGAGAGCCATACATGATTTGAATTTGTTATAATACTCTATGTGCTTCACTTATATCTTTTGAGCTATATAGTTTTGCTCTAGTGCTTCACTTATATCTTTTAGAGCACGGTGATGGATTTGTTTTATAGAAACCATTGATCTCTCATGATTCACTTAGATTATTTTGAGAGTCTTAAATAGCATGGTAATTTGCTTAATAATAATAATATGCTTGGTATTCAAGATTTGTAAAACTTTCTTTTGAGTGCGTTGAATACTAAGAAAAGTTTGATGCTTGATAATTGTTTTGAGATATGAAGATGGTGATATTAGATTCATGCTAGTTGACTAGTTGTGAATTTGAGAAATACTTGTGTTAAAGTTTGTGATTCCCATAGCATGCACGTATGGTGAACCGTGTGATGAAGTCGGAGCATGATTTATTTATTGATTGTCTTCCTAATGAGTGGCGGTCGGGGACGAGCAATGGTCTTTTCCCTACCAATCTATCCCCCTAGGAGCATGTGCGTAATACTTTGCTTTGATAACTTGTAGATTTTTGCAATAAGTATATGAGTTCTTTATGACTAATGTTGAGTTCATGGATTATACGCACTCTCACCCTTCCACCATTGCTAGCCTCTCTAATACCTCGCACTTTTCGCCGGTATCATACACCCAACATATACCTTCCTCAAAACAGCCACCATACCTACCTATTATGGCATTTCCATAAACATTCCGAGATATATTGCCATGGAACTTTCTACCGTTCCGTTTATTATGACACGCTCCATCATTGTCATATTTCTTAGCATGATCATGTAGTAGACATCGTATTTGTGGCAAAGACACCGTTCATAATTCTTTCATAAATGTCACTCATGAATCATTGCATATCCCGGTACACCGCCGGAGGCATACACATAGAGTCATATTTCGTTCTAAGTATCGAGTTGTAATTGTTGAGTTGTAAGAAAAATAAAAGTGTGATGATCATCATTTTTAGAGCATTGTCCCAAGTGAGGAAAGGATGATGGAGACTATGATTCCCCCATAAGTCGGGATGAGACTCCCGACGAAAAATTAAAAAAATGAAGAAGGAAAAGAGGCCATAAAAAAAGAGAAAAGGCCCAAATAAAAAAAATGAGAGAATAAGAGAGAAGGGACAATGTTACTATCCTTTTACCACACTTGTGCTTCAAAGTAGCACCATGATCTTCATGATAGAGAGTCTCTCATTTTGTCACCTTCATATACTAGTGGGAATTTTTCATTATAGAACTCGGCTTGTATATTCCAATGATGGGCTTCCTCAAAATGCCCTAGGACTTCGTGAGCAAGCGAGTTGGATGCACACCCACTTAGTTTATTTTGTTGAGCTTTCATATACTTATAGCTCTAGTGCATCCGTTGCATGGCAATCCCTACTCACTCACATTGATATCTATTAATGGGCATCTCCATAGCCCGTTGATACGCCTAGTTGATGTGAGACTATCTTCCCCCCTTTTTTTCTTCTCCACAACCACCATTCTATTCCACATATAGTGCTATATCCATGGCTCACGCTCATGTATTGCATGAAGATTGAAAAAGTTTTGAAAATTATAAAGTATGAAACAATTGCTTGGCTTGTCATCGGGGTTGTGCATGATTTAAATACTTTGTGTGGTGATGATAGAGCATAGCCAGACTATATGATTTTGTCGGGATAACTTTCTTTGGCCATGTTATTTTGAGAAGACATGATTGCTTTGTTAGTATGCTTGAAGTATTATTATTCTTATGTCAATATTAAACTTTTGTCTTGAATCTTTCGAATCTGAATATTTATACCACAATTAAGAAGAATTACATTGAAATTATGCCAAGTAGCACTCCGCATCAAAAATTATCTTTTTATCATTTACCTACTCGAGGACGAGCAGGAATTAAGCTTGGGGATGCCTGATACGTCTCCAACGTATCTATAATTTTTTATTGCTATATTATCTACTGTTTTGGACCATATTGGGCTTTATTTTCCACTTCTATATTACTTTTGGGACTAACCTATTAACCGGAGGCCCATCCCAGAATTGTTGTTTTTTGCCTATTTCAGAGTTTTGAAGAAACGGAATATCAAACGAAGTCCAAACAGAATGAAACCTTCGGGAACGCGATTTTCTCACGAACATGATCCAGAGACTTGGACCCCCGTCAAGAAAGCCAGGAGGTGGCCACGAGGGTGGGGCGCGCCTACCCCCCTGTATGCGCCTGCCTCGTGGGCCCCCTGCTGCTCCACCGACGCATTCTTCCTCCTATATATACCTACGCACTCCACGAACAATCGAATCTGAGCCAAAACCTAATTCCACCGCCGCAACCTTCAGATCCACGAAATCCCATCTTGGGGCCTGTTAGAGTTCATGGGAAGGGGAATCCACCACGGAGGGCTTATACATCATCATAGCCTCTCCGATGAAGTGTGAGTAGTTTACCTCAGACCTTCGAGTCCATAGTTAGTAGCTAGATGGCTTCTTCTCTCTTTTTGGATCTCAATACAATGTTCTTCCCCTCTCTCGTGGAGATCTATTCGATGTAATCTTCTTTTCGCGGTGTGTTTGTTGAGATCGATGAATTGTGGGTTTATGGTCAAGATTATCTATGAGCAATATTTGAATCTTCTCTGAATTCTTTTATGTATGATTGGTTATCTTTGCAAGTCTCTTCGAATTATCCGTTTAGTTTGGCCAACTAGATTGGTAGTTCTTGCAATGGGAGAAGTGCTTAGCTTTGGGTTCAATCTTGCGTGTCCTTTCCCAAAGGATGTATAAGGGGCAGCAAGGCACGTATTGTATTGTTGCCATCGAGGATAACAAGATGGGTTTTTTTATCATATTGCATGAATTTATCCCTCTACATCATGTCATCTTGCTTAAGGAATTACTCTGTTTTCATTAACTTAATACTCTAGATGCATGCTGGATAGCGGTCGATGAGTGGAGTAATAGTAGTAGATGCGGTGAGTCGGTCTACTTGTCTCAGACGTGATGCCTATATACATGATCGTACCTATATACTCTCATAACTATGCTCAATTCTGTCAATTTCTCAACAAAGAATTGCTCACCCACCGTAAAATACTTATGCTCTTGAGAGAAGCCACTAGTGAAATCTATGGCCTAGGACTATTCTCTATCATATTAATCTTCCATCACTTTATTATTGCTTTGCTTTTTTACTTTGCCTTTTATTTTACCTTGCATCTTTATACCAAAAATACCAAAAATATTATCTATCATCTCTATCGATCTCACTCTCGTAAGTGACCGTGAAGGGATTGACAACCCCTAATCGCGTTGGTTGCGTGGAGCTATTTGTTTTGTGTAGGTACGAGGGACTCGCGCGTGGCCTCCTACTGGATTGATACCTTGGTTCTCAAAAACTGAGGGAAATACTTACGCTACTTTGCTGCATTATCCTCTCCTCTTCGGGGAAATCCAACGCAAGCTCAAGAGGTAGCAACCTCCCCCAAGCTTGGTAGTTGCCAAGGGGAGTGCCCATACCCATGTGATTATGTCTCCTTCTTCGGGGGTGGTGATGTGATATTCTTGGTTATAATACCCCTCAGGATACGATTCTCCTCCTCGAACTTGTTGATTTGCCGCTTAAGATCCATTATTTCCTTACGGAGCTTACCAGTGACGGTTAAAGCTCCTTGCACCCATGGATGCTGCATAGCTGCAGGAGAACAAGTAATACTCCTTTTCATATTTTCATAAGAGAGAAATTTAACATTGAAGGGGATGACCGATTTTGGGATAGCTGAGCTCTGTAGTTCCCCCATTGTGAAGCCTGTCCGGAAACGAGAAGTGACTTCTTGATCCTCCTCCATGGCATCTATCCTTTTCAAGTCAGCCTCCATCTCTTCCTCCATTGAGGGCCCAAAGTGATAGGCATCGCTGTTTGCCCCTGGACCTGGTGTCGGATGAGACACCCGACTCTCCCCGACTGACTCTTGAGAAGACCTCTTGCTGTAATCTGCGTCAGAAACAGCTCGAAACAAAAACAGAGGATAATTGCGTGATATGGTGGTCAAAACCTTCGGGAGACTATATAATGAATTTTTGCCAACCAAAATACGTAACGTGCAAGAAAACGGAGTCCGGAGAGCCCACGAGGTGCCCACGAGGCAGGGGGCGCGCCCTCCACCCTCGTGGAGGCCTCGTGTCCTTCCCGGACTTCTTCTTATTTTTATATTTTTCTAAATATTCCAAAACAGAGAAAAATTGCCATTAGAACTGTTTTGGAGTCGGTTTACTTACCATACCATATACCTATTCCTTTTCGGAGTCTGAAACGTTCTGGAAAGTGTCCCTTATGTATTCCTCCGGGGTTACGGTTTCAATAACATTGGTTTCAACATTTATAGGGTTACCTGAGATAAAATGTTTGATTCTTTGACCGTTCACCATCTTCAGATTTGTGCCTTCGAAGTTGTTGATTTTTATGGCACCGGAACGATAGACCTCCTCGATAACGTAAGGACCTTCCCATTTAGAGAGAAGTTTTCCTGCAAAAAATCTTAAACGAGAGTTGTATAATAATACATAATCACCTACATTAAACTCATGCTTTTGTATTCTTTTGTCATGCCATCTTTTAACTTTTTATTTAAACAACTTGGCATTCTCATAAGCCTGGGTTCTCCATTCATCAAGTGAGCTAATGTCAAATAACCTCTTCTCACCTAAGAAGTTTGAAATCATAGTTGAGCTCTTTAATAGCCCAATATGCCTTATGTTCTAGTTCGAGAGGTAAGTGACATGCTTTTCCATAAACCATTTTATACGGAGACATACCCATAGGATTTTTATATGCAGTTCTATAGACCCATAATGCATCATCAAGTTTCTTGGACCAATTCTTTCTAGATCTATTAATGCCTTTTTGCAATATTAATTTGAGTTCTCTATTACTCAATTCTACTTGACCACTAGACTGTGGGTGATAAGGAGATGCAATTCTATGATTAGCATCATACTTAGCAAGCATTTTACGAAAAGCACCATGAATAAAATGTGAACCACCATCAGTCATTAAATATCTAGGGACTCCAAACCTGGGAAAAATAACTTCTTTAAGCATCTTAATAGAGGTGTTATGGTCAGCACTACTAGTTGGAATAGCTTCTACCCACTTAGTAACGTAATCAACATCAACTAAAATATGTGTATATCCATTAGAGGCAGGAAAAACGGTCCCATATAATCAAAGCCCCAAACATCGAATGGTTCAATAACAAGTGAATAATTCATAGACATTTCTTGATGTCTACTAATATTACCAATTCTTTGACATCCATCATAAGATAAGACAAACTTACGAGCATCCTTGAAGAGAGTAGGCCAATAAAAACCGGATTGCAATACCTTATGTGCAGTTCTATCTCCAGCGTGGTGTCCTCCATAAGCCTCGGAGTGACACTTGCGTAGGATCTGTTCCTGTTCATGCTCAGGTACACAACGTCTAATGACACCATCTACTCCTTCTTTATAAAGATGTGGGTCATCCCAAAAGTAATGTCTTAAATCATAGAATTTTTTTCTTTTGCTGGTATGTGAAACTAGGTGGTATAAATTTAGCAACAATGTAATTAGCATAATCAGCATACCATGGAGCAGTACGAGAAGCATTTATGACATTTAATTGTTCATCAGGAAAGCTATCATCAATAGGTAGTGGGTCATCAAGAACATTTTCTAACCTAGACAAGTTGTTTGCAACGGGGTTCTCAACTCACTTTCTATCAATAATATGCAAATCAAATTCTTGTAGCAAGAGAACCCATCTAATAAGTCTAGGTTTAGCATCTTTCTTTTCCATAAGATATTTAATAGCAGCATGATCGGTGTGAATAGTCACTTTAGAATCAACAATATAAGGTCTGAACTTATCACAAGCAAATACAACTGCTAAGAATTCTTTTTTTCAGTAGTAGCATAATTTCTATGGGCACTGTCTAGAGTTTTACTAGCATATTGGATAACATTTAATTTCTGATCAACTCTTTGCCCTAGAACAACACCTACAACATAATCACTAGCATCGCACATAATTTCAAAAGGTAAATTCCAATCAAGTGGCTGAACAATAGGTGCAGAGATCAATGCTTTCTTAAGTATTTCAAATGCTTCTACACAATCATCATGAAAGACAAATGGTATATCTTTTTGTAACAGATTAGTCAGAGGCCGAGAAATTTTTGAGAAGTCCTTAATGAACCTCCTATAAAAACCGGCATGACCAAGAAAACTTCTTATACCTTTGATGTCCTTGGGACATGGCATCTTTTCAATAGCGTCAACTTTAGCTTTGTCAACTTCAATACCTCTTTCAGAAATTTTATGCCCCAATACAATACCTTCATTAACCATAAAGTGGCACTTCTCCCAATTCAAGACAAGATTAGTTTCTTAACATCTCTGCAAAACATGATCAAGGTTGCTCAAGCAATGATCAAAAGAGGATCCATAGACGGAGAAATCATCCATGAAAACCTCACAAATATTTTCACAAAAATCAGAGAATATAGCCATCATGCATCTTTGAAAGGTAGCATGTGCATTACATAAACCAAAAGGCATACGTCTATAAGCAAAAGTACCGAAAGGGCAAGTAAAAGTGGTTTTTTCATGATCATCAGCTGACACTGGTATTTGAGAGAACCCAGAATAACCATCTAGAAAGCAAAAATGTGTATGTTTGGATAATCTTTCTAGCATTTGATCAATGAATGGAAAGGGGTAATGATCTTTTTTAGTAGCTTTATTTAATTTGCGGAAATCAATTACCATCCTATAACCTGTAATAATTCTTTGCGGAACCAATTCATCTTTATCATTAGGAACGACAATGATACCTCCCTTCTTAGGGACACAATGGACAGGACTTACCCACTGACTATCAGCAACGGGATAGATTATACCTGCTTCAAGGATCTTAAATATTTCCTTTCTTACCACTTCTTTCATCTTAGAATTCAGTCGTCGTTGGTGATCAATAACTGGTTTGGCATCTTTCTCCAAATTTATTTTGTGTTGACATAGAGTGGGACTAATGCCCTTAAGATCATCCAGAGTATATCCAATAGCAGCACAGTGCTTTTTTAGAGTTTTCAATAATTTTTCTTCTTCCTTATCTGAAAGGTTAGCACTAATAATAACAGGATATATCTTCTTTTCATCAAGATAAGCATATTTAAGAGTATCAGGCAATGGTTTAAGCTCAAACACAGGATCACCCTTGGGTGGAGGAGGATCCCCTAAGATTTCAACGGGCAAGTTGTGTTTCAGAATAGGTCCCTGTTTAAAGAACACTTCATCTATTTCCCTTCTTTCATTCATAAACATATCATTTTCGTGGTCTAGCAAATATTGTTCTAAAGGATCACTAGGAGGTACGGCAATAGAAGCAAGACCAATAATTTCATCTTTACTAGGCAATTCCTCTTCACGGTGTTGCCTACGAAATTTAGAAAAGTTAAACTCATGAGACATATCACCTAAACCAATAGTGACAACATCCTTTTCGCAGTATATCTTAGCATTAACAGTGTTTAAGAAGGGTCTACCAAATATAATGGGACAAAAGCTATCTTGTGGAGAACCAAGAACAAGAAAATCAGCAGGATATTTAGTTTTCCCACACAAGACTTCAACATCTCTAACAATCCCAATTGGTGATATAGTATCTCTATTGGCAAGCTTAGTCGTGACATCAATTTCTTCTAACTCAGTAGGTGCAATATCATGCATAATTTCTTTGTATAAGTCAATGGGTATTGCACTAGCACTAGCACCCATGTCACATAAGCCATGATAACAATGATCTCATATTTTAACAGAAATAACAGGCATGCCTACCACAGGTCTATGTTTATCTTTAGCACTAGGTTTAGCAATTCTAGCAGTCTCATCATAGAAATAAATAACATGCCCATCAATATTATCAGCTAAGAGATCTTTAACAATAGAAATATTAGGTTCAACTTTAACTTGCTCAGGAGGTGTATAGGTTCTAATATTGCTTTTACGAACCACAGTTGAAGCTTTAGCATGATCCTTTATTCTAACAGGGAAAGGTGGTTTCTCAACATAAGCAGTAGGAACAATAGGATCGTTATAAGTGATAGTCTTTTCTTCAACTTTAATAGGTTCAACTACTTTTACTTCCATGGGAGGATGATATTTAAACCACTTCTCCTTAGGGAGATCAATGTGAGCAGCAAAAGATTCACAAAAAGAAGCTACTATCTCAGAGTCAAGTCCATATTTAGTGCTAAATTTACGGAAAACATTGGTATCCATAAAAGATTTAACACAATCAAACTTAGGTGTTATACCTGACTCCTTACATTCGTCGAGGTCCCAATCTTCAGAGTTGCGTTTAATTCTTTCTAATAAATCCCATTTGAATTCAATAGTCTTCATCATAAAGGACCCATTACAAGAAGTATCGAGCATGGTGCGATTGTTGTCAGAAAGCCGAGCATAATTTTTTTGAATAATCATTTCTCTTGAGAGCTCATGATTGGGGCATGAATATAACATTAACTTAAGCCTCCCCCAAGCTTGAGCGATGCTTTCTCCTTCGCGAGGCCAAAAATTATATATATAATTACGATCACGATGAACAAGATGCATAGGATAAAACTTCTGATGAAATTCCAATTTCAATCGCTTGTAGTTCCATGATCCCATATCATCAGATAGCTTATACCATGTCAATGCCTTTCCTTCAAAGATAAAGGGAAGACCTTCTTCTTGATAACATCATCGGGCATACCTGCAAGCTTAAATAATCCACAAACTTCATCCACATATATTAGGTGCTCATCAGGATGTAATGTTCCATCTCCTGCAAAAGGATTAGCTAGCAGTTTTTCTATCATTCCCGAAGGAATTTCAAAGTACACATTTTCATTTTCAGTAGGTTTAGTAGGTTGAGGAGAAACTCTTTGCTCTACTGGTCGGGATGAAGATACCCCGAACAAGCCCCTTAGAGGATTACTTTCCATAGTAACAAGTGACAGTAAATTTCAGCACACTATATAAATTTCTCCTTACCAAATTCCACCTACCAAAGGCGCTTCACTCCCCGGCAATGGTGCTAGAAAAGAGTCTTGATGACCCACAAGTATAGGGGATCTATCTTAGTCCTTTCGATAAGTAAGAGTGTCGAACCCAATGAGGAGCAGAAGGAAATGATAAGCGGTTTTCAGCAAGGTATTCTCTGCAAGCACTGAAATTATAGGTAACAGATAGTTTTGTGATAAGATAATTTGTAACGAGCAACACGTAACAAAAGTAAAGAAAGTGCAGAAAGGTGGCCCAATCCTTTTTGTAGCAAATGACAAGCCTGGACAATTTCTTATATGAAGAAAAGCACTCCCGAGGACACATGGGAATTATCGTCAGCTAGTTTTCATCACGTTCATATGATTCACGTTCGGTACTTTGATATTTTGATATGTGGGTGGACCGGTGCTTGGGTGTTGTCCTTGCTTGGACAAGCATCCCACTTATGATTAAATCCTATTGCAAGCATCCGCAACTACAAAAGAAGTATTAAGGTAAACCTAACCATAGCATGAAACATATGGATCCAAATCAGCCCTTACGGCAACGCATAAACTAGGGTTTAAGCTTCTGTCACTCTAGCAACCCATCATCTACTTATTACTTCCCAATGCCTTCCTCTAGGCCCAAATAATGGTGAAGTGTCATGCAGTCGAAGTTCACATGACACCACTAAAGGAGAGACAACATACATCTCATCAAAATATCGAACGAATACCAAATTCACATGACTACTAATAGCAAGACTTCTCCCATGTCCTTAGGAACAAACGTAACTACTCACAAAGCATATTCATGTTCATAATCAGAGGAGTATTAATATGCATAAAGGATCTGAACATATGATCTTCCACCAAATAAACCAACTAGCATCAACTACAAGGAGTAATCAACACTACTAGCAACCTACAAGTACCAATCCCGGACTTAGAGACAAGAATTGGATACAAGAGATGAACTAGGATTTGAGAGGAGATGGTGTTGGTGAAGATGTTGATGGAGATTAGCCCCCTCCCGATGAGAGGAGCGTTGGTGATGACGATGGCGATGATTTCCCCCTCCCGGAGGGAAGTGTCCCCGGCAGAACAGCTCCGCCAGAGCCCTAGATTGGTTCCGCCAAGGTTCCGCCTCGTGGCAGCGGAGTCTCGTCCCAAAAGCTTGCTTATGATTTTTTTCTCGGACGAAAGACTTCATATAGCAGAAGATGGGCACCGGAGGGCCACTGATACGTCTCCAACGTATCTATAATTTCTGATTGCTCCATGCTATATTATCTACTGTTTTGGAAAATATTGGGTTTTATTTTCCACTTTTATATTATTTTTGGGACTAACCTATTAACCGAAGGCCCAGCACAGAATTGCTGTTTTTTGCCTGTTTCAGTGTCTCGAAGAAAAGGAATATCAAACGGAGTCGAAACGGGAATGAAACCTTCTGGAGAAGTTATTTTTAGAAGGAAAGCAACCGGGGAGACTTGGAGTCCACGTCAAAGAAGCAACGAGGAAGCCACGAGGTAGGGGGCGCGCCCGCCCCCCCCCCCCCCCAGGCGCGCCCTCCACCCTCGTGGCTCCCCTGATGTACTTCTTCCTCCTATATATACCTATATACCCTAAAAACTTCAGGGAACAGAATAGATAGGGAGTTCCGCCGCTGCAAGCCTCTGTAGCCACCAAAAACCAATCGGGACCTTGTTCCGGCACCCTGCCGGAGGGGGGATCCCTCACCGGTGGCCATCTTCATCATCCCGGCGCTCTCCATGACGAGGAGGAGTAGTTCACCCTGGGTGCTGAGGGTATGTACAAGTAGCTTTGTGTTTGATCTCTCTCTCTCTCTCTCTCTCGTGTTCTTGATTTGGCACGATCCCTATGTATCGCGAGCTTTGCTATTATAGTTGGATCTTATGTTGCTTCTCCCCCTCTACTCTCTTGTAATGGATTGAGTTTTCCCTTTGAAGTTATCTTATCGGATTGAGTCTTTAATGACTTGAGAACACTTGATGTATGTCTTGCCATGCGTATCTGTGGTGACAATGGGATATCACCTGATTCACTTGATGTATGTTTTGGTGATCAACTTGCGGGTTCCGCCCATGAACTTATGCATAGGGGTTGGCACACGTTTTCGTCTTGATTCTCCGGTAGAAACTTTGGGGCACTCTTTGAGGCTCTATGTGTTGGTTGAATAGATGAATCTAAGATTGTGTGATGCATATCGTATAATCATACCCATGGATACTTGAGGTGACATTGGAGTATCTAGGTGACATTAGGGTTTTGGTTGATTTGTGTCTTAAGGTGTAATTCTAGTATGAACTCTAGGGTTGTTTGTGGCACTTATAGGAATAGCCCAACGGATTGATTGGAAAGAATAACTTTGAGGTGGTTTCGTACCCTACCATAATCTCTTTGTTTGTTCTCTGCTATTAGTGACTTTGGAGTGACTCTTTGTTGCATGTTGAGGGATGGTTATATGATCCAATTATGTTATTATTGTTGAGAGAACTTGCACTAGTGAAAGTATGAACCCTAGGCCTTGTTTCCTAGCATTGCAATACCGCTTACGCTCACTTTTATCATTAGTTACCTTGCTGTTTTTATATTTTCAGATTACAGAAACGTATATCTACCATCCATATTGCACTTGTATCACCATCTCTTCGCCGAACTAGTGCACCTATACAATTTACCATTGTATTGGGTGTGTTGGGACACAAGAGACTCTTTGTTATTTGGTTGCAGGGTTGTCTGAGAGAGACCATGTTCATCCTACGCCTCCCACGGATTGATAAACCTTAGGTCATCCACTTGAGGGAAATTTTCTACTGTCCTACAAACCTCTGCACTTGGAGGCCCGACAACGTCTACAAGAAGAAGGTTGCATAGTAGACATCAAGCAGTTTCTGGCGTCGTTGCCGGGGAGGCTAGGTAAGCGGCACTCACACCCCGTCAACCAAGCACTTTTCTGGCGCCGTTGCCGGGGAGGTGAGTGCTTGAAGGTATATCTTTAGATCTTGCAATTGAATCTTTTTGTTTCTTGTTTTATCACTAGTCTATTTTATAAAAGAAAACTACGAAAAAACGGAATTGAGTTTGTCTCATATGCTTCATCTTTTTAATATCTTTCATGAGTATGATGGAGAAGAAAATTGTGCCAAAGTGTTAGAAGAAGAATGCATTAAAATGTTTGGCACTAAATCTTTATAAGATGAGCATGATTGCAATTTTGTTAGTATGAATTCCTTGAATATCCATGATGCTAATGATATGCAAAGCCACAAGCTTGGGGAAGCTATGTTTGATGAAGATGATATTTTTTGTCCCCCAAGCTTTGATGAGCAAATTTACTATGATGAAAGCATGCCTCCTATCTATGATGATTATTGTGATGACACGTATGCCTTAAAGAATAATTATAACCATGAAACTTTTCATCTTGATGTTAATTTTCAATCACATGATAGTTATTTTGTTGAGTTTGCTCCCACTATTGTTGATGAGAATAAATTTGCTTATGTGGAGAGTAATAAATTTTTTGTGCAAGTAGATCATGAAAAGAATGCTTTAGGTGCTGGTTATATTGTTGAATTCATTCATTATGCTACTGAAAATTATTATGACGGAGGAACATATGCTTGTAGAAATTGCAATAATATCAAGTTTCCTCTCTATGTGCTTAAAGTTTTGAAGTTATGCTTGTTTTACCTTCCTATGCAAGTTGATTCTTGTTCCCATAAGTTGATTGCTCACAAAATCCCTATGCATAGGAAGTGGGTTAGACTTAAATGTGCTAGTCATGTTCTTCATGATGCTCTCTTTATGTTTCAATTTTTATCTTTTATGTGAGCATCATTGAAATCGTCATGCCTAGCTAGGGGCGTTAAACGTTAGCGCTTGTTGGGAGGCAACCCAACTTTATTTTAGTTTCTAGATTTTTGGTTCTGTTTAGTAATAAATAATCCAGCTAGCTTCTCTTTAGATGTGGTTTTATGTTTTAATTAGTGTTTGTTCCAAGTAGAACCATTGGGAAGACTTGGGTGAAGTCTTTATGACCATGCTGTAAAAAACAGAAACTTTAGCGCTCACGAGATTAGCTAATTTTTTTTACTGGAGAGTACTATTTAGTTGATTATTTTTGCAGATGATTACTAGACAAATTCCTCAGGTCCACCAATTTATTTTAGAATTTTTGGAGTTCCATAAGTATACGTTAGTTACAGATTACTACAGACTGTTCTGTTTTTGACAAATTATGTTTTCATTGTGTTGCTTGCTTATTTTGATGAATCTATGGCTAGTAAAATAGTTTATAAACCATAGAGAAGTTGCAATACAGTAGGTTTAACACCAATATAAATAAAGAATGAGTTCATTACAGTACCTTGAAGTGGTGTTTTGTTTTCTTTCGCTAACGGAGCTCACGAGTTTTCTGTTAAGTTTTGTGTTGTGAAGTTTTCAAGTTTTGGGTAAAGATTTAATGGACTATGGAATAAGGAGTGGCAAGAACCTAAGCTTGGGGATGCCCAAGGCACCCCAAGGTAATATTCAAGGATAACCAAGAGCCTAAGCTCGGGGATGCCCCGAAGGCATCCCTCTTTCGTCTTCGTTCATCGGTAACTTTACTTGGAGCTATATATTTATTCACCACATGATATGTGTTTTGCTTGGAGCGTCATGTCATTTTATTTTGTTTTTCTTGCTGTTTGAATAAAGTATCAAGATCTGAAATTATTAAATGGAGAGTCTTCACATAGCTACATAATTATTTAACTACTCATTGATCTTCACTTATATCTTTTTGGGGTAGTTTGTCATTTAATCGTGTGCTTCACTTATATCCTATGAGTAAATGGTTGAATGATTTGAATGTCATAAATCTGAAATTATATATGTTTCATATGCCTTTCCCATGGGGAGTAACGCCTTCACATATAAGTAGTCGAGGTGGTAAATTTATTGAATGTTAGCAATCATTGTATTGGTCACTTGAACAATTCATGAAAGAATATTGAAGGAAGAGAGATTTCACATATAAATATACTATCTTGGACATCTTCTATGATTGTGAGCCCCATTAATTATTTTCAAACCTGAGCAAATTAGTTGAAGTTGGACAAGGAAGACAACATAATGAGTTATTCTTGGGTATATTTGTATAATTTATATTGTTTTCGATCCTCTAACATGTGGTGCTTGCTATTTAGAATCCTTTGCTAGCCAAAATATCTGTACTAAGCGGGAATACTGCTTGTGCATCCAAATTCCTTGAACCAAGTTTCTTCCATGAGTGTCCACCATATCTACCTATATGTGGTATTTACCTGCCGTTCCAAGTAAATTTGCATGTGCCAAACTCTAAACCTTCAAATAACAATAATTTGTTTTGTATGCCCGAATCGCTCATGTAGCGACTAGGGGCTAGCAGTATCTTCCATGCTAGGTAGGTTATTCTCACGATAAGTGGACTCCGCTCATCATTCACGAGAAAATGGCTGGTAACTGGGATGCCCAGTCCCATGATCAAAAGATCAAAAACAAATCAAAAATAATTGCAAACAAAACTCCCCCAGGATTGATGTTAGTTGGAGGCACCCGTTGTTTCGGGCAAGCCATGGATTGATGATTGTTGGTGGAGGGGGAGTAAAAATCTTTACCTTTCTGTTTGGGAACCGCCTATAATGTATGTAGTATGGAAGATATTGGGAACTCTTGGTCGTCATGTTGACAATGAAAGCATACCTCTCAAAATTATTTTCATCTCTGTTTTTGCTTCGAGCGCTGGCACCTCTGCAAATCCTTGCTTCCCTCTGCGAAGGGCCTATCTTTTACTTTTATGCAAGAGTCAGTAGTATTCCTTCTCATTCCAACCTACTCTTTAGTTGGCAAGCATCATGTGATGGAAATATCTAGGCATATATGGCTATTCAAATATATTTGAGCATGAATTATTACTGTTGACATTACCCCTGCGGTAAAAGGTTGGGAGGTGAAACATTAAGCCCCTATCTTTCTCTGTGTTTGATGAATACTATTTGTTCTAAAAATGTGCTTTGAGTGGTAGCAATCATGGAAGACTAAATGATAGTTGAGTATGTGAAGTTTGCTGAATCAACGCTCTGACATAGACTCTTCCTGAAAATAAGATGAATTGTAATTGTTTGATGACTAATAACACGGTTTGTTAGTTTTCAAGAAAGTTTCTGATCTATACTTTAACATGTGAATAGTTTGTTACTTGATCATGCAAAGTTTTATGATATGAGCTACTGTTATGACATATAATGCTGCTAGAAAAGGTGATTGAAATTATCATTGATCAAACTTATGCACCAGCTAGCATTCACACTTCATAAATTATTTCTTTTATCATTTACCTACTCGAGGACGAGCAGGAATTAAGCTTGGGGATGCTGATACGTCTCCAACGTATCTATAATTTATGAAGTATTCATGCTATTATATTATCCATCTTGGATGTTTATGGGCTTTATTTTATACTTTTATATTATTTTTGGGACTAACCTATTGACCCAGAGCCCAGTGCCAGTTCCTGTTTTTCCCTTGTTTCAGTGTTTCGAAGAAAAGGAATATCAAACGGAGTCGAAACGGAATGAAACTTTCTGGAGAAGTTATTTTTGGAAGGAAAGCAACCCGGGAGACTTGGAGTCCACGTCAAGAAAGCAACGAGGCAGACACGAGGCAGGGGGCGCGCCCTCCACCCTCATGGGCCCCTCGTGGGACCCTCGTGGCCCCCCAGACGTACTTCTTCCTCCTATATATTCCCATATACCCTAAAAACTTCGGGGAACAGAATAGATCGGGAGTTCCGCCGCCGCAAGCCTCTGTAGCCACCAAAAACCAATCGGGACCCTGTTCCGGCACCCTGCCGGAGGGGGGGGGGGAACCCTCACCGGTGGCCATCTTCATCATCCCGGCGCTCTCGATGAGGAGGAGGGAGTAGTTCACCCTCGGGGCTGAGGGCTTGTACCTATACCTATGTGTTTGACCTCTCTCTCTCTCTCGTGTTCTTGATTTGGCACAATCTTGATGTATCGCGAGCTTTGCTATTATAGTTGGATCTTATGTTGCTTCTCCCCCTCTACTCTCTTGTAATGGATTGAGTTTTCCCTTTGAAGTAATCTTATGGGATTGAGTCTTTAACGATTTGAGAACACTTGATGTATGTCTTGTCATGTGTATCTGTGGTGACAATGGGATATCACGTGATTCACTTGATGTATGTTTTGGTGATCAACTTGCGGGTTCCGCCCATGAACCTATGCATAGGGGTTGGCACACGTTTTCGTCTTGATTCTCCGGTAGAAACTTTGGGGCACTCTTTGAGGTTCTATGTGTTGGTTGAATAGATGAATCTGAGATTGTGTTATGCATATCGTATAATCATCCCCACGGATACTTGAGGTGACATTGGAGTATCTAGGTGACATTAGGGTTTTGGTTGATTTGTGTCTTAAGGTGTTATTCTAGTATGAACTCTAGGGCTGTTTGTGACACTTACAGGAATAGCCCAACGGATTGATTGGAAAGAATAACTTTGAGGTGGTTTCGTACCCTACCATAATCTCTTCATTTGTTCTCCACTATTAGTGACTTTGGAGTGACTCTTTGTTGCATGTTGAGGGATAGTTATATGATCCAATTATGTCATTATTGTTGAGAGAACTTGCACTAGTGAAAGTATGAACCCTAGGCCTTGTTTCCTAGCATTGCAATACCATTTATGCTCACTTTTATTGCTTGCTACCTTGCTGTTTTTATATTTTCAGATTACAAAAACTATATCTACCATCCATATTGCACTTGTATCACCATCTCTTCGCCGAACTAGTGCACCTATACAATTTACCATTGTATTGGGTGTGTTGGGGACACAAGAGACTCTTTGTTATTTGGTTGCAGGGATTCTTGAGAGAGACCATCTTCATCCTACGCCTCCCACGGATTGATAAACCTTAGGTCATCCACTTGAGGGAAATTTGCTACTGTCCTAAAAACCTCTGCACTTGGAGGCCCAACAACGTCTACAAGAAGAAGGTTGTGTAGTAGGCATCAAGCAGTTTCTGGCGCCGTTGCCGGGGAGGTGAGTGCTTGAAGGTATATCTTTAGATGTTGCAATTGAATCTTTTTGTTTCTTGTTTTAGCACTAGTTTAGTTTATAAAAGAAAATTACAAAAAAATAAAAATGGAATTGAGTTTGCCTCATACGCTTCATCTTTTTAATATCTTTCGTGAGTATGATGGAAAAGAAAATTGTGCCAAAGTGTTAGAAGAAGAATGCATTAAAATGTTTGGCACTAAATCTTTGAACGATGAGCATGATTCCAATGTTGTTAGTATGAACTCCTTGAATATCCATAGTACTAATGATGATTGCACTAGTTATGATGAAAATGTCTCCTATAAACATGTCAATTTTTTTGGAGTACATTGGGTTTGCAAGTACACACCAAATAGGGAAGATAGATATTGCAAGAGGCATAAGCATTTAGAAACTAAATGGTTGAAAGAAAGGCTAGATGTTTGTGCTGAAAAATTAAATTTTCTTAGCCATACTTGTGAACTTTGCAATGAACATGATCATTTCAGTACCCAATGCAAATTGTTTCATGATCGTATCATGTCCAAAAATTGTGATGACTTGATTTACCTTGCACAACATAATGAACTTAGTTTGCTTTTAGGTTATGAAGAAATGAAACGTATAACTAAGGATATTCCAGAATTTGCCCTTGATAGAGTTCTTCATTTTGATCTAGAAGAAATTTATATGTATTGTGCGGTGAATTGCATTGAAAATCCTTATATTGCCAATTACGTAAAGAGAAGAAAACAAATAGAATATGAAGAGAATACTAATGAAAGGGAAGAGACTTCCCAATATTCTCCTATTATTTCTTATGATGAATCAGGTAAAGAGGAGGAGACTTCTATTAAACCAATCTCATTAATAAGGAGCTCCAAAAAGAGGATTGAACCCACACATGATGTGGTGAAGAAGAAGAAAATAAAAAGGAAGAGAGGTAAAAAGGTATCTCTCCCAAATAATGTTGCTCCTATTACTGTTGTGCCTCATGAAAATGAATCAAAAATAATTGTGGAAGATGATGCACTTGATGATGATCTCGTTATACCTATTGCTTGTTGTGATGATTATGATTGGGAAGATAATGATACTTCTTATGATCTTGAAAACCTTTTTGGCACTTACTTGGAAGAATATGATAATAATGTTTGCTATACTATTGGTGCTATCCATACTATTAATGATGAGAATGATTATGCTTATGATATGAAAAGGCCCAAGCTTGGGGATGCTATGTTTGATGAAGATGATGTTTTTGAGAATATATTTGCTGCAATTAATGTTTGTCCCAAGCTTGGGGATGCTACGTTTAATGAAGATGATATTTTTAGTCTCCCAAGTTTTGATATGCAAATTTATAATAATGATAGCATGCCTCCTACTTATGATGATTATATTGATGAAAGTGGGTTTGGAAGAGTGTCAACTTTAGGAAGTAGTGATCCCACAAATTGGAGGATGTTTAATCTTATAATAATTATGAAAGTGGATTTGTAGAGGTCATGACTTTATTTAGTAATGTATCCACTATTTCGGAAGAGGTTTCAATCGATTATGATGAGAACAAAGTAGCTACTTATGATGATTATTGTGATGAAACTTATGCTATAAAAAGTAGTGATGATTATATTTATAAAACTTGTCATGATTATGATTACCCTTTTTCTGAACATTACTCTTTTAATGTGGAAACAATTTATAGTATTCAAGTCTCTTATGATACTCCCACTATTCCGAATGAGAAGAATTTTGCTTGTGTGGAGAGTAGTAAATTTTCTATGCTAGTAGATCATGAAAATAATGCTTTAGGTGCTAGTTATATTGTTGAATTTATTCATGATGCTACTGAAAATTATTATGAGGGAGGAATATATGCTTGTAGGAATTGCAATAATATCAAGTTTCCTCTCTATGTGCTTAAAGTTTTTAAGTTATGCTTGTTTTGCCTTCTTATGCTAGTTGATTATAGTTCCCATAAGTTGTTTGCTCATAAAATCCCTATGCATAGGAAGTGGGTTAGACTTAAATTTGATAGTCATTCTTCATGATGCTCTCTTTATGTTTCAATTCTTATCTTTTATGTGAGCATCATTGAAATCATCATGCCTAGCTAGGGGAGTTAAACGTTAGCGCTTGTTGGGAGGCAACCCAATTTTATTTTTGTTTCTTGCTTTTTGGTTATGTTTAGTAATAAATAATCCATTTATACTTTGGTTAGATGTGGTTTTCTATTTTAATTAGTGTTTGTGCCAAGTAGAACCTTTGGGAAGACTTGCGTGAAGTCTTTATGATCATGCTGTGAAAACAGAAACTTTAGCGCTTACGAGATTAGCTAAAACGTTTTACTGAAGAGTGATATTTAGTTGATTCTTTTTGAAGATGATTACTAGACAAATTCCTCAGGTCCACCAATTTCTTTTTGAATTTTTGGAGTTCCATAAGTTTGCGTTAGTAACAGATTACTACAGACTGTTCTGTTTTTGACAGATTCTGTTTTTCGTGTGTTGTTTGCTTATTTTGATGAATCTATGGCTAGTAAAATAGTTTATGAACCATAGAGAAGTAGGAATACAGTAGCTTTAACACCAATATAAATAAAGAATGATTTAATTACAGTACCTTGAAGTGGTGTTTTGTTTACTTTCGCTAACGGAGCTCACGAGATTTTCTGTTAAGTTTTGTGTTGTGAAGTTTTAAAGTTTTGGGTAAAGATTCGATGGACTATGGAATAAGGAGTGGCAAGAACCTAAGATTGGGGATGCCCAAGGCACCCCAAGGTAATATTCAAGGATAACCAAGAGCCAAACTTGGGGATGCCCCGGAAGGCATCCCCTCTTTCGTCTTCGTTCATCGGTAACTTTACTTGGAGCTATATTTTTATTCAACACATGATATGTGTTTTGCTTGGAGCGTTATGTCATTTTATTTTGTTTTGCTTGCTGTTTGAATAAAGTATCAGGATCTGAAATTATTAAATGGAGAGTCTTCACATAGCTACATAATTATTTAACTACTCATTGATCTTCACTTATATCTTTTTGGAGTAGTTTGTCATTTACTCGTGTGCTTCACTTATATCCTATGAGTAAATGGTTGAATGATTTGAATGTCAAAAATCTGAAATTATATATGTTTCATATGCCTTTCCCATGGGGAGTAATGCCTTCACATATAAGAAGTAGATTTGGTAAATTTATTGAATTTTAGCAATCATTGTATTGGTCACTTGAACAATTCATGAAAGAATATTGAAGGAAGAGAGATTTCACATATAAATATACTATCTTGGACATCTTCTATGATTGTGAGCCCCATTAATTATTTTCAAACCTGAGAAAATTAGTTGAAGTTGGACAAGGAAGACAACATAATGAGTTATGCTTGGGTATATTTGTATAAGTTATATTGTTTTGGATCCTCTAACATGTGGTGCTTGCTATTTAGAATCCTTTGCTAGCCAAATATCTGTACTAAGCAGGAATACTGCTTGTGCATCCAAATTCCTTGAACCAAGTTTCTTCCATGAGTGTCCACCATATCTACCTATATGCGGTTTTTACCTGCTGTTCCAAGTAAATTTGCATGTGCCAAACTCTAAACCTTCAAATAATAATTTGTTTTGTATGCCCGAATCGCTCATGTAGGGACCAGGGGCTAGCAGTATCTTCCATGCTAGGTGGGTTATTCTCACGATGAGTGGACTCCACTCATCATTCACGAGGAAATGGCTGGTAACTGGGATGCCCAGCCTCATGATCAAAAGATCGAAAACAAATCAAAAATAATTGCAAACACCCAGGATTGATGTTAGTTGAAGGCACCCGTTGTTTCGGGCAAGCCATGGATTGATGATTGTTGGTGGAGGGGGAGTAAAAATCTTTACCTTTCTGTTTGGGAACCTCCTATAATGTATGTAGTATGGAAGATATTGGGAACTCTTGGTCGTTATGTTGACAATGAAAAAATACCTCTCAAAATTATTTTCATCTCTATTTTTGCTTCGAGCGCTGCCACCTCTGCAAATCCCTGCTTCCCTCTGCGAAGGGCCTATCTTTTACTTTTATGCAAGAGCCAGTAGTATTCCTTCTCATTCCAACCTACTCTTTAGTTGGCAAGCATCATGTGATGGAAAGATCTAGGCATATATGGCCACTCAAATATATTTGAGCATGAATTATTACTGTTGACATTACCCCCGAGGTAAAAGGTTGGGAGGTGAAACATTAAGCCCCTATCTTTCTCTGTGTTTGATGAATACTATTTGTTCTAAAAATATGCTCTGAGTGGTAGCAATCATGGAAGACTAAATGATAGTTGAGTATGTGAAGTTTGCTGAATCAACGCCTCGACATAGACTCTTCCTGAAAATAAGATGAATTGTAATTGTTTGATGACTAATAACACGGTTTGTTAGTTTTCAAGAAAGTTTGTGATCTATACTTTAACATGTGAATAGTTTGTTACTTGATCATGCAAAGTTTTATGATATGAGCTAATGTTATGACATATAATGATGCTAGAAAAGGTGATTGAAATTATCATTGATCAAACTTATGCACCAGCTAGCATTCACACTTCATAAATTATTTCTTTTATCATTTACCTACTCGAGGACGAGCAGGAATTAAGCTTGGGGATGCTGATACATCTCCAACATATCTATAATTTATGAAGTATTCATGCTATTATATTATACATCTTGGATGTTTATGGGCTTTATTTTACACTTTTATATTATTTTTGGGACTAACCTATTGACCCAGAGCCCAGTGCCAGTTCCTGTTTTCTCCCTTGGTTTAGTGTTTCGAAGAAAAGGAATACCAAATAGAGTCGAAACGGAATCAAACCTTCTGGAGAAGTTATTTTTGGGAGGAAAGCAACCCGGGAGACTTGGAGTCCACGTCAAGAAAGCAACGAGGAAGGCACGAGGCAGGGGGGCGCGCCCACCCCCCTGGGTGCACCCTCCACCCTCATGGGCCCCTCGTGCCCCCCCTGACGTATTTATTCCTCCTATATATTCCCATATGCCCTAAAAACTTCGGGGAACAGAATAGATCGGGAGTTCCGCCGCTCCAAGCCTCTGTAGCCACCAAAAACCAATCGGGACCCTGTTCCGGCACCCTGACGGAGGGGGGGAACCCTCATCGGTGGCCATCTTCATCATCTCGGCGCTCTCCATGACGAGGAGGGAGTAGTTCACCCTCGGGGCTGAGGGTATGTACCAGTAGCTATGTGTTTGATCTCTCTCTCGTGTTCTTTATTTGGCACGATCTTGATGTATCGCGAGCTTTGCTATTATAGTTGGATCTTATGTTGCTTCTCCCCCTCTACTCTCTTGTAATGGGTTGAGTTTTCCCTTTGAAGTAATCTTATCGGATTGAGTCTTTAATGATTTGAGAACACTTGATGTATGTCTTGCCGTGCGTGTCTGTGGTGACAATGGGATATCACGTGATTCACTTGATGTATGTTTTGGTGATCAACTTGCGGGTTCCGCCCATGAACCTATGCATAGGGGTTGCTACACGTTTTCGTCTTGATTCTTCGGTAGAAACTTTGGGGCACTCTTTGAGGTTCTATGTGTTGGTTGAATAGATGAATCTGAGATTGTGTGATGCATATCGTATAATCATACCGACGGATACTTGAGGTGACATTGGAGTATCTAGGTGACATTAGGGTTTTGGTTGATTTGTGTCTTAAAGTGTTATTCTAGTATGAACTCTAGGGCTGTTTGTGACACTTACATGAATAGCCCAACGGATTAATTGGAAAGAATAACTTTGAGGTGGTTTCGTACCCTACCATAATCTCTTCGTTTGTTCTCCACTATTAGGGACTTTGGAGTGACTCTTTGTTGCATGTTGAGGGATAGTTATATGATCCAATTATGTTATTATTGTTGAGATAACTTGCACTAGTGAAAGTATGAACCCTAGGCCTTGTTTCCTAGCATTGCAATACCGTTTACGCTCACTTTTATCGCTTGCTACCTTGCTGTTTTTATATTTTCAGATTACAAAAACCTATATCTACCATCCATATTGCACTTGTATCACCATCTCTTCGCCGAACTAGTGCACCTATACAATTTACCATTGTATTGGGTGTGTCGGGGACACAAGAGACTCTTTGTTATTTGGTTGCAGGGTTGCTTGAGAGAGACCATCTTCATCCTACGCCTCTCACGGATTGATAAACCTTAGGTCATCCACTTGAGGGAAATTTGCTACTGTCCTACAAACCTCTGCACTTGGAGGCCCAACAACGTCTACAAGAAGAAGGTTGTGTAGTAGACATCACCGGCATTCTCCCTCTTTATGTAAACCTTGTAAAATAAGAGAGAATAGACATAAGTATTGTGACATAATGTGTAATAACAGCCCATAATGCAATAAATATTGATATAAAAGCATGATGCAAAATGGACGTATCACATTTGAATCTAACCAACTTCCTATGCCTACGGATTTTGTGAGCACATAATTTATAGGAACAATAATCAACTAGCATAGGAAGGCAAAACAAGCATAACTTCAAAACTTTAAGCACATAGAGAGGAAACTTGATATTATTGCAACTCCTACAAGCATATATTCCTCCCTCATAATAATTTTCTGTAGCATCATGAATGAATTCAACAATATAACCAACACATAAAGCATTCTTTTCATGATCTACAATCATAGAAATTTTTCTACTCTCCACATAAGCAAAATTCTTCTCATTCGGAATAGCGGGATCACTAGTTCCTAAAGTTGACACTCTTCCAAACCCGCTTTATATGATAGTATTATTCATACTCAAAAATATATAAGTGAAGTTCATGGAGCATTCTACAAATAATATAGAATAACCAATGTCCAAGCTCAAAATGTATAAGTGAAGCACACGAAGCATTCTATAAAACCATACTCAAAAGATTTAAGTGAAGCACAAAGAGCAATTCTATAAGATCGTACTTAAAAGATATAAGTGAAGCACATGAAGAATTCTATAAATAGATGAAGGGGCATCTCATACTAGCATGGTTCTTAAAGAAAAAGAAAAACACAAAGGACACAAATTGTGTGAACAAAACAAAAACCGAGGTATACCTATAATGATTGAAGAAGAAAGATGGGATGCCAACCGGGGCATCCCCAAGCTTAGATCCTTGAGTATCCTCTTAAATATTTACTTGGGGTGCCTTGGGCATCCCCAAGTTTGAACTCTTGCCTCTCTTTATTCTTCTCATATTGATAGCTCCTCGATCTTCGAACACTTCATCCACACAGAACTTTAGCAAAAACTTTGTGAGATCCGTTAGTATACAAAGCAAATCACTACTATAAGTACTGTTGCAAACCAATTCATATTTTGTTTTTGCATTATATCTACTGTAATATAACTTTTCCATGTCTTAATCCACTGATAGAAATCGATAGTTTCATCAAAACAAGCAAGCAATGCATCAAAAACAGAATCTGTCTTAAACAGGATAGTCTGGACTAATCTGGAAGTTTAGCAAACTTCTGTAACTCCAAAAAATATGAAATAAATTTGAAAATTTGAACAATTTTTACAGAAGTAATCTGAAAAAACTTTCAGACCCATTTGACTTTCCAGTAAAAAAACGTAAATTCACGCACTACAGCCAAAGTTTCTGTTTTTGTTCTGCACATAGTAAGCAAGCAATCTAATCATCCTAAAACCAAAGCTTGGCACATTATTTTTATAATACAATGCATATAGACAAGGGGATAATTATTTAAAGAGAAACTTCCATGAAAAATTCTACATTGTTTCCGTGAGCATGAACACAAGTGCTCAAGGTCGACCCTCACTTCTTCAATGCATAACTTTCCAATCACTTCTCTTTTTGAAAAACTTTTTAGGCATGAGAGGCAAGTTTTTTTTTTTTGGTATTTTCATTCTTTAAATGTTTTGTATGTTTCACCCACAACTAAACAGAATCAAAAAGGAAAAAACAAAATCTACTTAGTGAAGAAAGCAAAAAAACACACACGAGAATATCAACCCCACGCTATTGCTCCCCGGCAACGGCGCCAGAAAAGAGCTTGATAATCCCCAAGTGCAGGGAATCATCGTAGCAGTTTCCAAAGATGGAAGTGATAAGTATGGAGTGTCGAACCCACAAGGAGCTAAAGGTAAGATCAATATTCTCTCAAGCCCTATCTGCCACTGATACGACTCTACGTGCACCGAACGTTTGCTTCCAACTAGAAACGAGAAATAAAACTACGTTGTGGATATGAAGAGGATAACTTTGCATGGTATCGTGAGCTAAAATATAAAATTAGGTGTTGTTATCATAAAGTTAGAATATATTACTAAATATTATAAATAGCGAGTGTGGAATAATGGTGGATCAAAAGCGGAATTGTCCTAGGCAATTATTAACAAGACCGGTAGTTGTCATTGCAATTTCATATGAGGGAGAGGCATAAGCTAACATACTTTCTCTACATGGATCATATGCACTTATGATTGGAACTCTAGCAAGCATCCACAACTACTAAAGATCATTAAGGTAAAACCCAACCATAGCATTAAAGCATCAAGTCCTCTTTATTCCCATACACAACAACCCCCTTACTCGGGTTTGTGTTTCAGTCACTCACCAACCCACTATAAGCGAATCATTAACGTATTGCAACACCCTACAACGGGAATCCCTCACGCTTGCGCGACACGGAGGGCACCATATGACAGCACCAAAATAAAACATACAACTCGTACCAATCTAGATCATCAATCAACCCAAAGCCAAAGAATATCTACTCAAAACATCATAGGCTGGCAACACATCATTGGATCATAATATGTGTCATAAAGCACCATGTTCAAGTAGGGATTACAGCGGGGTGCGGGAGAGTGGACCGCGTAAAAGAGATGAGGATGGTGATGACGATGGTGATGTTGATGAAGACGATCATCATGCGGCGATGATTCCCCTCCCGATGGCACTCCGGCGCCACCGAGAGAGAGGAGGAGAGGTTCTCCCCCTTGTGCATCCTCCTCCATGGCCTCCCCCCTAGATGGGGAGAGGTTCTCTGATACGTCTCCAACGTATCTATATTATTTTATTGTTCCATGCTATTATATTATCTATTTTGGACATTTATGGGCTTTATTAAACACTTTTATATTATTTTTGGGACTAACCTATTAACCCAGAGCCCAGTGCCAGTTTCTGTTTTCCCTTGTTTCAGTGTTTCGCAGAAAAGGAATATCAAATGGTGTCCAAACGGAATGAAACCTTCGGGAGAGTTATTTTTGGAACAGAAGCAATCCAGGAGACTTGGAGTGCACGTCAGGGAATCAACGAGGAGAGCATGAGGCAGGGGGTGCGCCCACCCCCTGGGCGCGCCCTCCACCCTCGTGGGCCCCTCGTGGCTCCCTTGACCGACTTCTTTCACCTATATATATCAATATACCCTAAAACCATCGGGGAACAGAATAGATCGGGAGTTTCGCCACCACAAACCTCTATAGCCACCAAAAACCAATCGGGACCCTGTTCCGGCACCCTGCCGGAGGGGGGATCCCTCATCGGTGGCCATCTTCATCATCCCGGTACTCTCCATGACGAGGAGGGAGTAGTTCACCCTTGGGGCCGAGGGTATGTACCAGTAGCTATGTGTTTGATCTCTCTCTCTCTCTCGTGTTCTTGTGGTGATACGATCTTGATGTATCGCGAGCTTTGCTATTATAGTTGGATCTTATGATGTTTCTCCCCCTCTACTCTCTTGTAATGGATTGAGTTTTCCCTTTGAGGTTATCTAATCGGATTGAGTCTTTAAGGACTTGAGAATATGATTGTTGTGATGATTATGATTGGGAAGATAATGATACTTATTATAATCTTGAAAATCTTTTTGGCACTTGCTTGGAAGAATATGATAATAATGTTTGCTATATTATTGGTGCTATCCATACTATTAATGATAAGAGTGATTATGCTTATGATATGAAAAGGCCCAAGCTTGGGGATGCTATGTTTGATGAAGATGATGTTTTTGAGAATATATTTTCTGCAATTAATGCTTGTCCCAAGCTTGGGGATGCTACGTTTAATGAAGATGATATTTTTAGTCTCCCAAGTTTTGATATGCAAATTTATAATGGTGATAGCATGCCTCTTCCTTATGATGATTATATTGATGAAAGTGGGTTTGGAAGAGTGTCAACTTTAGGAAGTAATGGTCCCACTATTTTGGAGGATGTTGAATCTTATTATAATAATTATGAAAGTGGATTTGGAGAGGTCATGACTTTATTTAGTGATGAATCCACTATTTTGGAAGAGGTTTCAATTGATTATGATGAGGACAAAGTTGCTACTTATGATGATTATTGTGATGAAACTTATGCTATAAAAAGTAGTGATGATTATATTTATAAAGCTTGTCATGATTATAATTACCCTTTTTCTGAATATTACTCTTTTAATGTGGAAACAATTTATAGTATTCGAGTCTCTTATGATACTCCCACTATCCCGAATGAATTTTTTTTTGCTTATGTGGAGAGTAGTAAAAAATTCTATACTTGTAGATCATGAAAATAATGCTTTAGGTGCTGGTTATATTGTTTAATTCATTCATGATGCTACTGAAAATTATTATGAGGGAGGAATTTATGCTTGTAGGAATTGCAATAATATCAAGTTTCCTCTCTATGTGCTTAAAGTTTTGAAGTTATGCTTGTTTTCCCTTCCTATGCTAGTTGATTATTGTTCTCATAAGTTGTTTGCTCACAATATCCCTATGCATAGGAAGTGGGCTAGACTTAAACATGCTAGTCATATTCTGCATGATGCTCTCTTTATGTTTCAATTCTTATGTCTTATGTGAGCATCATTGAAATCATCATGCCTAGCTAGGGGCGTTAAACGATAGCGCTTGTTGGGAGGCAACCCAATTTTATTTTAGTTTCTTGCTTTTTGGTTCTGTTTAGGAATAAATAATCTATCTAGCCTCTGGTTAGATGTGGTTTTATGTTTTAATTAGTGTTTGTGCCAAGTTAAACCTATAGGATCTTCTTGGATAATAGTTATTTGATCTTGTTGAAAATTCCAGAAACTTTCTTTTCACGAAAACAATTGTTAAAAATTAACAGAACGTGATATAATATTGATTCCAATTGAAGCAGATCAATAAAATAATTATTAAGGTCATCCTATTTTCGTAGAATTTCTAGAGTTCCATAAGTTTGCGTTAGTTACAGATTACTACAGACTGTTCTGTTTTTGACAGATTCTGTTTTTCGTGTGTTGTTTGCTTATTTTGAAGAATCTATGGCTAGTAAAATAGTTTATAAACCATAGAGAAGTTAGAATACAGTAAGTTTAACACCAATATAAATAAAGAATGAGTTCAATACAGTACCTTGAAGTGGTGTTTTGTTTTCTTTCGCTAACGGAGCTTACGAGTTTTCTGTTGAGTTTTGTGTTGTGAAGTTTTTAAGTTTTGGGTAAAGATTCGATGGACAATGGAATAAGGAGTGGCAAGAGCCTAAGCTTGGGGATGCCCAAGGCACCCCAAGGTAATATTCAAGTATTACCAAGAGCCTAAGCTTAGGGATGCCCCGGAAGGCATCCCCTCTTTCGTCTTCGTTCATCGGTAACTTTACTTGGAGCTATATTTTTATTCACCACATGATATGTGTTTTGCTTGGAGCGTCATTTTATTTTGTTTTGTTTTGCTTGCTGTTTGAATAAAATATCAAGATCTGAAATTATTAAATGGGAGAGTCTTCACATAGTTGCATAATTATTCGACTACTCATTGATCTTCACTTATATCTTTCGGAGTAGTTTGTTGTTTGCTCTAGTGCTTCACTTATATCTTCTAGAGCATGGCGGTGGATTTATTTTGAAGAAATATATGAGCTCTCATGCTTCACTTATATTATTTTGAGAGTCTTTAGAACAGCATGGTAATTTGCTTTGGTTATGAATTTAGTCCTAATATGATAGGCATCCAAGAGGGATATAATAAAACTTTCATATAAAGTGCATTGAATACTATGAGAAGTTTGATTCTTTATGATTGTTTTGAGATATGAAGATGGTGATATTAGAGTCATGCTAGTTGAGTAGTTGTGAATTTGAGAGATACTTGTGTTAAAGTTTGTGATTCTCGTAGCATGCACGTATGGTGAACCATTATGTGATGAAGTCGGAGCCTGATTTATTTATTGATTGTCTTTCTTATGAGTGGCGGTCGGGGACGAGCGATGGTCTTTTCCTACTAATCTATCCCCCTAGGAGCATGCGCGTAGTACTTCATTTCGATAACTAATAGATTTTTTAAATTAGTATGTGAGTTCTTTATGACTAAGGTTGAGTCCATGGATTATACGCACTCTCATCCTTCCACCATTGCTAGCCTCCCTAATACCGCACACCTCTTCGCCGGTATCATATACCCACCATATACCTTCCTCAAAACAGCCACCATACCTACCTATTATGTCATTTCCATAGCCATTCCGAGTTATATTGCCATGCAACTTACCACCGTTCCGTTTATTATGACACGCTTCATCATTGTCATATTGCTTTGCATGATCATGTAGTTGACATTGTATTTGTGGCAAAAGCCACCGTTCATAATTCTTTCATACATGTAACTCATGAGTCATTGCACATCCCGTACATCACGGAGGCATTCATATAGAGTCATATTTTGTTCTAAGTATTGAGTTGTAATTCTTGAGTTGTAAGTAAATAAAAGTGTGATGGTCATCATTATTAGAGCATTGTCCCATTGAGGAAAGGATGATGGAGACTATGATTCCCCCACAAGTCGGGATGAGACTCCGGACGAAAAATAAAAAAAGAGAGAAAAAAGAGGCCAAAAAAAGAGAAGGCCCAAAAAAACAAAAAAAATGAGAGAAAAAGAGAGAGAGAAGGGGCAATGCTACTATCCTTTTACCACACTTGTGCTTCAAAGTAGCAACATGATCTTCATGATAAAGAGTCTCCTATGTTGTCACTTTCATATACTAGTGGGAATCTTTCATTATAGAACTTGGCTTGTATATTCCAGTGATGGGCTTCCTCAAAATGCCCTAGGTCTTCGTGAGCAAGCGAGTTGGATGCACACCCACTTAGTTTCTTTTGTTGAGCTTTCATACACTTATAGCTCTAGTGCATCCGTTGCATGGCAATCCCTACTCACTCACATTGATATCTATTGATGGGCATCTCCATAGCCCGTTGATACGCCTAGTTGATGTGAGACTATCTTCTCCTTTTTGTCTTCTCCACAACCACCATTCTATTCCACCTATAGTGCTATGTCCATGGCTCACGCTCATGTATTGCGTGAAGATTGAAAAAGGTTTGAGAACATCAAAAGTATGAAACAATTGCTTGGCTTGTCATCGGGGTTGTGCATGATTTAAATATTTTGTGTGATGAAGATAGAGCATAGCCAGACTATATGATTTTGTAGGGATAACTTTCTTTGGCCATGTTATCTCGAGAAGACATGATTGCTTTGTTAGTATGCTTGAAGTATTATTGTTTTCATGTCAATATTAAACTTTTGTTTTGAATCTTATGGATCTGAATATTCTTGCCACAATAAAGAAGATTACATTGATAAATATGTTAGGTAGCATTCCACATCAAAAATTATGTTTTTATCATTTACCTACTCGAGGACGAGCAGAAATTATGCTTGGGGATGCTGATACGTCTCCAACGTATCTATAATTTTTTATTGTTCCATGCTATTATATTATCTGTTTTGGATGTTTATGGGCTTTATTAAACACATTTATATAATTTTTGGGACTAACCTATTAACCCAGAGCTCAGTGCCAGTTTCTGTTTTTCCCTTGTTTCAGTGTTTCACAGAAAAGGAATATCAAACGGAGTCCAAACGGAATGAAACCTTTGGGAGAGTTATTTTTGGAACGGAAGCAATCCAGGAGACTTGGAGTGCACCTCAGGGAATCAATGAGGAGAGCACGAGGCAGGGGGGCGCGCCCACCCCCCTGGGCGCGCCCTCCACCCTCGTGGGCCCCTCATGGCTCCCCTGACCGACTTCTTTCGCCTATATATATCAATATACCCTAAAACCATCGGGGAACAGAATAGATCGGGAGTTCCGCCGCCGCAAGCCTTGGTAGCCACCCAAAACCAACCGGGGCCTGTTAGGCACCTCACGGGAGGGGATCCCTCACAGGTGGCCATCTTCATCATCCCGGCACTCTCCATGACGAGGAGGGAGTAGTTCACCCTTGGGGCTGAGGGTATGTACTGGTAGCTATGTGTTTGATCTCTCTCTCTCTCTCTCTCTCTCTCTCTCTCTCTCTCTCTCTCTCTCGTGCTCTTAAGGTGATACGATCTTGATGTATCGCGACTTTGCTATTATAGTTGGATCTTATGATGTTTCTCCCCCTCTACTCTCTTGTAATGGATTGAGTTTTCCCTTTGAGGTTATCTTATCGGACTGAGTCTTTAAGGACTTGAGAACACTTGATGTATGTCTTGCGTGGGATACCCGTGGTGACAATGGGGTATTCTATTGATCCACTTGATGTATGTTTTGGTGATCAACTTGCGGGTTCCGCCCATGAACCTATGCATAGGGGTTGGCACACGTTTTCGTCTTGACTCTCCGGTAGAAAATTTGGGGCACTCTTTGAAGTTCTATGTGTTAGTTGAACAGATGAATCTGAGATTGTGTGATGCATATCATATAATCATACCCACGGATACTTGAGGTGACATTGGAGTATCTATGTGACATTAGGGTTTTGGTTGATTTGTGTCTTAAGGTGTTATTCTAGTATGAACTCTTGAATAAGATCGATCCGAAAGAATAACTTTGAGGTGGTTTCGTACCCTACCATAATCTCTTCGTTTGATCTCATCTACTAGTGACTTTGGAGTGACTCTTTGTTGCATGTTGAGGGATAGTTATATGATCCAGTTATGTTATTATTGTTGAGAGAACTTGACTAGTGAAAGTATGAACCCTAGGCCTTGTTTCCTAGCATTGCAATACCGTTTACGCTCACTTTTATCATTAGTTACCTTGCTGTTTTTATATTTTCAGATTACAAAAACCTATGTCTACCATCCATATTGCACTTGTATCACCATCTCTTCGCCGAACTAGTGCACCTATACAATTTACCATTGTATTGGGTGTCTTGGGGACACAAGAAACTCTTTGTTATTTGGTTGCAGGGTTGTTTGAGAGAGACCATATTCATCCTACGCCTCCCACGGATTGATAAACCTTAGGTCATCCACTTGAGGGAAATTTGCTACTGTCCTACAAATCTCTGCACTTGGAGGCCCAACAACGTCTACAAGAAGAAGGTTGTGTAGTAGACATCATTCTCCGTCTGGTCCTTGGCCTTCATGGCGATGATGGCCTCTCTGGGATACTCCTCCATGGCCACCGGTGATGATGGCCCCCTCCGGCAGGGTGCCGGAGAGGGCCTAGATTGATTTCTCGTGGCTAAAGAGGCTTGCGGCGGCGGAACTTCCGATCTAGGTTTCTTTACGGAAGTTTGGGTATATATGAGAGGTGTTGGCGTCGAGAACAAGTCGGGGGTCTCGGGCTGTCCACGAGGCAGGAGGCGCCCCCACCCTTGTGGGCAGCCCGGGACTCTTCTGGCCCAACTCTTTGACTCTGTGGCCTTCTTCTGGTCCAAAAATAAGCTCCGTCAAGTTTCAGGTCAATTGGACTCCGTTTGGTTTTCCTTTTTTGCGATACTCTAAAATAAGGAGAAAACAGAAACTGGCACTGGACTCTAGGTTAATAGGTTAGTCCCAAAAATCATATGAAGTAGCATATAAATGCATATAAAACATCCAAGGTTGATAATATAATAGCATGAATACTTCATAGATTATAGATACGTCGGAGACGTATCAGCGCCTCCCCCCACCATTCCTTGGAGAGACCCGATGTGTCTAACATGGTGTTAACCATATCAGTTGGAGTTCGGTTCTTTCTTTCAGCTAGCCCATTTGACTGAGGTGAGTAGGGAGGCGTCCTCTCATGTATTATACCATGTTCCGCACAAAACAGATCAAATTCATTGAAAAAATGCTCTCCACCACGATCCGACCGAAGCCGTTTAATTTTTCGATCAAGTTGGTTCTCTGCCTCAGCTTTATAGTTTTTGAAGAAAGTTAAAGCCTCATATTTTGATTTCAGAATATACACATAACAATATCTAGTGGAGTCATCAATTAACGTCATGAAGTATCTCTTTCCACCTTTTTTCAACACGCCATTCATCTCACAAAGATCAGAATGTATAAGCTCTAGTGGCGCCAAGTCTCTTGCCTCTGCAGTCTTATGGGACTTGCGAGGTTTCTTAGCTTGCACACATACTTGGCACTTGGAGCTTTTGATAGTAGAGATTTTCGGAATTAAAATCATATTGGCTAGCCGCGTCATGCAACCAAAGTTAATGTGACAAAGTCGTGAATGCCAAATGTCATACTCATTATTGTGGCAAACATTATTAATAACTTTAGTGCAAATATCTGACAAAGATAGGCGGAACAAGCCTCCGCCCTCATAGCCTTTTCCAACAAATTTTCCGTACTTAGGAATTACAACTTTATTGGATTCGAAAACCAACTTAAAACCATCTCAACATAAACGTAAACCGCTAACGAGATTTTTATTGATGGACGGTACATGATGAACGTTCTTCAGACGCACGGTCTTCCCCGGAGTAAACTTCAGATCGACTGTACTGACACCTCGAACGATGGCATGTGACATGTTTCCCATCGGCACGGGAGAAGTCCCTGTGACTTGGTAAGAAGAAAACATAGAGGCATCAGCACAAACATGTACATTAGCACCGGTGTCAATTAACCAATCAGGAGATTGAAATACTGAAAGGATGGTAGGAAGAATACCGTGCCCATATTCCTTCTTATCAGTATCACCGATGACAACATTAGCAGACTTGCCACTCTTCTCATGTTCACGCTCCTCAAAGCGGTTAGGACACTTTGGAGCCCAGTGATTAGGATCACCGCAGACATGGCAAAGTCCCTTCCCCTTCTTATGAGAATTCTTCTTGAAGTTGGTAGAATATGACGGCTTGTTCTTTGTATCAAACTTGCCTTCGCCCTGAGTTTTGTTCTTGTTGTCTTTGAACTTGTTGGGCTGGAAGTTCTTCTTCTGTACCATGTGGGCACTAGAAGCTTCCTCAGCAACTCGAGCACGTGTGTCCTTTGCTCTCGCCTTCTCTTCAACATCAAGAGTACCAATGAGATCCGCAACGGAAAACTCTTGTCTCTTGTGTTTCAGGGAAGTAGCAAAATTGTTCCACGAAGGTGGAAGCTTGGCAATAATGCCTCCGCAACAAATTTGTCCGCAACACACACTTGAAGTACTCGAGTTCCTTTATGAAGCGATCAGTATCTCATGAGCCTGTTGTACAACAGAGCGCTCATCAGTCATCTTGTAGTCATAGAATTGCTCCATGACGTACAACTCGCTGCCGGGGTCTGAGGCACCAAACTTGGCCTCGAGCGCAGCCCACATGTCCCTGCCGTTGTCAAATGACATATACGAATCAACAATGGAATCATCAAGAACACTCAAAAGAGCGACTTTAAAGAGAGTATTGATCTTCTCAAAAGCTTCCAGCTGTGCTGGATTAAGATCGCCCTCAGGCTTGCCCTTAGTGGCGTCATAGCAGCCCATGGTCTGAAACCAGTAGACTGCTCTCGTGCGCCACCTCTTATATTGCGCCCCCTTAAAGGCAGGCGGCTTCAGATGCGCAGCAAAACCACTCGGAGTAAATTGCCTATAATCAGGTTTTTGGATTGTTGGAAATATGAGCAAATTACTACGAGATTTAATCCGAATAAACAGAAGATAAATCATGACAGCAACAGCAGAGATTAAACTAATCATGTGAACTAGCATAGTAGATGAACAAATCACATCTAGGACACATACTAGCAACATGAATTCTACCACGATCTCGAACAGGAAGAATAGAATCACATACGGTGCAGCGGGAGCAGCACCGCCGGCGTTGACGTTGTTACCCATGTCGTCGGGGATGAGGTTGCCGAGGTCGGGGAAGAAGTCGTCGTTCCCGAAGTCGTCGCTGCCAGCAGTCGCGTGAGTGCGCTCCCCAAAAACCTGATCGCCCCTCTCTCGTACAGGATCACGAGAGGCGGGGTTTCGGAGGCCTGATGTCCCTTCTCCCGATGCACGCTGAAAAGAGGGATGGAGAAGACTTGCTTGGTGGCGCAATGATCTGGAACGTGGTGCGAAACCATATGGAGCGGCAGCTGCTAGGGTAGACCTCTGCCAGACTATATAGTGCGGGGCGGGTAGGTCGTGGGAGTAAACCCCACGTCCGAGTCGTCAAGATCCAAAAGAATCGGAAACGGTTCAGTAATTAACGCGTCCGTTAATTATTAATTAATGACTCATTATTTTTTCTCGAGCAGCAAAAATATAGACAACGTGCATAGCTCTGTCCTCGGCTCAGCTCAATCCCGCAACCCGCGGCGCGGCGCATTGGGACGAGGCGAGGCGTGGCGTGGCGAGCGAGGAGGAGGAGCACGCGTGTAGGTTTCCTCTTCTCATGCTCATACAAGTGGTAGAAGAACTCACCTTAAAAGAGGTGCAACTCTCCCTCAACTTTCATGATGGACTAAACTTTAGTCACACTCACTCCACTCATATGTATGCATGAATGGGCCAAGAAAATTTCAGAATTTTAGTTGGACTTTGGACCAAAGGCCTACTAGCAAAATTCCAACACTAGTTGCCTACCTTTGGTACTACTTCTCCGTTTTTCTACACTACCTGCACACTGCTCCACCAAGGTATGTATGCATGGATGTTCTAGTAAACTAAAGCAACCTAGGAGCTTATAACATTTCAAGAATTAATCAATCAAATTTCACCTGCTTTTTGTCAAAGAAAACACTGCTTAAAACTGTATCTAGGATACTGTTTTGGCTGCACGCTAAAGCTTCATATTTTGTTGTTGGATAGAGTGGAACCTCCCACAGATGATCGTGACATGGGGATTGCTTCAGCTTCTCCCGACGAGGTAGTCTGGGTTGTCGATCCAACCGAAGGTGAGGCAGCCGAGGTTTTTGATCCAGTAAGGTCGGACGTCGACCTAGTAGAAGTTGTCGACTCAATGATACAAGGCGAGGTAGTCAAGATTGATGATCCAATCGCAGATGGCTGGATCTACTGCTGAAGTTTGCTGCTATGGTGGGGGAAAAAGGTTCTTGTCTCCAAGAATTAGGGAGTAGATTTATTAGAGGATTCTCAATGATCGATACGGTGGATTTTGAAAAATGGTCAGTTATAATGAAGTCAATAAAAAAATCATATCACTAGGAATATTCATACAATCAAAGTCTTTTATAGAGGCCAAAATCCATAATTTTTTTGGTAATTCTGGTCTCCACTGTGGTAGAAGAACCAGCCAAACAATCATGAATGTGACTGAGTTCAACCAAGTTTTGGTTTCCGGCAAGAAAAATGATTAGGTCAGTTTTTATCATTTCTTTTTTTTGCGGAGGAAGGTCAGTTTTTATTCAAAAAAGGGCAGTGCTTCGGTACACCCCCCCTCAACAAAACGTAGAAGGGCAGAAGGGTCATACGAAAGAAACGTATATCCGGTCATACGAATACACGTTAGTTTTTTTTTTTGGAGGACCCGCAGCCCACGTACCCTTTTTTTTCTAAACTGATGCAAAAAATAAAATGCGGCGACAAGGATTCGAGCCCGCGCACTAGCGTTCAAGTGTGCCACGCCATAACCACCACGCCACGCCCCATTCTGCAATCAAGTGCATTTTCTGAACCCTTTTCTTCTTTCCGCGCTAACTGGGAGCTCCTAGCGGTTGGCGCTTGGCGCTTCATAGCGGAAGCGTATCAATCATTGGATACATGCAGGAGAATCCATCGGGGGTCAAACCCTTATACGACTCCACGATCGCCACGCCCCGACTCCAGCCGCCAGCCGCCATCAGCCCCGCCTTCCGTCGCCATCCAGCCCCGTCGCCCGCCGCCCGCCTCCCACCGCCAGCAGCCCCTCCGCCCGCCTCCAGCCGGCCCTCTCGGCAAGACGCCAGCAGGCAGCCGCCAGCAGTCCCGCCGCCTACATGAACGGGCGCTGCGTCCACGTAACGCCGCCGCCTCGACGACCGATCCCGCCACGCCGACGATCCGCAGGTCGCCACACGTCCACGATCCGTCCCCTGCACGAACAACCCCGGCCCCGAAGGTAAAGTGAAGTTTCTTGCCGTGGACGTATGTGAAATCACTGTGTCAAATAGCTAATAGTTGATGTTGTTTTTCATCTAGTATCTAGTATGGAAGAATACGGATAATGTGTTTTACAATTATGTGCAGTGTTGGTAGTAACGTGTGTTTAAATGGACGAAGAAACCTCATTTACGGCTGATGATAATGGTACAAATGATGTCGGTCGGACCGATAACGATCATAGTAATGAAGAAGATGACAGCAGCGATAACGATTCATGGTCATCATATGATATCTTACCTTCAGAGGATTTTTCAAATAATGAACATGGTGCAGACAGTGAAAACGTAAGTGAAGTTTATTTGATTCCAGTTTTCAATTGGCAGAGTACCATATGTGTAATAATTTGTCTGTGTTTTTAATTTACAGGAAGATGTGGACGTTGGGAATGAGCAAAATAATTTTGAAGAATCGTGGGCGATAACTTGAGCCAGGTTTGTTCAAACATTTTGTACTGCCATGTAGTTTGTAATAGATCATAAACACTGACGTAGTTTCATATGTAATTTTGTAGGAGGGTTCAGATGGTCCCGATGGTGGTGACGACGAAGCAGAGATGGACATTGAGGAGGCTCAATACCAGCAGCGCGTGTTGGAGACACATTGGAAGGTCATGGCTATGACTTTCCGGTCACAAGGGGATGCGTATATATTCTACAACAGGCACGCCAAAGAACATGGGTTCAGCATCAGGAGAGAGAAGGTGAAACGAGGGAAGGTGTTTCAGGAATAATACGGTTCAGCGGTTTGTCCGCTCTAGGGCAGGGAGAAGGCAGAGGAAATTCATAACCATGGAGGGTCGCACCCAGGCTTAGACCCGAGACTCGATGCGAAAAGGTGCGCAGATGGTGGTGAAATTGGACAGGGCACGAGGAGTTTGGTTCGTCGCGTCATTCGTGGATGATCACAACCACACGATGGCTCGACCGACGAGGTTCCTTTTTGTGGTCACACAGACGGATTGGAGATGGCACGAGGGCAGAGATACTGGCTATGCAAGGGGCTGGAATCAGGAAGCATATAATTGTGGACAACTTCATCAAGAGGGTACGGTTAAATGCGACAAATGCGGACTTATTAGGCGGGACGTGTACAATCTTTGCTGCAGAGAGAAGATGAAGCTCATAGCAAAGGGTGATGCTGAGACGGCAGTGGGCATTATGAGGAGCAGACAGGCGAAGGACCCAGACTTCTTCTTCGAGTACGAGCTAGATAAGGAAGGGCGGTTGAAGTGTATGTTCTGGTGCGATGCACAGTCGCGGAGGGACTATCAGGACTACGGAGATGTGGTCGTGTTTGACAAAGACGTATAAGATGAACAGATATGGTATGCCGTTCGTCCCCTTCGTCGGTGTTAATAACCACTGTTGCACAACAGTTTTTGGGTGCGCCATTGTTTCCGACGAGACCGAAGCGACGTATGTGTGGCTGCTCCAGACTTTTATGAGGGCAAACTGTCAGCAGAAGCCAAAGTCAATTATCACAGACGGTGACGCTGCAATGCTCCGAGCGATTCGGAGTGTCCTTTCAGATGTGCTCCATCGTATTTGCTCGTGGCATATCGAGAAAAATATGCAGAGGCACCTACATTACAAGTCACTAGATGAGTTTAGATCGCTCCTGTACTATGCCACCTCTGAAAAGAACTTTGAGGAGAGATGGACCGCCTTTGTCAATAAATGGAAGACGGATAAAACTGAAGAGTGGCTGAGGAGGATGTATAGGAAGAGGAGACTGTGGGCAGCATCATATCTTTCGGATGGCTTTTTTCTTGGTATGCGTAGTAACGGAGGAGCGAAAGCCTCAACTCCTCCCTTCACCTTCACCTCGACTATGGTATGACCATAGTTGATTTGGTAGTGCATTATGAGAACTGCATAGTTCGCCTCCGTGAGAACGAGGCGAATGATGACCGTGAGGCCAATCGAAAAGTACCACCGCGGTTACTGAATATAAGGACATTGAGGAGCATGCAGCCAAAGTATTCACTCCTGCTAATTTCTACATTCTGCAAAATGATTTGAAGAAGATGGGAGAACGGAGATATTTGAGACGCTGGTGGAATTGAACGAGACCTTCATCGTCACATGGCAGAATAACCACAAGTTCAGGTATAATGTTCGTATGAACCAGGTAACTTCAGAAGAAACCTTATCATGCACGTGTAGCAGGATGGTTCGGAAAGGGCTGCCTTGCAAACATATTCTCTTTGTTTTGCATCATCTTAAATTGTCTGAAATACCAAAGTGTTGTGTCCTCCATCGGTTGTCGAAAGATGCGAGAGATGGGTTGCCGCAACGCAAGAGTGATCTTTTGGTTGGGGCTGGTCTGGGCACGAGGAGAGAGAACAGTGCAGTCAAGTGAGCATAAAATCAGCGAAGCTGCTCATGTTGCAGCAAATGATCCCTTCTTGTTTGATGAATTGATGAAGTGCCTAGACGGTATAATAGCAAGGAAGAAGATCCCGGAAGAGGAACTCATAGGACGCAGAAGGTGTGCTCTAATTGCAAAGCAGGCAATTCAAGCGGAAGAAGGTGCAGCAGGTATACGTGATCCTGAGAAAGTTTCGACGAAGGGTGCACCTAAGAAAGGCCGGTCAAATGGTGGCACTGACGTTACGAAAAATGGTAGACCTAAAGATTTTAGAGAGAAGAAAAGTGGTCCGTTGTGCAGTCTTTGTAATTTACCAGGTCATAACAAGGCGACATGTAGTATAAACGAGAAGTAAGTTTTACATTTTTATTTCAGTTATGTTGTGTGTTCGGTTTTACCAACTATATTTTATCACAAGCGTTCTTTATATTTCTTTCAGGTACCGGGCGTAGAGAAGTGGCTTCGATCGTGGGAAGAAGAAAACTGGTTGCACGAGTCATGTTGGAAATTGTTATTTATTTATGTAAACATGTGTCCGGCGCCAGAAAACTTAATAAGTATTTTGTTTATGTTTCTCGAAATAATTATGTGAACATCTATTGTATGTACTGAATTATGATTGTCAACATATTTATGTGGACATCTATCCTATGTAGTGAATTAATTGCCATGATTACTGTAATGTTTCGTGTGAAGGAGTCCACAGTTTTTAACATGCTGTATTCTCATTTTTTGTTTGTTCACTGTACTGTATATGTGATGTTTAAATCATGCTGTATTCTCATATATTTTTTGTTCACTGTACTGTATATGTGATGTTTAAATCATGCTGTATTCTCATATATTTTTTGTTCATTGTACTGTATATGTGATGTTTAAATCATGCTGTACTCATTCTTCCCTGCATTACTTTCTGCTCATTTGTTACTGTAGGCATATATTTTATTCTCTAAACCAACATGTTTCCCTCTTTCATCATCATTTTTGTAGCACATCCGCTCTTGGTTGAATAATCTGTCCATGTTTGTTCATTGTACTGTATATGTGTTGTTTGAAGGAAAAAAGTGAAAAAAAAATGCCCGACCAGCAACCTGGACCCGCCAGTAGGTATATTTTTTCACACAAATCAAGCACATTAATGCGACTCGGGCGGTGAAATCGACCACTACGGGCCCAGCGGCTTACACATCGAACTTCTGTGTTATTTATCCTTCCAGCCCCGTTGGAACCTGCTACTGGGCCTGTTGTGGGCCGATTTATCATGTACGTGGCTAAAACCAAAATTCTGCCGTTATTACAATAATGAAATGGTACCAAATAGGCATAATCATGTACGTGGCTAAAACCAAAATTCTGCCATTATTACAATAATGAAATGGTACTAAATAGGCATAATTATGTGGTGGGCAAAAACCCTACACACTTGCTGGCACTTATTCCTTCTCCATAATTTTCAGAATCTTCTCCTTCACCTTAGTCAGTGTGTTGCTCTCTGAAAAAAGTATTTCATGAGAATGCGTCCCCTTGAAGAATTGATCTCGTCCTGGTCAAAGTCATGTCTCAAGGCATCCTCGTCCCAGAGTTCGATGCATTTCATCACGAAAAGTCCATAAGACACTCTAAAAATAAAAATGCTAGTCAAGTCATGATGGAAAACACAATTACATATGCAATTGGCTAAGAGCTTACCCGTCACTTTGTCTCGGCATTTTGTACTCCTTTATTGGCCATTTAGACACATCTGGATGATGTGTACCTACAGCAGAGTTGACCTGATTTGTATCTACAGCAATTTCTGCCCTCTGAAAAAAAATTGTCAAAAAATATTAAGCATGTACAAAGTGATCATCTTACGAACGTACAAATGTATTCATGCTATGCAAAGTTGTTAAGTTACCATCAAAGCAATCTTCGCATGAACTGCCTTGCTTATTTTACCAGTAGAATTTAGAACTTGAAACTCTTTCTTCTTCGTGTGCATGACAATGGTTATCCAATGATTCTTGTTCACATTCATAGGGAAAAATGCCTACAAAACAGTAAGCTTATGTACAAAAAATTTGCGCCGGCCCGTCAATAGTTGTGTGAAATGCAAATACCTTATCTTTTGCGAAGTACTCGTCAATTACTCTTGACACAGTTTTTGATTCTTTCGTGAAAAATTCCATGTAGTTCATGTTCGAGTTTTTCAGCTTTCCTTTAGCGCGCTGTATGAGGCAGTATGACACCCATGATGTTAGAACATGCCGATCAGCCATAGGAGTAGTAGTCAGCAAGTGGTTCGAATAACAATTGATGACCTATCAAAATTGAGAAGCCAAAAAATGACAGTTAGAAAATGTACTTAATACAACATAAGTGTATAAGAACGTAAAATAATGCGCATACTTACAGCGCCATTCAACCAGTCGCTCAAGTGATAGCTTGAAGCATTTCCGCCGTACGCTTTCCCCACCTATTCCCGTCATGTGGACCACAGTCTGCTTACAATGCTTCAAGTAGTCTGCTAGCGTGTCGATATAAACCCTCGCCTCTATGTGATTCTCATCCATAAAGTCCGTACTAAGGAGAACATCACGTATCTGAAACAGACCTACAGCAATGAGCGGACATGTAGTTAATTAACTACAAATGTTAGAACATAAAAAGCTTTACAAATGTTTTACAATTAACTTACTTTTTTTCACACGTTTGCGTGGACCGTCCTCAATAATAAAGGGGGACCGACAATACTTTGACTCTTGGCGTTTCCGCTTCCCATCATGCTCCTCAGTCCCATCATGCTCCACACGGTATACCTGGATGAGCGCCAGATTTCCAACAGGCCACTTGAATTTTTTAACATCTTTAACAGTCTTTGTGATTCCTTCAATGCAGACGCCAGAACGTGAACGCATTCCAGTTATATGATTTTATGGCTTCGACGTCCTCCACCAACTGGTAAAGAAAATGTGGAACATGTCTGGTGGAGTGCGGTGCTATTATTGTGCCAATGAGGACTAATACCGCTCGCCGCACAAAGTCGTCATCATACGTCCCACTCGAAACTATGTTGTTGATCAACTGATCGATCACTATTTCTCCACTTCGCGCATCTACGAACTTAGAAGGAACCATTTCCTTCACGTACTCGTCCATTTTACCTAATGCCTTCATAACATCTTTGCCCTTATTCACAAGGCCAAAAATATGAAAGACATCATCCGTCCGCAAGGATATGCCACCTTTTGTCGGACGCAACACGAATCTTTTTTAATCGGGTCATATTTTTGAATGATGTATTTAAGCAAACACTTTCGCATTTGCACGCTAGGTATCTGCAAAAATTCTGCAAGCTGGTGCCACGTAGCCGCGTTCGTTGCCTGGCGTTTAACTGGCTGACCAGCGTGCACCACTTCTCCACGGAGCAATAGACTTCTCCGTAGTCTTCCATACTAGATACTAGATGAAAAACAACATCAACTATTAGCTATTTGACACAGTGATTTCACATACGTCCACAGCAAGAAACTTCACTTTACCTTCGGGGCCGGGGTTGTTCGTGCGGGGGACGGATCGTGGACGTGACGGCGACCTGCGGATCGTCGACGTGGCGGGATCGGTCGTCGAGGCGGCGGCTCGTGGACGCAGCGCCTGCTCGTGTAGGCGGCAGGCTCTTGCGGCGGGCTGCTGGCGTCTTGCCGAGAGGGCCAGGAGGCGGGCGGAGGGGCTTGGGCGGGAGGCGGCGGCGGGCTGATGGCGGCGGGCAGCGGGCGACGGGCTGGATGGCGACGGAAGGCGGGGCTGATGGCGGTGGCGGCTGGAGTCGGGCGTGGCGATCGTGGAGGAGGCGGGCGTGGAGATCGTGGAGTCGTATAAGGGTTTGACCCCGATGGATTCTCCTGCATGTATCCAATGATTGATACGCCTGGCCCATTAAGTAATTCTGTTGGCTTTTTTTGACAACTACGTTGATTTATCCAACTTTGTCTCTTTGGAGAGAGGGTTCCGAAGTACTTTCTTTTTTCGAGTCCGCCAACCGCCTCAAACTTTTCCACACGCTGGCATCATCATCGGCGCCACGCACGCCAGTTTGCATATTTTTCCAACGCCGATGCATTTTCTACGATTTTCCGGTGAAAAGCCCCGAAACAGTGGCCGGACGTGACGCAACGTTGGTTTGGTGTCCGATTTCGTTCAAACCGTGCGTGGTGGCCTATGTTGGCCGCGCCCACATGTGTGCACACTTTCATGCACTTGCATGCATGCGATCACGTACACCATGTGATACCAAAGACGGCTTCGCCCACCGGAGGGGTTCCAAGTACTTTCTTTTCGAGTCCGCAACCGCCCCAAACTTTTTCCACACGCTGGCATCATCATCGGCGCCACGCACGCCAGTTTGCATATTTTTCCAACGCCGATGCATTTTTACGATTTTCCGGTGAAAAGCCCCGAAACAATGGCCGGACGTGACGCAACGTTGGTTTGGTGTCCGATTTCGTTCAAACCGTGTGTGGTGGCCTATGTTGGCCGCGCCCACATGTGTGCACACTTTCATGCACTTGCATGCATGCGATCACGTACATCATGTGATATCAGCACGGTTTCGGTCTACCGGAGGGGGTTCCGAAGTACTTTCTTTTTTCGAGTCCGCCAACCGGCCCCAAACTTTTTCCACACGCTGGCATCATCATCGGCGTCACGCACGCCAGTTTGCATATTTTTCCAACGCCGATGCATTTTCTACGATTTTCCCGTGAAAAGCCCCAAAGCAAAGGGCCGGACGTGACGCAACGTTGGTTTGGTGTCCGATTTCGTTCAAACCGTGCGTGGTGGCCTATGTTGGCCGCTACCACATGTGTGCACACTTTCATGCACTTGCATGCATGCGATCACGTACACCATGTGATACCAGACGGTTTCGGTCACCGGAGGGGTTCCGGTACTTTCTTTTTCGAGTCCGCAACCGCCCCAAACTTTTTCCACACGCTGGCATCATCATCGGCGCCACGCACGCCAGTTTGCATATTTTTCCAACGCCGATGCATTTTTACGATTTTCCGGTGAAAAGCCCGAAACAATGGCCGGACGTGACGCAACGTTGGTTTGGTGTCCGATTTCGTTCAAACCGTGCGTGGTGGCCTATGTTGGCCGCGCCCACATGTGTGCACACTTTCATGCACTTGCATGCATGCGATCACGTACACCATGTGATACCAGCACGGTTTCGGTCTACCGGAGGGGGTTCCGAAGTACTTTCTTTTTTCGAGTCCGCCAACCGGCCCCAAACTTTTTCCACACGCTGGCATCATCATCGGCGTCACGCACGCCAGTTTGCATATTTTTCCAACGCCGATGCATTTTTACGATTTTCCCGTGAAAAGCCCGAAACAATGGCGGACGTGACGCAACGTTGGTTTGGTGTCCGATTTCGTTCAAACCATGCGTGGTGGCCTATGTTGGCCGCGCCCACATGTGTGCACACTTTCATGCACTTGCATGCATGCGATAACATACACCATGTGATACCAGCACGGCTTCGGTCTACCGGAGGGGGTTCCGAAGTACTTTCTTTTTTCAAGTTTGATGAACTTTTTTCAGAATCAATGAACTTTTTTCATATGTGATGAACTTTTTCTTGAATCCCATGAACTTCTTTCAAATCCGATGAATATCTTTTTCAAATTTAGAACTTTTTCAAATCCGATGAACTTTTTTCAATCAAAAATTAAAAAATTCATCCATTTGAAAAGAGTTCACGAGTTTGGAAAAATTCATCATGTAAGGAAGAAAAAGAAAAAACAGAAAAGAAAAATGAAAAACGAAAAGGAAAGAAGAACCTAAAAGGAAATTAAGTGATTTAGCCTACTGTATGTGCCGTTGTGGCGAGTGGTTAGCACGGTGTAACTTGAGACAGGAGGTCGGCGGATCGAGTGACGGCAAGACGTGCCAATTTGATTTTAATTTTTCTGTTGGGAGCCCTCCTTTTTTGGGCTGGCCCGCTTCCCGTCGCTATGCAGCGCCGTGCCAATTTGATTTTAATTTTTCTGTTGGCGCCCTCCTTTTTTGGGCCGCCCGCTTCCCGTCGCTATAGCGCCAGAAGCGCCAACCGGCGCTTAATGCGCTGTGATTAGGAGCTCCCAGTTAGCATGCGCTTTTTCGTTGAATTAGAAAATAAACAAAAGGAAAGAAGAAAAGGATTCAGAAAATGCACTTGGTCACAGAATGGGGCGTGGCGTGGTGGTTATGGCGTGGCACACTTGAACGCTAGTGCGCGGGCTCGAATCCTTGTCGCCGCATTTTTTTTCATCAGTTTAGAAAAAAAAGGGTACGTGGGCTGCGGGTCGTCCAGGGTGCGCGTGGTCCAGCTGAGAAAATTAAAATACATACGCATATACGGGGAGGCGGGGAAGACTTTTCTAAATATGTCGATCGTGCCCCTGATTATGAAAAGGTATCGTGCGATCTCGGCCATCCTTGTATTGGGGGGGGGGGGGGGTGTACCGAAGCAAAAGTGTTCAAAAAAATATGATTTCAATTTTTATAAAAAAGTACATATTTTGGTAGGAACTGTGTAACTCAAAAACTTAATATTTAATAAATAGTTTTTTTGTTATATTCTGGTCAGTGAGAGGTTCTAATGGGGTGACAGGTTTTGGTAAGTGCAGTGTAGGTGCTCTAATCAACGTTCATATGTTTACACGCCTTTCTTCTGCTGATAGCAGACATATATACTCTCTATGTCAGACTGAAGAGGGAATGCTTCCTCTCCACGCCCTGCAGTCATTGGGGGCGGAAAAATGTCCACACTAAGTCCAAACACACCATTGGATCTGTCAACTTTCCATCTCAGCCGTCTCAAAAGAAATCAAAGATAGAATGCCTAGCTCTTCCATCAACCAAGGCTCTCGCAAGATCAAAGTAGATGGACGCTATGTGATCTTCAGAGAGGGAGTTGGGATTGTAGTATCCTAGTGCAGTGGCAGCCTTTTGCATTTAACTTGTACTCTCTCCATCCCAAAAGTGTCTCAACTTTATACTAACTTAAGACACTTATTTTGGTACGAAGGGAGTAATATGCTGCCAATGAGTTGTGTTGTGTATTGCCAAAGCTTCGTTGTTTTACTTTACTGTAGTTATACTTTGTATCTGGATTAGGTTGTGAACCGTGTTTCATTTGATAATGGAACTGTGGAGGGGGAGATCTAATAGAATGAAGTGATAATGCCCATATTTTGGACTTGTCTTACTGGTTCATGAATATGGATGTACATTCTTGCCCCTCTCAAGTTTTTCCCTGAGTTCGCCCCTAGATAATTGAACCCGTCGAGGGGGAGGGGGGCTCTGCCCCTTGATTATATGAAAAAACGAAGTGGTTATGCCCATATTTTAGTTTATATGGATGCTTGACTTATTCAAACATTCTTTCCTCCTCTCAAGATTTTTTTTGGTCCACCCCTGACCCACATTATATTTTTTATGGTAGGGGAGGTTGGCTGCCTGCCACCCTAATCATAACTACTGAGGTAGACTGTAACACCCCAAAATTTTAACCTTGTTTTATTAACTAAAATTTTGTCAGAAAATTAAAACCTTTATTTTCTGGGCTCCCTTTGTTTTTTTTTTTAACTTTTCCTTCCTTTTTATCATGGAGTTATTTCCTTCAGTGAAAACTTTTCAAATATGTTATTGGACTTGTTTATCCTCTCAATAAAAATCTTTTCTTTTCATCAGAGAAATTAATTATATAATAATCTCCATAATCTTTATTTTCTTGAAAATTGGTTTCCCATGGTTTTATGGTCCTTTTTGTACTGCAACCCTTTTATAAATTTTTTCAAAAATTCCACCAAAATTTGGAGATGTCATATGGAGTGTTTGAACCACTTTTGTGCAAAAATATCTTCTGCCCATTGAATATTTTGAGCTCTATACCATATTTTCAAATCTGGTCCAGAGAGCATTTTTGCACTACAACCTATTTAAATACTTCTTTCTAGCCTCCACCAAAATTATGGGATGTTAGTAGTAGCATATGATTCAAATTTATGCAAAAACCTAGTGTTGTTATTTGAAATTTTTGAGTGAATCATCCTCATCTTCATTCTGGTCCAACATGATGATTTGTACAGCATCCATATTATTGCTTGCTCTTTGGCCCTTGATTCTTTCCCCTGCTCGTAGACCACCCTACAAAACCCTTAAGTCCAGGAGCATGCACCCATTGGATCATTTTTGGTTCAAGAAGTGATGCCATTTGTCTCCTGTCCAGAATTGAGTTTTTGCAAAACTTGCACTAACTAATTTCTGTATTTGGCCACCTAACCTCACCACCCTTCTATTCACCTAATGAGACCACCATCTGGAGTTTTTGACCATACCAAGACCTGCCTAGATGCCTCTGGCATTTTGTCAAACACCCTGTGGACATGAACAGTTTTGGCATGAGTTTTTGTTTGCATTGTGAACTTGGTCTCCTGACCTAACCACCTTGTCCCTTGATATCCCCTCTATCACTAACCTAATCCTGTTGCTTGCCAACCCCGCCCGAGCGCTCTGGAGTGCCATGGCATTTCACCGAGCAGTTGGTGGGCGTGCACTAGGCGCGCCCAGAGCGCCGCCAATCGCAGTCACAAGATTCAAAACCGCCAGATCGCGCCTGGTTTTGCCCTCACCGCAGAGCCGCGCCACCCACTCTCCTCTCTCGTAACACGCCAATCAGCCCCTAGCCACGTCTCCGACAAGCCAAGAGCTAGCCGCCACGGCCGCCTCGACAAAGGCGCCCTGCCATGGTCGGCGCGCCGCCGAGCCACCTGGCGCCGCCACCTGCCCTCGAGCGGCTCAACCTCATCCGCACCCACGCCCTCAAGCGCGCGTCGCCGCCACGTCGCGCTATCTACAGAATGGCGGTCGCCGGCGAGCTTATCCACGGCCGCCGCGAACCGACTCGGATGTGCTATAAAAGGAGCCCCCCCCCCCGAGCCCCTCCGTGCACGCGGGCAGCCTCACACCATCCTTCTCGTGCCCCCTTAGTCGTCAATCAAAGAGAGGAGGCCGTCTTCACCCTCTCCGGCCAGTTCGACCACCGCCGCCTCCCGGCTCCGTTCGGCACAACCAGAGCCTCCCCGGCCCTCCCAACGCCACTAAACGACTCCACTCCATATTGCGAAGCCGCCCAGACCCCCAGCTGCGACGGGAAACCACCATAGCCCCAAACTCACTTTGCCACCGAAGCCACCCTCCGCCGCAGAGCTCGCCACGATCCCCGGCGATCAGTAACCAACCGGGAGGACCGCCTAGGAGTGGCGGATCCATCCCTGCACTCGGATGCCCTCGAGGAACCGCCGTTCGCCGGCGAGCATCGCCGGAGCCCCGCATCGGCTCGGACAGAGGAGGAAGGAGGGGGAAAACTAGTCAAACCTGACTAGTGGGCCCCCTAGACCCACTGTCAGTGACCCACGCGCGTCCACGCTGGAGTAAGTGGAGGCGTAAATCCAAAATACGCCTTCGACGTGGTCAGTTCGAATCGTTTTTCTTTTTCTGTTTTATTTTCTTTTTAAAAGCAGATTTTGACCAAATGTTTGACTGGCTATAACTTTTTAAATATAGGTCCAAATGAATTGATTCTTTTTCCTACCTCTCTCAAATTTAATCTAGTTTATTTTAAGATTTATTTGAAATTTTTTCAAAACAACTTTTTTGCTGTTTCGAATTTGTGTGTTAATTCAAATTTATTTAAAATAGGACTTTGGAAAGAGAGAAGAAAAACTTTCGAAAGTTTTGGACTGCACCCTGCCTCTCCACACATTAAAGGCAAGCATTCTGAACCCGGCATAATATTTTTGGTGTGTTCGTTGACACGTTTATGACACCACCTCATTTCGGAATACTTGTTATTTCATGTGATATGATCATTTGCATGGATGCATGTTAGTGATTTCCTTGCTGTGGGAAATAGACATGCTTGTGATAATGATCATCCTCGTATGCCTTTCGTGCCTACCAGAAGGAAGACGGGAAAGTCTCTGTCTTGGGTAGACCCGAGCTTGTCCCTAGCTCCTCGTCGAGACGAGTGTGTCCGGCATGGCACGAGAGGTATGATGAGTGGTGATCCTATCGGTTGGATGTAATGTTTTCGTTATGCTAATCATGCAGGGAATACTCAAACCTCCTGAGTCGACCATAGATCGAGTCTTGTTCCAGTAACCCCCATACTTGTTTCGTACTACCACTTCTCCCTACCATACGTGGGGTACAGTTCAGTAAGTTGTCAACACCTTTCCTAGCACACACCGTACAGAGAGGCCATGATGGAAGATACCAGAGGCATCCGGTAGGCATGCCATCTGACCCGGGGGCATGGGTGTTTCGGTTGTAGCCGAAGGGGTAGCTCCCCTAGTTTGCGCTTGTATAAATTTTGTGATCCCATGCTACGTCGAGGTTGTAGCCTCCCCACTTAGAGTTTTGCTTAACATGTGTCGTGGGTGATTTCCAGACACCGGTGAGTTAAACTGGTGTGTGCAAGTTAGGTGTGTTTTCAACAAAAAAGTCGTAGACGGAATTAGCCCCGATGGACTAAAGGAATCCGTTGCTCGTGGGTAAAGAGTACACCCTCTGCAGAGATTAAACCTATTCGAATAGCCGTGTCCATGGTTAAGGATTACAGATGCAGGATGGGTCAAGTGTTGGTCTTAGTGTCGGTCTTGAGGAGAAACTGTTAAATCAAACTGGGATCATGAATTGTGACTTATGATGATCATGACTATTATTTATTGTGGACTAACCCTTTATATGATTTGAATTATTGAGTATCCCTGGGAAGGTTCTACCTCCAGGGTATTCACTGTGATTATTTATAAGCCCTTTATGTGGTGTCGCTGAGACGCCCGACTGTGGCATGCTTGTTATTCTTTCACTTTATAAGCCCTTTATGTGGTGTCGCTGAGACGCCCGACTGTGGCATGCTTGTTATTCTTTTACTTTATAAGCCCTTTATGTGGTGTCGCTGAGACGCCCGACTGTGGCATACTTGTTATTTATTTTACTATATAAGCCCTTTATGTAGTGTAGCTCAGACGCCCGACTGTGGCATTACTGGTTATTTATTTCCTTTATAAGCCCTTTACGTGGTGTCGCTCAGACGCCCGACTGAGGCATGCTTGTTATTTACCACCATTTCGAGACGTCGCTTCAGACATCTGAATGGTGCATTGTATTTCCTCCTCTGTCATTTCATATTCTTGTTACATATAAATAACATGTTTGCATGTATCAGAGAATTTATGTTATGACTGACAATGCGATCATAGAATATTTCCGTGCACGATTATCATTTATATTATTCCCGTGTTCATAATGTTTGCGAGTACATTCAAAGTACTCACTGGCTTGTCCCTGGCTATTGTCTTGGCCAGATATCTTGCATGGAGAGGGGCATTGCGATGACCGCCCCGGAATCTAAGCAACGGAGACCGCAGCCTCGCGAAGATAGGAGTTATCCTGGTCAGCTGTTCCTGTGGGAAATGGAGTCCCATAGACACTGATGATCCACAAACCGCTTCCGCCATCAACCTCTAGAAACCAATTATTGTACTCACAGACCAGAATGGTCTTGTACTACTTATTTTCTGCATATTGCTTGGAATTTCTGTATCAAGTTGGTGCCTCATCAGCTAACAGTAATCCTGGGGCTGGTGAGCACGACGGCCATTTTCTGAAATATATTAACCAGAAAACCGGTCGCCACATAGACCAGGAGTTATGCGTTGAGGGAATATCCAGCAACCTCATCACCTACATCGCATATCTCCACATCTACACCCACATAACTAGAGACATTCACAACTATTTCCTCGTTGCATTGTATATGTTCATCGTCATCTTTGGCATGCTAGAGCCTCGAGGTCCAGCTAGCATGTGACCATTTCTATCTCGGGTGCCATCACAGTTGTGGATGTCATCGTTATCGCGGCGTATATGGATGGGCAACTACTCCCTCCGTTTCAAAATAGATGAATCAATTTTGTACTAACTTTAGTACAAAACTGGGTCATCTATTTTGGAACGAGGGAAGTATTATATTCTAGAATTGGTAATTCTAAGATACAAAAACTATTGAACAAATACAATATGATGAAAGAAGCTAGGGGAGGGGGGGCAAGCGCCCCCTGCCCCTGTCCACCCCATAATCATAACTTAAGTAGGCCTTCATGGCTGGTAGAGTTAGATTTTAGGCCACCACGCCTTTTGCCATGTCTGAGGGCTGGCCTTGAGTTCGATGCTCGCGTTCCGAGAGAGAGAGAGAGAGAGAGAGAGAGAGAGAGAGAGAGAGAGAGAGAGAGAGAGAGAGAGAGAGAGAGAGAGAGAGAGAGAGAGAGAGAGAGAGAGAGAGAGAGAGAGAGAGAGAGAGAGAGAGAGAGAGAGAGAGAGAGAGAGAGAGAGAGAGAGAGAGAGAGAGAGAGAGAGAGAGAGAGAGAGACAGAGAGAGAGAGAGAGAGAGACAGAGAGAGAGAGAGAGAGACAGAGAGAGAGAGAGAGAGAGAGAGAGAGAGAGAGAGAGAGAGAGAGAGAGAGTCATTGTGATGTATTTCACCACTCTCTATCTGCCCATCAACACCACTTGATACATCTCCAAGGTATATATAATTTTCGATTGTTTCATGCTATTACATTATCAATCTAGTATGTTTTATATGTATTTATATGTTATTTTATATCATTTTTTGTACTAACCTATTAACTCAGTGCCCAGTGTTACTTCCTATTTTATACTTGTTTTTTTACTTTTCAGAAAACCAATACCAAACGAAGTCCAAACACGATGAAACTTTACGGTGATTTTTTCTGGATCAGAAGGGACCCTAGGAGATTCCGGAGAAGGCCAGAAGCCTTACGGCAGAGCCACAAGCTCACATGGCATGTCCTCCGAGCTCGTGACTCCAATGCAACTCTGTTTGACCTAATTCCACCTCTATAAATTTCCAAATATTCTCAAACCAACAGACAGACACCCGAAACACTTTTTTCGTTGCCACAAACTTCTGTTCTTTCATGATCCCATCAGGAGGCCTTTTTCGATACTCTGCCAGATGGGGAATCGATCACGGATAACTTCTACATCAACTTTTCTATTTTATATTTCCCAGTCTAAAAAAACTTTGCTACCCTATCGATGATGCGTGATTAGTTCAGCATAGACCTACGGGTCCATAGCTAGTAGCTAGATGACTTCTTCTCTCTCTTTTATCTTTAGTACTATGTTCTCCTCGATCTTTTTGGAGCTCTATCCAATGTAATCTTCTTTTGCGGTGTGTTTCTTTGGATCCGTTGAATTGTAGGTTTATGATCAAATTATTCACTGAAAGTAATTGAGTCTTCTATGAACTTTATTGTGCATGATTATTATAGCTTTATATTTCTCTCTGATCTATCAGTTTGGTCTGGCCAACTAGATTGATTTATCTTCAGTGGGAGAGGTGTTTTGTGATGGGATCAATCTTGCGGTGTCCTCACCCAGTGAAAGAAGGGGTAGCGAGGCACGTATTTGTATTGTTGTCATTATGGGTAAAACGATGGGGTTTATTCATATTGATTGAGTTTACTTTATCTTCATCATGTCATCTTGCTTAAGGCGTTACTCTGTTTGTCATGAATTAAATACCATAGATGCATGCTGGATAGCGGTCATGTTGAGTGTCTGCATGTGCGCAAGGTTTCAAGCGTCTCCAAAAATAGTTTCACCTTGTGGAAGTGATCCTTGGATATTTAGTGAAGACGCCGCATGGAGGATCATGAATGGTCGACATCGCTAATGGGTATTGGGTCTGGAACATGCACCTGATACCTTAAGGGAGGCCCGTTAAGGTGGATGCCACATGTCGGTTATTCTTAACAAAACACTTTGATGACACACTATTTTTGGAAGTGCACACTTCCATAATGAAAAAGTGATGATCATCATGGAACACATCTATGATGGCACATGTATGACTATTTTGTATCTGTCATAAAATCATCAGGATGTACATGAATGAAAGAAAACTGTGGCCTACTATGACAAACGCATATTATAAAATATGCGTCTTTTTTTATAGTGCTAGCTAGTGTTTATTTAACTTATGTGGGCAAATGCGGTGGTGCTTTGTGATTTCCATCTAAAAAATGACTTGCTTCTGTGGCATGAAATTGTCACTTCACAATAGCACGTACTAGCCTATTTGCGCGCGGCGGCACGCCGCGCCTGTGAGAGTGAAAGCACGTTTAAAGATGCATTAGTTTTTTTTTAAAATTTAAGAGCAAGTATGGTTAATTTTGGTACATCTTGTCGTGTGTTGATTTAAGCAACGACGTAGAAAAAACAGAACTTGCATTTGCCTCATAAAGTACACAAAGGTTACAGCGTCAAGGAGGTATTTATTCCTCATAGTGCTAGCATGAAAATGTGTTGCCAACACCTCATTAAGATGCACTCAAATTAGTACCAACTCGGACACGGTGGATTCTTTGGTACACAACTTTTTTAATACATGCCAAAATAGTTACATCATACAACTACCCACTAAGAAAGCAAAAGGTGATATGCATACTGAAACAAAAGAGTAAGACGTCCTACAGACGACGGATTATTTCTTTGTAAACTACATTCCTGGTTTCAGAAGTGGAACAACCATTACCATCCTCTATAAGAAACTTAAGTCCATTCCGAGAGGTAACACAGGACACGGCAACGTACAGTTGACCATGAGAAAAAACGGGCTCTTGAAGATAGACACAAACTTTCGATAGTGTTTGACCTTGACTCTTGTTGATTGTCATCGCATAACACAATCGAACTGGAAATTGACACCTTCTCAATGTGAATGGCCATTTGCACCCTGTCGAATTAAGAACTATCCGCGGAATGCATACACGTTGATTATCACCCGGTTGTAATAATTTCTCCTTCCAATACTTTGTCACCTAACCGGGTGATAATCAACCGCGTACCATTACACATGCCCAATGACTGGTTAATATTTCGAAGAAGCATGACAGGAGCACCAACTTTAAGTCTAATTTTGTGTCATGGAAAATTGTTGATAACTATAGAATTCAATAATTCAGGCGGATAAAATAACTCCATTTCATCGATAGGATCTGTAGATTTTGATATTGAATCACAACTTAAATAATCAGTGCAATCTGCTGGAACACGGCCGAAAACTACATCGTTTAGTTCATCCACAACATTATTGGTGGGACATACAATAGCACGCTGTGATAAATAATCACCACTATCATAATTCAAGTGGAAATCATCATATATATTGTCAACAACAGCATGCATATGATCTCCCATGGGGTTTAACACCAAATCCTCTGGAATGGAAATCCAAGACGGTGTAGTCTCATCATTCTTACAATGCATGGCGATGGAGCCATTACCAATGTTTTGCACCCAATCAGAAAAATATGCTAACTCGGCACGTTCATCTCGGCACAAATTCGGATTTGATAGCCGCATATTGATGTGCAACTTGAAAACTTTCATATGAGCCCATAACGGCGAGCTCATCAGCGAGGCACCAATAATGTCGTCTCTTGTTCAACCTTCAACGACCGGTAAATTTTTTCTAAAATGACCGCCGAATAAAAATGTCTTTCCTCCGAATGGTAACAACCGATTTTCTTCATTCTCAGCTGAAAGAACATCCCTCAATATTCTATCTAAAGCTTCAAAACAACAACGATGAGTCATTGGAGCTTCATCCCATAGAATAAGACATGCCCTCTGGCATAACCCGGCCAACATAGAACTTCTTGATATACCACATTGACTCTGTTCATGAACGTCAAGTGGAATTTTAAACCTTGAGTGTCCAGTTCGGCCACCTGGTAATAGAAGAGATGCCACTCCAGATGAGGCAACGGCGGGCACTATTTGCTTTTCAGACCTAAGGGCAGCAATAATTGAATTCCAAAGGAAAGTTTTCCCAGTGCCACCATGTCCAGAAACAAAAAATACTCCTCCTTTGTTTGCATGAATAGCACCCAATATTTCAAAGTATATATTTATTTGTTCATCATTCAATTTCTGATACAGTGATTCTGATTCGATAGCCAACTTAGCTACATCATAGCTTAACTCTTCAAGAATCAACCTGTTTAAGCATTCATTCTTGATAGGTATCTTGCGTGAGGTTAAGTTGAAAGAAGCAAGGTATGATCCATTTTTAATAAGCATAGAAGATAACTCACAAAGGAGTTGATCTTGTAGAAAATCTTCGAGCACCTTATACCTAGGATTATCCAAAGTTCTGGACAGCCTAAGTGATATATCTTCGGCCATACTTGACCAAAACCGTTCGAAAAGAGCACGACCATTTCCAACTTCAAAGTGAATAAGAATGGTCATAAAAAGATGCCTCAACTGAAATGCACTTGCACATACGATAGCTTCATCAAATAACTTAAACCATTCGTTGTCGTCACCTACTAATCCTCTGGATTGACATGCTTCCTTAAAAGTATCATAAAGTCGACCATTGTGTGTTCTCAAATCCTCATAGCAAGTAGCACCAGGAACAACCATGAGCAACATCCGAAGAAAGAACAATTCGCCGGAACCAGGATGTACATGATAAATACGACCAATCTTGCTGCCAAGCTTTTTCTGTTGTTTTCTCTTTGTCCACAGCTTGTCGCTAGCATTCCAAACCCACTGAGTAGGAAATTCCAAATACGTAAGCGATCTAGCAGACCTATGCTTACGATTTGCAACAAACCATTCAGTTAGCGTTGTCTTCAAAGCAGATGGATTGTTTAAAACTCCATCAAGATTGGCTTCCTCACTGAAAATAACTATGTTCATATTAGGAAGATGAACAACTAATCTCTCAACTGAAGGTTGTCGTCCACGAATATCATAGGCAAACATTCTCCAAAAAGCTTCACATGCAGATAGGTACCTTGGTACAAGAGTAACAAAAACAATTTTAACAACTCAATATACATAAAATAAAAGGCAAATTAAAAGAAAAAAATAATTGCAGGAAAAAGTAAAATATCAATACGAACATGCATTTGATGTAATCGTCAATCTCATTTCTACCAGTAGGAATTGGAACAGTAAAAACACCTCTTCGTTCATTGATGGTTTCAATACGCATTCGTACAACATCATGCCCCTTTCTAAGATACTTGAAAAAATATTTTAAAAGATTTGTTTTGTTGCACCATTCAACATTTATATGAGCTTCAAAACGTTTAAGAAGATTCATATTATAGGGAACAACCCACTCATTTCCAAGTTGTAGAGTGCCCTTCTTTAGCACATAACGACCATCGTGGCGACGACGGTAAACAGGAAATCCGACGTCATCAACCATTGTTTCCTCACTAAAAGGTTTTGGAAACCTTTTGGAACAACTATTATTCTTCATGCATGCACATTTATCATTGTGCACTCCACATGGACCATGTACCATAAATTCGTCCACAAGAGCATATCCAAGAGGATCCACCAAAGGGTCTGGCAATTCAGCACAAATCAACTCATTGATAAAAGATGGAGAAGGATCCTTCGTACTGGCCTTCAACCAAACTAATGTATGTGTGTGAGGAAGACCTCTCTTCTGAAATTCTACAACATACAAATCTACATGAAACAAAATAATTGTATAAATATTTTGCTGAAAAAACAGAATCCAAGTACATGAAGCTAGATTGGATAGCATTAAATATCAAAATAAATAAGTAAAAAGTAAGATTTTAAAAATTAGCATGGAAATGTATCTTACATGCTTGAATAGGACCGAAAAGCGAACCATTTTTCACATCAGTTAGAAATTCAGCAAACTTCATGTTGAAAACACGTGTAACAATATCAGATCGATCAGCAGGAACTTGTGCAGGCTCGGAAGCAAGAGCATCAATAATTTCTTGCCACTTTGGATTACATGTGAAAGTGATGAACAAATCTAGAGCACCATATTCACGACAAATAGCCATTCCATCATGATAATTTAAAACCATATACCGGCGCCCACCAGTAAAACTTCCATGCAGTATAAATTGCACACCAACATTCTTTCTAGTAGAACTACCTTCTCCAATTGCATAAGATATTCCTTGGTAAGTCTCGGATCGTAAATTGTCCTTATTCTAAAAATGATACTCCAAATGGTCCGACTCAACACAAGAATAAGCATTGACAGCCACTTGTTGACTGATTCGCCCACAACTGGTATAAGGATTTGGTTCCCCCTCACGATAATGAGGATAGTAACCATAATACTCCAACATAGAAACTTGGCTCTGTGGCACTTTAGAAGGCCGAGACACAATAGCACCAGTATCAGGTGTCTCTTCAAACAGAACACCATGTGCATTCACATTGGAAGAATCATCATCATTGTTACCCAAATGATAACTTTTATCCCCATATGGGAAAAGCAAGGGGTACTGTAGAGCCATAAGGTTAGAATTGAGAGAAGATACGTGCTCCAATATACCAGCATGTGTCTCTACAACCACATCAAATTTCTTGCGCTCAGGAGTAAGATCACCAACAATCACAACAGCCACCTCAGAGGCCGTTGGACCAGAAAAACACGTGCCGTGAGGCCCACCATCATTTCCTAAGAAGCGAATAGAAACCTTTGGCCCATCAGGAGAAGAAAAATTTTGGTGAGCAATTCTATATTTGTGTACCAAAAGATGATGCATATTCAACATATCAATGAGGCTCGCTACTATCTCTGGATCAGGCTCAAGAGAACTATCGCCTTCACGATCAAACACATTAATTCTACTTTTGACTTCATCAGCTGAATCAACAATATATAGCTGTGCAAACTTAGGGCTTTCATCTTTAGAAGGAAGAAGAGGACCGATCCTGTGATAAACGACCCCGTTCATTTTCAATACATATGGTCCACCACCAACGTTAACACTGTGATCAATTTGAGCACCAAGAGATGTGAAACAAAACATAGAATTATAATGTTTAATCAAGCGCATGAAACAGGCACAAACAGGACCACCATTGAAACGAAGTAAATCCTTCAACGGACAGGGCCAATCAGCAAACTTTGGCAAAGAAATCTTGCCATCTCGGCAGCAACCGATATAAATAGGCTGTCGAGGATTAGCATCCTTATGACGTGTGGACCCTTCATGAAACCAATAAAATGCCCCACATTTCTGACCGGTAAAACCTGGCGCACCATAATAAGACCTCCCCGGTGAAACAGCTGGCAAAAGTTATAAATTAGTACATTTAATAAATCGGAACAACCAAGGAGACCCATATAAAAAAAGAAGCAAACACAAAATATTACCTTTAAGAAAACAAATATACTCCTTAGGAAAAGGTGGCTGCATCGGTCAAACTGTAATAAAAAACATAAGCATGCTAAAACCATAAAGTAATTAAACATCGTTTACAGGTCAGTAGTAGAAAACATTGTAGCAGTAAATGGATACCTTTTTTGTTGGAAATATGCCCTAGAGGCAATAATAAATTAGTTATTATTATTATATTTCCTTGTTCATGATAATCGTTTATTATCCATGCTATAATTGTATTGATAGGAAACTCAGATACATGTGTGGGTACATAGACAACACCATGTCCCTAGTAAGCCTCTAGTTGACTAGCTCGTGGATCAATAGATGGTTACGGTTTCCTGACCATGGACATGGGATGTCGTTGATAACGGGATCACATCATTAGGAGAATGATGTGATGGACAAGACCCAATCCTAACCCTAGCACAAAGATCGTGTAGTTCGTATGCTAAAGCTTTTCTAATGTTAAGTATCATTTCCTTAGACCATGAGATTGTGCAACTCCCGGATACCGTAGGAATGCTTTGGGTGTACCAAACGTCACGACGTAACTGGGTGGCTATAAAGGTGCACTACGGGTATCTCCGAAAGTGTCTGTTGGGTTGGCACGAATCGAGACTGGGATTTGTCACTCCGTGTGACGGAGAGGTATCTCTGGGCCCACTCGGTAGGACATCATCATAATGTGCACAATGTGGCCAAGGGGTTGATCACGGGATGATGTGTTACGGAACGAGTAAAGAGACTTGCCGGTAACGAGATTGAACAAGGTATCGACATATCGACGATCGAATCTCGGGCAAGTACAATACCGCTAGACAAAGGGAATTGCATACGGGATTGCTTGAATCCTTGACATCGTGGTTCATCCGATGAGATCATCATGGAACATGTGGGAGCCAACATGGGTATCCAGATCCCGCTGTTGGTTATTGACCGGAGAACGTCTCGGTCATGTCTGCATGGTTCCCGAACCCGTAGCGTCTACACACTTAAGGTTCGGTGACGCTAGAGTTGTTATGGGAAATAGTATGTGGTTACCGAAGGTTGTTCGAGTCCGGATGAGATCCGGACATGACGAGGAGCTCCGGAATGGTCCAAGGTGAAGATCGGTATATTGGACGAAGGGTATTGGAGTCTGGAATTGTTCCGGGGTACCGGTGATGATGACCGTGTCCGAAAGGGGTTTGGAGGCCCCGACAAGCTTTGGGGGCCTTATGGGCCAAGGGAGAGGGAACATCAGCCCACTAAGGGGCTGAGCGCCTCCCACCCCATCTCACGTAACTGGAGAGGTGGAGGCGCCACCCCTAGGGCAGCCACCCTCCCGGCTTGGGGCAAAGTTCCTAGGGGTGGGGCGCCAAAACCCATCTAGGGTTTCCCCTATGGTTGCCGCCCTCCCTAGGGAACCCTAGGGCGCCTCCCTCCTCCCTTCCCCTATATATAGTGAGAGAGAGAGGAAGCCGCACCCTTCCTCGGCGCAGCCCTCTCCCTCCTCCAACACCTCCTCCTCCTCCGTAGTGCTTGGCGAAGCCTCACGGAGAACCACGAGCTCCATCACCACCATGCCGTCGTGTTGTCGAGTTCTCCTCAACTTCTCCTCTCCCCTTGCTGGATCAAGAAGGAGGAGACGCCCCGGGCTGTACGTGTGTTGAACGCGGAGGCACCGTTGTTCGGTGCTTAGATCGGAATCAACCGCGATCTGAATCGCTGCGAGTACGACTCCTTCATCCGCGTTCTTGTAACGCTTCCGCTTAGCGATCTACAAGGGTATGTAGATGCACTCTCCTTCTCTCGTTGCTAGTCTCTCCATAGATAGATCTTGGTGACTCGTAGGAAAATTTTGAATTTCTGCTACGTTCCCCAACAGTGGCATCATGAGCTAGGTCTATGCGTAGTTTCTATGGACGAGTAGAACACAAGTTGTTGTGGGCGTTGATTTTGTTCAATATGCTTACCGTTACTAGTCCAATCTTGTTTCGACGGTATTGTGGGATGAAGCGGCCCGGAACGACCTTACACATACACTTACGTGAGACAGGTTCCACCGACTGACATGCACTTGTTGCATAAGGTGGCTAGCGGGTGCCGCCTCCCACTTTAGTCGGATCGGATTCGATGAAAAGGGTCCTTGTGAAGGGTAAATAGCAATTGACATATCACGTTGTGGTTTTTGCGTAGGTAAGAAACATTCTTGCTAGAAACCCATAGCAGCCACGTAGAACATGCAATCAACAATTAGAGGACGTCTAACTTGTTTTTGCAGGGTATGCTATGTGATGTGATATGGCCAAAAGAATGTGATGAATGATATGTGATGTATGAGATTGATCATGTTCTTGTAATAGGAATCACGACTTGCATGTCGATGAATATGACAACCGCGGGAGCCATAGGAGTTGTCTTAATTTATTGTATGACCTGCGTGTCAATGAACAACGCCATGTAATTACTTTACTTTATTGCTAAACCGTTAGCCATAGTAGTAGAAGTAATAGTTGGCGAGACAACTTCATGGAGACACGATGATGGAGATCATGATGATGGAGATCATGGTGTCATGCCGGTGACAATGATGATCATGGAGCCTCGAAGATGGAGATCAAAAGGAGCAAAATGATATTGGCCATATCATGTCACTTTTTGATTACATGTGATGTTTATCATGTTTATGCATCTTATTTGCTTAGAACGACGGTAGTAAATAAGATGATCCTCATTAAAATTTCAAGAAAGTGTTCCCCAACTGTGCACTGCCAGGAAAGTTCGTTGTTTCAAGCACCACGTGATGATCGGGTGTGATAGATTCTAACGTTCACATACAACGGGTGTAAGCCAGATTTGCACACGTGAAACACTTAGGTTGACTTGACGAGCCTAGCATGTACAGACATGGCCTCGGAACACAAGAGACCGAAAGGTCAAGCATGAGTCGTATGGTAGATACGATCAACATGAAGATGTTCACCGATGATGACTAGTCCGTCTCACGTGATGATCGGACACGGCCTAGTTGACTCGAATCATGTAATCACTTAGATGACTAGAGGGATGTCCATCTGAGTGGGAGTTCATAAGATGAACTTAATTATCCTGAACATAGTCAAAAGGTCTTTGCAAATTATGTCATAATCTCGCGCTTTAGTTCTACTGTTTTAAATATGTTCCTAGAGAAACAAATTAGTTGAAAGTTGATAGTAGAGATTATGCGCACTAGGTCCGTAAACTGATGATTGTCCTCGTTGCTTTGTAGAAGGCTTATGTCCTTAATGCACCGCTCAGTGTGCTGAACCTCGAACGTCGTCTGTGGATGTTGCGAATATCTGACATACACGTTTTGATAACTACGTGATAGTTCAGTTAAACGGTTTAGAGTTGAGGCACCAAAGACAATTTCGAAACATCGCGAAACATATGAGATGTTTTGAGGGATGAAATTGGGATTTCAGGCTCGTGCCCACTTCAAGAGGTATAAGACCTCCAACGATTTTCTTAGCCTGCAAACTAAGGGAGAAAAGCTCAATCATTGAGCTTGTGCTCAGATTGTCTGAGTACAACAATCACTTGAATCGAGTGGGAGTTGATCTTCCAGATGAGATAGTGATGTTTCTCCAAAGTCATTGCCACCAAGCTGCTAGAGCTTCGTGATGAACTGTAACATATCGAGGATAGATATGATGATCCTTGAGATATTCGCGATGTTTGACACCGCGAAAGTAGAAATCAAGAAGGAGCATCAAATTGTTGATGGTTGGTGAAACCACTAGTTTCAAGAAGGGCAAGGGCAAGAAGGGATACTTCATGAAACGGCAAATCACCGCTGCTCTAGTGAAGAAACCCAAGGTTGAACCCAAACCCGAGACTAAGTGCTTACGTAATAAGGGGAACAGCCAATCGGAGCATAATTACCCTAGATACTTGGTAGATGAGAAGGCTGGCAAGGTCGATAGAAGTATATTGGATATACATTATGTTAATGTGTACTTTACTAGTTCTCCTAGTAGCACCAGGGTATTAGATACCAGTTCGGTTGCTAAGTGCTAGTAACTCGAAATAAAAGCTACGGAATAAAAGGAGACTAGCTAAAGGTGAGCTGACGATATGTGTTGGAAGTGTTTCCAAGGTTGATATGATCAAGCATCGCACGCCCTCTACCTTCGAGATTGGTGTTAAACCTAAATAATTGTTATTTGGTGTTTGCGTTGAGCATAGACATGATTGGATTATGTCTATCGCAATACGATTATTCATTTAAGGAGAATAATGATTACTCTATTTATTTGAATAATACCTTCAATGGTCTTGCACCTAAAATGAATGGTTTATTAAATCTCGATCGTAGTGATACACATGTTCATGCCAAAAGATATAAGATAGTAATGATAGTACCACCTACTTGTGGCACTGCCATGTAAGTCATATTGGTATAAAAGCGTATGAAGAAGCTCCATGTTGATGGATCTTTGGACTCACTCGCTTTTGAAAAGTTTGAGACATGCGAACCATGTCTATTGGTGTATATGCATGAAGAAACTCCATGCAGATGGACCGCTTTGGACTCACTTGATTTTGAATCACTTGAGACATGCAAATCATACCATATGGGCAAGATGACTGAAAGCCTCGTTTTCAGTGAAATGGAACAAGAAAGCAACTTGTTGGAAGTAATACATTTTGATGTGTGTAGTCCAATGAGTGCTAAGGCATGCAGTGGATATCGTTATGTTCTTACTTCACATATGATTTGAGTAGATACTGAGTATATTTACTTGATGAAACACAAGTTTGAATTATTGAATGGTTCAAGTAATTTCAGAGTGAAGTTGAAGATCTTCGTGACAAGAGGATAAAATGTCTATGATATGATCATAGAGATGAATATCCGAGTTACGTGTTTTGGCACGCAATTAAGACATTGTGGAAATTGTTTCACAATTAATACCGCCTAGAACACCATAGTGTGATGGTGTGTTCGAACATCATAGTTGCACCCTATTGGATATGGTGCGCACCATGATGTCTCTTATCGAATTACCACTATCGTTCATGGGTTAGGCATTAGAGACAACCGCACTCACTTTAAATAGGGCATCACGTAATTCCGTTGAGATGACACCGTATGAACTATGGTTTGGAGAAACCTAAGTTGTCGTTTCTTGAAAGCTTGGGGCTGACGCTTATGTGAAAAAGTTTCAAGTTGATAAGCTCGAACCCAAAGCGGATAAATGCATCTTCATAGGACACCCAAAAACAGTTGGGTATACCTCCTATTTCAGACCCGGAAGCAAAAGTGATTGTTTCTAGAAACGGGTCCTTTCTCGAGAAAAAGTTTCTCTCAAAAGAATTGTGTGGGAGGATGGTGGAGACTTGATGAGGTTATTGAACCATCACTTCAACCAAGATATGTAGCAGGGCACGTGAAGTTGTTCTGTGGCACCTACATCAATTGAAGTGGAAGTTGATGATGGTGATCATGAAACTTTGGATCAAGTCACTACCGAACCTCGTAGGGTGACAAGGATGCATACTACTTGAGTGGTACAAGAATCATGTCTTGAAGGTCATGTTGCTAGACAACAATGAACCTACGAGCTATGGAGAAACGATGGTGGACCCGGATTCCGACAAATGGCTCGAGGCCATAAAATCCGAGAGAGGATCCATGTATGAAAACAAAGTGTAGACTTTGGAAGAACTGCTTGATGGTCGTAAGGCTATTGGGTACAGATGGATTTTAAAAGGAAGGCGGAACAATGATGGTAAGTATCACCATTAAGAAAGCTCGACTTGTCGTTAAGATGTTTTCCGACAAGATTCAAGGAGTTGACTACGTTGAGGCTTTCTCACTCATAGCGATGCTAAGAGTCTGTTGGAATTGGATTAGCGATATCTGCATTATTTATGAAATCTTGCAGATAGGATGTCAAAACATTGTTTCCTCGACAATTTTCTTGAGGAAAGGTTGTATGTGATACAACCAGAAAGGTTTTGACAATCATGAAAGACGCTAACAAGTATGCAAAGCTCCAGCAATCCTTCTAAGGAATGGAGTAAGCATCTCGGAGTTGGAATGTACGCTTTGACGAGATGATCAAAGATTTTGGGTTTATACAAAGTTTATGAGAAACTTGTATTTCCAAAGAAGTGAGTGGGAGCACTATAGAATTTCTGATGAGTATATGTTGTTGACATATTGTTGATCGAAATGATGTAGAATTTCGGAAAGCATATAGGGTTATTTGAAAAGTGTTTTCAATAGAAAACCTGGATTAAGCTGCTTGAACATTGAGCATCAAGATCTATGAGGATAGATCAAAAACGCTAAATGGTACTTTCAAATGAGCACATACCTTGACATGATCTTGAAGGTGTTCAAGATGGATCAGTCAAAGAAGGAGTTCTTGCTTGAGTTGTAAGGTATGAAGTTAAGAGTTAAAGCTCGACCACGGCAGAAGAGATAGAAAGGACGAAGGTTGTCCCCTATGCTTCAGACATAGGCTCTATAGTATGCTATCTTTGTGTACCGCATCGAAGTGTGCCTTGCCATGAGCCAGTCAGGGGTACAAGAATGATCCAGAATGGATCATTGGACAATGATCAAAATTGTCCTTGGAGTAAATAAGGACATGTTTCTCGATTATGGAGGTGATAAAGAGTTCAGCGTAAAGGGTTACGTCGATGCAAGATTTAACACTTATCCGAGTGACTCTGAGTAGCAAAGCAGATACGTATAGTGGAGCAACCATTTGGAATAGCTTCAAGTGGAGCGTGGAAGCAGCATTTACAATATGACCTAGAGATTTGCGAAGTGCATACGGATCTGAATGTTGCAGACCCGTTGACTAAAACCTCTCTCACAAGCAAAACATGATCAAACCCCAAAACTCATTGAGTCTTAATCACATGATGATGTGAACTAGTTTAGTGACACTAGTAAACTCTTTGGATGTTGGTCACATGGCAAGGTGACCTGTGAGTGTTAATCACATGGCGATGTGAACTAGATTATTGACTATAGTGCAAGTGGGAGACTGTTGGAAATATGCCCTAGAGGCAATAATAAATTCGTTATTATTATTATATTTCCTTGTTCATGATAATTGGTTATTATCCATGCTATAATTGTATTGATAGGAAACTCAGATACATGTGTGGGTACATAGACAACACCATGTCCCTAGTAAGCCTCTAGTTGACTAGCTCGTTGATCAATAGATGGTTACGGTTTCCTGACCATGGACATTGGATGTCGTTGATAACGGGATCACATCATTAGGAGAATGATGTGATGGACAAGACCCCAATCCTAAGCCTAGCACAAAGATCGTGTAGTTCATATGCTAAAGCTTTTCTAATGTTAAGTATCATTTCCTTAGACCATGAGATTGTGCAACTCCCGGATACCGTAGGAATGCTTTGGGTGTACCAAACGTCACAACGAATCGGGTGGCTATAAAGGTGCACTACGGGTATCTCCGAAAGTGTCTGTTGGGTTGGCACGAATCGAGATCGGATTTGTCACTCCGTGAAGGCGAGGTATCTCTGGGCCCACTCGGTAGGACATCATCATAATGTGCACAATGTGACCAAGGGGTTGATCACGGGATGATGTGTTATGGAACGAGTAAAGAGACTTGCCGGTAACAAGATTGAACAAGGTATCGACATACCGATGATCGAATCTCAGCAAGTACAATACCGCTTAGACAAAGGGAATTGCATACGGGATTGCTTGAATCCTTGACATCGTGGTTCATCCGATGAGATCATCGTGGAACATGTGGGAGCCAACATGGGTATCCAGATCCCGGCTGTTGGTTATTGACCGGAGAACGCCTCGGTCATGTTCAGATGGTTCCCGAACCCATAGGGTTTACACACTTAAGGTTCGGTGACGCTTAGAGTTGTTATGGGAAATAGTATGTGGTTACCGGTTGTTGTTCGAGTCCGGATGAGATCCGGACATGACGAGGAGCTCCGAAATGGTACGGAGGTGAAGATCGATATATTGGACGAAGGGTATTGAAGTCCGGAATTGTTCCGAGGGTACCAGGTGATGACCAGCGTGTCCGAAAGGGCTTTCGAAGGCCCCGACAAGCTTTGGGGGGCCTTATGGGCCAAGGGGAGAGGGCACATCAGCCCACTAAGGGGCTGAGCGCCCCTCCCACCCCATCTCACGTAACCTGGAGAGGTGGAGGCGCCACCCCTGTGGCAGCCACCCTCCCGGCTTGGGGCAAGTTTCCTAGGGGTGGGAGCGCCAAAACCCATCTAGGGTTTCCCCTATTGCCGCCAAGGCCTCCCTAGGGAACCCTAGGCGCCTCCTCCTCCCTTCCCCGGGCGCAGCCCTCTCCCTCCTCCAACACCTCCTCCTCCTCCGTAGTGCTTGGCGAAGCCTGCCGGAGAACCACGAGCTCCATCACCACCATGCCGTCGTGTTGTCCGAAGTTCTCCTTCAACTTCTCCTCTCCCTTGCTTTGGATCAAGAAGGAGGAGACGCCCCGGCTGTACGTGTGTTGAACGCGGAGGCACCATTGTTCGGTGCTTAGATCGGAATCAACCGCGATCTGAATGCGATCTGAATCGCTGCGAGTACGACTCCTTCATCCGCGTTCTTGTAACGCTTTCACTTAGCGATCTACAAGAGTATGTAGATGCACTCTCTTTCTCTCGTTGCTAGTCTCTCCATAGATAGATCTTGGTGACTCGTAGGAAAATTTTGAATTTCTGCTACGTTCCCCAACATTTTTTTCTTCATGGTCGAAAATCACGAATCAACTTGCGTTTGCGCCGTTTGTACAAAGTATCCAAGCGATCCAAAATAGGTGTGCCAAGGACTAAATATAACAAAAGTATCACTAATGAATCACATGAACAGATAGCAGAAATATTTAAAAAACACCCTGTCATGAGGACCCATGCTCAACAATGGGACAACACGTGGAGGAACAACTATCAACTCATCGCCAAACTGATGGTCATGAAGAGTTGAATTTTCAGAGGGCACATCCACAGAAGTGCCAACAGACTCATCACTACCTGCAACCACCTGGACACCAACCTCAACACCATCCCTATCATTCAATTGGCCTGCAAAAAGAAGGAAAAAAGGGAAACTCTGAAAACAGAAAAATAAAATAAAATACATACACCAAATAAACAGATCAAAAAGATAACATACCAAAATGAGAATCAGAAATTGGAAATGATGGTACACCATTGGAGAAAGTAAACGAATATACACCTGCAATATAAAACAAACAAAAACACCTAATTATACAAAATCAATGAGAACACATAAAAGAACACTAAAACCTAAGCGTAAACCGACCCTGAGTACAATCAACATGTCACTTTCCCATACGGATTTCTTATCGACGGCGACGTGCCTCCCGAGCATACAAAGATGCAAATCCATCTTCTGAAAAAACAACATGTAAATAATTAGTCATCACATCACAACACAACAACTAAATAGCAGAAAATTGTAAAAACAATATAAACAATGATGCAAACCACACGCCATTATGAGAAAAAGCAATAGAAGGGAAATTCAATAAAGGGTCAACTGCCCGGTAACCTCGCCGCCGCCCAAACACAGTAGACTGTGGACGCGAACATGAACCATCAGAGACTACCTCCAAGTAGACACGTCCAGCAGATGAAGCATGTACAGAACCATGAGAACCATCAACGCCAGCGCGACCAATACGACCAGCACCAAAAATCCCACTACGGGGTCGTACATGGGCGACCACGACGGCGAGGAGCACGGGCATCACCACGCACCATGAGAGTAGGAGGAGGAGAGCACGATCCAAGAACATGAAACAAACTGATAGCTAATCCCCATATTTATAGGCTAGCAACCGACCTCAGCAAAAAATATCAAACGGTGTACGCATGAAGCGGCGGCATCCAGATCCAACCTACGTAGCGGCAGCCAACCAACAGGACGACACGTGCACTTTTAGTAAACACGTAAGAGGAAATTTGCAGTAAGAAAAAGAGGTAAAAGCACCTCAAATACCCAATGTGCAAGGAATGTGATGATTTAGTCTTAAACTTGTAAAATGCAATTCCACCATATCCCAACTTACATTGGATGTGACGATTTGGTCCTAGGCCTATCAAGCGCGACAAGTGGCAGCCAGACGGGTGGACAGGTCTTTTCCTGCAGTTTTGCAAAAAACACCCTGCCATCTTGTCTAATTAACCCGCTACTTCTGCTTCCTGTCCAACTCCTCCCGGAGCCCACGCGCTGCCGCCGCCGCAATCCCCGCATCCGCCTTGGTCTCAGTGAGCACGGCCTTGGCCTTGCGTAGCTCCGCCCGCAGCGCGTCCGCCTCGGCGGTGTCGCACTCCCACGCCTTTATTTTCCTGCACAGCTCCCCCCGCGCCGCGGCCGCCTTGGTCGTCTCGTCGACATACTAGTATTATACTGTACGCCCAAGTGCATGCATGCAGCAGCCATCGGACATAGAACTCGAACCTATTCAACTTTGTTGCAGGAGTTTAAAATTGAAATGATGAGCAGAGGCATCAAAATGTCAAGGAGCCAACAGCAAGCAAGCATTTGGCTAGTACTTGTCCTCCAGCTCCACAGCGTAAGCGACAAGGTCACCTCGTTCGATCAATCCAGAACAACAAATCATCCAAGAATAATGCACACGGAACAAGGAGCTCACCTGGAGCAGTGACACGTAGCTTGAGGCGACGACGTCGGCCGGCTTGGACGCGGCGAGCTCGCGCTCCCGCGACGGCGTGACGGTGCCCTGCAGCAGCCGCCTCGCTGCCTTCCAGTCACCATCTTTGCTTGTCGCGGGCGGCGACAACCAGGGGCCGGAGAAGCCCGACAGGCAAGAGGGGTCTGACGCCGAGCTCTCGCCGTCCGCACGGTCCTCCCACACCTTCCTCTTCTTCCCAAGCGACGATGCGCGAGGCGTCACTTTGCAATCAGGCTCCTTCTTCACTTTCATCCATGGCGACATGAAGAGATCGATGACACCCCGGTGATGTTGGCTGCGACCACGTTGTGCTAGTGGAGATACGCGAAGAGATTCGATCGAGGAACTCCTTCGAGCATGCAGCAGGCTGTCTGCCATGGCCTTCTCCTGCACGGTGAGCGACAGATCGAAGGTGGATGACCTGGAAGGATCGCCCCACTCCACCGGGCACGGCCACGACGCCGACGACTCCAAGGAAAAGAAATCCTCCTTCCACCCCTTGATAAACTTGGCGCGACTCCAAGAGCAGTACATAGCGAAGGGAGTTCAGAAAGATTTAATTCAGGTGCCCTGTAGCGCGGGTTAATTAGACAAGATGGCAGGGTGTTTGTTGCAAAACTGCAGGCAAAGACCGGTCCACCCATTGACTGCCACTTTGTCGCGTTGTGATAGGTCCAGGACCAAATCCTCACATCTAGTGCAAGTTGGGGTATGGTGAAGTTGCATTTTACAAGTTTGGGTGCGGCGTTGCTGCTCAAGGGAGCGGTGGTATGTCGGGGCGGCGGCCCCGGAAGGCGGCGCTGGTTGAGTGCACTGGGCGCGACGGAGCGGTGGATGTCGGGGCGGCGGCCCCGAGAGAATCACTGTGGCGATCGGGCTTCTGTGGCAACGATGATGGTGAGAGCGATATCGGCGACGCGGCAATGGTTGCGGTAGTCGGCTCTTCTCCGACGTGTTCGTGGTTTTTGCCTCGGTTTGTCTGTTGATGTGGAGTCGAAGCTGCGACGGCGGGGCCCAGTGGTGTACGATGACCATCTGCAGATGGTCCGTTCGGCGATCTTTCGTGGCGCCAACCGTGCCTGGTTTTGTTCTTCTGAACTCTCCGTCCGAGCCGGAGCTGCATTGTCTGGTCGCAGGTCGGCATGTCATTGATTAGGGTGGGCTTTGCCCCTGTGTGTTTTAGTTTTTGAGTTTGGGCTTGGCCTTGTTGTTTCGGTTTTTGCCCGGTTTTCCGTAATTAACTGGGCAATTCTCTTCCACTTAATTAATAGATAAGGTAATCTTTGCCTCCGTTTAAAAAAAAACATTTCCTGCAAGTTAGAGTACCTGGGTACTTTTACCTCTAAGAAAATCGAAGAGCACCATCGAGAAAGCCCCGCATGCAAAAACCACATGCAGGCAAGCACGTCACCAAGCGAACCCCACACGTTGCCATAAAAAAGACGGGACCTACACGCATGTAAACTACTCCCTCCGTTTCCAAATATAAGTCTTTTTAGAGATTCCAACAAATGACTATATACGAAGAAAAATAAATAAATCTACACTTTAAAATATCTTTATATATATCCGTATGTTATAGTCCATTCGAAATGTCTAAAAAAACTTATACTCCCTCGATCCGAAAAGTTTATCCCTTAAATAGATGTATGTAGCACCAAATTAGTGCTAGATACATTCATTTGAGCCATTTAAGGGACAAACTTTTCTGGACGGAGGAGTATTTAAGAACGGAGAGAGTAACTCACAAAACTGGCGCACATGCATGAATCCCACACATGCACGACGTATGCACGTATGCACTTCCTCTACTGATTTATCAGTTGATATCTGCCCAAATATCCCCGGCGCTGATAGGCGCCGGTGTGCCGGCCCAAATTTTCGGCCGGTCCATTGCCAACCGTCCGATCTACATAACGTGAACAGTCGGATCTCAGTGTCATCTTCCTCCCTTTTCCTATCTTCCTTCCCAGTCCCATGCGCATGGGAAAACAAGAAAAAGACAGGGGGCGCCATCGATCCCTGCCGGGCACCACGGGCTCCCCATTGTCGCCGCTAGCCGCTCGCCGTCGCCGTCGCTGCTTGCCGGTTGCAGCCCTCATGCCCCCTGGTGTGCCCTCGCAGCAAATCGCGCTGCTAGATTCAACAAAAAATCGGGGCAAAAATCGCCGTGCCCGCAGCCGTCCACTGCTGCAACCCTCCACCCGTCAGAGGTGTTGCGGCTGTCACTGGGATGCTGCGAGGGTGGAGACCATGCAGAGATGCTCCAAAGCTGACAACGGCGGCAACGTGACCTCGCAAAGATCGTCTTGCTGCGACCGGCAAGGCATTTTGCTGGAACCAGCGACACCAATTGCTGGAACCGGCACGTCAGGGAGCTGGAACGCGGAGTGGGGCGTGGAGCTACAACCTCATGCGCCCGGAGTTGCAACCGCCCGCAAAAAAAGCTATTACCTGCAACCCAAAAAGCTACTACCGGCAGATTGATTTGCTACCACTGATGATGCGACACGGCTGCAAGCGTCGAGCAGGAAGCTACAACCCGCCTGCAAAAAAGCTACTACGGGCAATGGAAAAAGCTACTACCGACGGACATTTTTGCTACAATGGGCGACGGTGAAATTTGTGATCGGTGAAGGTAGACAGCTACAACCAAGGGAAGATACAAACCGCAGAGAAAAATGCTACAACCAGCATATCAAACAGCTACAACGTACCATGAGCTGGGATGGTCAGTGCGGAGAGCTGCGATGGTCACCATGGCGTTTGGGGCCATGGTTTCGGCAAGCTGCAACAGTCACTACGCTGAGCTGGAATGGTGGTTGTGATTTGCTGCATCAGCGGTGACAAGCCGGCGAGCTTCGATGCCGGTGTCTCCGCTCATCCATGGCGGGGGGTCAGCAGGGGCTTGGTTGCGGCCGTGTCGCCGGTGGCAGCACTGGTTCAGGCGAGCTAAAGAAAAATGCGTTGCTACAAGGAAGAAGAAAGAACGGACATGGCTACTTGACTAAGAGATAAGGCTGTGTTAAAAAAGATAGATATGTGGGCCTAGCCTGTGTGAACGCGGGTTACGAAGCACATGATCTAAACAAATCACACAGAGAGCATGCGATCGGCGCAACGTTTCCGCCGGTGCCCCGGCTGGAAACGTTTACCAAATATCCCAAAAAACATGACAAAAGATCTTGGCTGACAAATAGAGAAGTTAGTATTCCTTTTATTCGATGGCACGCATGCTTTGTATGTGGCCTTGTATATGTGTGTACCTTTGGTTCTTCCTAGTATCACTCTTTGTTACTCTATTTAAGTTGTTGTGAAGCCCGTCTGCTCCTTGACTGTTTCTAGTACCACTCTTTTGTCACTTTAAACCATTGTGAATCGCGTCTGCTCTTTGAGTCTTCATAGTGCCACTCCTTTGTCACGTTCTTTTTTTAATTAAATTTAAGCTTCACTCTCGGAGGTTATAATTAGGACTCACTGCTTAATCGAAGGAAGAGATAATTTAAATCATATGTGGATGAATGTGATGGTTTGTTTACTACTCCCTCCGTCCGGAAATACTCGTCGGAGGAATGGATGTATCTAGATATATTTTAGTTCTAGATACATTCATTTTTAAACATTTCTCCGATAAGTATTTCCGGACGGAGGGAGTACTTGATAACTCGGAGGTTATAATTAGGACTCACGTTCTTTTAATAATGATATAATAGATACATATATCAACGAAAATGCTAAAAACCTGAAGTTAGATTTTTAAAGATGGCAAATCAAATATTTTTATGGCAATTCTTGTTGGCGTGAGGATGACAAATTTAGTTGGCGAGTACAACAATTTTCTGACGGAAAAAATAAACCGATGCGGATTTGCATGCTCGCCAACAAAACTTGCCACCCTCGGTAGACATAATTTGCCATGAAAATATCATGCCTAAAAATATATCATTTGCTGGATACTCAAGTATATCAAATACATATGTGGCACTCTAAAAACAATGTACTGTGTTTGATTTTGTTTTTTGAGATAGAGACGCCTGATTATAACAACGAAGTGCATCGACATGCCTAAGTAATTCCGTTTGTATGCCTCTAGGACATAAGCACTGGCTGGCCGCTGAAGAATAAATGACATTAATTAAGAACAGTATAACCGCTCCTAAACCGAGCTCCCACAGCGATTTGCGTTTTCGGCCATCCGTTTTCCCGATCTGGGACATTCTGGCCGTCCGATTTCATGTGTGTGGCGATCTGTGTTAACTGACCCGGCTGTCCTGTGGGCTGCTGCTCCACGGGCCGAAACGGAGGCCTGTGGTGCACTGGGCCGTCGGCCAGCCCATTCTACCATCTGGGGGGCTTCGAGAGATGGGAGCGAACTGCGAGGAGTTGCTAAAAAAAAGTGCCGACGCGAGCCGGAGCCGCACGCAGAGAGGAGCCGCCTGTTTCATCGACTCCGCGATGCAGGGGCACAGAAGCGAGAAGAAAAGAAGCGCCCGTGTCCAGATTATCATCGGATGCAGGCGGAGATCTAGCTGCGGAGGCGAGTGTGGGGAGGCGACGCAGGCGTTTGACTGTTCGTCTGTTCTACCGGCGAAACCGATCCATTAGGATTTTAAGGAAGCAATCAATCTTCAGTTTTTGGAGGCATTCATGGCGGGTGATGCATGCGTGACTTCCTATTTCCTTCAATACATGCGCCTGTACATATATGCCTCCTCATCTCTGTCCTGTCACCGTTCCTACTCCAGCAACGGGACCTTTAGCAACAATTTACATTTGTTTCCTCTTCTATACGATCCCTTCTTCTACCCATGATTACTGTGTTCTAATATACCCCGGTCTTAATTTTGTGCAGGCGATGTCCATACTGGTTGTGGTCAATTGGTTCTTGGGGAATCCTATGATTTGGAGACTGATTTAGCTTTTTTTATTTGGGAAATTCTTCAGTTTTGGCACAGTTGGGAATTCTTCAATTTCTGATCTCCGATGAATAGCGGCTATTAATTTTGTTCTAAACTTATTTCTTGATCTGATCTTCTAGCATGCTATAAGTTAAATTGTTCTATGCAGATTCTATAAATTAAATTGTTCTAGGCAGATGATTACCACCCCTATAGAGTACCAATCGTGATGATGTTTGATCTTGGAAATGGCTTCTCTTTTGACGTATACATCCATATAGAAAAATCCATTCTGATGTGCTAGCTCTTGGTTCATAGATGTCGACATCAGACCTATATTAGACTCAACGATGGTGAGTTCACATACTTTTGAGAACTTGGGGTGCAACGTTGTAGTCGGTATTCAGAAACCCAACTGATATGATTTTCTTGTATTTGAATTGGGATGTACCAACTGGTTTTTTTGTCTTGTGTATCATGTATCACATCAATGGCTAATGTGAGGCTACAGCAGGGATACACCATTAGAAATGACCTTATTTTAGGAGCTAAGATCTACTCTGATGCATCTTTGAAAAGCTAAAAAATTCCAGGTTTAACTAATGGCAACACAGCCACGGGCTGTTTTTCTCAGTGTTTTGCAGGAAGAAGAGAGCATTCAGGTACAGACTGAAGCATATGCACCAGCCACTTCTTCACCACTCCAGGCATTTGGAACGCTGGTGTTTTTCTCACAGATAATATCAGCTCCTCCAAGTCTCCCAGCCCACTCTTCCCACAATAATCTCACCCTCGCCAAGGTGGGGGCGCAAAGGAATGTCACTGCTGACTTTGTTCCTTGGGCAGTGATAAAGCTTGTTGCTGATTTGTACAGGGCAACTCCGGGTGTTTCATATCTCTAGGGAAATCACTGGTATTGCTCATAATGTAGCTCCATCAGTTTGACCTATCTTTAGCTATTTTGGTTTAGCTCATAGACATAGAACTTGCCATGTAATCTCTCTCCTGCCTTTTGTAGATCCACAGGGTGTTCTTCCTGTTGTACACTGCTTTTGAGTTGAATGAATTTGGTGTCTTTGGCGCCTTTCTCTATTTTTAAAAAGACTTATAATACAGTAATGATTACCTGCTAACTTGTGCATACAAGTTTGTCATTTCACAAGTCTTATTGACAATACTTTTTTTTTCATTTTACTAAGCTCTTTTGAATGCATTACTGGTTGCATAGTATGGACCGTCCAGATCGAAACACGCACTTAATATGCATTTGGGAAGCTGGTGTTTTTTCAAATCGTTCCAAAACTTTACCTTTCTTGGTAAAAAAATTCTTGATATTCGAACAAATATTATCTTGAAAAGGTGAGTATTTATTTGCATCTTATCTAAAGCTTACATCTTGCAGTTTACTTCACGCTACCTCTGAAGCTTATACAACTTGATAAGTGCAGTGTGTTGATTAACAAAATCATTTGACAAGTAACTAATTTTTCTACCCTTCACATAGTTGAAGGTACAAGAGGAACTACAGGAGATGGCGTACACAACCAGCACATAGCTGCTACAAGAGTCAATTGATAGTGAATCTGGACCGATTGCCTTTACACCGATTTTACCGCTGCACGCTCTTGCAGTACATTTTATATTTTTGCATGTAGATTTGAAACCAATTGAATAGTTCCAAAACGGATTTTAGGCCTCAGAAATCAATTAGTTCACTATCGAAATCTACATGTCGGTCTCACTTTCTTTTGATAAATCCTGAGGTGTTTTTTTTTTGAACGGACCAGCTGATGGCTGGCATATATTGATTCAATAGCAGGGAGCAGGCGGGAAATACACAAGGTGGAGTTCGATCTTGCGATCAAGGATTAAAAAATCTGAGGTGTCATATTTTACTAAATTTGCTGCTTTGATGATTGGTTTATTCTTTATCTCATGGATCTTTCTGGCACGTGCTAGCTATGAAATGAAAGATCACCGTCTCTAATCATGTATGCTTCTGTATCACAGAGTTTGCATGCCGTGAATAGTCCTATGAGCGAAAAATGTTATCTCGCAACATTATTTGGCTAGAGGCACAACTAAATTCTCATGACTTCATAAGTTGAATAGTTGATCATGTATGCATCACGCTCATGTATGACAGTTTTTTTTTTTACAAATTGCACTATTCTATCCAAAAAATAGACGGGTGCGGCAATGCGCACCATCAATGATCTAGTTAGATGTTACTATCTTCCTGAATGCATGTCCCTTTAGAGCATCTCCAGCCGTTGGCCTCCCAGGGGCTTGAAAAATCGCCGCCTAGGGGCGAACCGACGCAAAAATCGGCTTGAGGGCGATTGGGTTCCCAGCCGCCGCCCTCAGGCGTCGATATCGGCCCAATTTTGACGTAAATTTGCCTGCTTTTCAGCCCATTTTTGGCGCAAAATCGGCCCGATGTCGGCGCAAATCGGTCCATATTCGCCGTGCTTCAGCGCAAATTCAACAGAAGTTATTTTTTATCACATAGTTCATCACAGAAAATCAATAAAAATTAAATAGTTCAACAACAAACGGTTCAATACAAATTATATAGTTCAACAAATAAAAACTCATATTTCATCACACGTCGAGCTAGGTGTTGCCCTTGAGCCTCCATAGGTGCTCCACCAGATCCTGCTGCAGTTGTTGATGCACCTGTGGGTCTCGGATCTCCTGGAGCGTATTGAGGAAGGCAGTCCAGGTTGCCGGTAGCTGGTGATCAACTTGGGCAAGAGGACTCTGCCTGTAATATGGTTCAGTTTCAAACACTGGCTCTTCCTGCTCTCTCTCAATGATCATGTTGTGCAAGATGACACAGCAAGTCATGATCTCTCACATATGATCTTTCGATCAGGTCTGAGCGGGGTACCGGACAACAGCAAATTAAGATTGGAGCACACCAAATGCCCGCTCGACATCCTTCCTGCAAACCTCCTGAACCTTCGCAAAGTGGGAGTTCTTGCCTCCTGGCACAGGATTTGAGATAGTCTTCACAAATGTAGACCATGTCGGATAGATGCCATCTGCTAGGTAGTATCCTTTGTTGTAGTGTCGTCCATTGACCTCGAAGTTCATCGGAGGAGAATGACCTTCAACAAGTTTGGCAAAGACAGGGGAGCACCGCAGCACGTTGATGTCATTGTGAGTTCCTGGCATACCAAAGAAGGAGTGCCAAATCCAGAGGTCCTGTGTGGCCACTGCCTCAAGTACCACACCGCAACTGTCTTTGGCGTCTTTGTACATCCCGTGCCAAGCAAGTGAACAGTTTTTCCATTTCCAATGCATGCAGTCGATGCTATCAAGCATCCCAGGAAATCCTCTTGCTGCATTCTGTGCTAGCATCCGAGCAGTGTCTTCAGCATTGGGTGGTCACAAGCATTATGGTCCACACACTGCCACTACTGCCATGCAGAACTTGTAGAAACACTCAATGGTCGTGGACTCGGCCATGCGTCCATAGTCGTCGAGTGAATCACCGGGAACTCCGTATGCAAGCATCCTCATAGCTGTCATGCACTTCTAGATTGAGGTGAATCCAAGTTTGCCGGTGCAATCCTTCTTGCACTTGAAGTAGTTGTCAAACTCCCGGATAGAATTCACAATTCAGAGGAAAAGCTTTTGGCCCATCCGATAACGGCGCCGAAATACTTTGTCGCCGTGCAGTGGTGTTGGGGAACGTGGTAATTTCGAAAATTTTCCTACGATCACGCAAGACCATGGTGATGGCATAGCAACGAGAGGGAAGAGTGTCTGTCCACGTACCCTCGTAGACCGAAAGCGGAAGCGTTATAACAACGCGGTTGATGTAGTCGACGTCTTCACGATCCGACCGATCCAAGCACCGAACGTCACGGCACCTCCGGAAGTTACGCACACGCTCATTTCGATGACGATCCCGGACTCGATCCAAAGAAAGTGTCGGGAAGAGTTCCACAAGACGACGGCGTGATGACGATGTTGATGCTCCACCGACGCAGGGCTTCGCCTAAGCACTGCGACGATATGACTTCTCCGGCGCAGGGCTTCGCCTAAGCTCTACGACGATATGACCGAAGTGGAATATGGTGGAAGGGGGCACCGCACACGGCTAAGGAAAGATCCGTAGATCAACTTGTGTGTCTAGAGGTGCCCCCTGCCTGTGATATAAAGGAGCCAAGGGGAGGGGGCCGGCCGGCCTAGAGGAGGCGCTGGCCAGGAGTCCTACTCCCACCGGAGTAGGACTCCCCCTTCTCCTAGTCGGATTAGGATTGGGGAGGGGAAAGAGGGAAGGCGCCGCCCCTCTCCTTGTCCTATTCGGACTGGAAGGGGAGGGGCGCGCAGCCCACCTGGCCGGCCCTTCTCCTTCTCCTCAAGGCCCATGAGGGCCCATATACCCCCGGGGTTCCGTAACCCCTGTTAGAATATCCTCGCTTTCACTCGGAACCATTCAAGTCCAAACATAGGCTTCCAATATATCAATCTTTATGTCTCGACCATTTCGAGACTCCTCGTCATGTCCGTGATCACATCCGGGACTCAACAACCTTCGTGCATCAATACTTATAAACTCATTATGAATCATCATCGAAGCGTTAAGCGTGCGGACCCTACGGGTTCGAGAACTATGTAGACATGACCTAGAACCATTCTCGGTCAATAACCAATAGCGGAACCTGGATGCCCATATTGGTTCCTACATATTCTACGAAGATCTTTATCGGTCAAACCGCATAACGACATACGTTGTTCCCTTTGTCATCGGTATGTTACTTACCCGGATTCGATCGTCGGTATCCAATACCTAGTTCAATCTCGTTCTTGGTAAGTCTCTTTACTCGTTCCGTAATACATCATCTTACAACTAACTCATTAGTTGTAATGCTTGCAAGGCTTAAGTGATGTGCATTACCGAGAAGGCACGAGATACCTCTCCGTCAATCGGAGTGACAAAACCTAATCTCGAAATACGCCAACCCAACAAGTACCTTTGGAGACACCTGTAGTACTCCTTTATAATCACCCGATTACGTTGTGACGTTTGGTAGTACCCAAAGTGTTCCTCCCAGAACGGGAGTTGCATAATCTCATAGTTGTAGGAACATGTATGGGTCATGAAGAAAGCATTAACATACTAAGCGATCAAGCTGTTAAGCTAACGGAATGGGTCATGTCAATCAGATCATTCTACTAATGATGTGACCTTGTTAATCAAATAACAACTCCTTGTTCATGGTTGGGAAACATAACCATCTTTGATTAACAAGCTAGTCAAGTAGAGGCATACTAGTGACATCTTGTTTGTCTATATATTCACACATGTATTATGTTTCCGGTTAATACAATTCTAGCATGAATAATAAACATTTATCATGATATAAGGAAATAAATAATAACTTTATTATTGCCTCTAGGGCATATTTCCTTGATCTCCCACTTGCACTAGAGTCAATAATCTAGATTACAAAGTAATGATCCTTACACCCATGGAGTCTTGGTGCTGATCATGTTTTGCTCGTGGAAGAGGCTTAGTCAACGGATCTCGCAACATTCAGATCCGTATGTATTTTGCAAATCTCTATGTCTCCCACTTGGACTTGGTCCCGAATGGAATTGAAGCGTCTCTTGATGTGCTTGGTCCTCTTGTGAAATCTGGATTCCTTTGCCAAGGCAATTGCACGATATTGTCACGAGAAGATCTTCATCGGTCCCGATGCACTAGGTATGACACCTAGATCGGAAATGAACTCTTTCATCCAGACTCCTTCATTTGCGCTTCCGAAGCAGCTATGTACTTCGCTTCACATGTAGATCCCGCCACGACGCTTTGTTTAGAATCGCACAAACTGACAGCTCCACCGTTTAATAAAAACACGTATCCGGTTTGCGATTTAGAATCGTCCGGATCGGTGTCAAAGCTTGCGTCGACGTAACCATTTACGACTAGCTCTTTGTCACCACCATATACGAGAAACATATCCTTAGTCCTTTTCAGGTATTTCAGGATGTTCTTGATCACGCTGTCCGATGATCCATTCTGGATTACTTTGGTACCTTCCTGCCAAGCTTATAGCTAAGCATACGTCAGTCCGGTACACAGCATTGCATACATGATAGAGCCTATGGCTGAAGCATAGGAACATCTTTCATTTTCTCTCTATCTTCTCATTGTGGTCGGGCATTGAGTCTTACTCAATCTTACACCTTGCAACACAGGCAAGAAACCTTTCTTTGCCTGATCCATTTTGAACTTTTTCAAAATTTTATCAAGGTATGTGGTTTGTGAAAGTCCAATTAAGCGTCTTGATCTATCTCTATAGATCTTGATGCCCAATATGTAGGCAGCTTCACCGAGGTCTTTCATTGAAAAACTTTTATTCAAGTATCCTTTTATGCCATCCAGAAATTCTATATCATTTCCAATTAACAATATGTCGTCCACATATAATATCAGAAATGCTCTGAGCTCCCACTCACTTTCTTGTAAATACAGGCTTCTCCAAAAGTCTGTGAAAACCCATATGCTTTGATCACACTATCAAAGCGTTTATTCCAACTCCGAGAGGCTTGCACGGACCATAAATTGATCGTTGGAGCTTGCATACTTTGTTAGCACCTTTTGGATCGACAAAACCTTACGGTTGCATCATATACAACTCTTCTTCTAGAAATCCATTCAAGAATGCAGTTTTACATCCATTTGCCAAATTTCATAATCATAAAATGCGGCAATTGCTAACATGATTCGGACAGACTTAAGCATCGCTACGGGTGAGAAAGTCTCATCGTAGTCAACCCCTTGAACTTGTCGAAAACCTTTCGCAACAAGTCGAGCTTTGTAGACGGTTACATTACCATCGGCGTCGGTCTTCTTCTTAAAGATCCATTTATTTTCAATGGCTTGCCGATCATCGGGCAAGTCAACCAAAGTCCATACTTTGTTCTCATACATGGATCCCATCTCAGATTTCATGGCTTCCACCATTTTGCGAATCTGGGCTCACCATCGCTTCTTCATAGTTTGTAGGTTCGCCATGGTCAAGTAACATGACTTCGAGAATAGGATTACCGTACCACTCACAGTGCGTATTTTACTCTGGTTGACCCACGAGGTTCAGTAGTAACTTGATCTGTAATTTCATGATCATCATCATTAGTTTCCTCACTATTTTGTGTAGTTGTCTCAGTAACAATTTCTTGTGATGAACTACTTTCCATTAAGGGAGCAGAATCTGATTATCTCATCAAGTTCTACTTTCCTCCCACTCACTTCTTTCGAGAGAAACTCTTTCTCTAGAAAGGATCCGAATTTAGCAACGAAAATCTTGCCTTCAGATCTGTGATAGAAGGTGTACCCAACAGTCTCCTTTGGGTATCCTATGAAGACACATTTTTCCGATTTGGGTTCGAGCTTATCTGGTTGAAGTTTCTTCACATAAGCATCGCAGCCCCAAACTTTAAGAAACGACAACTTTGGTTTCTTGCCAAACCACAGTTCATAAGGCGTCGTCTCAACGGATTTTGACGGTGTCCTATTTAACGTGAATGCGGCCGTCTCTAAAGCATAACCCCAAAACGATAGCGGTAAATCGGAAATAGACATCATAGATCGCACCATATCTAGTAAAGTACGACACGACGTTCGGACACACCATTTCTCTGTGGTGTTCTGGTTTGCGTGAGTTTCGAAACTATTCCACATTGTTTCAAATGTAAGCCAAACTCGTAACTCAAATATTCTCCTCCACGATCAGATCGTAGAAATTTTATTTTCTTGTTACGATGATTTTCCACTTCACTCTGAAATTCTTTGAACTTTTCAAATGTTTCAGATTTGTGTTTCATTAAGTAGATATACCCATATCTGCTCAAATCATCTGTGAAGGTGAGAAAATAACGATACCCGCTGCGTGCCTCAACATTCATTGGACCACAAACATCAGTATGTATGATTTCCAATAAATCTGTTGCTCGCTCCATAGTTCCGGAGAACGGCGTTTTGGTCATCTTGCCCATAAGGCACGGTTCGCAAGTACCAAGTGATTCATAATCAAGTGATTCCAGAAGTCCATCAGTATGGAGTTTCTTCATGCGTTTTACACCGATATGACCTAAACGGCAGTGCCACAAATAAGTTGCACTATCATTATCAACTCTGCATCTTTTGGCTTCAACATTATGAATATGTGTATCACTACTGTCGAGATTCAACAAGAATAGACCATTCTTCAAGGGTGCATGACCATAAAAGATATTATTCATATAAATAGAACAACCATTATTCTACTGATTTAAATGAATAACCGTCTCGCATTAAACAAGATCCAGATATAATGTTCATGCTCAACGCCGGCACCAAATAACAATTATTTAGGTCTAAAACTAATCCCGAAGGTAGATGTAGAGGTAGCGTGCCGACCGCGATCACATTGACTTTGGAACCATTTCCCACGCGCATCGTCACCTCGTCCTTTGCGGTGCTCGACTATTCCGTAGTCCTGTTTCGAGTTGCAAATATTAGCAATGTAACCATTATCAAATACCAGTGCTACTACGAGCTCTAGTAAGGTACACATCAATAACATGTATATCATATATACCTTTGTTCACCTTGCCATCCTTTTATCCGCCAAATACTTGGGGCAGTTCCGCTTCCAAAGGTCCGATGCGCTTGCGGTAAAACACTCGATTTGGGGCTTAGGTCCAGACTTGGGTTTCTTCTCTTGATCAGCAACTTTCTTGCTGTTCTTTTGAAGTTTCCTTTTCTTCCCTTTGCCCTTTTTCTTGAAACTAGTGGTCTTGCTGACCATCAACACTTGATGCTCTTTCTTGATTTCTACCTCCATGACTTTTAGCATTGTAAGAGCTCGGGAATTGTCTTAGTCATCCCTTGCATATTATAGTTCATCACAAAGCTCTTGTAGCTTGGTGGCGATGATTAGAGAATTACATCAATGACACTATCATCCGGAAGATTAACTCCCAGCTGAATTAAGTGATTGTTATACCCGGACATTACGAGTATGTGCTCACCGACGTAACTATTCTCCTCCATCTTGCAGCTATAGAACTTATTGGAGACTTCATATCTCTCAATCCGGGCATTTGCTTGAAATATTAACTTCAACTTCTGGAACATCTCATATGCTCCATGACGTTCAAAACGTCGTTGAAGACCCGGTTCTAAGCAGTAAAGCATGGCACATCGAACTATAGAGTAGTCATCACCGCTTTGCCGAGACGTTCATAACTTCGGCTCATCATCTGCAGCAGTTCTGTCACCCGGGTGCTTCCAGGGGCGTAATTTTACGTGCAGCAATGAGGATAATCCTCAAGTTACGGACCCAGTCCGTGTAATTGCTACCATCATCTTTCAACTTTGCTTTCTCAAGGAACGCATTAAAATTCAACGGAACAACAAAGACGAGCCATCTATCTACTGAAACATAGACAAGCAAAATACTATCGGTACTAAGTTCATGATAAATTTAAGTTCAATTAATCATATTAAAACTCCCACTTAGGCAGACATCTCTCTAGTCATCTAAGTGATCACGTGATCCATATCAACTAAACCGTGTCCGATCATCACGTGAAACGGAGTAGTTTCAACGGTGAACATCACTATGTTGATCATATCTACTATATGATTCAAGCTCGACCTTTCGGTCTCCGTGTTCCGAGGCCATATCTGTTATATGCTAGGCTCGTCAAGTTTAACCAGAGTATTCCGCGTGTGCAACTGTATTGCACCCGTTGTAGATGGACGTAGAACTTATCACACCCGATCATCACGTGGTGTCTGGGTACTACGAACTTTGGCAACGGTGCATACTCGTGGAGAACACTTCTTGATAATTTTAGTGAGAGATCATCTTATAATGCTACCGTCAATCAAAGCAAGATAAGATGCATAAAGGATAAACATCACATGCAATCAATATAAGTGATATGATATGGTCATCATCATCTTGTGCTTGTGATCTCCATCGAAAGCACCGTCATGATCACCATCGTCACCGGGCGCGACACCTTGATCTCCATCGTAGCATCGTTGTCGTCTCGCCAATCTTATGCTTCCACGACTATCACTACCGCTTAGTAATAAAGTAAAGCATTACATCGCGATTGCATTGCATACAATAAGCGACAACCATATGGCTCTCGCCCGATTGCCGATAACTTCGGTTACAAAACATGATCATCTCATACAATAAAATATAGCATCACGTCTTGACCATATCACATCACAACATGCCCTGCAAAAACAAGTTAGACGTCCTCTACTTTGTTGTTGCAAGTTTTACGTGGCTGCTACGGGCTGAGCAAGAACCGTTCTTACCTACGCATCAAAACCACAACGATAGTTTGTCAAATAGACTCCGTTTTAACCTTCTCATGGACCGGGCGTAGCCATACTCGGTTCAACTACAGTTGGAGAGACTGTCTTGCGCAAGCCATCTTTGTGCTACGAACGTCTAGGGAACCGGTCTCGGCGTAAGCGTGACGCGTAAGGTTGGTCCGGATCGTCTCGTCCAACAATACCGCTGAACCAAAGTATGACATGCTGGTAGGCGGTATGACTTGTATCGTCCACAACTCACTTGTGTTCTACTCGTGCATATGACATCAACGCATAAAACCAGGCTCGGATGCCACTTTGTTGGGGAACGTGGTAATTTCGAAAATTTTCCTACGATCACGCAAGACCATGGTGATGGCATAGCAACGAGAGGGAAGAGTGTCTGTCCACGTACCCTCGTAGACCGAAAGCGGAAGCGTTATAACAACAGCGGTTGATGTAGTCAGACGCCTTCACGATCCGACCGATCCAAGCACCGAACGTGACGGCACCTCCGAAGTTCTGCACACACGTTCATTTCGATGACGATCCCGGACTCCGATCCAAAGAAAGTGTCGGGAAGAGTTCCACAAGACGACGGGCGTGATAGCGATGTTGATGCTCCACCGACGCAGGGCTTCGCCTAAGCACCGCTGACGATATGACTTCTCGGCGCAGGCTTCGCCTAAGCTCTACGACGATATGACCGAAGTGGAATATGGTGGAAGGGGGCACCGCACACGGCTAATGATAGTTCCTTAGATCAACTTGTGTGTCTAGTGGTGCCCCCTGCCCCCGTATATAAAGGAGCCAAGGGGGTGGGGGCCGGCCGGCCTAGAGGAGGCGCGCCAGGGAGTCCTACTCCCACCGGGAGTAGGACTCCCCCCCCTTCTCCTAGTTGGATTAGGATTGGGGAGGGGGAAAGGGGGAAGGGCGCCGCCTCTCCTTGTCCTATTCGGACTGGAAGGGGAGGGGCGCAGCCCACCTGGCCGGCCCTTCTCCTTCTCCCTCAAGGCCCATGAGGGCCCATATACCCCGGGGGTTCGGTAACCCCTGTTCCTAGAATATCCTCGCTTTTCACTCGGAACCATTCAAGTCCAAACATAGGCTTCCAATATATCAATCTTTATGTCTCGACCATTTCGAGACTCCTCGTCATGTCCGTGATCACATCCGGGACTCCGAACAACCTTCGTGCATCAATACTTATAAACTCATTATGAACTGTCATCGAAGCGTTAAGCGTGCGGACCCTACGGGTTCGAGAACTATGTAGACATGACCTAGAACCATTCTCGGTCAATAACCAATAGCGGAACCTGGATGCCCATATTGGTTCCTACATATTCTACGAAGATCTTTATCGGTCAAACCGCATAACGACATACGTTGTTCCCTTTGTCATCGGTATGTTACTTACCCGGGATTCGATCGTCGGTATCCAATACCTAGTTCAATCTCGTTACTGGTAAGTCTCTTTACTCGTTCCGTAATACATCATCTTACAACTAACTCATTAGTTGTAATGCTTGCAAGGCTTAAGTGATGTGCATTACCGAGAAGGCTCGAGATACCTCTCCGTCAATCGGAGTGACAAAACCTAATCTCGAAATACGCCAACCCAACAAGTACCTTTGGAGACACCTGTAGTACTCCTTTATAATCACCCGATTACGTTGTGACGTTTGGTAGTACCAAAGTGTTCCTCCGTAAACGGAGTTGCATAATCTCATAGTTGTAGGAACATGTATGGGTCATGAAGAAAGCATTAACATACTAAACGATCAACTGTTAAGCTAACGGAATGGGTCATGTCAATCAGATCATTCTACTAATGATGTGACCTTGTTAATCAAATAACAACTCCTTGTTCATGGTTGGGAAACATAACCATCTTTGATTAACAAGCTAGTCAAGTAGAGGCATCCTAGTGACATACTTTGTTTGTCTATATATTCACACATGTATTATGTTTCCGGTTAATACAATTCTAGCATGAATAATAAACATTTATCATGATATAAGGAAATAAATAATAACTTTATTATTGCCTCTAGGGCATATTTCCTTCAAGTGGAGCGTCGGAGAAGTAGTCGGAGTAGAGCATGCAATAGCCTTTCAGTCGATGCCGGTTCTTTGCTTTCAACCTCCCCGGCGACGAGCCACCTCGCCACGGCTTTGCATTGCTCGCGAGCAGGCCGGCCAGGGCGGCGAGGACCATGAGATGCTCTTTGTCCTGGACGTCGGCATCGGCTTCCTCCTCCAACAGCGCCGCAAGCGCCTCCTCCTCGTCCGAGTCCATCGCCGAGCAGATAAATAGTTGAACACCTGGCGGGCGTGGTGGGCACACAGCCGCCGGTATCCCACCCTGCGCGGCCGGAGCGCGGGAAAACTCGCCCAGGAAGGTGTTGGAGAGGTTGCCGTGGCAAAACCCTTCTTTTTTTTCGGCAGGGAATGGCCTATCTAGTGGTGGTGGGCAGTAGTGGGCGGTGGGCAGCGCCGGGAGGCATGGTGGCAAGAGGCGCGCGCGGAAGGGTGGGGCGAATCTGGACGTTTGTCTTGACCTGACAGTGTGGCCCAGACGTGGTTTTCCCCTCCGCAGGTGCCCCCGAGCGCCCCCAGCGTGCTGGGTTCGGTCTGGGATCGCCATACCCAAAAATGGGTCAAGCCGGCGGATTTCAGCGTCTTGGGGACGTGATTGGGAGTTTTTTTTTGCGCCGGCGCGAAAAAAGCAGCCCTGAGGGCCTGTTGGGGGCACGGATGGAGATGCTCTTAGGACTTTGGTGCAAGTGATCAACATATATACTCCTTAATAAGCACTATATAAATACATCATGCACGTACCTCTTGTTCCAACGACTAACGGTTCTAGACTTCAAGTCATTTGCGTGCGTCCGTGCGTGTGCGAGCGACCTGATGCCTTGCTCCATCTTGCGTAGTGTACTACTTGTCGTGGTCACCGCGGTGGTGATCGGCACGGCTCGCGGCGGCAGCGGCTCCGGCGACCACCTCACCGCCGGCTTCACCCGTGTGAGGCTGACGGCGTCCCAGTTTGTTGTGCAGAAGCCCTACGACGTTCCGCTAGACGCGCGCTACGAGTTCTCCGGCGGCATCCGCCGGATGTGGGTCTTCTCCACCGACAAGCCCGGCAGCCCCACCTACCCCGGTGGCGCGCGCACCGAGATCAAGATCAACGTACGTAGGCGCCCATGCGGCATCCGAAACCGAACAAAAATATCCTCTTTTTGCGTCCCATCTCATGCGGCGGTACGTTGCTTATATGCGGTTTTGCTAATTCTTGTGTTGTGCCATGGTGCATGGCATGCATGCAGGAGGTGTACACGTCGAGGGTGTGGTAGTTTCGAGGGTGAGGTGTACGTGCCGGCGGGCACATCCGGCGCGTTCATCATACAGATCTTCGGGCCAAGCCGGAGCGGCAGGCGACGACGCTGGTGCTCCACGTCTACGACGGCAACCTCACCTTCTACCACCGCCAGCAGAGTGTGCTCGCCCACGACGCCTACGACCGCTGGCTCCGGCTCAACGTCGTCCATGACGTGGGCGCGCGCAATGCCACCGTCTACGTCGACGGCGCCGAGAGGCTGCGCTCGAGCAGCCACGGCGCGCCGCACGCCGACTTCAAGTTCGGGGTGTACAAGCAATCACACCACAACCCGTCGCACCGCATGGAGTCACGTAGAGTAAATTGCACAGAAATACCATAATTAAAGCATTAGAAGCAGATTGGTATCAAGATTGGTATTTTTTACGTGTCAATATCAATTTTAGGGCGAGGCGTTGCAAAAAAGGCTAAAACTGTTGTTTATACGTATTGACAGGGGAACTGACTGGTTGGGACCGCTTGTCGGATGCTGACGTGGCATTTTTTTTACAGAAAACACCCTTATTTTGTAAGTAATCACATAAATGCCTAATTATTTCGGGGAAAATGGCTCCCATGAGAGGCTTTTTTTCTGTTCGTAATTTACACCACCGATTCGGACTTGTTTGAAATTGCGTCGGTTTAAACAAATAAATAAAGCAATCAAAAATTAAATCACACAAAGGATTCGAACAGGCTACCTGCCGTTCTACGGCGCCGCGCGCTAGCCACCTCGCCACCGCAGCGCTTGAGACATAAAGCAGGCGACAACCTTTTTATACTAGGTCAGGCACGCTGGGCCGGCCCACCGAGGCCTGCATTATTTATTTCGTTTCGCACTACCAAGCGCGTGTTGGGCCTCATTCGTTGCCCAGATTTCTTCAAGTTTTATTTCTTTTACTTATTATGCTTTATTTTTGCTTCTGGTTTTGGCTTATTGTTAGGTTTTTCTTTCTTCTTTTTCATTCACTAGGTTGGTTTTTCTCCTGGATTTTAACATATTTACTGAACATTTTTTATGATGGGTTTGAGTATATGATGAACATGTTTTCAAACATGCTTGAACATTTGTTAATGTACGGTGAGCACTTTTTCCGCTTATAGTGAACAATTTTCAATGCACGATGAACTTTTCTTTACAAACAGTGAACATTTACTTCATGTAATCAAAATTTGGTAATATAAATTGAACATGTTTTCAATGCCAATTTAAAAACAATTAATATATGTTGAATTTTTTTCTTAAGATATGATGAAATTTTTCATACTGCACGGTGAAATTTTCGTAATTTGTGATGAACATTTTCTTAATACACGATGAGTTTCAAGAATATTATGATTACACAATTTCTTAATTTATAGTGAACATTTTTAATTCACGATGAAATTTTCTTTACAAATGGTGAACGTTTTTCTAATAATATGAACATTGAAAATATTTTGAATGCAAATTGAATATTTTTGTAATATATGTTGAAATATTTTCTTAAGATATGATGAAAAGTTTACTTAATGTGCGGTCATATTTTTTCGTAATTTATGGTGAGCATTTTCTTAATACACAATGAGTTTCAAGGCATTATGGTGAACATTTTCTTAATACATGGTGAATTATTTGTATTTCAAGAAATGTTCAGCATGTGTTGAATAATTATTGTGTAAATAATTCTTGCATTTCAAGAGACACGTCGATTTTCTTAATAAAAGTTGAACAGTTTGAATGCGTTTCTAAAATTTATTATGATTACACATTTATTTTTAATACATGTTGTCAACTTTTTAAGTAATAGTGCATTCTAAAAAATACAATCAATATGCGAGTAACTCAAATAAAAAACTGTGTGTTGGGCATATATTTTTTAATAGTTGGGTGTTTGAATTTGAATAATATAATTAGGATACATAATAATTGTGCATGGTTGTGGTCCTGAGTGCAGACACATTAAATTTGGGCCGTGCCTGTGTTCTAGTCTGGTGCTTGACACTTAATAATACTAATATGTAAATCGTAAAAATATAGTATTAATATAATAATGATAATGATTAAAAAGACAGTAACCCAGCGCGCAGCCTCACTGGGCCAACCGCCGGCCCAACCTAATAGGTCTAGTATAAAAGGTCTGTTGCCAGGTTCATGTCGCGAGGCCTTCCGTGGCGTGGTGGCTAGCCAGCGGCGCTCCTGAACCGCAGGACGCCGGTTCGAGTCTTCCGCGGATTTGATTTTTGTTTGCTTTATTTATTTGTTTAAACCGACGCAAAATTTCAAACGAGTCCGAATCGGTGATGGAAATTACGAACCGGAAAAAAATCTCTCATAGGAGCCTTTTTTCCCAAAATAATTGGGCATTTATGTGATTACGTACAAAGCAAGGGAGTTTTCTGTAAAAAACATGCCACGTCAGCACCCGACAGGCGGGCCCAACCAGTCAGTTTTTCTGTCAATGTGTATAAACAACAATTTTAGCCTCTTTTGCAACGCCTCGCCTCAAAGTTGATACTGACACGTAAAAATTATCAATCTTGGTATCAATCTGCTTCCAATGCCCCAATTATGGTATTTCTGTGCAATTTACTCAGTCACGTACGGTGGAGGAACGTCCGGGTCTTTCACCAAGCCATGAATCACACGACGTACGCGTGTGTATGCAGCTTGATAATTTGATTGGTTCCAAGCATGGTTTTAAATTTCAGTTTCAGAAATATTTCAACACCTACCGAAACTACCGAAGTTCAGTTTGATGATTTGATAACCATGATTTTAAATTTGAGTTCCAACCATGTTTTATAATATAATATTTCCCTTTGGTGTGTGTTAATTTGGACGGATGCCGTGATGAGATCGATGGTGATGATTATTCAACCATTTTTGAGCAATTCTAATCTTAAATAAACTTCGCCGGTGCTGAGCTCTGCCGGTGGAGACCTCGTTGGAGGTCGGCAGCGGCGGCATTTTCCTCCCAGGACTTGCAAGTCCCCCTTTGGCTAATCTTAGATGTCGAGAATATCTTTATTGACATATCAAACTAAATGACAACATTTTGTATTTCATGTTCTTAATAAAGTAACAAGAATAATTGGACCAAACAATGTTAATTCTTACCATGTGACATATGTGATAAACAATTCAAACTATTAAAAAAACCAATGCTAATTCTTACACTAACCATCTTCATTGATTAAGATTACATGAATACTATGGATGAGCCTGCCCAACGAAACTCATGGGATGGCCTTGTCCAACATTTTTGTTGAGTACTTTCTCAATTTGAATGGAATTGTCCTAGATGGAATAATAGTACAGCCCTCAAGCCAGCCACAAAACTTCCTTCCTCCTCCCGCATGGTATTTTACTGCAAAAATGCTACACCTATGTCAAACCTACGCTAGTCACTTAAGTTTCCTAACTAATTTCTCCACCCACCCCCTTAATTCAACTGGGTGGGCCACCCACCCGTGATTACATCCAACCAACCGAGTCATGTTATTCTTAGAGCATCTACAACCACACAACCCAAATGAGAGCCCCAAACTGTCCGCGGACGCGGCCGGTCGCTTCCGCGGGTAGTGCCCGGTCAACCACCAAATCTCACACTCACAACCACACTCCCCATTTCATGATTTTCATTTCGATACAAACACATTCAACATCCACATGTTCTATGTAGGAACTAAAAAACTACTAGCAGACTACCGGCTACACTACTCGTCATACGAAATAACGACATCATTCATGCGGAAGCCGCCGGCCTCGTGGTCATTGGCTGCCAGGCGAAATGGTGGTGCCACCTCGTCGTCTACCTTGGATGCCAAGGCCTCGTTGACCTCATAGCCGCCTCGCGAAGGAAGTTGCAGTTGGCCTCCACCTTCGCCTCCGAGTGGATGGTGTCTAGGATGGCTTGTACTCCGCCTCTTCCTCCTCCTTCCCAACCTCCTCCATCACCGACCCCACCTCCACCTCCTGCTTCGCGTCTTCACCCTCCTTCTTGGCTAACTGGTGGGCCTGCGACCATTGACCGTTGACCACCTAGAGTTGCCCATTGACTTTTTCAAAAAAATAAAAAGGTTCAAAAAATTTAAAAAACCAACAAATTTGAAAAAAGTCATAAAATGAACATAAAGTTCAATACTTGGAAAAGTTGAAATTTGAAAAATGTTCGCAAAAATTTAAAAATTATGAATTTGATAAAAAAAAGTTCAGAAATTTTTGAAATAAATACTATTATGAGAAAAAAAATAAGGATTTGAAATGGAACATTCACATAAAAATGGAAAAAGTTTTCAAATTTGAAAAATATTTGTGAAATTGAAAAAGTTCGCAAATTTGATAAAAATAAAGAAACAAAATCAAATAAACAAAACAAAAGAGGAAAAGTAAAATAAAACCAAATAAAAAAGGGGTGAAAAGACAAACCTACGTGGACCAGCCCATTTAAATATCAATGTTGTGGAGGGGGTGTGGAGAGCAACTAGTTGACGAGTGCTCCTTTTGGAGCCTCGCAACGATCACTTGCGGTGGGCTGAGAGCGCGCCACTGCCACGTGTCGTAGGTGCTTCCTCTGATTTTTTTTACTTTTCCGCACACGTTTTCGTCTTTTTAGATGTTTTTTTAACTTTTCAGTTTTCCACCAGTCTTTCCTAGCTTTTAGACAAAAAAAATTACGTGAAAAATGCTTTTTTTGCTTCCTTGGGAGGTACGGCTTTGCTTCCGTGATAGGCAAGGCAGTGACTCTCGGGAACAAAAAGAACATGTTTTAATTATTATTATTTTCGTGAGAGGCACAGGTTTGCTTCCGCGAGTGATACGGTTTTGCTCCCGCAAAAGGCACAGACGTGCCTCTCGAAAATAAAAAAAACGTGTTTGTCTTCTTCTTTTTTCTTCGCGAGAGGCACGGTTTTTCTTTCGTGAGAGGCACGGCCGTGCCTCTCGGAAACGAAAAAAACGTGTTTTCTTTTTTTTTTCCTTCGTGAGGCACGCTTTTGCTTCCGCGAGAGGCATTGTCGTTCCCCTCGGAAACGAAAAAACGCTTTTTCTCTTTTTTTTCTTTCATGAAAGGCACAGTTTTGATTCCGCGAGAGGCATGGCTGTGCCTCTCAGAAATGGCTTCCGGAAAGTAAAACAAATGTGCTTCCGGTTCGGTTTTTTCGTTCAGTTTTTTTCGTGAAAAAAAGTTCTTCAAAACATATCGACACTGGATCTAGTTTTGAATATCTCGACGCAAGGAATCCAACGGTGAAAATGGATCAAGATTTGAACACACGATTTAAGAGATAAAACATTTTGAATAAACGGATCTAAAAAAAGGTAAAACTCCCTGGTTTGCGATAAGTGGTGCACATGCAACATGGTATTTGTCACAACCTAAGGAGGTAAGAGTGATCTTTCGAAAGAATACTCATTAATTAGTAATTTCAGGGGGTATGCGCCGGTTAGCAAAATGCATTCTAGACGACGTTCAAGGAGTTAAATAGGTGTTTTGAATGAATGGGTAGGCCACCCAGACGATTGATCTAGACATGGGCCGCCTTGTAGATGCTCTTACATAAGAGCATCTCCAACAGGTGCTCAAAAACTGGGCCGCGCGTTAAAATCTGTGTTTTTTGAGCGCCAGACAACTCCAGCACTGTAGAACAATGCGCGTGCAAAAAAGGGTTGGGCACGCGCTGAAAAGCGCTATCAAAAGCTGCAAATTTGAGGCGCCGGATTACGCGTGCTTCATAATTTACACTGCGTGTTTTTTTTGCGCATGTTTTTGGGCATCTGCAAAAGCAATATTGGGCCGGGCGTACTAAAAATGCTACAGTGGCGTGCTCCTGTTGGAGATGCTCTAACATATTTACAAGGACGGTATAAAAAGGCATGAGCGAGGATTTGCAACGCCGCTGCCGCTAGGAATTTTTGGTCCCCTCGTGTCTGGCTGCCATCTTGGCGCCTAGAGGTGGGGGGACCTCGCATCTTTAGAGTATTACGGTCTTCGTCATCGTCTAGTGATCATCGTATTTTGTAAGAATAAATTTACTCTCCATCTTTTGAAGATGCCATGAGGTTAGAGAGTTTTTTGTCATCGCAGATCCGGTTATTCGGATTTGATGAATTTAGGTTGGTGTGTCAAACTTTTTCTATTGGGTTGATTTTTTGTAAAGTTGAAGCATTTCATCAACATCATGGTGAAGATTTTGTGATCCGACGTCCTGTACTTCTAGGGCTTCATCCCTCGCCCAAGTACTTTCACCGATAGTCTGTTCATCTTTTTGAATGGGCGACTTAAGGTGTTTTCAAAAACCAATAATGCTCATGCAGGTGAATTAAGAGTGACAATAACGTTGCTCCAGTTCAATTGTAGCCTTTTTTTACCAAAGTCTTTGAAGTATTTTTTCTAACAGAGATTGATGCAGGGAAGAAGGTGTTTTCAAGAGATTTTATTATAGTCATAGGAGTTACTCTATACTCCCTCTGTCCCAAATAAGTGTTTACAAGAGATTTTATTGTACTAAGGTTAAGACATTTATTTTGGAACGGAGGGAGTATTTTCTTGGATTTTAAATCCGAATCAGTGTATCTGTAATTATTATGAGTATGAATAAAATTACGTGTGTTTCAAAAAATGCATAACAGATTTACGAGTTCTGAAAAATAACATACTTCCTCCGTTTTTATTTAGTCTGCATATTAGGTTTGACCGAAGTCAAACTTTACAAAGTTTGACCAAGTTTATAAAAAAATATATAAACATTTACCATAACAAATCTATATGATGTGAAAGTACATTCAATAATGAATCTAGTGGTACTGATTTTTTATTACATATGTTAATATTTTTGTTATTAAATTTAGTCAAAGTTTACAAAGCTTGACTTTGACCAAAGCTAATATGCGGATTAAATAAAAAGGGAGGGAGTATTTACTAAACCGTTTACGTCCCTCGTCTATGCAAAGGCCTCAGATTTCTTCAAGAATTCCGGCCGCTCTCCCCCGTGAAACGCTTGTTCTCAAACACAATTTTGGTTCCCGGCCGGCCGTCGCCTATTCTTCCATGGCCGGAGATGCGAGTCACTTCACCCAGCCGGCGCCGGCGCCGGGGACGACCAAAGTCGACGGCACTCCTCCTTCCGCAGGCAGCTGTACGTCCTGGATACAGCGCGTTGGCCGCCTCGACCCCGCCCGCCGCGCGCGGTTCTGCAGCATGCTGGCACGCCTGGGTTTCGAGGCTGCGCTGGGCGTGTCCGTTCCTTCATTTCTGCTATGGCGCTCCGCCGGGCAGCCAATGGCGCAGGTGTGGGTCATGTCGCTCGCCCTCTGCTCCTACGCCTCCCGCTTCATGCTCTGCATCTGGCGGAGCTGGTGTTTCCCCACCGACTTGATCCGCCTCTCCTACGTCCCCTTGCTCGCCTACTTCGTCGCCGGCCATCTCGGCGCCCCCCGCTCCGCCGTCTTCATCCTGCACGCCAGCACCGTGTTCGCCGCCGGGTACGCGGGCTACTCCCTGGCCAGGCACCGCCTGCACGTCAGCGGCACCGTGCCGGCCCTCGCCCTCCTGCCCAACCCATCCCCCCACAGCAGGCAAGAGCAAGACGCGGAGGGACACATCAATCTGGTGCACAACTTGACGATCATCGTGGTGGTGATTTGGGCCGCGTTCATGGCGCTCATGGTCAAGATAGTCCCGATGCTGGACCTAGTTGCATACCTTTGGTACCACTTCGCCGTTTATCTACACTACCTGCACACTGCTCCACCAAGGTATGAATGCATGTTCTAGTAAATTAAACCAACCTAGCTTATATAACATCTTATCCCATTTCACCTGCTTGTTTCAAAGAAGAAAAACAGCTTAAAATTATCCTGGTATCTGGGATACTGTTTTGACTGCACGCTGAAGCTCTTATATTTTGTTGTTGGATAGAGTGGAACCTCCCACAGATGATTGTGACATGGGGATTGCTTCAGCTTCTCCCGACGAGGTAGTCCGGGTTGTCGATCCAACCGAAGGTGAGGCAGCCGAGGTTTTCGATCCAGTAATGTCGGACGTCGACCTAGTAGAAGTTGTCGACTCAATGATACAGGGCGAGGTAGTCGAGATTGATGATCCAATCGCAGATGGCTGGATCTACTGCTGAAGTTTGCTACTATCATGGGGAAAATGGTTCTTGTGATGTGAACTTCCCAGTCTCTGGATCAGGGGAGAAAAAGTTTCCCTCTCGCGACCGCGTCGTCCCATGCTGGCGACGGACGCTCGGCGCCCCCCTCCTCTAGAGGCCCCCCTTCCTCCTCCCTCCCCGCCGCCGTCGCGGCACCAGCGGCTCACAGCCCCTAGGGCCGGCTGGCGGCGGCTTCTGCCCTTCCCTCTCGGTGCTCCCGGTAGCAGGCGGTGTCGCCGGGAGGTGCTCTTAGCGGCGGTCCGGCGTGGCGGCGAGAGATCCGGCCTTGGCGTGGGTGGACGGCCCAGGCGGCAGCGTCGCCGTTAAGGCGGAGGTAGCCTTGGCGCGGCTTGAACCAACCCGCTTCGGCGGTCCCCGGCCGCCAGACTATCTGGGTTTGGGCGGGCCGGCGGCGTGGCCTCCAGGAGGCGGGAGCACGGCGTTGACGGTTGGGAGCGGGCGGCGCAGGTGCCGGCTTGCTGCAACATGGCCGGCGTGGCTTTGCGGGTCCGTTGTGGACCTGGCCGGGCCAAGGTGGCTGGTGTGCCTGGCCGCCACGTCCGGTCGGGCGACCACGACGCGTCGTCGGGGCTCGGGCCTCCCGCACGTTGGCGGGGAGGTGGTTCCCTCCCGCTTGGCTTCGGTGTGGTTCCTCCCGTCGCTTGGCGCTTCTTTCCGGCCTCCTTGGCCTCGTGGTGGTGTTCGCAGCAGGGCGGCGTGGATGTGCCCAAGACCGTGGTGGCGCGTGCTTGCGGGTGGCTTGATGGTTGGATGGCCCCGGTTCGAGTGGGTAGCGGTGCTTGGGGATGCGGGAGAAATCTCTGCCGGTTCTTCCGGCTTCGACGCGGTGACACCTGAGGGTGCCATCATTCCTTCTTGAAGGGCGTCGGCGCTACCCATCCCCCGCTCCCCTCCGTATGCCGAGGGAAACCCTAGGACATGTCCGGGCAGCAGCGTCGTTGGCGTCGCATTCCTTCTTGGAGGTGCTGCTTGGTATGCGGCGGGCCAGTGCCATGGCTTGTGGTGGGACGAAGATGGAGGGCGCAGCGGTGGCGGATCATCTGTGCTTGCCGAGCTGCCGTTGTTGGCTTTTATTTCTTCTTCTTTTTTTCTCTTTTGGGTTTGTTGTGCCGTTCGCCCCGGCAGTTACCCTGTGATCGGTGTCTTGTGCTTTATAATATAAAGCTGGGGAAAACCCTTTTTCGGTAAAATGATTCTTGTCTCCAAGAATTAGGGAGTAGATTTATCAGAGGATTCTCAATGATCGATACGGTGGATTTCGAAAAATGGTCAGTTATAATGAAATTAGTAAGAAATTATATCACCAGAAAAATTCATACAATCAAAGTCTTTCACAGGGACCAAAATCCGTAATTTCTTGGTAATTCTGGTTTCCACTGTGCTAGAAGAACCAGCCAAAACGATCATGAATGTGACTGAAATTCAACCAAGTTTTGGTTTCGACAAAAATTTTGATTTGGTCAGTCTTTATTCAAAAACAATATGATTTCATTTTTATAAATAAAGTAAGTATTTTTGTAGGGACTATGGACTCAAAGAATGAATATTTAATACTGTAAATAGGTTTGTGTACATTCTGGTCAGTGAGAGGTTCTAATGGGGTGACAAGTTTTGGTAAGTGCACTGCAGGTGCTCTGATTAACGTTGATATGTTTACACACATTTCTTCTGCTGAGAACATACACATATACTCTCTGCGTCGGACTTGAGAGGGAATGCTTCGTCTCCACGCCCTGCAATCGTTGGGGGCTGAAAATGTCCACACTAAGTCCAAGCACACCACTGAAGCTGTCAACTTTCCTTGCCAGTCGCCCCTAAAGAAATCGAAGATAGAATGGCTAGCACTTCCATCAACTGAGGCTCTGGCAAGATCGAAGTAGACGGACGCTATGTGATCTTCAGAGAGGGAGCCAGAATTGTAGTATCCTGGTGCACTGGCAGCTTTTTGCATTTAACTTGTAATATGCTACCAATGACTTGTGTTGTGTATTGCCAAAGGCCTGTCGTTTTAGTTTCATGTAGTTATACTTTGTACCTGAATTGAGCTGCCAACCTTGGGTCCATTTGATAGTTTGATAATGGAACCGGTGGAGGGAGGGGGGGGGGGGGGGTGATCTAATAGAATGAAGTGATAATGGTCATATTTTAGTTTATATCAACACTCCCTGGATAATGAAAAATGTAGAGGGGGAGGGGGGATCCGCCCCTTGTTGATCTAAAAGAACGAAGTGATTATGCCCGTATTTTATTTTATATGGATGCTTGACTTATTTATTCATGAATATGGTAATACATTTTTGCCCTCTCTCAAGTTTTTTTGTGGGTCCACCCCCGACCCACACTTAGGCTGACTGGCTGACACCCTAATCATACCTACCGAGGTAGATCAGGAGTTGTGCGTTCTGGGGATATCTAGCAACCTCATCACCTACCTCGCGTATCTCCGCATTTCCAGCCACATTTCTAACGACATTGGCAACTATTTCCTGTTGTATTGTATCTGCTCGCCGTCCTCGGGGGCTTGCTGGCGGACTGGAGGGTCGGTCGGCATGTCACCATTTCCATTTCTGTTGCCATCACAGTTGTTGGTGCTATCATGATCGCAGGATATCGTGATTGGCAACTACTCCTTCCGTCTCATAATATAAGAGCATTTTTGACATTAGTATAGTGTAAAAAACGTTATTATATTATGAGACAGAGGGAGTATTATATGCTAGAAGCAAAAATTATAAGATACATGTTAAACTGTTGACCAAATACAATATGATGAAGAGGGGGGGGGGGGGGGGGGGACAAGCGTCCCCTGCCGCCTGTCCACCCAATAAACATAAATTAAGTAGTCCTTTATGGATGCTAGACTTAGATTTTAGGCCGTTGTGCCACAATGCTTTGGTATGTCAGCTTCAATGCAGCATTTGTGGCATCGGCGGACACCATGGTTGTCGGCACGACGATCTTCTTGGTCGCCGTTGGCGCTCGCGGCCGCACGGAATAGCGTCGTGAAGCTGCTGCCCACATGGTTCACCTTCATTGTCTTTTGGACAACCTACGTTGCCATGGATACCCACTCCCTTGAGCAGGGCATCTGTCTTCGTAGGTGCTACTTCTGGCTCCACGGCACCGACTCAAGCATGCTTCTCCAAGTAGAGTCGTTTCATGCCTTACTCCTCTCAATGTTGGTCTTCCCTACGGTTGATCCATTGATACCCGTGATCATGTTTAACTATTGAATAAATAAAACATGGTGAAGCACGCGGGGAGGGGGGAGGGAGGGGGCAAGCATCCCCTATCCACCCCATAATCATTTTCAGCTCTTGATTGTCCAGAATATGATTCCGGACAACTGCCCAAGAAAAGCTCGTCAACCCCATTGCACATCTGCCAATTCGATCCAGAGCACAAGTTTTAAAAAGGAGACAAATGATTTTTCCAAAGCTCAATTGAGCAAATCGACGAAAATATGTGCACCAGGTTACCTGGTTCGGTTAGGTAGTGAAATTAAGTTATTGCATAAGTGTAACAATCGAAGGTTACAAAGCCATCGGTTAGGTAATGAAATTAACTTATGGCATAAGTGTAACAACATGCCTCACCAACAAAAAGGTTTAACGAGGAAAAGGTCACGATGCATGAGTGTATCTTGATTGATAGTTACTGCTATTTCCTATACTGATAACTTCCAAGAGCTGAAAAGAAGCTGTTGTGCAATTAAAACATCGAGCAGGAAGCTGGTTCATCCCTCATGTTGGTAGAGATGAAAACGGTGATTTTATTGCTGCAGCAAGCTGGTTCATCCCTCATGTTGGTAGTGCGGTCTCTGCAGAAATTCAGGCAGTTCGGAATGGCATACTACTGGCACTAAAAATCGGCTGCAGGTCTGTGGTACTTGAGTCCGACAGCACTGCTGCAGTTGAGATGCTCAGTCAAGGGGATGATCATTTTGGACCTGATGTTGCTATAGTAATGGAATGCAGACAACTAGCGTTAGATCTTGCTAAAACTGAATGTACTCACTGTTTTCGTGAGGCTAATGGAGTAGAAGATAAGATAGCAAATTATTCCTTTGATACTGTTAGATGTGTATAGTCCCTTTTCAGTATATCTCTATTGTATAAGGGGTTTCCTACACTTTACCACGCATGTATATGTAATGGTTTTTGGTCCTCAGTAAATACTAGTTGTTCATTATCCAACATGGTATCAGATGCTAGGTTAGCCCATGTCTCCCGCATGATGCAACTCCGTGCATGCTCTAGGATCTGCTCGTCGCCGGCCGTTCTTGGCCGGATCTGACGCTCCACTCGTCCCTAGCCGTCCTCTCTTGGACCTGCTGCTCCGTTTTCCACCGTTGCTGCCTCCCTTGTTCACCTCCGCCACCTCTGCCTGCCTCCTTCGGCCGGCCCCGTCCGGGCGCTCCCGGCTTCTCCTCTGCTCCGGCCACCCTCGGCCCATCCTGCTCCGGCCGCACCCGGCCCCTCCTGCCGTGGCTCTCTCCTCCCCAGCCGCCCCTGCCTTCCTCCCGCTCCAGCGGGCGCTGCTGTCCTCGAGCGCCGCCGGCTCCCGTTCTGGCTCGGGCCTCGGGCGCTGCTGATTCGCTGCTGGTGGTGCCAGATCGGGCTTCAGGTGCTGCTGGTGCCAGATCAGGCCTCGTTCCCCTGCTCGATTCCCCCTGCTCGGTTTCTGGCCTCGTGAGCATCTCTGCCCGATCCAGATCGGGCCTACAGTAGCAGTTGACCAAAAAAACAGAGGCTCCTCATGTCTTCTTCGGGCTATGTCGTTGTTCCTCGGTGCTCGGTGATCTTCGATGGCACCAACTATGCTGAGTTTGTGGGCTTCATGCGTATCCATATGCGCGATCTACTTCTGTGGGGCGTTCTCTCTGGCGAGGTTCCCTGTCCACCATGCCCTGTTGCTCACGTGGCTCCTACCCCACCAGTCCCGCCGGTTCTTGCTGCTGATGCTTCCCAGGCTGATCGGGATGCAGCCAAGGCCCTCGATGATGCCGCCGTTGATGCTTATGATCAGCATATATCAGCTTATTCGGATGATCTTTCTGCCTACCGTGATGCTCTGTCTGCTTACACTCAGTGGTGCAATGATGATGCTCGTGCTGCTGATGTTCTTACGACCAGTGTACTCCCTCAGTTTGCTTCGGAGTTCATGGGTCTCGGCACTATTGCAGCGATGTGGTCTTATCTTTGTCAGTGCTTGATAACCCACAAGTATAGGGGATCGCAACAGTTTTCGAGGGTAGAGTATTCAACCCAAATTTATTGATTCGACACAAGGGGAGCCAAAGAATATTCTCAAGTATTAGCAGTTGAGTTGTCAATTCAACCACACCGGATAACTTAATATCTCGCAAGAAAGTAATTAGTAGCAAAGTAGTATGGAAGTAACGGTAACGATAGCAAAAGTAATATTTTTGGGTTTTGTAGTGATTGTAACAGTAGCAATGGAAAAGTAAATAAGCGGAGAACAATATGTGAAAAGCTCGTAGGCATTGGATCGGTGATGGAGAATTATGCTGGATACGGTTCATCATGTATGATCATAACATAGGGTGATACAGAACTAGCTCCAATTCAATAATGTAATGTAGGCATGTATTCGAATATAGTCATACGTGCTTATGGAAAAGAACTTGCATGACATCTTTTGTCCTACCCTCCCGTGGCAGCGGGGTCCTAATGGAAACTAAGGGATATTAAGGCCTCCTTTTAATAGAGTACCGGACCAAAGCATTAACACATAGTGAATACATGAACTCCTCAAACTATGGTCATCACCGGGAGTGGTCTCGATTATTGTCACTTTGAGGTTGCCAGATCATAACACATAGTAGGTGACTATAGACTTGCAAGATAGGATCAAGAACTCACATATATTCGTGAAAACATAATAGGTTCAGATCTGAAATCATGGCACTCGGGCCCTAATGACAAGCATTAAGCATAGCAAAGTGATAGCAACATCAATCTCAGAACATAGTGGATACTAGGGATCAAACCCTAACAAAACTAACTCGATTACATGATAAATCTCATCCAACCCATCACTGTCCAGCAAGCCTACGATGGAATTACTCACGCACGGCGGTGAGCATCATGAAATTGGTGATGGGGGATGGTTGATGATGACGATGGCGACGGATTCCCCTCTCCGGAGCCCCGAACGGACTCCAGATCAGCCCTCCCGAGAGGTTTTAGGGCTTGGCGGCGGCTCCGTATCGTAAAACGCGATGAGTCCTTCTCTCCAAAAAATTTCTCCCCGAACACGAATATATGGAGTTGGAGTTGAGGTTGGTGGAGCAACAGGGGGCCACGAGGCAGGGGGGCGTGCCCCCCCACCCTCGTGGACAGGTGGAGGCCCCCCTGACGTGGATTCTTTTTCCAGTATTTTTAATATTTTCCAAAAATAAGTTCCGTGGAGTTTCAGGTCATTCCGAGAACTTTTGTTTCTGCACATAAATAACACCATGGCAATTCTGCTAAAAACAGCGTCAGTCCGGGTTAGTTCCATTCAAATCATGCAAGTTAGAGTCCAAAACAAGGGCAAAAGTGTTTGGAAAAGTAGATACGACAGAGACGTATCAGCGCTATCAACCCTCTGGAGATGCTCTATATCTATCTGTGGTGCGTCAGGAGCATGCTTTTCAGTAGGGTGACTCTTCTGTTGATGAGTTCTACTCTCAGTGCTCTGCCATCTGGCGTCAACTTGACTCTCTGCGGACAGTTGTTTGTGAAGCTTGCCGTTGCTGTCAGACTACGCAGTCTGACTTGGAGTTTCAGGGGGTTCATGAGTTCTTATCACATCTCCGCTCTGAGTTTGAGCCTCGACGTGCTAACTTGCTTGCTCGTGGTCGTGTTCCTATCTCGGAGATGCTTGCCGAACTTCGTGTTGAGGAGACCCGCCTTCGCTCTGCTGGGTTGCTAGTGGTTCCGTCTGTGTTGGCTGCTCGGGCTCCTGTGTTGTCTGCTCGGCTCACCGCTCCAGTGCTACTACCCACACCTTCAGGGGGGTGGGTCGCCCTTCTTATGCTGAGGGGGCCGGTCGCGCCGTGACACCTTCTTTGGCTACTGCTCTCGGCCAGGTCATCCGGAGTCTGATTGCCGTGAGAAGAAGCGAGTCCAGAGGCGCTCCTCTTCCAGTGGGGCTCATGGATCCTCCTCGACTCCGTCACTCACTGACCAGGACATTGTGAGGCTCAAGCGTCTCTTGGCTTCCTCAAGCTCTTCGTCGATCGGTTCCACTGCTGCTGTGACTGCATCCACTTCGCCACCACCGCAGGCATCTACACAGTCAGGTACACCTTCGTGGGTTCTGGATTCTGGAGCCTCCTTTCATATGTCTTCTGATTCTTCCGTGATGTCTTCTCTCCGACATCTTGATTCTCCAGTTAATGTTCTTACCGTCGATGGCACACCTCTTCATGTTGCTAGTCATGGTCTTCTTTTCACTCCATCTTTTTCTGTTCCTGGTGTTTCACATGTTCCTCGTCTTACCATGAATCTTTTTTTCGCTGCCCAACTTACTGATTCTGGTTGGCGTGTCATTCTTGATACTGACTCTTGCTCCATTCAGGATCATCGCACCAAGGCTTTGGTTGGTGCTGGCCCCCGGCGCCATGAGTCAGAGGGCCTTTGGGAGGTTGACTGGCTTTGTGTTCCTTCCGCTGCCACCACTTCTGCCATCTCCCATGCTCTTACTGCCTCTTCATCTACGTCCTTCCAGCAGTGGCATCATCGCCTTGGTCACATCTGTGGCTCCCGCTTGTCTTCTTAAGTTCGTCAGGGCCTCTTAGGGTCTGTATCTGGAGATGTTTCTTTACATTGTAATGGCTGCAGACTTGGCAAACAGACCCAGTTACCTTATCCTACCAGTGAGTCGGTATCCCAGCGTCCTTTTGACTTAGTTCATTCTGATGTATGGGATCCTGCCCCCTTTGATTCGAAAGGTGGTCATCGCTACTATATCTTGTTTATTGATGATTTCTCTTGCTACACTTGGCTCTACTTCATGAAATCTCGTAGCGAGGATCTCTCTATATACAAATGTTTTGCTGCCATGGTTCACACCCAGTTTTCCACGCCCATTCGTACTTTTCGTGCTGATTCCGCTGGTGAGTTTATCTCCAGCTGTTGCGTGGTTTTCTTGCGGAACAGGGTACTCTTGCCTAGTTCTCATGTCCTGGTGCGCATGCTCAGAATGGCATTGCCGAACGTAAGCATCGTCATCTACTTGAGACGGCTCATGCACTGATGATTGCCTCTTCCCTCCCACCCCACTTTTGGGTTGAGGCTGTTTCTGCATCCACCTATCTCATCAACATTCAACCATCGACTGCTCTGCAGAGTGGTATCCTATGTAGTCTAAAAGAACATGCGGTGCCCCCATGTTTGGTTTTGGTAATTGATGACAATCTTTATGGACTAATGGTTGCCTTGAGTTTATTTGAAGGTTTTGTCCATAGCTTTTCTTGGAGTACATGTGTTGGTTTCAAGGAGAGTTTGTGTCGACCAAGCTGCTATTCAAGGAATTATCCAAAGATTGGTCATTTGAGAGTTGAGCTTATTGTAAGCATGTCTTGAAGAATAAGATTGTTTGATCATTCATGATTACCTTCAAGACATCATCCAAATGAAGAGAGTTGGAAAGAATCAAGGTTGATCAAGACTAAGTCAAGAGTGAATCAAGTTGATCAACACACAAAGCGTACAAGATGTACAGAGGGATCAAGTGATCCCATGGTATGGTAAGCATTGTCCATTACGCTTTGTGTGCTAACCCATGGTCTTCGCGAGAGTTCTTTGTGGGGTTAGGTTGTGGAGTGCAAGTTCAAGTGATGCATAACGAAGAGATCAAGTGCTTGAAGCTTGCCGTCCATTGTGGTGACAATGGACTTGTGAAGATGAGCGGAAGAGTGGCTCGCCCATAGTGGAGTATGGGGGAGCAATCAACTAGTCTTCATCGAGCCAACGCAATCAAGAAAGGTGGTCCAACTTGAGGGAGTCAAGATCGTCATCATCTAGCTCAAGTGGACTTTGTGCAAGGCAAAGGTTTGCCCTTGATAGGTTTTCTATTTTACCGGTCTCATGATGGTAGTTGGGAGACCGGGTTATAGGATCGATTGCCGTACTATCAAGGGGGCTCTCGATGAGTAGCTTGATCGTATCATTCGTAGAGAGCTCAAACCATTGCATCCTTGCATCATCTTTTGGGTTCTTGTTTGGTTCTTCTCCTTGTGAGATTTGGAGCTTATGGTCATTTTTATGACAGGCTCGAGCTCATCAAAAACGGAGTTCACTTGCATCTTCTATGATGTTTTCGATGTTGGAGGATATGCCGTTTCTTCTCTGTTGGAGGTTTCACTCCTTTGTTTGTAGAAGTTATGGCAGTTCTGGTTTTATTGTTTCCCTCTGTTGTCTTCTCTGCAAAATGAAGGACTCCTAGTGTTGCTAATCTGGGGCATGCGGTAGTACTGCTCTCCGGAGCGGTAGTACCGCAGAGCCCTTGTAATACCGCATGATCCACCGCGGTAGTATCGCAGGTGCTCTGATAGTACCGCTCTGTGGGAGCGGTAGTACCGTGGCCTCAGGCCAGGCGCAGCTACTCGAGCGGTAGTAGGGGCGGATGTAATTTTTTACATCCGTGCCCTACGCGGTAGTACCGTGCCGCGGGCGCGGTAGTACCGTGGGCTCTGGCCAGGCTTAGCAGCATGAGCGGAAGTAGGGGCGGATGTAATTGTTACATCTAATTGTTACATCCGCGCCCTACGCGGTAGTACCGCTCTTCGTGTGCGGTAGTACCGTGCCGGATTTTTGCGCAGGTCCTCCCTCGGCGGAAGTAGGTACGGAAGTAATTTTTTACTTCCGTGCTTTCTCGCGACTAGTGTTGCCTGCCTTACGGTAGTACCGTGAAGTAGCGGTAGTACCGCTCGGCGGTTCTACCGTTCGTTACTGCAACAGCCTTCATCGGCCAGTGCTGCACTTGCGGTAGTACCGCAACCTGCAGTGTAGTACCGCTGACCGACCACGGTAGTACCGCAGCTCCGGCGGTAGTACCGCGTCGTGCGGGCTGAGTGAGGGGATAACGGTTGGTTTTTCTCCCCACCTATAAAAGGGGGTCTTCTTCCCCCTTGAGATCTTATCTTTTGATCTCGTGTTCTTCCCCCATTGTTGATCTTCTTCGAGCTTGCTAACTCTCAATCCCTCCAATGATTCTTGCTAGTTCTTGAGGGATAAGAGAGAGGAGATCTAGATCCACGTTTCCACCAATCACTTTCTCCTCTTAGTGAGGGGAACCCCTTGGATCTAGATCTTGGAGTTCTTCGTGTTCTTCTTTCGTTCTTCCTCTCATTTTCCTCCCTAGCATTAGTTGCTTTGGTGGGATTTGGGAGAGAAGGACTTGGGCACTCCGTGTGCCCTTGCCATTGCATTTGGTGCATCGGTTTGAGTTCTCCACGGTGATTCGTGGAAGTTACAAGTTGAGAAGCTTATTACTCTTGGGTGCTTGGCGCCTTGAGCTTGTTCCTCTTGTGTGCTTGGGCGCCCTAGATGGTTGGTGGTGTTCGAGCTCAATCATTGTGGTGTAAAGCTCCGGGCAAGCGTCGGGGTCTCCAATTAGGTTGTGGAGATCGCCTGAGCAATTTGACGGGTACCGTGACCGCCCCAAGGGTTGCCAAAGTGTACGGGTTCGGTGACCGCCCCAAGGGTTGCCATTTGTACGGGTTCGGTGACCGCCCTCAAGGGTCCCTTAGTGGAATCACGGCATCTTGCATTGTGCGAGGGCGTGAGGAGATTACGGTGGCCCTAGTGGCTTCTTGGGGAGCATTGTGCCTCCACACCGCTCCAAACGGAGATTAGCATCCGCAAGGGTGTGAACTTCGGGATACATCGTCGTCTCCGCGTGCCTCGGTTATCTCTTACCCGAGCCCTTTATTTATGCACTTTACTTTGTGATAGCCATATTGTTCCTTGTCATATATCTTGCTATCACATAGTTAGTTATCTTGCTTAGCATAAGTTGTTGGTGCACATAGGTGAGCCTAGTTGCTTTAGGTTTTGTTCTTGAGAAATTAACCGCTAGGTTTATTCCGCATTTGTTCAAGCCTAAACCGTAATTATTTTAAAGCGCCTATTCACCCCCCCCCCTCTAGGCGACATCCTCGATCTTTCATAGTCTCTCACTGGTCGCTCTCTTGACTACTCAGCTCTTCATATGTTTGGATTGTGTGCTATGTCCTTCTTGCCCCGCGAGAACGCACAAAACTGTCTGCTCAGTCTGTTGAGTGTGTTTTACTTGGCTACATTGATGAGCACAAGGGCTATCGCTGTTGGGATCCTGTTGGTCGTCGTTTGCGCATCTCGCGTGATATGACCTTTGACGAGTCTCGCTCTTACTACCCACGTCCTTCTTCCTCGAGCTTCTTTGTGGACAATATTTCTTTTCTTCTTCTCCCTGATACACCCTGCTATGTGCCTCATGTTTCCCCTCCTCCTCCTGCACCTCTCCTTCCTTCTCCTTCACCACCGACACCATCTTCCCCATCCTCCTCCTCCACCTCTCCACCATCATCTCCAGTCCGTCGCCCTCTCTCACCATTTCCTCTCCACTATACTCGCCGCCCTTGTTCTGAGGATGCTTCCCTTGACGCGCCTTCCACCTCTGGTGCACCTCCTTTCACGCCTCCTCTGGTTCATAACCTCCGTGCTCGGCCTCGCCTCCCGCCTGATCGCTACTCTCCTAATCGGTACGGTCTCTCTGTTATTGCTGAGCCCACTTCCTATCGGACTGCCATGACTCGGCTGAATGGCAGCTTGGCGATGGTCAAGAGCTTGCTGCCCTTGAGCGCTCTGGCACATGGGATCTGATTTCCCTCCCTTCCGGTGTTCGTCCCATCACCTGCAAGTGGGTCTACAAGATTGAGACTCGCTCCAATGGTTCTCTTGAGCACTACAAAGCGCGCCTTGTGGCCCGTGGTTTTCAGCAGGAGCAGGGACACGATTATGATGAGACATTCGCTCCTGTGGCCCACATGACCATTGTTCGCACTCTTCTTGCAGCGGCTTCTGTTTGTCATTGGTCTATCTCTCAACTTGATGTTCAGAACGCCTTTCTTAATGGCGAGTTGCGTGAGGAGGTTTATATGCAGCCACCACCGGGGTACTATGCTCCTGATGGTATGGTCATGAGACTTCGCTCCCTCTATGGTCTTAAATGTGCCCTCGCGCATGGTTTGAGCGCCGCCTCTGTGGTGACTGCCGCTGGTTTCTTGCCCAGTGATCATGATCCCGCGTTGTTTGTTCACACGTCTCCTCGTGGTCGGACTCTTCTCCTTCTCTATGTTGATGACATGATCATCACTGCTGACGACTCTGACTACATAGCCTTTGTTAAGGCTCGCATTTGCGACCAGTTCCTCATGACTGATCTTGGTCCACTTCGCTATTTTCTTGGGATCATCTCCTCGACCTCTGATGGCTTCTACATCTCCCAAGAAAAATATATTCAGGATCTTCTTACTCGTGCTACTCTCGGTGATGAGCGCGCAGTTGTGAAATATATTCAGGATCTTCTTACTCGTGCTGCTCTCGGTGATGAGCGCACAGTTGTGACTCCTATGGAGCTCAACGTTCAGCTTCGTGCCTCTGATGGTGACCCTCTTCCTAATCCCACTCGCTATCGTCACCTTGTTGGCAGTCTTGTCTATCTTGCTGTTATGCGTCATGACATCTCATATCCTGTCCACATCCTGAGTTAGTTTGTTTCAGCCCCCACCTCTGTCCGCTATAGTCATCTCCTCCGTGTTCTACGATATCTTCGTGGCACGATCTCTCAGCGTTTTTTCTTTCCCGCCCAGCCTCTCTTGAGCTCCAAGCCTACTCGATGCTACCCGGGCTAGTGATCCCTCCGATCGACGCTTTCGTTATGCCGCTTATTGTGTCTTTCTTGATTGCTCTCTTATTGCTCGGACGACAAAGAAACAGATTGCAGTTTCTCGCCGAAAGTACAGAGGCTGAGTTGCGAGCCATGGCTATGTTGACGGCCGAGGTGATCCGTTACGGTAGTTACTTGAGGATTTTGGTGTGTCTGCTACTACCTCGACTCCCTTCTTGTCGAGCGACGGTGCTATCGATTATTGCAGCGTGACCCGGTGAAGCATGAGCTCACCAAGCACATCGGTGTGGATGCCCACTTTATGCGTGCTGCTGTGCAGGATCAGACTCTCGCTCTTCACTATGTGCCCTCTGAGTTACAGTAGGTGGACTTCTTCACCAAGGCACAGACTCGAGTGCAGCATGGCTTTTTCTCTCTAAACTCAGTGTTGTTGATCCACCATGAGTTTGAGGGGGGTGTTAGATGTGTATAGTCCTTTTTTGGTATATCCCCATTGTATAAGGGGTTTCCTGCACTTTACTACACATGTATATGTAATGGCCTTTGGCCCTCAGTGAATATTAGTTGCTCATTATCCAACAGATACTAGATCTTCTGAATTTTGGGAAAGCTCTATCCCAGACTTTATTTCTCTCCTTATTGTAAATGACTTGTCCATCATATGAGAAATAAAGTTCTAAGTTGTCAAAGAAAAGAAAACATCAAGCAGGAAGCGCCACGACGTGGATCAACCGGCCGAGCGCTGTGGATGGGTGGCAGTGAGCGGTGGTGGCCAGATCAGCCATTGTCGCCGGCCCACGAGCGGCAGAGTGGACGTGGGATGCCGTCGGCGTGGATTGGGCGACAGAGGCAGTGATTTGCACGGCGGGGCAGTGGTAGGTGAGGCGTGTGGGGAGAGGAGTTGATTTACTCAGCGGCCTGCTGGAAGTAAATTTTTTACTCACCTAGGGGATCGGCTAGGTCCCGTTTAGAAGAGTAAATCAAAAATTTTACTCCTAAAACCAGTTTTACCGGATCGGCTAGAGATGCCCTAAGTTGTACCCGTTGTTTGTAGATAGATAGAAGGAGAAAAAGAGGAAATGAAAGCACTATGCAAAGCAAGCAAAGAGCATCACCAATCTCGCGACATCATCAATCCGTACAAAACACCACCATCAATCCAAACATTGTACCGCACCCAACAGTCCCACAAAGTTACTACTCACTCAGGTCCGATGCTCGAGACTTGGCGACAACAGCGGCGCAACAAACGATCGACCCCTCGACTAGACGAAGGACCAGTCCATGAAGGCGAAGCAGATGCAGTGGGCGGCGCCGGCGCCGCCGTCGTCGAGCACCTTCCACGCCACCGCCTTCCCGTACGACGCCGGCCGGCCCATGCTCGACGCGCACGTCCCGCCCTCGACGCACGCGTACCCCTGCTCCGCGACGCTGGCCATCAGGTCCGCGCACAGCAGGCTCTTCCTCCCCTGGTCGTAGTCCAGCACCTTGTCCATGGTGATCTCCCGGAGCGCCGCCAGCGTCGTCTCCAGCATGTCCAGCCCGGACTGGTTCGCGAACGTCAACACCGGCATCGCCTGCAGCACCATCACGACGCCGTCAGATCGAAGCCAGTGGAGAATGAAGACAAAACCTGGCGAGTTGATGAAGCTTGGAAGTTCTCCGTGGAGTGTTGAGTCGTTTAGGTCATTGCACTGGCTGGTCCGTGATGTTTATTTTGTTGCGATGAACCTTGCTGTTTTGCTGTCTTGTTGGGTGTGATGCTGACTTTATTATGGTGTAACCATTGAACCTTGGTGCCTTTCGGGCTTTATTAATTTATAAAGCCGGACGCTTCTAGCGTCTTCGTTCCAAAAAAAAAGGGTGAGTAAAACCCTGGAACAGTACCTTGAGAGAGCAGCATAGGATAGCGCTGGTATGCTGCCAGAGGGCTTTGAGCGCCGACTCGCCACTGCTAGCGTCTGCGGCTTTGATGAGCTCTGCCCCAAAGTGATATCTGCACGATCAACCTAGCAGCATCAGCACAAAACACAAACTAACCAAATGCACCCTGGTACTATGATAACTGCAAAACCACAGACCTGTAGCTCTGGACAATCCATCGGGATAGCGTGGCAGCCTCCGGAGTAACAGGCGGAAGGAGGTGAGAGCTTCCATGAGGCACGAGGTGGGAGGACGACAACGCCAGCGCTATCCTTTGCACCGACGAGATGATGCTGCGCATGTACTGCCGCGCCATGGCCGCCACGCTGTCCTGGAGGTGGCTCTCGAAGGCAAACTGGAATGCAATCGTCATCACTGCCTTCGAACCACTCCTGGAGTGACCGGCTATCCTGCTTCCGGGTGTTCCAACCTCAAGGGTGGACGCGAGGTCCAACGTGCAGTTCGGGCTAGACGTGTCCTGCGAAACAAGCATGCAGCAAGAGAGGATTAAATTGATAGTCAGAAGCTGAGATGTTGTCTCATATTTAGGTGAAATCCACTTACAAGAGGAGAGTCAATCGGAATGATGCGGAAACCGGAAGGCAGCAGCGGGGAATCATCACCAAAAGATGCGTCTATGGGTGCAAAGATAAGCTCTGAACAGGTGCCCATGGTGTTCTCGTCTATCCCGTTGTACATCTGCCAATTCAATCCAGAGCACAAGTTTTACAAAGGAGAAAGATGGTATTCCCAAAGCTCAGTTGAGCAACTTGATGAAAAACATGTGCATCAGGTTATCTGATTCGGTTAGGTGGTGAAATAAACTTATTGCATAAGTGTAACAATCAAAAGTTACCTGTAAGAGGAAAAGATCGCGATGCATCAGTGTATCTTGATAGTTACTGGCATTTCCTATCTTGATAACTTCCAAGAACTGAAAAGTAGAAATTGTGCAATTAAAAAATCAAGCAGGTGGGCACTACGGAGCAGGGAATTTTATAATTTACCGAAGACCAGGAGCTTACTTCTTCAGGGTCAGACGTGTGTGCTAAAGGGAGTATAACCTGGCCACTAAATCCTCCAAGACGAGACATAGGTAAATTGCAGAAATTGGGCTTCAGCGCAGAAGCAAAGAATGCATCTAAACTGCTATCAGCCCACTGCGACCGATGCTCCCGCAAAAACCGTAGTAGTGATGGTGGAGAGACATCCTACAATCATTACCAAAGTCGATGTTAATATCGGATTCTTTTTCAGGGAAACAAGCTTGAAGTGTGGAAAGAAACCAACCTGCAACAACATCGACGCCTTTGCACAAAGAACACCAGTACTAACCATGGGAAGTCCATCACTGAATGTTGCGGTGCAACTCATCACTTTGCTCGGGGATGAATTAACAGAGATACAAACATCATCTACGCCATCGCTCTCAATCACGGACCATCCATCATCCACAAGCCCACCGAGGGTTTCATTGAATCCCCTGAAACAGGTGCAAAATCAGTTACACTTTTTACTGAAACAGATTCATGACAAGAAGCATCTACAATCTGCCTGTGCTGTTTAAGAGCCCAACCTAGTGAGCTTTTGGCTCAGAGCTCGCAAGGCTGCAGGCTGTCTGCCCCATCCAGTGATTACAGAATGAGTATCTTCATGAGCAACTTGCCTGAGATAGCGCAAGGCCTGGATTTGCAAAATCGAGTTACTCCAAATTTTAATGTTTTATGCCTAAGCATGAAGTGTTATCAAGAGCAATAAAAAACAGTATAGTCCATGTAAATGTACCGCCATCGACATCTTCTGGGCCACCATGGCAGAAGATTCATACAGTGGCCTCACAACTTCAGGCACACTCCAAGGCTGTGCATGAACAGGAAGTAGCTTGCTTAATTTTCTCTGATAGATGAACTAGATAAAGAAACAGTTTGTCATTTGTTGCTGAATTTTTATTACCTCCAGGTCCAAATGGTCAACGATGTGAATCACGCTACCTCCACCATCACTAGGCCGGATCAAGAAACCGCTGGGAAGCATCTCACCTCTAACGAAAGGCTGGACAAGGGCATACTTGGCCCTCCTTGCTTGCTACTGAGTGATCTTTCACATACCTTTAGAGCAAAAACAGTCAAACGGCTGACGCATGAACACGCTATGATACTAATTGGACACGGATGTTTGATGATTAGCAACTCACCACTAGGCTTCCATCATCGAGAATGGATGTGTAGCGCATCAACCAGAAGTCACGAGCTGGCGCTAGTGTCGTCGGAGCATAGAGCTAGAGATGGAAAAAGAATCTCAAGTTTATGATACGGCATGAGCTGAAAGTTGTCATGGTAGACAGGTAGAGTTAACCAAGCATTTCGTACCTGCATGTAGAGCAGCTCAATCGTGCCATTGCTGCCAGCAGGCAGCACATTTACTACCTCCATAGACCGGCAATCACGCAGCCACAGTGGCCGATCCTTGAGGATTTCGGCAACCTGAGTCGGCAACAGTCAGGAACACTCTTTGATTTTAACAAAATTAAAAGCGAAGAGATGTAGTGAAGTGAAAGCAAGGAAATAGTCCCCAAAAAAAAAAAACGGAAAGCAATGAGCTTACTTTGGCAGGCTCCATGCCTACAAGGCCGCAAGCTCGCGCAGCAACACCCGCGCAGCCATGCGAGATGGCGATGATTCCAATGGAATCCGGACCAGGCTGCAGACAACAAGAATGGTAGATTGAGCACACCATGCAAGAAGTTGAGAGTTCATAAAGAGGAATTGAGAGGAAAGAGACCTTCATCCCAGGCATTTGGACCCACTCGACGGCGGTTCCGGTGGCCTTGGACAGAAACTCCGTTAATGTCTCCTCCGCGATGGACATCAATCTGCAGGAAACAAACAGTACTAAAAATCCATGCATACATATCGCACAGAAACTAGATGCTATACATAGAAAAGAAAACTAAAGCAATAAGAGAACATGGCCTCCTGCAAGGACTGAGCACAATTAACGTACCCCGCAGGGCTGGCGTCGCGGGGCGGCGGCGGCACGACGACGACGACGTTCTGCTGGCCGCTGGTGACGACCGACTCGCAGCTCGTGTCCGTGGTGGCCAGCCCCGCCTGCAACGGCAACGGGAGAGGAGGAGGAGGAGGAGTAAAGGCGTGAGCTCGCGGCGGCCGCAAGGGAGGAGGACTCATCGTGGAGGGCGCCGGGGGCGGAGGGGGAGGGCGTACGCTGTGCGTCTGCTGGCGGTAGTATCCGTTCTGGTAGACGAGGTGGGAGACCTGCTTCTGGAGGCGGTCGTTCTCCTCCATGAGCAGCTTGTTCATGGCGGTGAGCTTGCGGTTGAGCGACTGCAGGCGGCCGGACTCCTTGCGCTGCTTCTCCCGGCAGCGGCGGTTCTGGAACCACACCTTGATCTGCTTGGGGTCGACGTTGGCCAGCACGGCGCACTCCCGGACTAGCTGCTGCCGGCGCAGCGAGCTCGGCTTGGGGCACTCGTAGTAGAGCCGCTCCAGCGCCTCCACCTGCTCCGGCGTGTACCGCACGTACTTGCTCGCGTCCATGGCCGCCGCCGCCGCCTCCCTCGCCTCCCTCGCCGTCACCATCGGCACCTACCTTGCTACACGTACGTACGTGCCTACCTACCTGTCCCTCTCCCTCTCTCTCTACCCCGCAGCCGTTGGTTGAAGGGCACGTACGTGGACTAGGAGAGTGGAGTGAAGAAGAAGGCCTAGATGGTGGACTAGCATGTGGTCAGCATGGGGAAGGTGGGAGGAGCGAGAGGCCATGGCCGGAGCGCCGGTGCCGGTGCCGCTCGCTCGCTTAGCTTAATTTGCTCCCTCTAGTCTAGTGGCCGGGGCGGGCGGGGCATCGGCAAGCACAAGGAGGGCCGTGCTTTTTTGGTCGACGAGCTGTGTCGCTTCTTCTTTAAAGAAGCAAGAAGCAAAAGGAAAAAAAAAATGAAAACTCGCTCGGTCGATCGAACCAACCGCGCGCGCGTGCTATTAAATTTCGAAAAGGAAAGTTCCGTGCGGCCTCATCCAACCCATTCCCGGCCGTCCGCCATGGTTTTCGCCAAAGTAATCGATCCTTCATTTCGTATCCCCCACCTACAACATCGGTAAATCATTTGCCTTTACAAGGCATGAATTTTGCAGAAAAGATTAAAAAAAAACACTCACTTCAACTCCGCGCCGGCCCATCAAAAAACCCGATTCCGGCATTTTTCATATCCTCCACGCACAACAGCAAACCATTCAGAATGTAGAGATTTCACTCGAATTTTTCATAAATTTTACAGAAACAGTTCAGCGCCCATAGTATCTGTTGAAATTACTCATCCAAACAGGCCTACTAGACACATTACTTCTGTTGTTAAAATTCAGGAGCAATTTGGAGTTAGTGAGGATTATTAGGACTGCTACCAGCTGATCACTACATTCCCGGTTAGAATCAGTACCGCAGTTTAGCTTAACAAAATAACAACGGACCACACACTAGTTTACGCAACCAACTGGAAGCTTTCCGCACATGCTTTAGCAGATTCGAGGCTTTGCTTATCTTTTTCCTTCTTTACTTGTTTTTCTATCGGTAGAATACAAGCTGCATCTTTTTCCTTTGTCGCGCGCCACGCACATAGGGAAGAAGAGAAAACAACTGAAAATTCAGCAGCAGTGGCTAAAGGAATCCCTTTTCCTTTATCTTTTTCCTGCTCTCCTTTCAATATTTTCGCGAGCGCTCTACTCAAGAGACATTCCCCCTGGCTCAGGGCGTGAGCTCTCGATCCTTGAGATCGCCCGCGGATATTCCTCGTGGGTTCGCGTAAATTCACTAATTGTATGGCCCTCTTGGAGAAGCCGCATCCCTTCCCTGATCTCTCTTCCATGGGAACACTCAAACTCCTCTTCTGGTAGTAGAAAACAAAGCAAAAACCCCATGCCTTCAGCGGTCCAGAAATGAACCCAGATTTCTTTAGCGTTCAAGTTCTCAAGGCATAGAATATGTGTGCAATTTTAGTGCTATTTCAATTTTTCTTCGATTATTTGATGGTCTTTTTTGAAAGCAAAGCAGGGAACAAGACGCTGTTTCAAAGAGCAAAGCAGCAGTACCTGATCCAAGCCAGAGAATTTTCCTCGAGATTGGAGACGGGAGGCAGAGAGGCGGATTTCATCTTCCAATCCAAAGAGTAGTAAAACATGTAACGGGTAGGGTTGTGTGTGTGCGAAACGCACAAGACCCGGCGAGAAAGCGGATTTTCCTCGGCAATTGGAGCCTGATTAAAGGCGGCGTTGCGCATCTTGGACTCCGATCCGCCCCATACAGATTCCGTGTCAGTATATCTCGGCAACACACCACGGCGTCGGTGAAAATCCGCCCAGGCTTTCCCTTTCTTTCTTTGCAACGCCTCTTTTTACCGCCTCTTTCTTTTTTACTGCTTTGCTCCATCCTGGTCTCGGTTCCAGAACGGGAAGCGATCATTTCAAACAGCTTTCTTTTACCTCTTCACAAGGCTTCAGAGTTCAGACACTCGTCAAACACTCGGGCATTTATATTCCTTGAGAAAATGATTGAACATGTTCCATGAAATAATTTTGCAGAATTTTCATAAAATGCTTTAATTCAGGGCTATTTGGGTAGAAGGAAAATTGGGCTAAGAAGGCCTTTTTTTTCTTTCTAAAAAATGGATGTTTCTTCTTATTTTGCATGTTTATGTGCATGCTTGAATATGGAGGCGAATCTGATGAGTGTGTTATTGGTACAGATTTTGTGGACATACTAAAGTGGTTTCTCCACGTCCCTCCATTCCAAATTATAAGATGTTTTGGATATTTCAATATGGACTGAAATGAGTGAAAGCACACACTAAAACGGGGCGTTATACACCCGATTTCAGAAAGAAGAAAAAATGAACACTTATAATTTGGAACGGAGGGAGTATTTGGGAGCAACCGAGCAAGTTAGCATCTTCAGGATGGTATGATCCCTTGAAATGAATGGTTTACAAAGAAATAATAGGAGTGTAACAACTGGTAGCATGGACACTCACAAATTATATTAAAAATAGCCCAAATGATTCTAAATATGGTCATTTTCTCTAGAACCAGAGCATTGCAACTCTAAAGTGAGGTAGATCGAAGAAGAAAAATATGGCAACTATATAGGAGTGTCAATGCAGCGCAAATCTATAAGAATACAAAGAAGTTTATTGTCCTCGAAAGATGTTTGGATGCTCCTCAAGAGTTCTCATGAGGTATAGCCTCAGCATGCTCAAATTCCTCATCATATTTAGATTGAGCCATTCATAGAAATTTTATAGGAATGTGCAATCAAAAGGGCCTAGAAAGGTCTCAGTATACGTTTTGGTTTGATGATTCAAATGACAAGTTAGTTTAATTTCCCATCTGCATTACACTGCAATGATGTCATATTAATGCAGGTAACCACAAAGGGGGGGTTGCAGGCTATCAGCTTGACAGCTGCAAGCCAACCACTATTGAGCACTGGTCCACATGGCACCTGCCAAGACCACACTTTACCTCATATCAAAACTCAAAAGGAGATACTCCATGTTTCCTTTCCGACTCTAAGGAGAGGAGATACTCTGCTGCAAACATATGAAAACATTTTTTTTCGTATTGAAAACAGCCAAAGCTAAAAAGCTAGAGCTTGTCCTATCCCACTACCAACACCTAACCTGGGTCTGACGTGTCATGGCCTGGATATGCACACCTTTTGTGTTATTCTAAGCTAATCACCCATCCATGGTCCTCTTTGCCCTCCCCAGATTTGCAAAACTACTATTTTTTGGTGATCTGATCAGCCCATTCCCCCCACCACCAATCCCTCATTCCACTGGGCAGTCAGCTTTTGTTAACAATGCCACCAAAATCACGCTTTTCCTCCACTTAACAATGGTGGTGGCCAAATGCAATGCTTTGAGTTTTATATATTTTCAATCAAGATTATCAAGGAGAGCACTAAGCACATATTTAAGATGTGAATTCACATGGAAAAGCATCATGCATGTGACAGATAATGGAATGGAGTTTAAGGGGGGACAGGATGGCCTACCATGCAGGCCATTACCGCTTGGAAAAGGTGCCGAGATCCATACAAATTCCGAGACACTGCTCTGTGGAAACGAATGGTGTCTGGATTGACCACTACTGCAGTGCAAAGCATAGTTGGTGAATCATTACAAGATCTGTACAGTGGCAGTAACGTTCCAGAATTCAAGAAGTGACAGATCGTAGTAAGATGCGAAAACATATTTGTCGCCACAAAGTATACTGGCCTTGGATTGGATGGGCGCGACCAAACCCATCGAATAAAACAAGCTTCTTGAAGATACTCCCCTGAAGTAATCGTTTCCACACAACTGTCTGGTCCATTTATCTCGTCCGAATTGTCACCTTCAATTTGAGACACCTGGGATAGACGATGGATCCTACGACAGGATGAATTCAGTTGACAGGTGTTCTCTAGATGGTGAAATGAAAAGGACAGTGAAAGTCATCTCTCGCTGACTTACAACTAGGTAGACAGGAATTCAATCAGTCGCCTGTCGAGATCAAAGTGCTGGCAGAGAAGCTTCTGCAAGAAAGGTATAGGCATAATATCACCATATCAGACATCTCTCCCAAAAGCAATACCACATAGTTGGAGCTCATCATTAATGCTTGATATAGTTGAATTTCACAATAAGGTCAGTGAGGAAGACAGTATAGCTAACTGAAGTTTCAGGAGCTCTATCATTGATGCAGCTTTGATGTGTTTATCATCTCAGTAATCAGTGATTTGACTGAGGCACAATGCCAGATAACTGATGTTTTGTCGGAACTAAAACGAAAGGGAACCGTGGTGTCATATTGCACCGCATGTCCGCATACCATCAGGTTTCACGGCTTTTTTAGGTAGGCCATATCTCAACTATTTCACTTTCACTTTTTTATTTAACAGGGAGGTAGAGAACTGGAGAGGGTTCAGTTAGCTAGGTGTGTGAGTGCACACCCAGCCCACCTGTGTTCAAGTTCTGGACCAGGCAGGAAGCTCACATTGTCTCTCCTTCATAAAAATGCCCTATGGGCTAGCCTGTGTTCAAGTTCTGGACCAGGCAGGAAGCTCACAGTTGTCTCTCCTTCATAAAAATGCCCTATGGCCTAGCCTGTGTAGGTCTAGTTTTAGGTGCGCCACCCTCACTAGTTTCTCTCGACTACTTTTTTTCTTTTTTTTTCAGGAACTGGGGTTATCCGTTTCCCACAATTGGAATAACCAGCTAAACCAAAATTAGATACAGAAGTAGAAAAATGAAGATCTTTAGACAAAACAACCATATTCCTAATTCTTAATGCCAAAACCTGAGTTGGCTATATGCCTAGGAGTAACTTGTTTCGAGTTAGTCCTCCAGTTGTGTAAATCACAAGAGTCTCCTGCCACAAGACAGTTTGATCCATGGATTATGAGTCCAAGGACTAGTCTATAGACTAGTCTATGAGTCTCAACTCCAGGGCCGACTACTCTTCAGTGTTAACTAGTCTATGAGTTGCAACTTCAGTGTCGATTAGTTACGCTTAGCCTATGAGTCTCAACCTCGGAACGACACATCGACTCATAAACCTTGGTTTGATCGAACAGATAAGATTCCAAAGCCATATCGTATTAGTTTGTACACGAAAAGAGAGAGACTGAACTTGTTTCAGTCATAATGCATAATAAAAATATGGAAGTGATAAAAATTAACCTTGGTAACTTTTGGCACGAATACTTTTGTTCCGTTTCCGATTTCTGGGAGCCGAGCAACTTCGGTCGCCTTGTCAAACAGTATATAAGTGGGAAGATGATCTGTCAATGAAATCAACAGAGAGAATGTAACCCTCGTGCGAAGAAAGACTTGCGCACATTCTGGACAAGATCCAGAAGGAGTCCATGGATTATGTAGGATTGAAATGTAGACCATCCCAACCAAGTAGAAAAGAGCATACTCCCTCCGTTCCTATAAGTCCTTTTAGAGATTCCACTACAAACTACATACGGATGTATATAGACATATTTTAGAGTGTAGATTCACTTATTTTGCTCCGCATGTAGTCCATGGTGGAATCTCTTAAAAGACTTATTTAGGAACGGAGGGAGTAGATGGCAGAAGTAAAACTAAAGATTTAGTGATTTACCCCACATGGATATTCCAAACCTCGCTGCAGCATTTGGAAAATGCCCTAGATCAACTAATCCAAAAGAAATGTTCTTGTTGGAGTATCTGCATTAAGAGAATCATCAAAATATGATCCAATATATAGAAAATGCTATTGATATTGTGCTCAGAACAAACTAGAGGTATTTGATAGATTATTACAATAATCATATTAATATCAACTAGGAAAAGATCAGCTCGCTAATCAGTAAAATAGTGGATCAACAACAACAAAGCCTTTAGTCCCAAACAAGTTGGGGTAGGCTAGAGGTGAAACCCATAAGATCTCGCGACCAACTCATGGTTCTGGCACATGGATAGCAAGCTTCCACACACCCCTATCCATAGCTAGTTCTTTGGTGATCCTCCAATCCTTCAGATCTCTCTTTACGGACTCCTCCAATGTCAAATTTGGTCTACCTCGACCTCTCTTGACATTATCCGCATGCTTTAGCCGTCCGCTATGCACTGAAGCTTCTGGAGGCCTGCGCTGAATATGCCCAAACCATCTCAGACGATGTTGGACAAGCTTCTCTTGATTGGTGCTACCCCAACTCTATCTCGTATATCATCATTCGGACTCAATCCTTCCTCGTGTGGCCACACATCCATCTCAACGTGCGCATCTCCGCCACACCTAACTGTTGAACATGTCGCCTTTTAGTCGGCCAACACTCAGCGCCATACAACATTGTGGGTCGAACCGCCATCCTGTAGAACTTGCCTTTTAGCTTTTGTGGCACTCTCTTGTCACAGAGAATGCCAGAAGCTTGGTGCCGCTTCATCCATCTGGCTTTGATTCGATGGTTCACATCTTCATCAATACCCCCATCGCTCTGCGACATTGAGCCCAAATATTGAAAAGTGTCCTTCCGAGGCACTACACGCCCATCAAGGCTAACCTCCTCCTCGAGCCTAGTAGTACTGAAACCACGCCCATGTACTCGGTTTTAGTTCTACCAAGCCTAAAACCTTTCGATAATCAGTAAAATAGTGGATATCCATTTTTTTTAAAGTAAAATAGTGTATTTCAGAAGAAAAGTAAAGTAGTGGCATGAGGGTGGAAAGCTAAATGTCAGGAATATCTCATGCTTCCAGCTAAGACTCAACCTCGAACTCTCTCAGAATAGTAATGCACAGGTAATGCCTAACTCTAGTAGCCATAGATTGTAAATTACTACTCCCTCCGTCGAAAAAGCTTGTCCCAAGCTTGTCCTTCGAATGGATGTATCTAGCACCAAATTAGTGCTAGATACATCCATTTCAGGGACAAGCTTTTCCGGACGGAGGGAGTACAAAGTGTCAAAGATAATGATGGAGAGAGTCTATTTTACTGGAGAATTTTTAGAACTTTTGTATAAATTAATGAATATAAAGCTCAGAAGTGGAAAAACAACAGTAGGAGTAAAAAGCTCCAAATACTTACAAGTTAGAGAGTTCAGGCATGACACTGCTTGCTTGTATACATGGTGTTAAAAAGGAAGTCCGGAACTCAACCTATTAAAATTTAAATAACAAATCAAACAATGAGCAAAATCTGTTTAGGATCCTACTCACTGAAAGCGGTAACATATAATATGGGATTGAAATATATGTTATTAGAAGTCCCACAAAAATGAAATAGTAAATGCAGTTAAAAAAGGAGTAAACAGTAAAATAAAAATAAGTACAGGAAATTACCAGCCAAAATCGTGTCGTTGGCTCTTCAGTTAGCAGGCTTTCCAGTTGCAACGGAGTCAAATGATTCAAATGACCTAAGTAAAAAAAATGAACATCTTATCTCATCTCCAACTTAAGAGAGAACTGCAGTGATGTTTCAAATTAGGGTAAAATGAATATGAATAATGGGAGTAAGTGTAATACTTCAGTATTATCACTTAACATAAGAATATAATTCTAGTGTCACCTTTTTAGCAATTGGATCACATATGAGTGCGCCTAAGATAAAGAGTAGTACTAGCACATAGTAAAAGGATCGAAATTGCAAGCTAGAAACCAATTTGTGAGCACAATTTATTCAACTTGTGATCTTGATCCGGCTCAAAACCTTCTGTCAAACATTTTGTCCAGGTTTGCAATATTGGTAATCCCCAGCTAAATTAACTTGTTTAGATGATTCAGTCTACCAATTTCAGATTAAGGCCTTTTAGGCTAATTAGTGAATAGGTGTCACAATTTCAGCTGCAATAATAGTCCTACCTCCGTCCGGGTTTATTAGGCCCCTTTGTATTTTGGGTCCAAGTTTGACCATGTATTTAACTAAAAATATATAAAGTATATGCTACCCAATGTATATTGTTGGATTTGTATTTGAAAGAGGTTTTCTATGGTATAGTTTTCATGACATATAGTTTATATTTTATTAGTTAAATTCATGGTCAAACTTTGGCTCAAAATGAAAGAGGGCCTAATAAACCCGGACGGAGGGAGTACTTGCTAAGAAGTAATTAGAAATGACAACGTTGTGGCAATTCCAGCGGAAGTAGGGTTACTCCTACGACATGTCCTGGTATGCCAGTGTGATTCGGGGTTCCAAACTCCTGTCTATGAGACAACTGGGAACAAAAAAGGCCACATTAATTGCCTATTTATCTATATTGTCATCCACTGGTCTCAAAACACAATCAGCAGCCATCTCACTCATTAGCTATGACAGACTATTCTCAAGTAGGTAAGCCCCAACCAATGTGCCCCACATAGAATATACTCCTTCCGTTCCTAAATATAAGTCTTTTTAGACATTTTAAATGGAATACAACATACGGATGCATGTAGACATATTTTAGAGTATAGATTCACTCATTTTGCTTCGTATGTAGACACTTGTTGGAATCTCTAAAAAGACTTATATTTGGGAACGGAGGGAGTACTTGACAGAATCAATGAGTTTGCAACTATGAGGTAGCATATTGGCACATGGTTCACATTGATTAAAGTTTAATTACCAAGAAGTGGAATAATCACATCAATGGTGCAGACCAAATATACAAATACAAAATCAAAGGAATATCATCTAACTTTGACAGAGAGGGTTTTTTTTTCTTTTGAGGGGGACAACACTATGCATAACTTCCATGACTAAAAATAGAATTGTAAAACATACCTAGGCCATCATAAGGTGGCTGTTGAGCCATAGAATATATAACTGCAAATGAAAAACAAAATGTAAGCAACGGTTAAAATGGGTGAATGAAGCAGTTCAGATTAGCGTGAAAATTGTATCCAAAGCATATCTCGAATTTTACTGCCAGCAAAAACTTCTGATAGGACTCGTGATATGATTTGAGTGCATCTTGAAATCGGAGTATTAAGAAGCATCAAGACTTAGATAAATTAGGAAATCTTAGAGGAGCAAGTAGGAAACCTACAACCAGTGTGTCCCATATCAGATATATTTTTCCTTGGTAGTGTCAATGCTTTTTCTATGGTCCTTGATGTGGATATTGCTGGGTCTGGGAGTGTCTTGTCATGCTACATAACAAGGAAAACAAATTGTTCACATCCTGCCTAAAGAAGATGATCCCAATCAGGAGTACCATTTCTATGGTCCTTGATGCTATGCTACAAGCAAGGGATGGATAATGTGATAAGAGCTTGGGCTAAAATTACATTTCAACTGACACTAGTTGCATAGCATATGTTCCTCCTCACTGCTCTGGTAGGAAACGTTCAGTGAGTGACCTTTTTTCCCTTTACTGACTGAGTAATGTTTTAAGATGAATTCCACAGCAATAAGTTTACAGTTTATTCCAGTTATTGAATATTAACTCATTCATAGTCTTTCATAGTCTGGTGCTACTAATCTCATGGCTACAGCTTCATTTTGCAACCTTGGATGGGTGTTCAATGATCAGGACTACAATCTAATAAATAGACAGATTCAAGTATACAGGACAAGGGTACAAAATTTTACTCCCTCTGTCCCAAAATGTAAGACCATTTTTTACACATTTGGGACGGAGGGAGTACATGATAACAATGATTAAACTAAGCAACTTTTACATAAACTGTTAAACCTACAAGTTATGTTGGAAACAATTGAGACCAGTCTAATAGAGCAAAACAATAGCATTGCATGAATACAGATTCAGCAAAAATATGAACCACAGAATGAACACTATGTGGGAGATTCAGAGAAGGAAATTCCCTATTAAGTGCTCAAAACTTGAACATATTGTCAGGGAGTGATATAAAACGCGATAACTATTTTACTTGCCTTCATATGAATGCACAGCAATAAAACCCAAAGATAAACAAAAGCATACCGATAAATCCAAGTAAGTAGCCGACAGTCAACCAATAATCAATAACAAAAGTAACCACCAACAAGAGGCCCTGCAAAGCAAAACAAGAACATAGGGAGCATTAAGATATTTAGCAATATCAACTGTAGTAGGGAACAACAATGTTTTTTAGTAACATGGCTTACCCTTGCCTAGAAGTTAAACTAAAACTAAACATCATGATAAGAAAGTAAGAGAACAGTCATTCCATATCAACACACCTTTGCGTAGAGCAATGAATCAGCGATGAATGTTTCCCAGTGTTCCTCCTTCACAATCTGGTAAGCATCAAATTATTTGATTAGCAAATTACATGCTTCATTCTCCATACAAATCATAGAACCTGCATTTGGGACCTAACTGACCCCAAATGCAGAGATACTAAATCACAAAAAACAAAACATGACTACTGAGCATCATATCACATAGTGGCACTATGGTCACGTTAGCATTGCTTGGAAATTGTACATTTCCAGCTCTATTTCACACGCAGCTCAGTACTCCAACAAGTCGAATTGCCGAATTCCAGTACGGTACAAGGGAAACTTTACTCGGAAACACTAATTGTGGTCATTAAACACTGTACCTTCACCGTGAAGAGCACCAGGAACACGAGCACCGCCTGGATCTCCTGCGGAAACACAGACACAGACCCCGATCCGGATGAGCCAAAACAGTTCAAGGACCGGCTGGACGGCACGATCCGGATCTACACTCGGGGGTCGCGGGATCTCACCCGTCGGATGAGGCGGCTGTGGAGCTCGGCGTCGTCCTCGGCCGAGGGCGCCGTGGTGCGGGCCGCGAAGTAGGAGAAGAAGGCGATGAGGTGGAGGAAGTAGTAGGGCTCCGAGATGGCCACGTCGAGCCACGGGAACGGGTGCCCCCGCCTGCTCGCCCCGCCGCTCGCCGCCGGCGCCGACGCCTCCGTCGCCGTCGCAACCTCCATTTTGCCTGCTTCAACTTTTGACCCGGAAACAGTTACGCCTTCGCAGTAACCTCTCGTGTGTTTCCCTTCAAGTAGGCCCCACCAGTCACGGGTCCACCAGTCGGTGACGGTCAGCTTCCGTTGCTTACGCTTTCGCTCGCGTCGTCGATAAACCCAAAGTCACACTCAGACAGTCGATCGTGTTCGTGTCACTAGGGTTTCTGCTCCTCCTCCTCGCCGCCGCGATGAGCGCCACCAGGCCGGACCACCGGCGGCACCAGTCGCCGTTCCTCCGGGACCTCTCCTCCCCGATATCCTCGTCCTTCCGCATGCCCCCGGCGTCCGTGCGCCGCGAGGCCCAGGCCTCCACCCCGCCGCCGCCTCCCCCGCTGCTCTCCCTCGTTGACCTGTCCCGCCACTCCCCTCCCGCCGCCCCACACGCCTCCGCAGGCAGCCATGTCCCCGTCGCCTCCTCCCCTCGCGGGGGCCTCTTCTCCACCCCGCAGCGCTCCAACGGCTCCCCCTCCCCGGCGGCGTGGTGGTCCCCCTCGAGGGAGGAGAAGGCCAGGGATAGTTCCCCGGTCGACGGAGTCGTACATCAGCAGCAGTCCCCGGCGACGGCGTCCGCACAGCAGCCGCAGCAGCAGCAGCAGGTGGCGCTGATCACGCTGCCGCCGCCCAGGGAGGTCGCGCGTCCGGAGATGCCGAGGGATTCGGTGCTCTCCACTGGTCGGGTCGACGAGGAGGAATGGGTCACCGTTTTTGGGTATGTCGCCTCTCCTCTTGCTGACTCGATGCGAATAATGCTCTGGATTTCTGATGGAATTTGTGGCGTCGGATTCATATAGTTGTGTATGTCTACTATGCTTATGTGTTAGTATTGCAATTAGAACTAGTTGGGTTTTTTAAGTGATTGGTAAGTGACTGTAGCGGACCAGTGTACAAAGAATTAGGAATCATGCATGTCTTGTATGTGGTGCACCTGTAGGAGTTGTATGGGATGGAGACGGAATCATGTGGTGTTTCACCGATGCAGTTTTGAAATAGTGTGTCCTTTTAAATCTGTACTTGTGTTTTTTTACCAAGATTAGCTATATGACCTTAGCTGAAAACAATAGAGAATAGACTGCTTAAAATGATTATTGACATTCATGCTTGAAGCAACATCCAAATACCCATCAAGTTACTATGTAAAGGAGTGATGGACAGCTGAGGCCAGAAGTCCAATCGTTAACAAGTTGAATTTGGGAGATCCATTAGCCCATGAATGATAATTTTGGGACATGGTACCATTATGCTATTGCTGAGTCTGACCAAATCACAAAACTCGTAAACACATTAACTGATTGGTATGTGACTGAAGTGGATCAGTGTACAAAAAAAAAATGGAATCCTGTATGTCTTGTATGCAGTACACGTGTAAGAGTTGTATGTGATTAAACAGAACCATGTTCCAATTCGCTGATGCAGTTTCAACATACTGTGATATTATTGTGTTTTTATACCAAGATTAGCTATATGACCTTAGCTGAAAACAACAGACTGCTTAAAATGATTATTTGCATTCATTTCTCCAGCTTAATGCTTGAAGCGACGTCCAAATACCAATCGTACTATGTAAAAGAACGATGGAGAGCTGAGGCCCAAAGTCCAATCGTTAACATGTTGAAATTTGGAAGATCATTAGCCTAAGAATGATAATTCTGGGACATGGTACCATTATTATGCTATTGCTGACTCTGACCAAATCACCGAACTCGTGAACATATTAACCAATTCACTTCTGCTAATTTTTTAGACCTAACTACATTTTGGTGGTTCGAGCCATTGATGTGCTGAGTGCTGACCTTGTGGAAATCTCTTAGTATTTGTGATCGATGAAATTTGTTATTTTGTCACAGATTTTGTGACGTTTATTGTCCGAGAGCTATTCATTTTCTAGCTTTATGTACCAATTGTTACAAAAGATTCATGCCCGGCTATGGACTGCATTTCCTGATTAACACATGTTCTCTGTAGTGTACAGTTACTCGGTATATTTACGATTTGGTGCCCTACTACCCTTGCTCATTTGTTGGTTTTGTGATAGCTTATTAAGTTATTATTCGCTATGCTTATTGTTCTGCGACCTTGTGTGAGTGGGAGTGATTTACTGTCCATATTCGATGGGTTTATTTCTGCCCAAGAATGGTGGTTTTCTATGCTTTCTCATTTGTGGCCCTGTCATACAGATACCTACATTTAGTGGAAACTTAGCTAATCTAAGAGTAGGTTGTAGCATTGTTTTTAATGTGTTGCCTAAGAGCTAAGGCGCCCCAGGATGGTATGGCGTCCGGTGTTCCCCTGCCTTAGACATGAAACGTACGACTGCTTCAGTGAAAGGTCCACTGTCGTCAGAGGTCTCTGCTACCGCCTGTTCCTCGCTGTATCATCGTTATGGCTGCTTCTGGGGCTTGGAGACGACGACCCCACCATCCACCAACACTCCGGCGGGCATCCCTTCATGCGCCTGCTTCCACCATCGCCTTCCCTCGCTGGATCTACTCTGATGTTGAGGAAGAAGGGATGCTGCGGTGAGGGAGAATTAGAGAAGGCTAGGGTTATGATCAGAAGAGAGGAGTTTTAGGGTTGTGTGCTGCTACAACGAGGAAAGAGAGCAGAAGGTGTACGCCTGTGGTGAGGTAGGAGGGAGTGAGGATAGTGGAATTAGGTCACAGGAGGAGTCTACTAGATGGGCTTTTGGGCCACAGGGAAGTGCATAGGTAGTGGCCCGTCTCTTGGTCTTTCTTATTTTTCCTTGCAATATACGTGCTAAACTGCTTGATTGCTCTGTTCCTTCTATGTCTAAGGCGTTGCCTTACTGCCTCACCTTACATTAGGAGGTTGAGCAATGAGAACAGCTGGTAATGTAGCAATAAATAGTTTTAGGAACCTTATGTAAGTTCTGCATCTAGACGTTGGATGATGCACTATAGTATATATTCAGACGTAACATCTGGATAAACCTATGCTATCGTTGCATATGGAAACGTCTCTTGATCATATCAATAAGATTGCATCCCCATGGTGCCAGTTATACCCCGCATCTTTCAGCGCCCGATATACAGACATGATTGTTATTGTTGTACTTGAATGTATATTTTCTTAAGCTATGTCATTTGAAGCAGATCTTCTCCAATGCATGATCTAGTTCATTGATTAATTTTCCTGTCCTGATTAAAATGTGCTTATGTATTCTATGTCTGATCATGCTCCTTGCCTTGTTTCTGCCAGTTTTCTGCCGGTTGATACCAACTTTGTACTGAGAGAATTTGAGAAATGTGGGTTAGTCTTGAGACACGTTCCTGGTCCGAGGGATGCGAACTGGATGCATATCTTGTATCAGGTAAACTTGTACTGGATTGTTTGAGCACTGATACTTATAATATAACAGATCTCTATTTTTCCCTACTCATAATGAAAATATTAATCTGAGAGTAATACTTATAATATCATTGCGTGAGGGTGTATCCTCAAAAGGTTGGAGTGCTCCGGTACTCTGTCTGCAAATACCACTTCAAAAGTTATAAAAAATTGAAGACAGAGACACAACATGTGTCAACTATGTCATGTTATTGAAATCCAAATTCTAATCTCAAATCTAGAAACAAAAAAAAATACAAATCCAGCTTCTTTTCTTAGAACTAAATACAAATCCAGCTGTGAGTAGTAGTTCATTCAAGTTGGGCTGTGAATTTTTGGCCCATTATCACTGCCAGCACTGTATTTGTCATTTGTGTTTCTTGAGCTACATATTGAGTTTGCATTTGAAATTTTGTCGGTATTTACAAAAAAAAAATAACGACTTAGATAGTCTGAAAAACATGGGTGCATCGGGAGTATCAAAATCACAGTAGCGGCTAAGGAAATTCAAAATCACAGAAGCAACTTAGTACACCAATTTTTTGCTAGCTTGTGTATTTATTTCTGAACTGAAGATAAAATGAAGACTGAAACAAACCGTGAGTGACAAAACAGTTCCTTCTGTGGTCTTTGCACCTACTCTACTATATCAGCATATCATATGAAGTGATGATGGACACAAAGGTCTATACTGCCCTGTAGTTTGATTGTCCTTTACTATGACACAGTGCCTTGATGTGCTAAGCTTTGCCTACCATCAATTATTTTATGTGGGACCTTGCTATTGTACTCTAGTTGAAACACGTACAGTGAGTAGAAGTATGCAAAATTCCACTTTAAGGCCCCAGATCCACCCCTTGTTGGTTGTGGGTCAGTCTCATCGCTGATTTGTGTTTCCTTTTGTATGTTTCAGAGCCGTCATGATGCACAGAAAGCGCTCGCCAAGCACGGCCAGCAGCTAAACAGTGTCCTTATCATTGGGGTGAAGCAAGTGGATCCATGGCAGCGGCCATATCTGAACGAAAACACCGATGACACCTACAACGGCGCCATGCCGGTTACGTTTCCGTCGCAGGCCGTAGCGCCGAGCGGTTTCGCTACCAGGAACGCGTTAGCGCCTTTGCCGAGCAATTCCATGCAAAACGGCAACGAGAGCAACCGCGGGGCGTCCGGAGCCATCGCTTCGCCCGCGAAATCGGTCTTGTCCAAAGTCATGGACGTGATGTTTGGCCTCTAAACTCTTTTGGCGATTGTACCAAGGCAAAACGAGGATATAACATATGTTTTCTTGCCGTTTGCTTCCGTTGCTGTGATGCCATTACATGGTGTTTCGCCCCAAGAATTAGAAGTTGTGGAGTTACATGCGTATGGCAGATGAATCATCTATCCCTGGTTTCGACCTCCCTTCTAAATTTATTGATGCTGGCCGGCCTAATGTTCCACACGTCTTCACTGAGAGATTTAGCGGGCGCGGAAGAAATGATATCTCATCAACCTGGAGACAGGATGCGAATTGTTCCCCCCGTGGAAACAACGGATCCGGCGTTGCTTCTGCTCTCTTGTTCTCTGTATCTTGCAGGAACCGGAGAGAAAAAGGAGGTTGACCTCTGCTAGTCAGCTACGGGTAGGCTTTCAGCACATTCAGAATTCCTCATGGTTATGGTATGAATGCAAACGGTTTGACAAATTGAGATAGCTGCCGACCGAATCATTCGTTGACATAGCACGGTTGAGTCAATCCAGCTCGCTAAATTCAACATTTTTTAAAAATACACTAAATTCAACATTAATAGTACTACTATGCTGTGTTTTTTAGCGGGGAGTAGTACTATGCTGCTTAACAGTACTTGTTATAGATTTTTTTTTTAGAAAAGGAGGAATACCCCCGGCCTCTGCATCTGGTCGATGCATACGGCCAATTTATTAATTATTAGCACAAAACCTTACAAAGTCGTATAACAGTAAGACCAAAGCCACCATCTTCGCAACCTCTGTCGCTACTCCTATCTAATCGATGAAGGGCGCTGATGGTCCGGGCCTAATACCAAACAGACCTTGCGTACCAAACCTAACATCTAAGACACGAGGTCTCAACTCGACGTCACGGGTATGGGCACCCACTAGTCCGGCGTGCTCCTCAACCGAGCCACCGCCGGTATGAGGCCGCCACAACCACCTACCACATATCCATCTTCAGAGTCAGATCACAGTAACGGCCTTTTGCTCGGTCGTGCCGTCGACGCCACCACGACGCCAGACAAACGTCGACCTCCTACAGCGTGTCCGTCACCACATATCTCGACGCCAAGCCTCACGCTGCTCCATGCCGCCAAGAGCCGCCGCCAAGAATATGTAGAAAGAAACACCGCTCCACCGAAAGGGAGGCAAGACACCCCCACCCTCACTGCAGACCTTCCATCCGATCCCAATGTCCTTGGCGTCGCCTCTAGGAAGGTTACGGCATTGTAGCGCCCGACGCCCGATCCGCATCGGATCTTGGGCTTTCACCGGACATGGGTCGAAGAGGAGAGATGGTGCCCTCGGCGCCCCCAAGGAGGAAAGCGGCGCCAAAATCGGCGTCGCCGCTTGCCGCCGACCAAGGTAGCCAAGGTTTCCCGGACACCGACCGCTTCCACAGAACACCGGAGGTGGATCCGCAAGATCCAAACCGAACCGGGGTGGGAAGGATGCATGGAAGGGAAGGGGCAATACCTCCAGATTCGCACGCTGCGGCTCGCCGTCCTCACGGCGAACCCTCGAGAACGCCAGACGCCACGCCAGGGCCGCCACTGGATCCGATGGCCTCCACGAAGAACGAAGCGCGAAGACCCGCCGCCACCTTCCCGGCGCTGCTGGCTTTCCCGTGATGCGTCTCGGTGGCGGCGAGGGTGGGGAGGTGGGGGAGGCGGCATGAAACCCTAGACTCCCCCGAGTCGCCCTAGGGGCGACGCGAGGGATAGATGATGAAATATGATTAACTCGATAAGTAAGAACATCAAGTACGTCCTGGTGGTTCCAGGTCAGAATTTCAGAACGTCTCATGAACAAATCAACGATGAATGTAGTACACGGAAATGTCAACCGATATATTTTAGCACAAAATAAACTAACATCTTTCCAAAATTGCGGGCTAGTGCAGGCTACAAAATGTGTGAAGCCACCACGTTGGATCTTTGCGCCTGCAAAAAATAATATATGTCAACTCCAGGTACACAAATAGCGAGCATTTTGTTTGAATCAAGAGCGTACATCTATTGTACTATTGAATTAAACGCTAGAAGTTTTCTTTCTTTGAGATAATATTACTAATATTATCCAGGGAGTGCCTCTGGCATCAAAATAATTTTGTATGTCTTCTCAGCCGGCCAAGTGTCTCCCACAAAGCTGTCTTCACCAAATTCCGTACACAAAAACATTGTATTTTATAAAGACATAGGCTTGTGCTCCTGCCAATCCTGGACATTTTTAAATCATGTGGAAACAGAGAGAGCACGTACTTAAAAACATATAGTACTGGTACTTGATAAACAAAACATTGATAATTTATGCATGATGCCGCGGCCATTGGAATTTTGTTATGACACAAACCTCTCAACCGAAGAGGCAACTTCCAATCACTATTCTTGAATAAGAAATGCAGTAATACCCAATCGAGGAAGTGTGATGTGGGCTTGTCGTTAGTTTAGTCATTAGTGATGGGCAATCGCCATCAAAGATGGTAGTTAACGACCTGATCACAACTGAGTCAATGCGATGCTTAGGGCCTCTTTGGTTCAAAGAAATATCATAGGAATTTTGGATGATTTAGTTGCTTCATAATATTTTCTGTAGAACTTCTGGTTTATAGGATTAGAAATCACGGGGTTATTCTGAAGAAAAAAATCATAGCCTTTTTCTATGGTCTACTTTGTATGGAAATCCAAATGAAATTCCTATTGAATCTAACCTCGGGATTTTATTTTTTCGTTATTTCTACAGTTTTGCTAAAGCACATCTAGATGTGCTTTTTAGTCCTATGTCATTGATTTTATGCTAAGATTCGTGCAAGTATTTTTTTTTCTTTCTAAATTGATTGAGTCGTTTAGATGTGCGATAACTAGAGCACCTCTAGATGTGCCCTAAACATACCCTTATTTCTGTGACAACTATATTATGTGCCTAATCCTTTAGGAAAATTCACGTGTTTTTATGTGGTCTAGACAAACAACTTCTATTATAGAATCAATCATGTGATTTCAATTCCCATAGGAATTCATATGGCATGGCATCTCGATTGTATGTTTACTATATGCTTATATTTTCACAATCTTGTGAACCAAAAAGACCTTAGTTGCTGGTTTAGCATAAGAGTAACCATACTAATCTTTTTGGTAGGTGGCCACTTTTCATTGCGAATTTAGTTAGTTTTAGATATCTATACTAATTCATTTTGTGGATATCTTATTGTTGCAGCTTCAAAATGTATATACTCACAACTAGCAACACGTATAAAAGTTTTAAAAATGTGTAGAAAAGTGTGGCAAACTAATAAGAGGTAGACAATAACAAACGTATATGGTCATTTATGTATAGTATATCACATTTTTCAACAAATAATCCCATCATGTTAAGAAAATTATCTTTCAGCCGGCCATTAGTTTCAAATATTAGTAGTTACTTTTCAAGGGTACACACTGATTACGTATTCTTGCTGAATTTCAGAACCATATGCGTCAGATTTATCATCATCCTAGGGTGGAACTTTCTGTAATGGAGCAAATTAGCTTCACTGTCAATTTAAAATCAAGAATGCTAGTACTGAACTCGTTGACATACTAATCCTAATAGCCAGAAATGCGGCTGATGACAGCACCTGCCGGGCACCATGGGCGCAAACTTCAGCGTCTTGACTTGGCCGGTCATGGATCATGGATTGATTAGTTACTAAACTATACTACTTGTTTGTGTATTGGAATTGATTATCTCCATCGCTTTAATTAACTAGACGATTTCTTTGTCGCAGATCTACAGTACAAGGATGCTTAAAAGATTGATACCGTACGTGGTCATGTAGTTAGCTTCTGTATACATACGTGCACGAGGCAATACTATGATCTTATTTAACTCTATATACATACGTGCTCATGATTGGTATCTAATCGTGCATATGTACATTCTTAGAACTATTGCATAATTTGCATAAATAATGCCCTATGCTGCTAAACTCTATGATCTTTATTTTTTGTTTCGCTTTTTAAAAGGATGATCTTTGGGTTTAATTTATGTGCCAGTTGTTTTAGTGTATGTTTACGTCAGGTAAACTGAGTTTTTCTTTCGCCTAACTGTGTGCAAAACTCAGGTTGTTACTACATAAGTACATATACAAACAAGTCTAATCACTAGTACAATTCCAATTTAGAAATTACATACTGATACTCTGTGAAATCAGTTGGTCTGGTGGCGAAAGTCGGAGAATGGGACAAATTGTAATCAGTTAGATCTTCATTGGGACAAATCATGGACCTCTTACTTGGTGAATGTTCGCCGGGTAGGGTGGCATATGCGAACAATTTACTGGCATTTTTTAGTTGTGAAAAAGTGTGCAGGGTGGCATTTTCTTCGGGCGACACGACAATTTCTTCCCGAGAATGCAAATTTCATTTAAAAGTTGCCGCCATTTGATCTCGCCTGACAACTAAAACTGCCACCTAAATACGTTCATTTGCCACCCCCTTTACAGCGAATGTCAGCCAGGAATCATTACCGCAAATTATACATGCTTCTACATCTGCTAACAAAACTACATGTGACGGTTAAGCAGGGGTTTCGAGGTAATTTTGCTCGTTCTTTTTGAATTGTTCCTTTTACAGGACACTGAATTTTCTTCCTTTCTTCAGGTCAGAGGGGATTGGACAATACTTCCTCCGATCCATATATAAGTAATAAGTAAATACAACTCTGAATCCCCTGCACCACACATGCGTGCACCCGTCATTGATAACTAATTCGGGCCAATTCGAACCAGCTCAGAAGCAGAATATTACTCAGTTTTCTCCAATCGCTACGGCGCGCCTGGATGCATCTCTCTTTCTTTCTGACTGACTGACTGCTGTACATGTACGCATCGCCGCAGTTAGTGGCATTCATGTACGAGATCTCCGGTGATCTTGGCCCGGCCTATCGTGGGCGTCCTCGTGTGCACAGGTGTCCCTTCCGCGGTTCTTTGGAGGGGAACAGGTGGCAGCATTGTTTCCCATGCCCATGCACTGCCGATGAGCGAGCGATGCATATCGCGTCCATACAGATATACAGGCGTGTTTGTGTGCGCGCGCCTTGCATGTACTGCTCGGCCGAGGAAGTTAAATTCTTACTTTTTTCGAACATATATGTATTTTCTGCAGCTATATTTTGGAATCAAATGCTGGAACCGTGGTTAATAATAATAACTAGCTGATGCCGTGGTGTTTCTGTGCCACACGACAGGGGGAGAGCACGTGGCTGGTTGTAGTATGTCTTAGAGTATAAGTCTATTCGTATTGTAATCTATCTCTATTAGTCTAGTTTTGGAGCCCAAGCTTTGTAATCTATATAAACAGCCCTTGAGGCCCCGATCAATACAACGATTACTTCTTCAATATCTCAATCTATCATGGTATCCGACGCCTAGGTTTTCCAAGACTTTGGTATGGCTCCGCCCACGCCGCCCGCCTACCGACTCGGCCCCTCTTCTCCATGACCGAAGTTCCGCCACGGTGCCCTACCCCTACCTCCTCCTCTACAACTACCCAAACACCTCCCCTCCAAACCCTATGTTCTCCCTAGCCGACACACCATTGCCGACGCCTCCCTTCATACCAATCTCATTAGACCTCGGCATCCACAACTCATCGCCATTGGCGCCACCTCTTCATCATCCATCTCGCAAGCGCCCACGCCACCACATTGATCCCTCCTACCCGCCACAGCCCACCGATCCTCATTTGGGTGAAAGATGATCTCGCCATCATCCAAAGGATTTACACACGCATCTCCACGGAGCTTTTCAATCTGGTGTCCGACGATGACGCCACCGCCGCCGATCTTCGGGCTTCCTTCAACAACTGTTTCAGACAACTCCGACGCAGCGAATCAACGCGCTCAACACCGAAGCTACGCACAACCTGTTAGGGAACGTTGCAGAAAATTAAAATTTTCCTACGGTTTCACCAAGATCTATCTATGAGTTCATCTAAGCAACGAGTCAAGAGAGAGAGTTTGCATCTACATACCACTTGTAGATCGAGTACGGAAGCGTTCGAGGGAGTGGTGATGATGAAGACGTTCCCAACGTGATTCCGATCACCGATGACCAAGTGCTGAACGGGCAGCACCTCCGCGTTCAACACACGTACGGGATTTACGCTGCCTCCTTCTGCCGTCTTGATCCAGCAAGGAGGAAGGAGAGGTTGAGGAAGACAACTCCAATGGCAGCGACGGCGTGATGCAGATGGAGTGACTGTTCTCCGGCAGGCTTCGCCAAGCTTATGCGGAGGAGGAGAGGTGTTGGGAGGGAGGGCTGCGCCTTCAATGGTGTTTGCAGCCCTCCCTCACCCCTCTATTTATAGGGGAAGGAAGGAGGGCGGCCCCTCTAGATGCGATCTAGAGGGGGGGCGGCGGCCAGGGAGGGGTTGCTTGCCTCCCAAGCAAGGGGCGCCCCTTTAGGGTTCCCTCAACCCTAGGCGCATGGGCCAAGGGAGGAGGCGCCCAGCCCACTAGGGGCTGGCTGCCTCCCACGCAGCCCAAGTGGCCCCCAAAAGGGGTGGCCCCTCCGGTGGTCCTCCGGAACCTTTCGGTGGACCCTCCATAATACCGATATGACCAAACTTTTCCGGTGTCCGTTTGACGACTTCCCATATATAAATCTTTACCTCCGGACCATTCCGGAACTCCTCGTGACGTCCGGATCTCATCCGGACTCAACAACATTCGGTAATCACATACAAGTCTTCCTATTAACCCTAGCGCCACCGAACCTTATGTGTAGACCCTACGGGTTCGGAGACATGCGACATGACCGAGATGCTCTTCCGGTCAATAACCAACAGCGGGATCTGGATACCCATGTTGGTTCCTACACGCCTCGATGTTGTCATCGGATGAAACACGATGTCGAGGGTTCAAGCAACCCCGTATGCTATTCCCTTTGTCGACGGTATGTTACTTGCCCGAGACTCGATCGTCGGTATCCCAATACCTCGCTTAGTCTCGTTACGGCAAGTCACTTTACTCATACCGTAATGCATGATCCCGTGACCGGACACTTGATCACTTTGAGCTCATTATGATGATGCATTACCGAAAGTGGGCCCAAGGTGATACCTCTCCGTCACACGGAGTGACAAATCCTCGCTCGATCCGTGGTCAACCCAACAGACACTTTCGGAGATACCTGTAATGCACCTTTATAGTCACCCGCCACGTTGTGACGCTTTGGTACACCCAAAGCATTCCTACGGTATCCGGAGTTACACGATCTCACGGTCTAAGGAAGAGATACTTGACATTGGAAAAGCTCTAGCAAAACGAACTACACGATCTTTGTGCTATGCTTAGGATTGGGTCTTGTCCATCACGTCATTCTCCTAATGACGTGATCCCGCTTGTCAATGACATCCGATGTCCATAGTCGAGAAACCATGACTATCTGTCGACCAACGAGCTAGTCAACTAGAGGCTCACTAGGGACGTATTGTGGTCTATGTATTCACACGTGTATTACGATTTCCGGATAATACAGTTATAGCATGAGTAAAAGACAATTATCATGAACAAGGAAATATAATAATAATGCTTTTATTATTGCCTCTAGGGCATATTTCCAACAACAACCATGCAGGGAGATGTCCCAGTCTCCATCTTCTGCCAGCGAATCAAGGCTATTGGCGATGAACTCCGTGAACTTGGTGATCACGTAGAGGATCGCACTCTCATCAACGCCCTCCTCCAAGGTCTCGGCGATCAATTCGAGAAGCAGCAGTCCTTCATCCCCATGCTCAAGCCGCACTCCCACCTTCAAGGAAGTCCGCTCGATCCTCCAAAGAAGAAGAGAAGAACCAGGCTCGCAAGGCGAACGGGCGCCGCAGTGTTTCATGCCGCCGCCTCTTCGCAGCTCCCACGCCTGGCTGCCGCGGCAACCGACCGCCCTCCAACTCCTGTTGTGGCTGCGCGGCCTCAACACCACCACCAGTGGCGCCCGAGTCCCAACTACAAGGGCAAGAATCCCGTCTACCGGCCTCCTGCATCCCGTCCCCGCCAGACCTGCACCAGCCTCGTCATCCATCGCCTCCGCCACCAGCTGGCCGCCATGGCCTCCTCAAGATGATCCTTGACTGGCCTCGTCCAGTGCTTGGTCGATGCCATGGTCGGCCCTCGCCGTATGGTGCCCCTCCTGTACATCGGCACGTGGAGCCCGGTCTTCGCCCAGCCACAAGCTCTCCGGACTCCTTGGACCCAGCCGCGCAGACGCCTACACCGCCACTCCTACTCCGCCTACCAAAGACGCCAGACCACCGCCGCCTACAACACCATGCCGGGCCTTCTCACGGCAACATGCAGGCCCCAATCGCATACTACCCATCCGCTATCCCCACGCCAACATGCAAGTTCCTCGCCCCTCTGCTCCTCCCCAACAGACGGCTTGGGACCAAGTCGCCTTCATCAACGCCATGAACAATTTTGTCCTCAACGACGCAGTACGGATTGGATTTTCGATTCTGTGCATCAATGCATATGTCTTCAAATATGAATTTATTGTCGACTTGTTTTCCTTCTCGCTTCCACTATCACCATTAGCGATGGCTCCACCATCCTCGCTTTCATGCACCGGTCACTCTTACATCCCTTCCTCTCATGCCAATTTTCTTCTACGCAATATTCTTGTGGTTCCTTCCATCATCAAAAATCTTATCTCTGTTAGACAATTTTGCATTGACAACAAAGTTATCCCGGCCTTTGACCCTTTTGGTTTGTTCGTGAAGGATCTCGACAACGGAGGCGGTCCTCGCTCGGTACAATAGCACGGCGATCTTTTATCCTCTTCATGGCGCCCACATCCACCTCTCGTGCCATGCTCGCCTCTGTTGATCTATGGCATCGTCGTCTCGGTCAATCCAGCAAAAACACTTTGACGTCTTTACTCCAAGAATTTTGTATCCCTAGTTCTAGCAGTCCTCATAATCCCTCTCTCTATAATGCATGTCAATGTGGCAAACATGTTAGATTACCTTTTGGAACCTCTACTACCATTAGTACTTTTCATTTTGAGTTACTTCACTGTGATTTATGGACCTCTCCAGTCCCTAGTGTTTCTAGTTATAAATATTATCTTGTGATCTTGGATGATTATTCTCACTATACTTGGACCTTTCCTCTTCGCGCTAAATCTGAAGTACCTGCAATCTTTCTCAACTTTCGACAATATGAAGGAAATATGCCCTAGAGGCAATAATAAAGTTATTATTTATTTCCTTATATCATGATAAATGTTTATTATTCATGCTAGAATTGTATTAACCGGAAACATAATACATGTGTGAATATATAGACAAACAAAGATGTCACTAGTATGCCTCTACTTGACTAGCTTGTTAATCAAAGATGGTTATGTTTCCTAACCATGAACAAGGAGTTGTTATTTGATTAACAAGGTCACATCATTAGTTGAATGATCTGATTGACATGACCCATTCCGTTAGCTTAACACTTGATCGCTTTAGTATGTTAATGCTTTCTTCATGACCCATACATGTTCCTGTAACTATGAGATTATGCAACTCCGTTTACGGAGGAACACTTTAGGTACTACCAAACGTCACAACGAATCGGGTGATTATAAAGGAGTACTACAGGTGTCTCCAAAGGTACATGTTGGGTTGGCGTATTTCGAGATTAGGTTTTGTCACTCCGATTGCCGGAGAGGTATCTCCGTGCCTTCTCGGTAATGCACATCACTTAAAGCCTTGCAAGCATTACAACTAATGAGTTAGTTGTGAGATGATGTATTGCTGAGCGAGTAAAGAGACTTACCGATAACGAGATTGAACTAGGTATTGGATACCGACGATCGAATCTCGGGTAAGTAACATACCGATGACAAAGGGAATAACGTATGTCGTTATGCGGTTTGACCGATAAAGATCTTCGTAGAATATGTAGGAACCAATATGGGCATCCAGGTTCCGCTTATTGGTTATTGACCGAGAATGGTTCTAGGTCATGTCTACATAGTTCTCGAACCCGTAGGGTCCGCACGCTTAACGCTTCGATGACAGTTCATAATGAGTTTATAAGTATTGATGCAATCGAAGGTTGTTCGAGTCCCGGATGTGATCACGGACATGACGAGGAGTCTCAAAATGGTCGAGACATAAAGATTGATATATTGGAAGCCTATGTTTGGACTTGGAAGGGTTCCGAGTGAAATCGGGAATTTACCGGAGTACCGGGAGGTTACCGGAACCCCCCGGGAACTACATGGGCCATAGTGGGCCTTAGTGGAAAGGAGAGAGGGCCAGCCCTAGGTGGCCGCGCGCCCCCCCCCCCTTCCCCTAGTCCTATTAGGACTAGGAAAGGTGGGCCGGCCCCCTCTCTCTCTTTCCTCCGGAATCCTAATCCAACTAGGATTGGAGGGGAGTCCTACTCCGGAGGAGTAGGACTCCTTGCGCGCCTCCCCCTTGGGCCGGCCACCTCCCCTTGGCTCCTTTATATACGGGGCAAGGGGGCACCCCAGACACACAAGTTGATCTACGGATCTTTCCTTAGCCGTGCGGTGCCCCTTCCACCATATTCCACTTCGTCATATCGTCAGAGAGCTTAGGCGAAGCCTGCGCCAGAGAAGTCATATCGTCATGAGCTTAGGCGAAGCCCTGCGTCGGTGGAGCATCAACATCGCTACCACGCCGTCAGGTTGACGGAACTCATCCCGACACTTTGCTTTGGATCGGAGTCCGGGGATCGTCATCGAGCTGAACGTGTGCGTAACTCGGAGGCGCCAGACGTTCGGTGCTTGGATCGGTCGGATCGTGAAGACGACGACTACATCAACCGCGTTGTTATAACGCTTCGCTTTCGGTCTCACGAGGGTACGTGGGCGGACACTCTTCCCTCTCGTTGCTATGCCATCACCATGGTCTTGCGTGATCGTAGGAAATTTTTGAAATTACTACGTTCCCCAACAAAGGGCATCCGAGCCCGGTTTTATGCGTTGATGTCATATGCACGAGTAGAACACAAGTGAGTTGTGGGCGATACAAGTCATCACGCCTACCGGCATGTCATACTTTGGTTCAGCGGTATTGTTGGACGAGACGATCCGGACCAACCTTACGCCAGACGCTTACGCGAGACCGGTTCCCTCGGCGTGCTTTGCACATAGATGGCTTGCGGAAGACTGTCTCTCCAACTTTAGTTGAACCGAGTGTGGCTACGCCCGGTCCTTGAGAAGGTTAAACGGAGTCTATTTGACAAACTATCGTTGTGGTTTTGATGCGTAGGTAAGAACGGTTCTTGCTCAGCCCGTAGCAGCCACGTAAAACTTGCAACAACAAAGTAGAGGACGTCTAACTTGTTTTTGCAGGGCATGTTGTGATGTGATATGGTCAAGACGTGATGCTATATTTTATTGTATGAGATGATCATGTTTTGTAACCGAAGTTATCGGCAATCGGCAGAGCCATATGGTTGTCGCTTTATTGTATGCAATGCAAATCGCGATGTAATGCTTTACTTTATTACTAAGCGGTAGTGATAGTCGTAGAAGCATAAGATTGGCGAGACAACAACGATGCTACGATGGAGATCAAGGTGTCGCGCCGGTGACGATGGTGATCATGACGGTGCTTCGGCGATGGAGATCACAAGCACAAGATGATGATGGCCATATCATATCACTTATATTGATTGCATGTGATGTTTATCCTTTATGCATCTTATCTTGCTTTGATTGATGGTAGCATTATAAGATGATCTCTCACTAAAAATTATCAAGAAGTGTTCTCCTCGAGTATGCACCGTTGCCAAAGTTCATAGTACCCGGACACCACGTGATGATCGGGTGTGATAAGTTCTACGTCCATCTACAACGGGTGCAAAACAGTTGCACACGCGAATACTCAGGTTATACTTGACGAGCTATGCATATAAGATATGACCTCGGAACACGGAGACCGAAGGTCGAACGTGAATCATATAGTAGATATGATCAACATAGTGATGTTCACCATTGAAACTACTCCATCTCACGTGATGATCGGACATGGTTTAGTTGATTTGGATCACGTGATCACTTAGATGACTAGAGAGATGTCTATCTAAGTGGGAGTTCTTAAGTAATATGATTAATTGAACTTTAATTTATCATGAACTTAGTCCTGGTAGTATTTTGCAAATTATGTTGTAGATCAATAGCTCGCGTTGTTGCTTCCCTATGTTTTTTTTTATATATGTGTTCCTAGAGAAAATTGTATTGAAAAATGTTAGTAGCAATGATGCGGATTGGATCCGTGATCTGAGGTTTATCCTCATTGCTGTACGTAAGAATTGTTTTCTTAATGCACCGCTAGGTGACAGACCTATTGCAGGGAAGCGGAATCACGGGCGTTATGAACGTTTGGCTAGCTCAATATGATGACTACTTGATAGTTTAGTGAACCATGCTTAAAGGCTTAGAATCGGGTCTTCAAAGACGTTATGAACGTCATGGACCATATGAGATGTTCCAGGAGTTGAAGATAATATTACAAGCAAATACACTAGTTGAGAGATATAAAATCTCCAACAAGTTCTATAGCTAAAAGATGGAGGAGAATCGCTCAACTAGTGAGCATGTGCTCAGATTGTCTGAGTACTTCAATCGCTTGAATCAAGTGGGAGTTAATCTTCCAGATAAGATAGTGATTGACAGAATTCTCTAGTCACCATCACTAAGTTAGTAGAACTTCGTGATGATCAACGAAGGTAGAAATCAAGAAAAAGCATCAAGTGTTGATGATTGACAAGACCACTAGTCTCAAGGAAAAGGGCAAAGGGAAGAAGGGGAACTTCAAGAAGAACGGCAAGCAAGTTGCTGCTCGAGTGAAGAAGCCCAAGTCTGGACCTAAGCACGAGACTAAGTGCTTTCGCTGCAATGGAACTGGTCACTAGAAGCGGAACTACCCCAAGTGATTGGAGGATAAGAAGGATGGCAAAGTGAACATAAGTATATTTGATATACATGTTATTGATGTGTACTTTACTAGTGTTCATAGCAACCCCTCAGTATTTGGTACTAGTTCAGTTGCTAAGAGTAGTAACTTGAAACGGGAGTTGCAGAATGAACAGAAACTAGTTGAAGGGGAAGTGACGATGAGTGTTGGAAGTAGTTCCAAGATTGATATAATCATCATCGCACACTCCCTATACTTTCGGGATTAGTGTGGAACCTAAATAAGTGTTATTTGGTGTTGAGCATAAATATGATTTGATCATGTTTTTTGCAATACGGTTATTCATTTAAGTAAGAGAATAAATTGTTGTTCTGTTTACATGAATAAAACCTTATATGGTTACACACCCAATGAAAACGGTTCATTGGATCTCGATCATAGTGATACACATATTCATAATATTGAAACCAAAAGATGCAAAGTTAATAATGATAGTGCAACTTATTTGTGGCAATCGCCGTTTAGGTCATATTGGTGTAAAGCGCATGAAGAAACTCCATGTCGATGGATTTTTGGAATCACTTGATTATGAATCATTTGATACTTGCGAACCGTGCCTTTTGGGCAAGATGGTGAAACTCCGTTCTCGGAACAATGGAACAAGCTCTGACTTATTGGAAATAATACATACCGATGTATGCAATCCAATGAGTGTTGATGCTCGTGGCAAGTATCGTTATTTGCTGACCTTCACAAGATGATTTGAGCAGATATGGGTATATCTACTTGATGAAACACAAGTCTGAAACATTTGAAAAGTTCAAAGAATTTCAGAGTGAAGTGATGAATCATCGTAACAAGAAAATAAAAGTTTCTACGATATGATCGCAGAGGAAAAATATTTGAGTTACGAGTTTGGCCTTGATTAAAACAATGTGAAATAGTTTCACTACTCACGCCACCGAACACCACAGCATAATGGTGTGCCCGAACGTCGTAACCACACTTTTATTGGATATGGTGCGATCTATGATGTATCTTACCGATTTACCACTATCGTTTTGGGTTATGCATTAGAGACACTGCATTCACGTTTAATAGGGCACCATCTAAATCCGTTGAGATGACACCGTATGAACTATGGTTTAGCGATAAACCTAAGCTGTCGTTTCTTAAAGTTTGGAATTGTGATGCTTATGTGAAAAAGTTTTCACCTGATAAGCTCGAACCCAAATCGGAAAGGTGCGTCTTCATAGAATACCCAAAGGTAACTATTGGGTACACCTTCTATCACAGATCCGAAGGCAAGTTTTTTCGTTGCTAAGATGGATCCTTTCTAGAGAAGAAGTTTCTCTCGAAAGAAGTGAGTGGGAGGAAAGTAGAACTTGATGAGGTAATTGTACCTTCTCCCTTATTGGAAAGTAGTTCATCACGTAAATCAGTTCTAGTGATTCCTACACCAATCAGTGAGGAAGTTAATGATGATGATCATGAAACTTCAGATCAAGTTGCTACCAAACCTCGCAGGTCTTCCAGAGTAAGATCCGCACCAGTGTGGTACGGTAATCATGTTCTGGAAGTCATGTTACTAGACCATGATGAACCTACGAACTATGAGGAAGCGATGATGAGCCCAGATTCCGCGAAATGGCTTGAGGCCATGAAATCTGAGATAGGATCCATGTATAAGAACAAAGTATGGACTTTGATTGACTTGCTCTATGATCAGCAAGCCATGTTAAATAAATGGATCTTCAAGAGGAAGATGGACACTGATAGTAATGTTACTATCTACAAAGCTAGACTTGTCGAAAAAGGTTTTAGACAAAGTTCAAGATGTTGAATACAATGAGATTTTCTCACTTATATCGATGCTTAAAAGTCTGTCCGAATCATGTTAGCAATTGCCACATTTTATGAAATCTGGCAAATGGATGTCAAAACTACATTCCTTAATGGTTTTCTTAAAGAAGAGTTGTATATGATGCAACCAGAAGATTTTGTCAATCCTAAAGGTGCTAACAAAATGTGCAAGCTCCAACGATCCATCAATGGACTGGTGCAAGCATCTCGGAGTTGGAATATATGCTTTGATGTGTTGATCAAAGCATATGGTTTTATACAGACTTTTTGAGAAGCCTGTATTTACAAGAAAGTGAGTGGGAGCACTACAACATTTCTGATAAGTATATGTGAATGACATATTGTTGATCGGAAATAATGTAGAATTATTCCGCAAAGCATAAAGGAGTATTTGAAAGGAGTTTTTCAAAGAAGGACCTCGGTGAAGCTGCTTACATATTGAGCATCAAGATCTATAGAGATAGATCAAGACGCTTGATAAGTTTTTCAATAAGTACATACCTTGTCAAGATTTTGAAGTAGTTCAAAATGGAACAGTCAAAGAAAAGTTCTTGCCTGTGTTACAAAGGTGTAAAATTGAGTAAGACTCAAAAGCCCGACCACGGCAGAAGATAGAAAGAGAATGAAAGTCATTCCCTATGCCTCAGCCATAGGTTCTATAAAGTATGCTATGTTATGTACCAGACCTATTGTATACCTTGCTCTGAATTTGGCAAGGAGTACAATAGTGATCTAGGAGTAGATCATCGGACATTGGTCAAGAACATCCTTAGTGAGGACTAAGGAAATATTTCTCGATTATGGAGGTGATAAAAGAGCCCGTCAGAAAGAGTTACATCGATGCAAGCTTTTACACTAATCTAGATGATTTTGAATCTCAATCTGGATACATATTATAAGTGGGAGCAATTAGCTAGAGTAGCCCGTGCGAGCATTGTAGACATAGAATATTTGCAAAATACATACGGCTCTGAATGTGAGACCCGTTGACTAACCTTCTCTCACGAGCAAAACATGATCATCCCTTAGTACTCTTTGGGTGTTAATCACATAACGATGTGAACTAGATTATTGACTCTAGTAAACCCTTTGGGTGTTGGTCACATGACGATGTGAACTATGTGTGTTAATCACATACGATGTGAATATTAGTGTTGAATCACATGATGATGTGAACTAGATTATTGACTCTAGTGCAAGTGGGAGACTGAAGGAAATATGCCCTAGAGGCAATAATAAAGTTATTATTTATTTCCTTATATCATGATAAATGTTTATTATTCATGCTAGAATTGTATTAACCGGAAACATAATACATGTGTGAATATATAGACAAACAGTATGTCACTAGTATGCCTCTACTTGACTAGCTTGTTAATCAAAGATGGTTATGTTTCCTAACCATGAACAAGGAGTTGTTATTTGATTAACAAGGTCACATCATTAGTTGAATGATCTGATTGACATGACCCATTCCGTTAGCTTAACACTTGATCGTTTAGTATGTTAATGCTTTCTTCATGACCCATACATGTTCCTGTAACTATGAGATTATGCAACTCCCGTTTACCGGAGGAAAACTATGGGCACTACCAAACGTCACAACGAATCGGGTGATTATAAAGGAGTACTACAGGTGTCTCCAAAGGTACATGTTGGGTTGGCGTATTTGAGATTAGGTTTTGTCACTCCGATTGTCGGAGAGGTATCTCCAGCCTTCTCGGTAATGCACATCACTTAAAGCCTTGCAAGCATTACAACTAATGAGTTAGTTGTGAGATGATGTATTCTGAGCGAGTAAAGAGACTTACCGGTAACGAGATTGAACTAGGTATTGGATACCGACGATCGAATCTCGGGTAAGTAACATACCGATGACAAAGGGAATAACGTATGTCGTTATGCGGTTTGACCGATAAAGATCTTCGTAGAATATGTAGGAACCAATATGGGCATCCAGGTTCCGCTATTGGTTATTGACCGAGAATGGTTCTAGGTCATGTCTACATAGTTCTCGAACCCGTAGGGTCCGCACGCTTAACGCTTCGATGGAGTTCATAATGAGTTTATAAGTATTGATGCGAAGGTTGTTGAGTCCCGGATGTGATCACGGACATGACGAGGAGTCTCGAAATGGTCGAGACATAAAGATTGATATATTGGAAGCCTATGTTTGGACTTGGAAGGGTTCCGAGTGAAATCGGGAATTTACCGAGTACCGGAGGTTACCGGAACCCCGGGAACTACATGGGCCATAGTGGGCCTTAGTGGAAAGGAGAGGGCCAGCCCTAGGTGGTCGCCCCCTTCTTCCCTAGTCCTATTAGGACTAGGAAAGGTGGGCCGCCCCTCTCTCTCTTTCCCCTCCGGGAATCTAATCCAACTAGGATTGAGGGGAGTCCTACTCGGAGGGAGTAGGACTCCTTGCGCGCCTCCCCCTTGGGCGGCCACCTCCCCTTGGCTCCTTTATATCACGGGGCAAGGGGCACCCCAGACACACAAGTTGATCTACGGATCTTTCCTTAGCCGTGTGCGGTGCCCCTTCCACCATATTCCACTTCGTCATATCGTCAGAGAGCTTAGGCGAAGCCTGCGCCAGAGAAGTCATATCGTCGCGGAGCTTAGGCGAAGCCCCGCGTCGGTGGAGCATCAACATCGTCACCACGCCGTCGTCTTGTGGAACTCATCCCCGACACTTTGCTGGATCGAGTCCGGGATCGTCATCGAGCTGAACGATGTGCGTAACTTCGGAGGCGCCAGACGTTCGGTGCTTGGATCGGTCGGATCGTGAAGACGACGACTACATCAACCGCGTTGTTATAACGCTTCCGCTTTCGGTCTCACGAGGGTACGTGGACGGACACTCTTCCCTCTCGTTGCTATGCCATCACCATGGTCTTGCGTGATCGTAGGAAATTTTTTGAAATTACTACGTTCCCCAACAGTAATCACACACTTTGGCTTGCCAATTCGATTTATTCAATGTGATAACGGTCGTGAATTTGATAACACCCAAAACCGCACCTTCTTTCTCTCTCAAGGCATTCTTCTTCGTTTTTCATGCCCTTATACATCTTATCAAAATGGTAAAGCTGAACGCTGTCTTCGCTCTATTAATGATGTTCTTCGCACATTGCTTTTACAAGCTTCTCTTCCTTCCCGATTTTGGGTTGAAGCCCTTCGCACCGCCACACTACTTCTTAATATTCGACCAACTAAAACTTGCCCTCTTTATTCGCCTTTCCAATCTCTTTTTCTCTCCCACCCCGACTATTCTTTTCTGCGTGTTTTTGGCTGCCTATGCTTTCCCAACATCGCCTCTACCGCCTCCAACAAACTAGAACCACGCTCACTACCTTGCATTCACCTTGGTCTTTCTGATGATCACAAAGGATATCGTTGTTTCGATCCATCTTCTGGTCGTATCATTCTCTCTCGTCATGTCACATTCGATGAAAATACTTTTCCTTTTTCTATCACTACAACCACAAAACCAATTCCACCACAATCCGCCACCACCAAAACCCCTTCCCTAGTTCGTCCTTCGGTCATCTCTGCTGCCATGGAATCTTGTTCCGTCTCCGCTGAATCGCCCACCGTCACCCACCCTCCTGCCCGTCCCCCCACCTCTCCAAGAATCGCATCCTCTACCCCAGCCGTCTTTCCTCACCACATCCTACCACGGCAACCACCTCGACACCCACCACCTCTGATTCTTCTTCCTCACCGTCTTCTTCAACCGAAAACCCATCGCCACCCAATGTCGTTCTTAAACCACCGCTCACCAATGATCATGTCATGTGAACCCGTGGAAAACGAGGATTTCTTCTCACCACCAAACGTCTCAATCTTAACGCCACCCCAACCATCTCTCCTATTCCAACCAGTTATAAGAGAGCTCATCTTGACCCTCTACGGCTTTCCGCTATGCGTGATGAATTTGAAGCTCTTCAAAGAAAATAATACATGGACTCTTGTTCCCAAACCTTACGGTGTTAACATTGTTTACGGCAAATGGGTTTTAGTCATAAATTTCATTCCGATGGCACTCTGTCTCGTTACAAAGCTCGTTGGGTGTGTCGTGGTTTCTCCCAGACATGGTATTGACTTTGATGAGACTTTTCTCCTGTTGTTAAACCAAGCACTATTCGTGTTGTTCTTAGTCTTGTTGTTTCCTCTTCTTGGCCTATTCATCAACTTGATGTTAAAAATGCTTTTCTTCATGGCACTCTCAATGAAACTGTTTATTGTCAAGAACCCTCCGGTTTTGAGAATCCCTACTCTCCAAATTTTGTTTGTCTCCTCCACAAATCTCTTTATGGCCTTAAACAAGCTCCTCGTGCATGGTTTCAATGCTTTGCTACTTTTATTCAAACCATAGGCTTTATTCCTCCAAATCCGATTCTTCTCTCTTTGTTTATCGGTCTCCTACTCACTGCCTACCTCTTGCTTTATGTTGATGATATCATTCTCACGGCTAGTTCTGATTCTTTTCTTCAACATACCATCTCTTCTCTCAATCGGGAGTTTTCCATGACAGATCTTGGTCCTCTTCATCATTTTCTAGGTATTCATGTTTCTCGCACAACATCTTCCCTCTTTCTTTCTCAACGATCATACATTTTGGACTTGCTTTCTCGTTCTGGTATGTCTGATTGTCAACCCTCTCGTACTCCAGCCCGGCGTTGGTGCTAAACCGTCGGTGATGGTGATCCTCTTCGATCCTACTTTATATCGTAGCATCATCGGCGCTCTTCAATATGCCACTCTTACTCGTCACGAAATCTCCTATTCTGTTCAAAGAAGCTTTGTCTCTTTATGCATGATCCTCGTGCTCCTCATCCTGCTCATGTCAGACGCATTCTCCGCTATTTAAAAGGCACTCTTGATCACGGTCTCCTTATTAATTCTTCTTCACCTACAAGCTTGACAGTTTATTCTGATGCAGGCTGGGCAGGTTGTCCAGATACTCGACGATCTACATCCAGATTTTGCGTTTATTTGGGTGATAATCTTGTTTCTTGGTGTTCTAAAAGGTGTAACAGTTTCGGGTCTTCGCTGAGGCTGAGTATAGGGCGGTTGCTCACGCTGTGGCGAGGCGGTGTGGCTGACGACTTCTCGTTGAACTTCATCGTCCGCTCCCACGTGCTACCATTGTTTCTTGTGATAACATCTCTGCAGTCTACATGGCTTCCAATCCAGTTCAACATCGTCGCACAAAGCACATTGAGATTGACATTCACTTTGTTCGTGAAAAGGTGGCTCTTGGCGAGGTTCGCGTTCTTCATGTTCCTACGAGTGCCCAATTTGGCGACATTTTTACCAAAGGACTCCCATTGCATCGTTCACCGACATACGCTCCAGTCTCAACATTGTTTCACCTGACGTTGAGACTACGGGGGGATCTTAGAGTATAAGTCTATTCGTATTGTAATCTATCTCTATTAGTCTAGTCTTGGAGCCCAAGCTTTGTAATCTATATAAACAGCCCTTGAGGCCCCGATCAATACAACAATTACTTCTTCAATATCTCAATCTATCAGTATGGTGCAAACCTGGGCTGTTGCTCAGCTGTGCTCTGCCGTCCCTGGCCTTTCACTGTTCTCCTGGGATGTTTACAAAAACCTCATGATCAGAAATACCAGCACATTCATACTCCGATGCCTTTGTACTTCCTCTATTTCTAAATATAAGTCTTTCTAGAGATTCCACTATAAACTACTCCTTCCGTTTGGAATTACTTGTCGCAGAAATGGTTGTATCTAGACGTATTTTAGTTCTAGATACATCCATTTTCGCGACGAGTAATTCCGAACGGAGGGAGTACATACGGAGCAAAATGAGTGAACCTACACTCTAAAATATGTATATATACATCTGTATGTAGTTTGTAGTGGAATATTTAGAAAGACTTATATTTAGGAACGGAGGGAGTAGAATGCATGTTGAAACAGAGAAAAACACTCTCCGCCTCCACAACTATCACCGTGAGTGGCGGCGCAAAAACGCCGTTTTGGGACTCTCCTTGGCTGCTTGGGAGGAAACCCAAAGATATTGCACCGTTAATCTACGAGGCCTCAAGGAGAAAGGATTGAAAGGTGCGTGAAGCCCTTAGGGGGAATGCATGGATTCTCAAAATCAAGCCCAGCACCATTGTCACCGTTTGCCACATTAGTGAATCCTTCACTCTTTCGATGCTTGTTCATGACTTCCTTCTTGATGGGCAAGCCGAAGACGAGATTATTTGGAAGCACACGAACGATGGGATTTACTCGGCGGCCACCGCGTACAAGGCTCAATTTCTTGGCTTGACACACGCACACACACTCTCTCTCTCCCATGGACCGCGTGGTTTGCAAGGCTTGGGCTCCCCCCAAGGTTAAATTATTTACTTGGTTAGCCATACAAGACCGAATTTGGACTGCCAATCGGTTGGAGAAGTGTGGTTGGGTCAACTGTGTTCTTTGTCTGCTAAGAACAAGAAACAGGGCATCACCTCTTCTTCAAGTGTCGCTACACGCTTAAACTTTGTAGATCAATCACGAAAAGCTTGGGCTACCTCACGTCAACATCCCCGAATGGCATCTAGATGGATCTGTCAATGTGTGGTGGGACAAACGAACTGATAAACGAAACCCAAATTGGCACGCCATGACCTCCCTCACCATGCTCATCTCATGGACAGTTTGGAAGGAGCGGAATGCTAGTGTCGGGTGGTAGGTGCGACATATGCCAACGGGTGGTTAATCATAGTGGGAGCCAATAAGACGTCGCCGGTGCCTGGAAACGGGATGAGGCGAAGACATGCACGCCGGCGAATCTTACCCAGCTTCGGGCTCTCCGTGGAGATAACACCCCATCGCTGCTGCGGGGGTCTCCGCATGATCACTAGATGAACAAGTTGCTACAAGAGGCTCCTTGAGCTGTTCGGTGTGAGGAAGAAGAAGGGCACGGCTAGCTCTTCCTTTCCCTCTATGTGGTGTCTAAAACTCTCAGGGATCAACCCTTTGCATGGGTGCCCCGGGGGGTTTATATAGGCCTACCCCCCGGGGGTACAATGGTAATCCGGCTAGGCGTGGGCCCTAGCCGTCAGTGTCCTCGTCTGCCGGCTTCTCCGCCGGCCGCTAGGGCCCGCCGACTGGTGGGTCCCGCCGGCTGCCGGCTTCCTGGTCAACAAGCTGTCCCCACCGTTGAGGGCCTTGTTGGGGGCTGGTTGTTGCCTCAATCCTGATGACGAGGGCTTGGTCGGGGTAAGCGTGGCTACAGTGCCGCCGCCTTGGCGGCGATCATTGTAGCCTCACTTCGTTTTGTCTTCTTAATGAGGCGCTTCTTTCGAGGGAGGGAACAAGCCGGCTATATCCCGGGCCGGCTGGGAGAGGCCGAGCCGACTTCGGGTATCTCTCTGATCGGAGGGGCCCGCCGCCTGCGGGTCGTACTGACAGCCTGTCGTGGGTGACGTCATAGTCAACATGGCAACAGTGCCGCGCCGGACGGGTGATGGCTGCCCCATACGGCGCACTGTAGCCATGCGCGCTCCGGGATGCGGGGGTGGCAGGCTTCACTGTAGCCACGCCCCGTCTCATCACTGTTACGTGGGTGCAGATTCTGAGGGTGCGGCCTTGGCGCTGCTGAAGTGCCGGCTTCTCGGAGTCGGCCTTCTCGTGGCCGGCTACGTGGAGTCAGCCCTCTTGAGGCCTTCTGCCTGTGGTTCTTGGGGCCGGGCCGCCTCCTGATAACCGGCCTGAATGACAGCCGGCGGGTGAAGGCGGCCCGGCGTCTTGGATGTTGGATGGCCCGATTGGCTTTGTAATTTTTTCAGAATCCCCAGGGAGAGCCGGCTAGGCTACCCGTGGTCATTTACTCCGACAGTAGTCCCCGAAGCTGATTGGGCTTCGAGGTCGAAAGGAGGACGAGAAGCTCGGTCAGCTTCCTATCCTGAGGAGCCGGCAGCTAGGAGGCGGCCTTGAATGGATGCGCCGTCTTCGGGAAGCTTCGCAGCTAGAGGGAGAGAGCGCGAGCCGGCTTGCGCGTTGACCGCGCGTCACCTTGCGCGCCACGTGGCCAGAAAGGCCTGTCAGCCCACGCGCGCGACGGGACGTTGCCGCTGGCCGGGGCCTACCAAACCTATGCCTCGGCCCACGTGCGGATCCTCTGCGGCCCAAGTGGGCTGCTCGTCTTCCCGCGGCAGTTTCAGCACGCCTTTAGGGCGTAATAATCGCGGGTCGTGGGGGGAGTGGGCGCAGTTAATCCCACGTTCCCCCACGCCTCGCCTCCTTGGCTCCGCCGCCCGAGCCTATAAGTAGGGGGAGGAGGGGGAGCGGCAGAGGCTCGCACGCTCGCCCTCGCTCCTCTCCTTCCTCTACTTCCTCCTTCGCTCTTCGCCGCCGCAGCGCACTCACCACCGTGTCGTTCCGCCGCGAACCGTCTTGGCTCGTCGCGGTTCCTCCGTCGCGTGGCCGTGCTTTCTGCCGCCGCGCCTTTTTCCTTCCTCTTGCCCCCATGGTGCTGTCGAGCTCGTGGGACGGCTCCAACGTTCATGAAGATTACATCGATTGGCTTCGCCGGACGCGGCGGTTGCCGGGCGAGGACCTCGTGAAGACCTGCCTCTCGCTGGAGGCGGAGATTTCGCCGGCGCCGGAGGAAGGCGAGCGGGTCATCTTCTGCTCGCACTGCCTGCGCGGCCTCGGCCTGCCGGTGAGCGGATTCTTCTGCTCTTTCCTTGACTTCTACAATCTCCAGCCGCATCACCTCACCCCCAACACGGTGATGCTGCTGTCGTCCTTTGTCACCTTGTGCGAGGGCTTTCTCGGAGTCCTCCCCACCTTGGTGCTCTTCGGGGAGTTCTTCCAGTGCAAGCTTGGCACTGTCTCCGCGGGCGTGCCCGCCCCCTGCGGCGCCTTCATCGCCAAGCGGAGGACGACCGACAACAACCCCTTTCCGCCTATCCCGCTGATCTAGTCGGTGAAGCTTTGGCAGCAATCGTACTTCTACGTGAAGATCGTCGCCTCGCAGGACGACTACCTCAATCTGCCGCTTACGTAGCCGACCCGCCGCCTGGGAGGCAGCAGTCTTGGTCCTTCCAAGCCCGGTCGCTTTCCCTGGCCGGGAATGCTGCCGTCACCCGGCTCCGGGTGATGGTCCAATCGGAGGGCCTGGTGGGGGCCGACTTGGTGGCCGCCTTCGTGGAGCGCCGGGTGCTTCCGCTCCAAAGCCGGCTGCACATGATCTGCCAAATGAGCGGCCACTTCGACCCGTGCCGGCTGAGCACCAGAGAGATGCCTCGTGACGAGGTATCTTACATGGTGAATTATATCTCTAACTGCAAACTCACTGTAGAGTGGCAGTATCGCAAGGCGCCGTATTCTCGGGCTGATCCCCCGCCTGTTGTGAGTTTTCCTTACTTTTTTTTCTTTTGTTGCCGGGTTCGCGATGGCCGACTTTTGACTAGCCGGCTTTGTCTTTGAGCAGAGCCCTCTTCTTCGACTAGTGCCCGGGGCCGCAGGGCCGGAGCGCCAGTTACGGCCGACCGCACTGTGGACGACCCCGACGACCCGGATCTGGGGGCGGCCGCCATGGACGACGCCGTGGTCGCAGCTGGCGGAGAGGCAGGCGGCCCCGAGCTCACGGCCGGCTTCGGGGATTGGCCTGATGATGACGAAGCCGAGGCCATCCCACGCCGCCAGCCGGCGGCCGATCGTCACGGCGCGGGACGTTCCGCCACGCCAACTGCTCAGGGTGGCGCGCAAAAGCGTCGGGCCGGGCCGGGTCTCTTCGGCAGCCGGCCGAAGAAATCCAAGAGCTCCGCGGCAGCGACCAAGCGAGATGAGGCGGCCGCGAAAGCGGCCCGCTTCCGCAAGGCGGTGAAGCAGCCACAGGCGGTCTCGGCGTAAGTGTTGGGTGTCTTGCACTTCTGTTATCTTCTTTGGTTGAGACTCATCTAAGCCGTCTTCTTGATTTGTTGAACAGAGCGCTGCTTTCCCTTGAACGGGTTGACACCGCCACCATAGTCGGACCGACAAGAGGGTCTTCAAGTTCCCGCCGAGTGGACCCCCGCGCCGACCTCATGGAGGCAACGGAGCGGAACGCGCGGGAGGCTTAGGAGGAGCGGGAGGCGGCGGAGCGGAGGGCCGTCCAGGAGGCGACGGAGAAGTTGGCCGAGGCGCAAGCCGACGCGGCGGCCAAGGCCCAGGCGGAAGCTGCGGCCGCAGAGAGGGAAGCGGAGGCTCTGCGCAATCAGCCTCCGCAGCTCGTCATTCCTCTTCGCGCCCCGGCTCCTGATATCCCCGTGCCTCCGTCGGAGGAAGCCGACCGCGACCAGCCGGTGATGGAGAGGAGGGAGGACGACATGGTGATCCTGGGGGGAGTGCCACAGTCGGCGCCGACTGGAGCGGGCCAAGGCGGCCGACCCACTGCGGCGCCTGGGCAGCCGGCCGTGGGCGAGTCGGCGGCAGGGGCGGATCTTGTGGTGCCTTCGGCGCCTCGCCGGCGCGTGGGAGAGGCGTCCTCGACGCCAGAGCCGCAAGGAGCTGCGGGCGCCAGCTCGGCGGCACAGGACACGAGGCGGCCAGCGCCCGGCCGCGTCAGTGGGCGCCACGGCGGAGACGGCCGAGCTGAATGGGGCGGCGCGGAGGTCCGTCGCCCGGCTTCGAGCCCAGCCGGCTTGCTTGCAACGGTACACCCAGAGTTTCGCCACGCTTCTGGCGGTCGCCCGTGAGTCTTACGGCTTTGATCGATTTTTCTTTTTGATTTCTTCCGTAAGGCGTCAGTACCTGCTGGAGTGTAGTCCCGAGTTTCGAGTCGGGCTGCGAGCGGTGACTTGAAACTCCTGCTTGCCTTGACGGCAATTTCGTTCTTACTTGCGCTTCGTCTAACTTCCAGGAGTATCACAATCTTCGCGCGGCTGCCTTCAACTCCCAGGCTCAGGAGCTGAGCCAGAAGGCCGCCGACCTGACGGATAGCCGGAGTGAGAATTTTGTTTCTTTTATGTCATGTGGCGGCGTCAAGACTCCACCGGGTGTAGTCCCCGAGATTCGGGCCGGCTGCTGAGCAGCCGGGTCGGATCTTCCCCGACGACTTCTTCCTTACTGCTTTATTCCTTTTTCTCATGCTTGCAGGGGCTAATGCTGACTTGAGGGAGCAGCTCGGCGGGACCCAGACCGCCCTTCGCGCCAAGGAGGTTGAGTCACGGCGCCTTGGCCAGAGCGACCACCTGGCCAAGAGACTGGCCGACCAGGAGGAGAGCCATAAGGCGGCCCTGAAGAAGGCGCAGGACAACGAGGCCGCCCTTAAGGCCAAGTTCGAGACCGAGGCGGCGGGCTGGGCTGAAGCAAGGCAAGCGCTGAGCGAGGGCTATGGACGGGTGGAGGATCTGATCGATGGTAGGCCGCCTTCCCCTCTTCATCCTTTCGCTTGCTCCTTGCCCTCTTGTTCATCTTCTGGCTTTGGTGTTGTTTCCTTGTTCTTCACGCAGATTACTTCCCCAGCTACTCCGTTGCCGCCAATAGCTCATCGAGGCCCACCGTGAGACGCTACCGGCAAGAAGGGGTTGAGATCGCGCGCCTTGACCGGACGCTTGAGGAGCAGCTTTTGGCGATCCAGGCCCGGCTGCAGCCGGCTCACGGCATGCTCCGCCGACTTCAGCGTGCCGGGGCGCAAGTGTTGGCCGCTCTCTGGCCTGGCGAGGTGATCCCCCACACCCCCAGTCGGACTGCCGACTGGATGGAGGTCTTGATCGGCCGCCGAGGCTGGAAGGCTTCATTGCTCGGTCCGCGCTGGGCGAACCTTGGAGTTCGTCCGGGCCTGGTACCCTAGGCTAAGCCTAGCCAGCTGAGTACTTGGAGGCAGGAGGCTGACGAGGAGCTGGTGGCGGTGCGGCCGGCTATCATCCAGCGCGCCTCGGCTATCTCCGAGTACACCGATACCAGCGTCTTTTCTCCTGAAGTGAACGACAGCGGAGTCGCCCAGCCGGAGGAATGGTTCGGGCTGAACCCAGCAGAAGGCGAGGACTCAGCGGAGGAGATTGCTTCCAGCGATGAAGCCGAAGACGACGATGAGGAGGGCGGTGAAGGCGCCGTGCCCGACGGCGAAGCGACCAGCCAGCTTCAGCCTGGTCGTGCCTCCAGCAACGAGGCGCACGCGAGCGCGCCGCCTGCTAGGGGTGATGATCAGGCCGAGACTCGCCAGCCGGCCACTCCTCCAGCCGGTACCGCCGCCTCCGCCGACCTGCCCGATTCACTTGTTGCTCCGTTGGCTTGATCTGCCGTTCTCGCTTTTCTGCTGTTGCTCTTTGAACAAATTTTATTAACTTTGCGCAGTTCCACCCACTGGGGGTGTATTCAGACTATGTTGAATGCCGGCCTTTCGAAGGCTTTTGTGTAAATATAATTATGCATGTGTTTGGCTTCCATTCAAGTATCCTTTTTATCCTTAGGCTGTTTCCTTTGCCGCCTTCCCTTGATTGCCGCCTTCGGCGAGCAACGCTTTCTGCGATGCGTGGCTGGGGAGGAACTTGGCTATTTGTGGGAAGGCAAGTACTTGAGCTTTGTTGGATTGCGGCAGGGTAGAATGGTAAGCCGGCCGGCCGGCTGCTCTGGTAGCCGGTCGGCAATGGGATGAAGCCGGCTTTTGTTATATAAGTTCGTTAGTCCTTAGCCGTTTTTCGTATGGGCATTCTTTCCTGCCTTTGACTCTTGCCAGCCGGGCAGTCGGTTCTTCAAGTTGCGGCTTTTGACAAAAGAGGGCTTGGGTGCCAGCACACTACTTGTCTGACTGCAGGTGAAACTTTGAATATAACTCAAGGCGGCCAGTCCCCGGACCGACTAGTCGAACCCGGTGCCGAACGAGGATAAAAAGGTGTAATGACAAAATCATAAGCATGATACTCGTCATTCATAGATAAAAGGTGGCAGTCCCCGAGTGCTCCTCGGGGGGCCCATTGTCTCATACTTAGTACAAAAGGTAGTGTGATACATACTGCATTTTAACTGTAAAATCTTCGGAGGAGGTTGTAACGCCCCGGATTCGATGCGCCAGGTGTCCGCCAGTTATTCGCCGTCTTTGCCATGTCATCATATGCATTTCATACCATGTCATCATGTGCATCGCATTGGCATACGTGTTCGTCTCATGCATCCGAGCATTTTCCCCGTTGTCCGTTTTGCAATCCGGCACTCCTATGTCTCATGGCGCCCCCTTTTGCCTCTTTTCATGTGCGGGTGTTAAACGGTCTTAGAATGGACCGAGGATTGTCAAGCGGCCTTGGTATAGCACCGGTAGACCGCCTGTCAAGTTTCGTGCCATTTGGAGGTCGTTTGATACTCCAACGGTTAACCGGGTAACCGTAAAAGCCTCTTTTGCCTTGCATCCCAACACCCCTTCCAAAATGGCCCAAAACCCAGCAAACTCATCTCCATGCTCTCGGTCGTTCGATCACGATCGTGTGGGCGAAAACCGCACCTCATTTGGACTCTCCTAGCTCCCTCTACCTATAAATAGGCCCTCCCTTTTCATTTTCGCGGATGAAACCCTAGCCTAGCCTCCCTCTCGCCCACCGGACATGTCCGTGCGCCGCCGGACGTGTCCGCCGCCTCAACCACGTCATCCAAGACCAATCAGCGCCGCCACGTCACCCGCCGCCGCTCTCCTCCAACGGCGCGCGCCTCATCCTCTCTCTCTCCCCGCCTTGAGCGCGAACCCATGAAACCCGCCAGGACGCCGGGGCCTTGAGCCCGCCCGAGCCGCCCGCCGCCACGCGCCATAACCAGCGTCGTCCGTCGGACCCGCCACAGTCCCGCCGCTTGTGTTAGCTTCCTCGCGCCTCGCTCCTCCTGGCGTCCGGCCGCCCGCCGCCGCCCGGCTGGCTTCAGCCGCCTCCAGCCGGCGAGCTGCGCCGCGCTCCCTCGCCGGCCAGCACGCGCCTCCTCGGCTCCCTCACTGCAGCCGCCGGGCGAGTCTCGACCATCTCCCTCCTCTCCGGCGATAACTCCGGCGAGATCCCGCAAGGTGGACCAGATCCACCACTCCCTCCAACCAAACGCGCCTCCCCACGCCCGGATCCCTCCGTCCCGGGTCGAACCCGTCCCGTGTTGACTTTTCGCGGAGGTAATTTTGCCCAAGTCCTGAGATTTTTTACATTATCATGCCATGTTCATCGCATCATAACTCTCTGCATACTGCTCCGTTTCGTGCATGTAATATGTCAAATTGTTCGTCCCGATGCGTGCTTCATTTAATTCCATTGCATCATTTTCATTTAAACTCATCGTGATGCCTGAATCATCATTGCAATAGTGCTATATGATATTGATCTGCTGAAACTGTTATAACTTGGTGATTTGTCATTTTTGTTGCATTTGATGTGTGCATCCTATGAGCATGAGCTCTACAGTGTTTTGAACTACATCATGCCATATTTACAGGGGTGCTTGCCATGTATTTTTTTGAGTTGTGTAGTGAGTGCATCAAGCTTGTTAAGTAGGGTACTTGCTGTTATTGTTTTGCTAGGCTGAATCTGCTACATCATGATGCTATGTTAACCTACTGCTACAAGTCATTCTATGCATAATCTGGAGATGTTCACTAAGGATGTTTTGTTATACATGTCTTGCTCTATCCATCCATACCCCTGGTTGCATTTATAGTCTGCTGTAGCTTGTTGTAAGCTTGCTCCAAAATTGGTAAATAATGTTGCTGTCAGCCTGTTAACATTAAGTTCAGTTTTGCCATGAGCTTTACTAGTTATACATGCACCCTATGAACTTTTTCTTGCCATTCTTAGCTTCATAAATATGTCTTCTTACTGTGAGTTGCCTTGCCATGCCATGTATTGCTCTGTGGTGAGTGTTTCAAGTTCACCAACATGCTTACTTATTGTTGTTCCTGCCATGTATAAATCTGTCATCATTTGCCATGTTTACATGGGTGCCATCATATTTTCTGTGCCCTTTTGGCTCTTGGTCAGTAAAGGACTTTTGTTATATGAATTTAGTAGATTCATTGCGTGCCTTTTTTTGCCATGATGAGTTCCTGTAACATGTTTTTTGATAGCTCTAAACATTGCAACCTGATGTTAATTTCTGCAAAGTCTGAGCATGTTCTAGTTGTTTCTGGGGATATCTCAGTGTTCATGTTTTTTCATGCTTTACCTGTACATCACGTCCATGCCTTTTTTTATCATGTTAAGGTGCTGTAGGTTGTTGTTTATGTGCTTGCAATATGCCTAGTTGCTGTTTTGGACAGCTTGTCCTTCAAACTTGTATAGGGTGTATGTGTTGAACCGTTGCTCCGTTTTGAGTGTGCTCTATATGAAACTTGCTTAGAATTGCATGTAGTTTCATATTATCATGTTGCATCCTTGTTTTGAGGTGTTGCTTGATGGTTGGATGCATTTTGCATCAATGCCATAGTTAACTTGTTTTGCTCATATCTTCTAGGCCGTAGCTCCGAATTAAATGAACTTTATATGTAACTTGACTAGAATTTCGTGTAGATCATCGTGGTGCATATTAACTTGCTGTTTAACAACTTGAACATAAGGTTTATTCAGATCTGGACCAACTTCGAAATTTGCATATGAGGACTTACCGGAGTTGTTATATGTTGTTTCCGGCCTCATTTAAACTTGCTTTGATGTGTTGTTCTTGTTTGCATCATTTTTTGCCATGGGTAGCTTCATGTAGCTTTGTCATGCATCCTGCTTGTTGTGCATCATGTCTTGTCTATGTGTGGTGTGTTTACCATGTTGTGTGCTTCTTCTCGATAGTTCCCGTTTTGTTGCGATCGTGAGGATTCGTTCGTCTACGCTTGGTTCGTCTTCGTGGCTTCATCTTCTTCATGGACTCGTTCTTCTTCCTTGCGGGATTTCAGGCAAGATGACCGCTACCATGGATCTCACTACTATCTTTGCTATGCTAGTTGGTTCGTTCTTTCGCTATGCTGCGCTACCTATCACTTGCTGCTCAAGCCTCCCAAATTGTCATGAACCTCTAACCTTTGCACCCTTCCTAGCAAACCATTGCTTGGCTATGTTACCACTCTTGCTCAGCCCCTCTTATAGCATTGCTAGTTGCAGGTGAAGTTGAAGATTTCTCCATGGTGGATAGGATTATGTTGGGATATCACAATATCTCTTATTTAATTAATGCATCTATATACTTGGTAAAGGGTGGAAGGCTCGGCCTTATGCCTGGTGTTTTGTTCCACTCTTACCGCCCTAGTTTCCGTCATATCGGTATTATGTTCCCGGATTTTGCGTCCCTAACGCGGTTGGGTGATTTATGGGACCCCTTGACGGTTCGCTTTGAATAAGACTCCTCCAAAGAAGGCCCCACATTGGTTTTACCATTTGCCTCACCACCACCTACTTTTCCCTTGGGAGTAATTAACCCAAAGGTCATCTTTATTTTAGCCCCGGCCAATGCTTTTCTAAGTGTTGGTCGAACTAGAAACCCTTTGCAGCGCCTCCTCGGGAAACTCGAGGCCTGGTTTTAGTTGTACGGACTGCTCATCCGGTCGTGGCTTTGAGGCGAGATCTGTGCTACTATCGAGGTGTCGGCCGGGAGGTCTTCTTGGTCTTGTTTTATTCTTGTCGAAATGTCTTGTAGCCGGGATTCCGAGACCGATCGGGTCTTCCCGGGAGAAGGAATATCCTTCGTTGATCGCGAGAGCTTATCATGGGCTAAGTTGGGACACCCTGCAGGGTATAAACTTTCGAGAGTCGTGCCGCGGTTATGTGGCGAGATGGGAATTTGTTAATATCCGGTTGTAGTAAACTTGAAGTAAACTCTTCTAAAATACACCAACCGTGTGCGTAACCGTGAGTGTCTCTTTTCAGGGTTGATCGAGAGGAGAACACGGTTTCTGGGTTATGTCTGAAGTAAGTAGGAGTTCAGGATCACTTCTTGATCATTACTAGTTGTTGACCGTTCCGCTTGCTCTCTTCTCGCTCTTATTTGCGTTGGTTAGCCACCATATATGCTTAGTCGCTGCTGCAACCTCACCACTTCCTTTCCCTTTAAGCTTTGCTAGTCTTGATACCCATGGTAATGGGATTGCTGAGTCCTCGTGGCTCACAGATTACTACAACAACGATTGCGGTACAGGTTTGCGATGCTCATGACGCGAGAGTGATGTTTGCTTGTTTTGGAGTTCTTCTTCCGCTTCTTCGATCGGGGGATAGGTTCTCGGTCGGCAGCCCGGCTAGCAGGGTGGATGTCGTTTGAGTTTACATTTATGTTTCATCCGTAGTCGGATGTTGATCTTGTATGATGATGATGTATTCTTGTGGCATTCGTGCCTTATGTATGTATCCCTATGTATTATGTAATGTTGATGTAATGATATCCACGTTGCAAAAGCGTCTTCAAGATGCGCTTCTATCCTTGGTGGGACCATCGAGTTCCTTTTGGATAGGGTCGCATCTTGGGCGTGACAGAGGTTGGCGTTCCATGGTCGTTCCGACTCCTTGCCGGAATCATCTCTTTTTTGTGCCTTCGGCTTCTGTGCGTCGATTAGGTAGTAGGAGTCGTTTCCCAATGCTTTGCTAACGACGAAGGGACCTTCCCAAGGGGCCAAGAGCTTGTGCTGGCCAGCTGTTCGCTGGATCAGCCGGAGCACAAGGTCGCCCTCTTGAAAGGATCTTGGCTTGACCTTCCGGCTATGGTAGCGGCGCAAACCTGCCGGTAGATGGCGGACCGGTGAGGGCCAACAGCCGGCTTTCTTCCAGCAGGTCGACGCCGTCTTCTCGTGCTTCTTTGGCCTCTGCTTCCGTGTACATGGTCACCCGAGGCGAGTCGAACTCGATGTCGGTTGGGATGACAGCCTCGACGCCATATACAAGGAAGAAAGGGGTGAAGCCGGTTGACTTGTTTGGGGTAGTGCGCAAACTCCAGAGGACGGCCGGTAGTTCGTCGAGCCAACAGCTGGCCGAGCGCTCCAGCGGCACGACCAGTCGGGGCTTGATGCCGGAAAGGATGAGTCCATTGGCTCGCTCAACTTGGACGTTTGACTGCTGGTGGGCAACGAACGCTAGGTCCAGCCGGATACCCTGCGTCGCGCAGAAACGTGCCAAAGCTCCCTTGGCAAAGTTCGTGTCGTTGTCGGTGATGATGCTTTGTGGCACGCCGTACCGAGTTGTAATGTCTGCGATGAATGTTACGGCAGTCGGCCCGTTCAGCTTCTTGATCGGCTTTGCTTCGATCCACTTGGTAAATCTATCCACGGAGACAAGCAACTGTGTCATGCCGGCGCGCGCCGTCTTGAATGGGCCCACCATGTCCAGTCCCCAGACGGCAAAAGGCCAGGTGAGGGGAATGGTCTTGAGTTCTGAAGCCGGCAGGTGTTGCTTGGAGCTGAAGACTTGGCAGCCTTTGCAATGCTTGACCAACTCCTTGGCGTCGTACAAGGCGGTCGGCCAAAAGAATCCATGGCGGAAAGCTTTGGCAACGAGGGATCTTGAGGCTGCGTGGTGGCCGCATTCGCCTTGGTGAATGTCTTTGAGGATTGCCAGGCCCTTCTCTGGCTTGACGCATCGCTGGAAGACTCCAGTGACACTGCGCCTGACGAGCTCTCTATTGGCAATTGTATATGCTCCGGCTCGGCGTTGGACTTGTCTTGCCGCGATCTCGTTAGCCGGCAGTTCTCTGTTTACCAGGAAGTTGAGGATGGGCTGAGCCCATGATGGAGCTGTGACTTCTTCTATAGCCAACACGCCTCCTGCAACTGTGGCGGTGGGCTGGGTGGTGAAGAGCTAGAGCTGGCCGCCGCTGTGGTGTTGAAGCGGTCCCGGGCCGACTCACCGTAGTCCCGGGCAGGTGCGACTATGGCGATCCCGAGCCGCCTATCAAAGTCCCCGAGCCGCCTGCTTGGCTCCCCAGGCCGGATCCGGCTGCGTCGGGGTTAGGCGGCACGAAGATGGAGTCGAATTCTGGAGACGGCTTGAGGAGGCGTTGGAGAGAGACGCCTGTTGGTATAGCTTGTCGGGTTGAGCCTATCCGTGCCAGGGCATCTGCTTGCTCGTCGTCGGCCCGTGGCACGTGAAGAAACTCGCATCCTTCAAAGTACCAGCCGATTTGCTGAACGAGGAAGCGGTAGCTCGCCATATTTGCATCCTTGGCGTCGATCGCGGATGATTGCTGGACCACCAAATCCGAGTCGCCATAGCACAGGATCCGGCGGATGCCGAGCTCTTTGGCTAGCCGGAGTCCGTGTATGAGCGCCTCGTACTCGTCTACGTTGTTGGAGGCGGCAAAGTGAATCTGCAACGTGTATCTGAGTTTGTCGCCCTTGGGAGAGGTGAGGATGATGCTGGCTCCCAAGCCGGTGCGCATCTTGGACCCGTCGAAGTGCATCCGCCAATGAGTGGAGTCGGGAGCTGGCGGCAGGTACTGGGCCTCGGCCCAGTCGACGAGGAAGTCGGCCAATGCTTGCGACTTGATGGCGGTGCGAGGCTCGTAGAAGATCGTGTAAGGAGCCAGCTCAATGGCCCATTTTGCCACCCGGCCGGATGCGTCCCGGCTGCCTATGATCTCGGCAAGCGAGGCGGTGCATACGACCGTGATGGGGTGCTCTTGAAAGTAGGGCTTCAGCTTCTTGGCGGCGAAGTACACGCCATAGCACATCTTCTGGTAATGCGGGTAGTTCTGCTTCGAGGTGGACAGCACTTCGCTTAAGTAGTAGACTGGCCTCTAGACCGGCTGAGCTCGGCCTTCTTCTGGACGCTGGACCACGATGATGGCGCTGACCACTCGGCTGGTGGCGGCAATATAAAGGAGCATGGGATCTTTTTCAGTCGGCGCGGCCAAGACAAGCGGCGTGGCAAGCATCTTCTTCAGCTCGTGGAAAGCTTGGTCGGCTTGGTCGTTCCACTCGAAGTGAGTGGTTTTCTTCATGAGTTGGTAGAGGGGAGAGCCTTTTCTCCAAGCCAGCTGATGAAGCGGTCAGGGAGGCCAGTCACCCGGTGAACTTCTGGACGTCTCGCAGCTTGGTGGGAACCTCCATTCTCTCAATGGTTTTGATCTTCACCGGGTTGCATTCGATGCCGCGTTCGGAGACCAGGAAGCCTAGGAGCTGGCCGGCTGGCACTCCGAACACACATTTCTCGGGGTTGAGCTTGATCCGAAACCGGCGCAGGTTCTCAAATGTCTCTTTGAGGTCTTCTAGCAAGGTGTTGCGCTTCTCCGTCTTCACCACGATATCGTCTACATAGACGTGGGAATTTCTGCCGAGTTGCTTGAGTAGGCATTTCTGCATGCAATGTTGAAAAGTGGCACCGGCGTTTCTCCAGCCGAATGTCATAGTCAGGTAACAAAAAGCTCCGAATGGCGTGATGAAGGCGGTCGGCCGGGTCCAACTTTATCTGGTGGTAGCCTGTGTAGGCATCCAAGAAACTCAGCAGCTCGCATCCGGCTGTGGAGTCTATCACTTGATCAATCCTGGGTAAGGCGAAGGGATCTTTGGGGCAGGCTTTGTTGAGGCTGGTGTAGTCTATACACATGCGCCACTTGTTGTTCTTCTTCAAGACGACCACCGGGTTGGCTAGCCACTCCGGAAAGAACACCTCCATTATGAAGTCGGCCACCAAGAGCCGGGCTATCTCTTCTCCTACGATCCTTCTCTTCTCCTCTGACAGTCGGCGGAGGGGCTGCTTGACTGGTCTGGCATCTGCTCGGACGTGTAGCTTGTGCTCGGCGAATTCCTTCGGAACACCCGGCATGTCCTTGGGGGACCATGCAAAGATGTCCCGATTCTCACGGAGGAAATCGACGAGCTCGCCTTCCTATTTGCTATCCAGGTTCGCCCCAATGACGGCAAACCTTTCCGGGTGCTCTGGGTCCAGAGGTATCTTCTTTGTTTCCTTGGCCGGCTGGAAGGAACCTTGAGCATAACATTCCTTGGGGTCAGGGGACAGGGCTGGCTGCTTGCCGGCCATGGCCACGACCCGGTCCAACATCTTCTTCTCTTCGGCGATCACGAGGGACTCGGCCGGCTCTTGGCTGCTGGCCTTTTCGGAGGACTTCTTGTAATCGCCGGCTATGGTGATGATGCCCTTGATACTCGGCATCTTCATCTTGAGGTAGGCATAGTGGGGTATAGCCATGAACTTGGCCAAAGCGGGCCGGCCAAGTAGCGCATGGTAGGGGCTCTCAAGATCCACTACTTCAAACCAGATTGCTTCTCGGCGGAAGTGATCCTTGTCTCCGAAGAGAACATCTATCTTGATCTTGCCGATGGGTGAACAGGACAGGCCGGGCACGATGCCATGGAACACGGTCCGACTCGGCATGAGGTGCTTGGCCTTGATGTTCAACTTCTCCATGGTGTCTCGATACAGGATGTTGATGCTGCTCCCGCCGTCTATCAGTACGCGGGAGAATCGGGCAGCAAGCCTGTCGGTTGCTAGAGTTGCTTCCAGAACCAATGCATAAGAGCCCGGGGACGGCATCACCTCTGGGTGGTCGGCCCGGCTCCAGCTCATAGGCCTCTCTGACCAGTGCATGTACTCGGGGTTGTTGGAGGCGATCGCGTTGACTTCTTGGTGATGTCGGCGCCGGCTGCGTCGGTCTTCGGGCTGGCTCGTGGAGACGACGTAGGCGGCATGCTCGTTGGGGAACTCGTCTTGGACGGTCCCGACTGCTGGTCGAGCGGCCGGTTGTTGGGGAGCTGGAGGCGGCTGTCCAGCAGGCGGAGGCGGCGTCAGCCCTTCGCCTTTGGTGATTCGGGTGAGCCAGTGGCATTTCCGGGTTGTGTGGTTGGACGGCTTCGCGCCGCTGTGGAACTTGCATGGGGCGTCAAGGGCTTGCTCGTAGGAGAAAGCCGGCTGCCAAGCCGGCCTGCCGCCCTTTGGCTTTGGGCGCGGGCCGCCCTTCGGGTTGCTCGTCTTCGACGGTGGCCACCTGCCGACTGGCAGGAGGCGGCATCGGGCATTTGCGCTTGTTGTCGTGCTGGTACGGACGTTGGCTGGAGTCGCCAGCCGGCGTTTTGGGAGCCGGGTTGAGTACCTTCCCGGCGGCGTCTACCCGGAGCTCGGTCTTCATAGAGGAGTCGACGGTGGCGTACTTGTCAGCTATGACTAGTAGCTCGTCGAGGGTAGCCGGCTCGTCGCAGAGGAGCTTGTGCTTGAGGAGGGTGCCTTCTCGGCACCAGCGGTGAAGTACTCTATGGCTTGAACCTCGTGCACCCCCTCGCAGGAGTTGCGAAGCTCGGCCCAACGCGTGAGGTAGTCGCGGGTCGACTCGGTGGGTCCTTATACGCTGGGAGAGCTGCACGGGCTTGGGAGCCCGCTTGTAGGTGCTGGTGAAGTTGCGGATGAAAGCTTCGGGGAAGTCTAGCCAGCTGTTGATGCTGTACGGCTTGAGGCTGTTGAGCTAGGTTCGCGCCGTGCCTTGAAGCATGAGGGGCACATACTTCACGGCAACGCGCCTGTTGTCGTTGGCTATGCTGACTGCGGTTGAGTAGTCGACCAGCCAATCTTCCGGCTTTACAGAGCCGTTATACTTGGGCGTGTCTCTTGGGAGCGAGAACCCTTTGGGGAAGGGCTCGTCGCGGATGCGGGGGCCGAAGCAAGGCGGCCCGACATCGTCTTCCTCGTCCAACGCCAGAGATCGCGCCAGGCGGTCGATCCGGTAGCGGGCGTCGTTTTCGCCGACTCCTTCATGGCGGCCTAGTCGGCCGCTGAGAGTCGGATGCGTGACAGGCGGCGGGGTGGGATATCTTTCCCCGCGAGGTGGAGGAGGGGGCGGGTTGCCTTGCTGTTCCACGGCTCGAGGGCGTCCTTCTGCGTCGCGCTCGATGGATATCCGGTTTGCGGTACCGGCAGCCCGGCTTTCTCTCGCCGGCGTGGCATTGCCCACAGTCGGCGTGCGTGGCGTTGCTCCATGCTCTCGGCGCAGGGGAGGGCTTTCGGCGCGGGCACTGTCCTCTTGCCGCTCTGCGGCCGCGCCGATTAGTTGCTGGATGCGCCTAGACATGTAGGGAAGCTCGTCGGGCCCTAGCCCGTTCAACTCTTCTATGGTCGCCTGGGCGGCACGCAGGTTCTCGAGGGGCGTGGCGTAGACGGGGCGGTCCACGCCCAGCATGTCGGTGATGGCTGCGCCGCGCTTCTTGACCATGCCGAGTCGGCTCGGCCCTTCGGGAGGCGGCGTGCCGAAGGCGGCGCGGTCGACCTCGCGCTGGTGGGCCTCGGTGAGGCGTCTCAGGGAGGCTATCTTCCGGCCCTCCGCGTGGAGGGCGAGGCGGTGTGCCTCCAGCGCCTCGGCGTCGGCGTCAGCCGGGAGCGGGGCGGACAGGTCGTGTGGCGCCGCTGGCAGGGCGTCACGGGCGTTCTCACCCGAGGGGCCGCCGTGACTGATGACCAGCACCTCGGTGATGGCACTGCCACAACTGTTGGCTTGGGGAAGCGGGTCATCAAAGATTACGACGTTGGTGGGGAAGGCGTCGAGCGATGCCGTGTCGGAGTCGACAAGCATCGGGTCGGTGGAGCCAACTGACTCCAAATCTGCAGCGGGTTCGCTGAGACGTGGAGTTGGTCGAGGAGGCTGACGAGGTGGCTCTCGAGGCATCCGGTACCCGCGTCGGATGCGGGCTCGTCGGAGATGCGAGCCTCGCCAAGAAGGTCGGCGAGGCAGCTCGCCAAGCGCGTCGGGCGGCGCCTTTGCAGCCTTCGGGGGCAAGCGCCATCGGGCGTCTTGGCTGGCTACGCTTCATGGGGAGGAAGATGGTTCCGCCCGAGAACATGTCTCCGGACGACGGTGCACCTGGCCCCATGGTGGGCGCCAAATGTCGGGTGGTAGGTGCGACATATGCCAACGGGTGGCTAATCATAGTGGGAGCCAATAAGACGTCGCCGGTGCCTGGAAACGGGATGAGGCGAAGACATGCACGCCGGCGAATCTTACCCAGCTTCAGGGCTCTCCGTGGAGATAACACCCCTACTGCTGCTTTGCGGGGTCTCCGCATGATCACTAGATGAACAAGTTGCTACAAGAGGCTCCTTGAGCTGTTCGGTGTGAGGAAGAAGAAGGGCACGGCTAGCTCTTCCTTTCCCTCTATGTGGTGTCTAAAACTCTCAGGGATCAACCCTTTACATGGGTGCCCCGGGGGGTTTATATAGGCCTACCCCCCAGGGGTACAATGGTAATCCGGCTAGGCGTGGGCCCTAGCCGTCAGTGTCCTCGTCTGTCGGCTTCTCCGCGGCCGCTGGGGCCCGCCGACTGGTGGGTCCCGCCGGCTGCCGGCTTCCTGGTCGACAAACTGTCCCCACCGTTGAGGGCTTTGTCGGGGGCTGGTTACTGTTGCCTCAATCCTGATGACGAGGGCTTGGTCGGGAGTGGCGTGGCTACTGCACGCCGCCTTGGCGGCGATCACTGTAGCCTCACTTCGTCTTGTCTCCTTAATGAGGCGCTTCCTTCGAGGGAGGGAACAAGCCGGCTATGGGGAGCCGGCTATATCCCGGGCCGGCTGGGAGAGGCCGAGCCGACTTCAGGCATCTCTCTGATCAGAGGGGCCCGCCGCCTGCAGGTCGTACTGACAGCCTGTCGTGGGTGACGTCATAGTCAACATGGCAACAGTGTCGCGCCTGACGGGTGATGTCTGCCCCGTACGGCGCACTGTAGCCATGCGCGCTCCGGGATGCGGGGGTGGCAGGCTTCACTGTAGCCACGCCCCGTCTCATCACTGTTACGTGGGTGTAGATTCTGAGGGTGCGGCCTTGGCCGCCTGCGGGGGTGCCGGCTTCTCGGAGTCGGCCTTCTCGTGGCCGGCTACGTGGAGTCGGCCCTCTTGAGGCCTTCTGCCTGTGGTTCTTGGGGCCGGGCCGCCTCCTGATAGCCGGCCTGAATGACAGTCGGCCGGGGGAAGGCGGCCCAGCTTCTTGGATGTTGGATGGCCCGATTGGCTTTGTAGTTTTTTCAGAATCCTCAGGGGGAGCCGGCTAGGCTACCCGTGGTCATTTACTCCGACAGCTAGGGTGTTCCGATTTTTTTTGCTCCACCACCTATTCTTGTTAGAACCATTCTTGAAGAGGCAAAGTTATGGGTTACTGCCGGCGCAAAGAAACTAGGAACTATCATTTTGTGTGAACAATTGTCATGCCACTTGTGTGGGGTGTTCTATAAACGTTAAATTCTATTCTATTCTTATTTAATGGATGAGACAAATCTTATGCTTCCGTTTCGGAAAAAATGGAAAGAAAAACCTTCGTGCTGGTGCATGATCTCCTAGAAAGAAAATTGTGTTACTCCCTTCGGACGGAAATATAAGTCAGAAACGGGATTTTAGGTTATTAATATAACTGGTGGAACATGTGTAAAAGGGCATAAAAATATATTTTAAAACTTAGGATATATTTTTCGAGGCATACAATACATGTTTCGCTAGTCAAATCAAAGACCTAAGAACCAACCCGTGTCCGTCTTATATTCCCATCTCGAGGGAGTAAGAAAGATAGCCTGTCAAGTCCCAATCAATTACGTCTACATGTGGTTTTCATGAACAGACCCCTCGAGGCGCCCATGTGTGAGACCCGAGAGCGGTTAGACTTTTCTTGCGGGAGCCGCCGCCGCCTTTTTACCACATCGTCATTGTTGGAGGAGGCCTCACCCTACCCTCGTTGACGGCGACGACTCTCCTTGCTCACCCTCTTTGGTTTCTCTTCTAGCATTGCTTCTTAGCCAGTGTGTGCTTAGAGGTGTGGTGGTGATAGATGTGTGACCAATCCAATGAGGTATGATGCTTCTGGAGATCGTGAGGATTTCAAGGCGGTCGGTGAAGATCGCAGTGTTTGGCCATGTCTGGCTGATGGTGGTGGCGATGAGCTATTTTTTGCATGTGTAGTTGAATCCACCTAGTTTTTTTCAGGCAAAAATAAAATCCACCTTTTGGGGGGAAACAAAATGAATCCACCTAGTTTGATTGCAATTCGACATGTCTCCTCATGAGGCATCTCCTTTTCCTTCATTGTGTTTGGTGGTACTTCTTTTGGGTATGAGGAGTGGTGCCGGCGGTACTCTTGTTAGGGCGGTGGCTAACCAAAAGACATTGTGGTGGTTGCCTAGTCCTTGAATTTTAATAGGGCGATTCTGGCATGGTGAGGGCTCAATTAGGCAATATATTTGCGCCATTGTCTAGTCCTAGTGAAAACTACGTTCTATAGCACCCCGTTTATTGAAGACGTTAATGTGTGTTGATATGTATTGTCTAGGGTGAAACCTTAGAACTTAACTCTCACTAGAAGAACGCCCGTGTGTTGCAACGGGGCCACATTAACTTTAAAAGTTCAATATCAATTATGTTAATATTACATTTAATATTCTCATACATATTAAGTGACATTGACGACCTTTTTTACCATCAAATTCTCACACACACACACCCTCTCCCTCCCTCTTCCTCACTCTCTCTCCCCCTCTCCCTCACTCGGGAGGTGGGACGAAAATAAACCCGGAACGGAGACTACCAACTGAGTCATTAGAAGTAGAGATCATTTAGTTGATAAGAATAATTAGAAAACGGTGTTAAAAAGGAGAAACAGATTAGAATACATTGAAAAACCAAAAGGACGATGTAAAAGGGGATTCACCTTGCCCCCTGGGCCTTGCCAACGAACCAGCTCAGCGGTCCAGTCCCCACGCAATCGTCTTCTCCTGTTCCTCGAGCCTCGTCGCTACAGAGCCGGGCTCCCGCCCGACCACCTCGCTGGCATCGAAGGGGAATGGATAAGGGTGACACCCTGCCTTCCCTGCCCCCATGGCCTCACTCCTCCTCGACGCCCCCTCCCAAATCCACTTCTCCTCCTCGCTCGCTCGATCCCGTCGATCTGGACGAAGTCAGACGCCACGCCAACCATGACCGACCCCGTCCACACGGCCACTGCCCTCCCTGTGGGCTAGGAGCTTGTCGACGAGCCCCGAACGCCTTCGCTACTTCGTCTGCGCCAACGAGATCAAGTCCAGCAACCCCGCATCGACGTCGCTGCCGTCTTCCTCAACCTTGGGCCTCCGCGACATTGCCGTTTGATCCATGCCGCCCCGAGCTCCCATGTCTTCCCCTAGGGCGCCATTGACACTGCCATGATCTCCTCTTGCCTTTCCCCTGTTTCCCCTCTCGTTTGCTCTCGTTAGGTATTTCGCCGTGGCCGAGAACCGCCGTCCGCCATGGCCATTGCAGGGGTAGCCACCGAGCTCCTCGGATTGACCCCATGGCACATGCCCGCTCCTATGCACGCCCATGCCCGAGCCTGCTGCTCTTCTTCCGCGCCCGCGGGAACACTCCCTCTCCATGCCCACGCCTGTGCCACACCGCGTTGATCGCGCCGCTGCCGTCGCCGCCGCGCAGCCACCGCACCACTGTGCCTCGCGCGACACAGACCCATGTCACGCGCCACACTCATGCTGGCTGCGCTCGCGCCGTCTGCTGCCGCATATCCTTCGCCGCCCATTGTCACGCCGCCTCGCGCCGCCTCCGGTCGTGGCCAATCTTCGCCGGCCGCCCCTACCACGCCGGCCGCATCTCTGCCCTCCACCGTCGGCCGCTCGCCTCGCCTGCTGCGTGTTGCTTCCTGCTGCTATGCACTGCTCTACCACTAGTACGCTGCTGCGCCATGCCCTCGACACCGCCTTGGACAAATGTGGCGGAGGGATTGTTAATGGAGGACGAGAAGGAGGTGGCGGAGAAGGTGTGGAGAGACAGGAGGTCTGGGCGGTGTCACCTGGCTGTGGTGGAGGTGTTTATGCGAGAAGGAGCCGGAATGGAAGGAGAGGTCATAATTGGAAAGAATCGCAAAAAAATCATAACCCGGAGATCTCAGTTCAAAAAAATGCTAATATCGATGGAGGGATGATTTTCTTCAATAGGTGGAAAACATAGGAAATATTGGTTATTATCAAGGAAAGGTAAAAATTTAGGAAAGTTAGGATTTTTGAACTGATTTCTATGCAAATGAGGTTTTATTGTTTGGTAACGTGATATCAGTACACACTTTGTTTGTGACGTGTCTGATTAGGAAAGTTTGCAAATGTTAAGAAACTATTTATTGGGAGGAAAGTTGTGACATGTCTGTTATTTGTTTCCTAAAACAAATTTTACTAATAAGAAAAATCGATTGATTTAGATAAGTTAGGAAAGTTAGATTAAAATGTATTACTTGTTTCCTAAGACAAATTAAACCAATAAAAGGAATCGATTTTAAGAAAGTTAGATCCGTGATTTGTTATACGTTAGGAAAGTTCTGGTTGTAATAAAGAGTGGAGAGAAAAATAAACCAATGGACCAGGGTGGGAGGGGGTGATGGGAGGAGAGACAAAAAACCAGCGAAAAAAACCACGGACCAGGGTGGGAGGGGGTGGTGGGAGGAGAGACGAAAAAAAACCAGCAAAAATAAACCGCGGAGACTATTCACCAACTCGTACATTAGGAGTAGAGACTAACCGTATCAGGTGATGACAATGTGACATGCGGGGTTATCGGAATTGCTATCTATCATGTGATTCTACTAGTTTGTTATCCAAATTGATCGGATTGATTCCATCACTAACCGAATCTGTTGACGATGATGTGAGTCGTGATTATCAGAATAGTATCTATCGTGCGATTCTACGAGATTGTTATCCAAATTGATCAGATTGTTTCGACTCAATAGAATATATGATTTTAAGACACAACAATAATGATTTCTACAATTTTCGATCTCACTTTATGGGTTGCGATCCGATTTAGAATCGTGATTTTGACAACCTTTGGTTAGTCGTAAAACTCGATGGAGTTGTCAATTTGGCAATTAGCCTCATCCACCATGTGTAGTTGATGTAGCGTGTAGATTATTTCTTGTAGCCCTTGTGTAGGTGTTACAAGAACTCGATTTTGTCAGGTTTTTAGGAGAAGTGCCATATTTATATTAACAACATCAGCAAATCTTTCACAAAAAATATCAGCAAATTGCAACACATATTTCATCTCTCATGAGAAATCCAAAGAGACAACACACCCAGGGAAATTATAGGGACAACGAAAATTTACAGAAAAAATCTTCCCGATCCTCGCGACCACCAACAAAGGACCAAAATCTTAAACCACTGCTGTTGTTCGAGAGAAAGGAGAAGAAACCGCCTCCACCAAGCCAAGATCTAAGAGAAAGTCATAGCTGCAAAACTGTGTTGTGAGCCTTTGAACGGCGTTGTCACGACTATGGGTTGTCACCCGGACTTCAAGTATTGATATGGCGATCTAAGAGGAGCGGAGATTTGCTTTGTCATGCATTCTGTTGGGCAATTCGGCATGGCATGCGTTTTTTTTCTCTTCACTCGCCAAGCTTTAGGCATGCAGATGGCAGAGATAATGAAAGCTTTGGCTCTTAGAAAGGATGACCTTGCAAGGACGTCTGGGTGGTTAGCCTTACATGATCAGAATCAGACGCAAAGTTAGTCAGATGGGCACTTGTGTTTTCCCAATGGTGACATGGCATGTGGATGTCAAGATACAAGAAACATGACATATTCCGTAACATATAGGCAACTAGGAGTAGTTCCTTTGAATGCGGCGTGGCATGGAGCGAGCGAGCCGTCGCCCCCTGCCCACCATCGATGATTACTGCGAGTCGTTGGGTCTCGACAAACACCTGCACGCAAAGGTCCGTCTTTTTCTCTCCAGGACAAGAAGCTATTAAATCCGTTGCGCCCGTTTGGCCGACCTCGGGCAGGAGACACAAGCATACTATATGTACTTCGGACAGCTAGCTAGTTTAATTTAGATCGATTGATCGATCGATCTTCACATCGCCGGCCGGCCGATACATGCACCCATTTACTCTTTCGTGGCGCCTATGAATGAACACCTGTGGGTGGAGATCACTTTGTATACATTTTCAGTTTTCCTACACAATTATATAGCAGTACCTTCTTCGATTCATTTATGAAAAATCTCGGTAGGGCCTCTGAGGTGTCAAAAATAATTGGTCTGTTAATGCAAAGAAAAATGATTACCAACGTTCTTCAGCTTTGCATGCATCAATCGATGTAGAGGCCGGAGGTCCTCACCATCGTTTCAGAAAGCATAAAAGAAGAAGAAAGACTCTTCAGCTCCAGCCTGTAATATCAATTATTTCATGCCCTGGATAATTAGGCTACATAGTTTATATCGTTTCTACACAGGGATAGAGTAATTAAGGGGATCATTAAGAAGATAATCATGTTTAGAAACATCTTGTGGTTGAATACATGAGATATGTTCGAAACCAATATACTCGGGAAAAAAATTCCAAGATCCATGCAAACGAAAGAGGAGGCGTGCTCTATCGATCAACGCAGACTAATCGCGACCACACCAAGTCATGTCATCAACTCATCACGTGGTATAACGAAAGCAATCGACCTGTTGAGCAATATAAGTTACTGCTCAGTAAAAGTCAATAGCTTATACCACAATGAGTTTTAATTTCTCCGCTGTTGAAACAAGATAGGTTCGATAAAGATGACGCTTCCTGTGTTGTAAAACAAGGGAGCCAACATCGTTATCAAGCAATTGCGTCACATATCTGAGGTGGTATGTCAAGTTAATTCCTGAAAACTACTCCTACATCGCATGGCCAAAGTATCACCAGAGCTATCATGTTGAGGCTGGTTCATTTCATCCATAAGAAAACTGGTAATTCTGCGGTAACCTATATACCGCATAATTCACATGTACATTAGATTCTTATGTTCAAACTCACCTCACATCTAAGCTAAATTGGTCACAAACATCTTAACTTACAAGTAGTCCAAACCCAAGCATGCGCAAACCAAATGACAAAGCGAAAATTGTGCTTCATTTTAAGCAGCACTAGAAAACCACACAAAACCAAGAAAAGAAGAAGAAGAAGAAGAAAGGAAATCGATGTGTTGTACACCAGGCCTAATACTCCCACAGGAGAGGCTGGAAGCCGATTGGGTCGAGACAATCGTACGCCGTCCAGTAGTGATCGGACGGCGCGAAGTCCACCACGTCCTCGACCCACAGCGGCGCCAGCTCGTCGAACACCATCTCCACCTGTGCAGCCGTGAGCTGCTGCTCGTTTCCCTGGCTCGGCTGGAACGGCGGCTCATGCTCCGGCTCGTCTCGCGCGGCCGGCTGGCCGCATGGCGCCGGGGCATTGCCGCGCGGAGAGGCGGGAGCGGCGGCGGGGGAGGTCGAGGCGGAGCAGCACTGGTGGTCGTGGTCGTGCATGAGGGCGGCGCGCGCGGCGGCGGCCTGGACGTCGCACGGGGCGAGGGATGCCGGGCGGGGGAGCGCGGGCGCGAGGTCCGGGAAGTTGAGCACCGCGCGGGCGCCCTTGATGCTGAGCGCGGCGGCGTCGTGGGCGCGCGCGGCCATCTCCGGGCACGGGAAGGTGCCGAGCCAGATGCGGGACTTCTTGCGCGGCTCCCTGATCTCCGACACCCACTTGCCCCACGCCCGCATCCGCACGCCGCGGTACGACGCCGCCGCCGCCGCGGCCGGGGCCGGCTCCTCGTCGCCCGCCGCCGCGCGCTTCCGCTTGCTGCCGCCGTTCCGCTTCTTGTCGTCGGCCCTGGGGGAGCACGAGGACGTGGAGTAGGAGGAAGTGCAGGACGTTGACGAGGACTCGGAGCTCTGCTCGCTCGCCGCCATGCGCGCGCAGAGATCGAGCACCACGTAGCCCGGGCGCCCGGATGAGATGACACGCGCTCGCTCGTGGTAATGGGAGGGACCGTGCAGGGAGTAGCTAGAACTCGAGTTACTGCGAGCAAGGAGAGGGGTAGAGCGAGGAGGAAGAGGGAGGTGGTGCTGTATATGTAGAGGAGAGTGGAGGTAACGTGGCGTGGGATAGGAACCCATGAACGACAGCTGACTCCGCCATTGATCAATAATTAGGGTCGCATGGTCTCTCTCAGGGATGGACCGGCCCGGCCCGGAGCTGCATGCCTCCCTCTCCTGACTCCATGCCCTGCTACAACCTAGATATTCAATTCCTCCCAACGATTCACTTGACTCCCTGACATTTCAGAACGCAGTATATGTTGTCTTCGAAATAAAAACGTCTATAGCACAGTCGAATTAGAAATAGTTATTTCTCACTCGACATTTTTCTTTGAAGGCCAACGGTAGGATAAAACTCCACTATAATTTTTATAAATTAATTATTAAAGAGTGAATTCTATTTGTACCCCATGTTTCACGTTTGTGAAAAGAATTATCCCATTTTCCCTAAAAAAAAGAATTATCCCATTTAGTAGTTTTTCAATATATTTTTACTCGATGTAAGCAAAATTGTGCCACAAATTATCCCATTTATTTACTTTTTCTGTTTCAGTGTTGACTGTGCATTGGCTGGTTTATTTTACTGTTGGTTTTGTGTGGTTTGCTCTCGGCTCCGCGGGGATGAGTCTTACCTGTCTGCGGGGGAGATTTTGAGATCGAACTAAAACCGCACTCCAATTTTTCACTCATATTTCTTGCTCCCCAATTGACAGGTAGGAACCATCCCTTGACAAAGCAAGAGCAAATAAAAAAGTAAAAAAATCAGCCAAAATGGCTTGTACAATCAACATTGAAAGAGAAAAAAAAAGGATAATTTGTCGCACCAGTTGCTTAAATTGGGTAAATATGTGAAAACCTGTTAAATATAGCAGTTGATGTCACAAACATGTAACTAAGAGGTAAAAAAATAGAATTCACTCTTAATGAAAAGAATTTAAACAATATCAACTAATGACTACAGATAAGCCTAATAAGGAAGAAAAAAAAGGAAAGAAAGAAAGATTACAGATTAAAGTTTACAAAAGGAGTCAGACCTGAAGACAAAAACAACTCCATGTCTCCTCTTAATCCTAAATTTCAGCAGGGTGAGCTCTTGAGGGTAAATTTATTTCCATCCCATTAAACTGCATGCCTCATTTGAATATCTTATTGCTTTTGGAAATCCAGATGACACAGGAAGCAAGTACAATAATTTCCATAAAGAAAGGCACCCTTGACTTTTCCTTTGGATCTGCCCTCAAGAGCAACAGATTTATGTTTCTTCGGGGATAAACAAAGCTCCAAAAATGATTTGCATTTGATATTGATAACCATCTGATCAAGATCTTGTCGTGTCTTTTGTACTTGTATAAGTCTCATGTTAGGATGGTCAGTGGTGAAGTTAGAGATAGTTATTGCTCAGACCCTAATAATAAATAGGAATTTTTTTGGGTTAAAGCTCATACACCTAAAAAATTGATGCATCAATTAATTTCAATGCATCCCCGAGCACGGCGCTGAAAGCGGAAGGGAATAAGAGGGTTTATTGTTTGGGTTGGGGGAAGGAGGGTTAGAGAGATGGCCGGGGAAGCGATATCACATCGGTGGACAGCGGAGAAACTGCTCGTGTGTGGGAGATGATGATCTAACAATATAGAAAATTGAGTGACACTAAAAAAAATCCAGTGGCCCGAGGAATAAGCGGGCCCAGAGTAAAACCAATAAGAAATAGGCAACCTTTCATACAGATTTATTGGTCAGATTTACAAACTTAAAATATTTTACAATCAATCTAATGATATTATTTATCACGCAAACAAAAATCTAATGATATATTCCGCGTACGCAATTGTGAGCTTTTGTATAAGTGGTCCGCCACCCAATTTTTTTTACAAAGCTTGCTAAATCTGCCACTCCACTTTGCATATTTGCAAACCCAAAGAGCACTTGCTAAATTTTGGCAAGGCTTTGTAAAAGTGGCCCCCTTCATATTTTTGTCTCAATGACTAGTGGGATCGTGTGTGATGTGTACATGTATGTGTGTGTATGCGTGTACACCTGTGTGCTGCATGCGTTGACGCGTACGCATGTGCGTACGTGTACACGAGTTGTGCTAGTATACGTGTGATGTGTCTGTGACAAATGGTCCCCATGTGTCATTTTGTGTTTTGTGAAAATATAGCAATCCAATACACAAAGTCTACGAAAGCAAAAAACATGTTGGTTTTGTAAATCTTCTCTCTCCTCTTGCTATAACATGTGTTTAGCAATCCAATGTACAAAGGCTGTCGAAGATGCTTAGTAACACCTTATATTATGGGACGGAGGGAGTAGGAAATAATTTGCTTGTTCCAAACCGTGCCTCAACGACTGTGCCTTAATTTTCATATGCTGAACTGTGTTACAACAAACTTATTCTATTCTATGACCTAGTTTGAAAAATAGCCGTAAAAAAAGATGAATAACGGCTAGCCAAACAGTAAAATAAGCAGCTAAAACTGTTGGGCGAATGAGAGGCGCTAAGATGGCACTAGTTTAAGCGACTCTAATTGTGGTCTCGTATGTAAACACGTCGGCCTTTCTTTTAGATGGTACGTCTCTGATCTCTCGGCCATTAGTGGCAAGTTGAGCAGCCAATTATACAGCGCCGATTCTCCGATTTGGCCTAGCTAGAGACAGCGACGACGCATATGCAGGGGATTAATTAGCCCGTGCAAACTGACAAACCGGGGGCTATATTGAACCCGTTGAACATCGGGTACGTGAACAGCCATATGCATGACCCACCCACCCTTACTTGGTTAAGCAGCTGCTTCCCGGAAACGGAATCGTCTCTCCCTGTTGGCGCTAGCACGGATCCAAGAAACCCTATGCTACGCACAGCGTCCGCTAGCCTCGCCCGATCGGATGAGACGCCGCAACCACTGGAAATTGTGTGTACTACGCAGAGAATCTGCATGCCTAACTCCTTTTGTACGTACATAGCAGCCCAAGCAATTAGCAATTTGTTGGTAACACGATGAGTTGCTGCGATATCTAGGGTGGATGGAAGCCATTTCTGCAACATACACGATGGTGAGTCTCGTGCGTGCATGCTACGAGCGCTACCCGAATGAGGCGGCGTTTTTTGCAGCGGCGCTGCCTCCGCAGGGCCACACGGCCTTGATGCCAATCATTCTCGGGCTACCAACCAAAAACCCCGGGAGAGAAAGGTCCCAAATGCGGCGGGCCAGGCTTCAGCCGGGTAAGATTGCGCGGCCCCTTTCCACTCCAGTCTGCAGGCAAGAGTACACATCGCCAGATCACGCCTTCATTTTAGTTTTCGTTTTTTTTTTCTTTTTTTGCTCACATGAGATCACGTCACGTTCACATCATCTTATGGGATGAGAAGAGCATACGGAAATCCGCACAATGGGCTGACAGTGTTGCTAAATCTCAGTCGACTGAGACTTGGTCTATGTTCGTGGGCTCTTGCATAAAGATCGTGCAAAAAAAATAGTTTTTCTTTTTTCTTTTCTTTATTATTGTTATGTTATTTGATTGAGACTTGATTAAATCTCACCAACTAAGAACTAAGCACACCCATCGGCTAACTCATTTCTTACTGGCTCGATCTTCCTAAATTTTATAACCAGTTCAGTGTACTCAGTTCACTTTTGGCACGTTGCCCTCTTGCAGATTTTTCTTTTTCTTTTTGACAGCATGCATGTTGCCCTCTTGCAGATAGCTAGCTGGACCTGCAGGCACGCGACGCATCTTCAATCCTGCCACGGGACGAGAGCGAGACCGAGCACGTAGCTTTCCCTCTCGCAGCGCTGTACATGCCTGCAGGTCCTGGCTTGGCGCGTTAATTCGGGCGCCCTGTGGGGAGTTGCACGCATGCAGGCGAGCACGCGTACGCGCGCAAGGTTAATGCGGTGCTGGGCTGGGTGCATGCATCAATGCATGTGCGTATTCATCGATCGATCCGGCGCAGCATGGGTTCGTGTTCCCCGGATTCGGAGTGAAGGACGTCCCTGTTCTTCTCCTGCTTCCTTTCTTTTTTACGGCAGTGAAAATTGTTTTCTGCATGCTGTAACACTGGCTATCCACAGAACGGTGACTTGAGCTCTAGCCGAAGACCAAATAAACCAGGGAGAGCACGTACTACGTACGTACATGACGGCGGCGAGAGAGGAAAGACGAGAGCCGTCTCGTGCATGCACATGCATCCATCCGTATCCGTTGGTGCAGCCCGGCCGGTGGTTGGGATACGGAGAATGACCTGCGGCTGGGGGCAAGAGATACGCATCAAATCATGTCAACCATCGCCAGGCTCAGGCGCATCTGCAAAAGGGACAGGACACAACAGATACGTGCGTCCGTGAGCAAAGCTAGCTAGCGAGTCCTTTGGGGCACTAGAAAGATCAAGCATGACCGATCAAAGATCGCGTGCCGCCCTGGACTGATTAATTAGCTGGGTCATGAAAAAGGGCCAGGCTAGCTGCTCGCCGTTGGGTGCTCTTCTCTCTCACAGAGATCAGCAGAGTTGTGGTATACTGGTATGGTATAGAGGTAGCTTGCTACCCAGCTCACGGACCAGTGTTTCCTCTGTAAATTACTAGCTAGCTAGCCACTTCTCCTGCTTTAAAAAAAAAAAATCATTTTCGGTGTTTCCTCTGTAATCTGTCTTCGCATGCCCCCCTCTTGAATGAGCGGAATGCAGGCTTCAGATCAAGCAGATGGACGGAGGGATGGATCGATGTAAGCTGTAATGCCGATGGGCCTGCATACATTACATTCAAGCTCCGTACGCGTATGTTCATGGCGTGCAGTACGCCGCCCATCTGTTCGTGTTGGCGACCTCGGATGGACCTCCTCTCTAGAACCTGCATGGGGTGGGCGATCGGATCAGAGGGATCGACCCATTGTTTATTTGCCACTGGTTTCTGAATAATTTACCTACAGCTACAGGCCGTGGGTGGGTCGCACAGAGCCGCAATGAGCAATGGCCCGTCTGCACAGATAACATAAGCAATGACCTACCTCCCCGTATGTAGCACTATTCCTAACTGCATGGGGAGCCATTACCTCTGAATAGGCCAAGGATAATGAAACCAGAATCTTGAGGGCACATTTTCCAAATAAACGTTGACCATTTGTTTTTTGAATGCTACGATTTCAAAACTAGGGGGATGTTTTTACGTTGTACAAAAATATTTTCTAAATATCACAAAAATAATTTTCAAACACGTGGACATTTTTTGAAATACACATACATTTTTCGAATGGTACTAAACATTACTTTCAAATTTCGTGATTTTTTAGAATGCACGGCCATTTTTTGGAACGCATGAATGTTTTTTAAACGTTAAGAACATCTTTTATGATATCAAATTTTATAAAATTAATGCGAATGTTTTTTAGCACTATGTGAACAATTTATGAATTAAAAATTAACATTTTTGCATTTCGGAAATTCTGAACATTTACTGACAGATGTGAACAATTTTGAACATTTCTAAAATTGGGAACATTTTTCGAAAAATGTGAACACTTTTAAATTTCTGAACATTTTTTCTAGTTTGTGAACATTTTTTGAAATTGTAAAAGTTTTCGAAAAAATGTGAATTTTGGAAGAAAAAAGAAAAAAAAACAATATAGAAAAGAAAGCTGGTTCAACGTGGGGTATGTTTTGGCACCTAAAAATGGGCTGACCCATTTAACTCATCCGCAGCCCCCGTATACGTTTCAGCGTTGGTTTGATGCTTAATGAGCACAAATGCTAAGGATCGCTCGTAGCAATCGTTAAGTCTTCCCTCAACGACTAAGCTTGGAAGATGGGCCGGCCAATCAGTTTTAGGAACCTTCTGGAGGTTCTAGTTTAGTTTCCTTAGGAGTATATTCTTTTCCTTTCCTGGTTTTTTCAGTTGTCTTTTTTTTTCTTACCGTGTATTTTTATTTTTTTTATTCATAAATTCCGAAGATATTTTCAAATATCATAAATTGTTGTTTCTATCAAAACATGTTCGGAGGTTTCAATATTTGTTCAGGTATGTTCAAATCTTCAATTTTCGTTTGAAATTTCACACTTTGGTCGGGTTTTCAAAACGTGTTCATGTTTAATAAAAAAATGGTCATATTTTACAAAAATAGTTTGGAATTATCAAAATTATCTGCAATTTCAAATAATTTACTAAAATAATGAATACATTTTACAATTCATGAATAATTTTTTGATTCATGAAGGGCGTGTTTGGCAGCTGTAGCAGCCGAGTCTGGCTCACATGAGGCTTGTTGAGCAAATTCACCCTCTAAACCAACATCTGCAACCTGTTTGGTTGTCCGCATTTAGTTCTCACGCATTAGGGGATAGCGCACGGTGTTTGGTTGCCCGCATTGTGTGAACTCACACATAAGCACGTTACTTGGTTCACACACGGTGTAAGGTGTGCTAACCTTGTACCCTACGTGGTGAGGTTGCCTTAGACATGATCACATTTAGCACATCAACGCCACAGCACTACAATGGTGACGAACTGCACGATGATGATGAAGTTCTTCACCGCAAGGCGTGGCGCCATCTTGGCAACTGCAACGTTGCCAACTTCAACCACGCCAACTATGTGCTTTCGCACGTAGTTGGCGTAAAATTCTTCTGCAGCCTGCCTAGTCTTAAACCCTCTGTGGCTGCTGTTGTTGTAAGATGCAACTTGTTCACCGCAAGCTTCCCATGAACTATAACCCCCTGGTGCCCTCCCGACGAACACCACATACCATTTGTCCTAGTAGTGCACAAGAGCAGCAGTTGAAGCAGCAAGCAAAAGAATAATCAAGAAGCAAGCAACTGACCAGAAGTAGTAAGCATGCATGATCATATGGCATAGCAAGTTCTAACCTAGCACTATTACGGTGTCATCCTACCACCACATCCTAAATAGGGTGTCATCCTACCACCACAAGTTCACGATCATCATGAGGGGTTAGTATATACCACCTCAACAAAATATACATACCATCAAACAATTTTCAAGCCCTAGCTACACAAAATATACATCGTCATGACCGTCGCCATCGCCCACCAGGATCATGCACGCGGTAACCAGCAGCAAACTCTAGTAGTAGTGTTTGCCCAGCCGACTCTCGAGTCGAGCACTGTGGGCGTCTGCCATGGCAACAAGCCCAACACCCTGGGCCTTGTTGTCCAGCAGGTGGCTTAGAGCTGCCATGAGAGCCTCATCACTGAAGCCACCTTGCTCCATGACGGCGCTATATAGGCCAGGGTGGACGTCCAGGGTCTTGCTCTCCCTAATGGCGGTTGCCACCTTCTTCACGGCCTCAGTCATGCCAGTGAAGACACTGATCTCCTCCTCCATCAGGACGCCCCTCTTCCTCTTCCTATCGACCATATAGGGACATGCTCAAATGGCTTGTCAAGGCCATCAAGGATTTCCTCTACGTCTGGGGTTCCTGGGTACTCCATCATGGGAGAACCGAGAGGCTCACCGGAGCCCATGGCATGCTTGTCGGTTGCCATGCTGAAGGAGAAGATGTGTTGCATCTGGTTGTAGTTCTGGATGGGTGGTTTGAGAAACTTAGCGTCCTTGGGGTGGTCCTAAGATAGAAGCACAAGTGTTGTTATTTTCTACAAGGCAATGGTTGACAGTGTGAAAACAAGGGGGCAGTGAGCTAACCGTGACATGACCGGTGTAGTGCTATGCCTCCAGAACGATAGAGCAAGTGCTGTGATCCGAGGAGGCGCCGCTAAGGTCTCCGAGCTTGGACACTTGGATCCATCGAGCTCTCCACTTCCTCAGGTGGTTGTACACCTGGGTGGCGGTCACCTCCTGGCCACATAACTTGAACGCCTACTTCGCAACGGTGTTCAAGTGCACCTCCTTGAAGCCCTTGTTAGTCCTAACCCCACTAAGGGAGTCCTGGATTAGGGGGGCCTCAGGTGTCCAGTCTATTCGATATGGGCCGGACTGATGGGCCATGAAGATGAAGCAGAAGACTAACCCTCATATCCGGGTAGGACTCCTATATGCGTGGGCGGCAAGCTTGGTGTCCGGATGTACTATTTACTTTCTTTGCAAGCCGACTCTGTACAACCCTAGGCCCCTCCGGTGTGTATATAAACTGGAGGGTTTAGTCCGTAGAGGCTATCAGAATAATCATAGGCTAGACAGCTAGGGTTTAGCCATTACGATCTCGAGGTAGATCAACTCTTGTAACCCTTATACACATTGAATATAATCAAGCAGGACGTAGGGTTTTACCTCCTTTAAGACGGCCCAAACCTGGGTAAACACTGTGTCCCTATCCCTTGTTACCATTGATCCTTAGACACACAGCTTGGGACCCCCAACCCGAGATCTGCCGGTTTTGACACCGACATTGGTGCTTTCATTGAGAGTTCTGCTGTGTTGTCGACAGAAGAATCGATGGCTCGCCTCGTCATCAATGACGACACTGTTTTCGGGGAAACCTTTCTCCCTGGTCAACTCTTTGTGTTTGGCGGCTTCGTGCTACGTGCCAACTCGACCGGTCACCTTGAGTAGGTCGACAGCTACACCCCTGGTCACCGGGTCAAGTTTGGAAGTTTGAACTACATCGCTGATATCCGAGGAGACCTGATCTTCGAGGGGTTCACGGCCTCAGGCGCCGCTCCTCACCCATACGATGGAGGCCTTTTGGATCTACTATCAGATCCTGTCCAGGGGTCGACTCTCATGTCCGTCCTGGCCTTAGATCCGGGGCGGACCACTTTTTCCGAAGACGGGAGGGTGAACCCCGTTGGACTCTCTCCCATCAAGGAGCTTCTAGCCGGAGACCCAGATACGACCACACCGTCGGTGGACCCGGACTCAAACGGGACTCTCCTAGTCATCAGGAAGCCGAACTCGCCTCTGGACACCAACTACGAACTCTCGAGGTCTGCGTCCATCGGGCTCGATCAAGTGGTTATCACCGAACCCAGCTCCGCAGATCCTCAGACGCCTGTCCATATTTCACTCTTAAACGAAACGTTGGACTTAATACAATCTCTCACCATCACGGAAGTGTCACCTCCGAACTACGCCCAACTTGAACTGGGGGCTGAGAGTAGGGAATTTTGTTGGGGAACACAGTATTTCAATTTTTTTCCTACGATCACGCAAGATATATCTAGGAGAACCATAACAACGAGCGGGGAGAGTGTGTCCATGTACCCTCGTAGACCGAAAGCGAAGCGTTTAGTAACGCGGTTGATGTAGTCGAACGTCTTCATGAAGAAGCAATAGCAATAAACTAAACGATCATAGTGCTAAGCTAACGGATGGGTCTTGTCCATCACATCATTCTCTAATGATGTGATCCAGTTCAACAAATGACAACACATGTCTATGGTCAGGAAACATAACCATCTTTGATTAGCGAGCTAGTCAAGTAGAGGCATACTAGGGACACTCTGTTTTGTCTATGTATTCACACATGTGCTAAGTTTTCGGTTAATACAATTCTAGCATGAATAATAAACATTTATCATGATATAAGAAAATATAAATAACAACTTTATTATTGCCTCTAGGGCATATTTCCTTCAGATAGCTCGGCGGATCCGGAGCCTTAATAGCAGTTTAGCCTCCGCTGATCGCCCCATAAGGTTGCGGCATACGTACTGCGCATACATAACTACGCACTTAAAATACCTTGGCCAGCTCCGGAGGCACACTGCGGAAAAGGTCCATGGTACGGCTTGACCCTATTTGGACCTTAAATATTTTTCCCACTGCAGGTTCATTAAAAAACCCTAGCTACTCTACGGTTGTACGGGGGCTCTTTTCTAGGTCCCTCATTTTTTGCAGACGACCATCGAATCCTCCTCTGAAAGGATTTCTCACCAAGGAGAAACGGCGCAGACGTGCGACAGGGCACCATGGGGATCTTCAAACCACTACTTTTAGGCCCTGTGTAAACATTTCCCTTTTGTGAATGTTTGGCATGTAAAATGGCCTCGATATTCATGGCATTATCTGTAACAACACGGCTCGACGTATTAATCAGGGTATAAAGGAAGCAGTCGATCACCACTTTTGTTTGGCAAACACTTTATTTTTATCATCTGTACTCCCTCCCTACTTCAGACTGCTACACGTGCTTTACTCCGGCCTTAACACCGGGGGCTGTATTCAGCCCTGCACATTTCAAGTCCGAACACCTATAGGGTACTCTTCGGCGTCCCGGATATTGCATTATATGCATCGGCTCTGAATCATGTCTTTGGTCTATAGTTGGGTTGCCCGGCTCCTGTGCTTACCACCTTACGTTCCGCTCGTTCGGCTAAGGTAGTAAAGGGAGAACTACTACGATTGTATTTCTGGTTCATCCGGTCAAGTAACTCAGTAGAGAAAACCGAAAACTGACTGTCATGATAGGCGAGAGCTGGTCGGCGATTCGACGACTTAGTCTTATACTACAAATTTTTAGCGATTCACCCTGCGATATACGAGGGGCTGGTCTTCGTCCAGCCGCGTGGAAAAGGCACGGTAGTCCAGATAGCCGCACATGCACCAGGGGCTAGTACTTAGCTCCATAGTCAAACTCCTATGGCTAAGTGAAAGTAATAAAGCTGAATAGTTTGATTGCCTGGTTCACCTCGCAGACACCTCCTTTAGGGACCAAGACGTTGGATAAAGTGTGGTCACGCGTTATGTCGAACACCCCTGTAGCATTGATGACCCAAAAGTATATGGGATCAATTGTAGCTCTTTTTGGTAAGTAAGAGTGTCGAACCCAACGAGGAGCAGAAGAAAATGACAAGTGGTTTTCAGGAAGGTAATGTCTGCAAGTGCTGAAATTATAAGTAGCAGAGTAGTTTGATAGAAAGATAATTTGTAACGAGCAAGTAACGATAGTACTAACAGAAGAGCAGCAAGATAGCCCAATCCTTTTGAGGCAAAGGACAAGCCAAAATAGTCTCTTATGATAAGCAAAGCCTTCTTGAGAGTACACGGGAATTTCATCTAGTCACTTTCACCATGTTGGTTCGATTTGTGTTCGCTACTTTGATAATTTGATATGTGGGTGGACCGATGCTTAGGTGATGTTCTTACTTGAACAAACCTCCTACTTATGATTAACCCTCCCGCAAGCATCCGCAACTACGAGAAAAATATTAAGAATAAATTCTAACCATAGCATTAAACTTTTGGATCCAATCGGTCCCTTACGGAATAGCGCATAAACTGGGGTTTAAGCTTCTGTCACTCTCGCAACCCATCATCTAATTGCTACTCCACAATACATTCTCTTAGGCCCAAATATGGTGAAGTGTCATGTAGTCGATGTTCACATGACACCACTAAGGGAATCACAACATACATACTATCAAAATATCGAACACATATCAAGTTCACATGATTACTTACAACATGATTTCTCCCGTGACCTCAAGAACAAAAGTAACTACACACAAATGATAATCATGCTCAAGATCGGAGGGGTATTAAATTGCATGTTGGATCTGAACATATAATCTTCCACCAAAATAAACCACATAGTAATCAACTACAAGATGTAATCAACACTACTAGTCGCCCACAAGCACCTATCTATAGTCCCGGTAACAAGATTGAACACAAGGGATGAACTAGGGTTTGAGATGAAATGGTGCTGTTGAAGATGTTGATGGAGATAACCCTCCCCAAGATGGGAGAGTTGTTGGTGATGATGATGACGATGATTTCCCCCTTCGGAAGGGAAGTTCCCCCGGCGAAATCGCTTCGCCGGAGGGCAAAAGTGCTCCTGCCCAAGTTCCTCCTCGAGACGGTGGCGCTCCGTCCCGAAAGTCCTCTCCTTATTTTTTTCTAGGTCAAAATGACCTATATACCAGAAGATGGGCACCGAAGGTGGGCCTGGGTGAGCACAACTCAGCCTGGGCGTTCGGTCTTTTCGGTTTGTTCGGTCCGATCTTTTCGGTCTTCCAAGAATTCGGTCCTCTTGAATTGAAGACCAAAATAATTTCGGTACTTTCGGCTATTCACTATTCAGTCTTTGGTCTTCGGTCCCGACCAAACAGACCAAACTAATTAGTACAACTCATATTCATGTTACTTCCAGTACCAATTCATGTTTGTATTTGACAGAAGGTAACAAGATTCATATGGCATAAAGTAAGAAGATTCATGATTCATGGTCCAACAACAAGATTCATGCATACATAATCATTTATATTATACAGGAAGTAAGAAGATAATAAGCAAGTGAAACAACAACATTTATATTTGACACAAAGTAAGAAGATACAAGCAACAACATTTATCTTTGACACAAAGTAAGAAGATAACAAGCTACATCAGCCCATGGAATAGATAAGCTCTGCCTCTAGAATTATAAATGCATCATCTTTCTCATTCAACTCCTGAAAGTGCAACTATCCCTAGGTGGTTTTGGTAATTCATAACAACATATAGCTCATTGAGCTAATGCTATTCCAAGACCATTGTTTCAGGAAAGCTCAATGAATGGCATGGCATGGATGATGAAAGTGGATCCCTCAAAATACTAAGGACAAAGGATTGGCTCAAGCTCAAAAGCTCAAGACTCTTCATTTTACATTTTAGTGATCCAAGATCACATTGAGTCTATAGGAAAAGCCAATACTATCAAGAAGGGATGAGGTGTTGCTTAATGAGCCTCTTGCTTCATGTGCTTAGTGATATGCTCCAAACCCTCAACTACTTTCCCACATCCACAAATGACCTAAACCTAAAGCCAAAATCGGTCACACCGATTCTTTCTATCCGGCGGCACCGAATCCAAAAGTCATAGCCACTGCCACAAACCCTAAGCAAATCGGTCTTACCGATAGGGATCTCGGTCTCACCGAGATGGGGTTGCAATCTCTCTGCTTCCTTCGTAATGTTTCGGTTCAACCAAGTGAGCAATCGGTCCCACCAAGATTGCAATGTAAACTCTCTGCTTTCCTTTTTGTAACATTTCGGTCTCCTTTGAAAAGAGCAAACCGGTCCCACCGAGTTTACCTGACCAACTCTCTGGAAATCTTATTACCAAATCGGTCTCACCGAGTTTGTGTAATCGGTCTCACCGAGATTACGTTATGCCCTAACCCTAACCGAATCGGCCTCACCGAGATGCATGTCAGTCCCACCGAAAATCACTAACGGTCACTAGGTTTACTAAATCGGTCCGACCGAGTTTAACGATTTGGTCCCACCGAGTTTGGTAAATTGTGTGTAATGGTTAGATTTTGTGTGGAGGCTATATATACCCCTCCACCTCCTCTTCATTCATGGAGAGAGCCATCAGAATGAACCTACACTTCCAACTTACCATTTCTGAGAGGGAACCACCTACTCATGTGTTGAGGCCAAGATATTCCATTCCTGCCATATGAATCTTGATCTCTAGCCTTCCCAAGTTGCTTTCCACTCAAACCCTCTTTCCACCAGATCCAAATCCTATGAGAGAGAGTTGAGTGTTGGGGAGACTATCATTTGAAGCACAAGAGCAAGGAGTTCATCATCAACACATCATTTGTTACTTCTTGGAGAGTGGTGTCTCCTATATTGGCTAGGTGTCACTTGGGAGCCTCCGACAAGATTGTGGAGTTGAACCAAGGAGTTTGTAAGGGCAAGGAGATCGCCTACTTCGTGAAGATCTACCGCTAGTGAGGCAAGTCCTTCGTGGGCGACGGCCATGGTGGGATAGACAAGGTTGCTTCTTCGTGGACCCTTCGTGGGTGGAGCCCTCCATGGACTCGCGCAGCCGTTACCCTTCGTGGGTTGAAGTCTCCATCAACATGGAGGTACGATAGCACCACCTATCGGAACCACGCCAAAAACTGTTGGGGAACGTTGCATAAAATAAAAAATTTCCTACGTTCACCAAGATCCATCTATGAGTTCATCTAGCAACGAGTGATAGGAGTGCATCTACATACCTTTGTAGATCGCGTGCGGAAGCGTTCAAGAGAACGGGGTTGAGGGAGTCGTACTGGTCGTGATCCAAATCACGGGAGATCCTAGCGCCGAACGGACGGCACCTCCGCGTTCAACACACATACGGTCAGCGTGACGTCTCCTTCTTCTTGATCCAGCAAGGGGGAAGGAGAAGTTGATGAAGATCCAAAGAAGACGACGGCGTGGTGGTGGATGCAGCGGGGCTCCGGCAGGGCTTCGCCAAGCAACTACGGAGGAGGAGGAGGTGTAGCAGGGGGAGGGAGGCGCCAAGTGCAAGGGTGCGGCTGCCCTCCCTCCCCCCTCTATATATAGGGTCCCAGGGCGGCCCCTAGGAGATGGGATCTCCTAGGGGCGGCGGCCAAGGGGTGGAGTGCCCCCAAGGCAAGTGGGCGCCTCCCTAGGGTTCCCAACCCTAGGCGCAGGGGGGCCCAAGGGGAGGGGGCGCACCAGCCCACCAGGGGCTGGTTCCCCTCCCACTTCAGCCCATGGGGCCCTCCGGGATAGGTGGCCCCACCCGGTGGACCCCCGGGACCCTTCCGGTGGTCCCGGTACAATACCGATGGACCCCGAAACTTTCCCGATGGCCGAAACTCGACTTCCCATATATAATTATTTACCTCCGGACTATTCCGGAACTCCTCGTGACGTTCGGGATCTCATCCGGGACTCCGAACAACTTTCGGTTTGCTGCATACTCATATTCATACAACCCTAGCATCACCGAACCTTAAGTGTGTAGACCCTACGGGTTCGGGAGACATGCAGACATGACCGAGACGGCTCTCAGGTCAATAACCAACAGCGGGATATGGATACCCATGTTGGCTCCCACATGCTCTTCGTGTTGGGGAACGTTGTAGAAAATTAAAAAAATTCCTACGGTTTCACCAAGATCCATCTATGAGTTCATCTAAGCAACGAGTAATGGGAGAGAGATTGCATCTACATACCGCTTGTAGATGGTGTGCGGAAGCGTTCAAGGGAACGGGGATGATGGAGTCGTACTCGCCGTGATTCAAATCATCGATGACCAAGTGCCGAACGGACAGCACCTCCGCGTTCAACACACGTACGGAACGGACGACGTCTCCTCCTTCTTGATCCGGCAAGGGAAAGGAGAGGTTGAGGAAGAAGGCTCCAACAAAGAAGACGACGGCGTGGTGGTGATGGAGTGACAGCCCCGGCAGGCTTCGCCAAGCACACGCGGAGGAGGAGAGGTGTTGGGAGGGAGGGCTGCGCCTTGGAAGTGTATTGCAGGCCTCCCTCACCCCTCTATTTATAGGGGAAGGGCAGAGGGCGGCCCCTCTAGATGAGATCTAGAGGGGGCGGCGGTGGAGGGGGCTTGCCCCTGAGCAAAGGGGCGCCCCACTAGGGTTCCCCAACCCTAGGCGCATGGGCCCAAGGGGCGCGCCCAGCCCTCCAGGCTGGTTCCCTACCCTTGTGGCCCATGAGGCCCTCGAAAGGTGGCCCTCCGGTGGACCCCTAACCTCTCCGGTGGCCCCGGTACAATACCGATATGACCCCGAAACTTTCCGGTGTCCGTTTGACAACTTCCCATATATAAATCTTTACCTTCGGACTATTCCGGGACTCCTCATGACGACCGGGATCTCATCCGGGACTCCGAACAACATTTGGTAATCACATACAAGTCTTCCTAATAACCCTAGCGTCACTGAACCTTAAGTGTGTAGACCCTACGGGTTCGGGAGACATGCAGACATGACCGAGACGACTCTCCGGTCAATAACCAATAGCGGGATCTGGATACCCATATTGGCTCCTACATACTCCTCGATGATTTCATCGGATGAACCACGATGTCGAGGATTCAAGCAACCCCGTATACTATTCTCTTTGTCAGACGGTATGTTACTTGCCCGAGATTCGATCGTCGGTATCCCAATACCTCGTTCAATCTCGTTACCGGCAAGTTACTTTACTCGTACCATATTGCATGATCCCGTGACCAGACACTTGGTCACTTTGAGCTCATTATGATGATGCACTACCGAGTGGGCCCAGTGATACCTCTCCGTAACACGGAGTGACAAATCCCAGTCTCGATCCGTGTCAACCCAACAGACACTTTTGGAAATACCAGATCGCACCTTTATAGTCACCCGATTCACGTTGTGGACGCTTTGGTACACCCAAAGCACTCCCTACGGTATCCGGGAGTTACACGATCTCATGGTCTAAGGAAGAGATACTTGACATTGGAAAAGCTCTAGCAAAACAAACTACACGATCTTGTGCTATGCTTAGGATTGGGTCTTGTCCATCACATCATTCTCCTAATGATGTGATCCCGTTATCAATGAAACCATGACTATCTATTGATCAACGAGCTAGTCAACTAGAGGCTCACTAGGGACATATTGTGGTCTATGTATTCACACGTGTATTACGATTTCCGGATAATACAATTATAGCATGAATAAAAGACAATTATCATGAACAAGGAAATATAATAATAATCCTTTTATTATTGCCTCTATGGCATATTTCCAACAGTCTCCCACTTGCACTAGAGTCAATAATCTAGTTACATTGTGATGAATCGAACACCCATAGAGTTCTGTGTTGATCATGTTTTGCCCGCGGAAGAGGTTTAGTCAACGGATCTGCGACATTCAGATCCGTATGCACTTTGCAAATTTCTATGTCTCCATCTTGAACATTTTCACGGATGGAGTTGAAGTGACACTTGATGTGCCTGGTCTTCTTGTGAAATCTGGGCTCCTTGGCAAGTGCAATAGCTCCAGTGTTGTCACAGAAGAGTTTGATCGGCCCCGACGCATTGGGTATGACTCCTAGGTCGGTGATGAACTCCTTCACCCATATTGCTTCATGTGCTGCCTCCGAGGCTGCCATGTACTCCGCTTCACATGTAGATCCCGCCAGGACGCTTCGCTTGTACCGCACCAGCCATCGCTCCACCATTCAACATATACACGTATCCGGTTTGTGACTTAGAGTCATCGGATGCGTGTCGAAGCTAAGCGTCGACGTAACCCTTTACTGACGAGCTCTTCGTCACCTCCATAAACGAGAAACATGGCCTTTGTCCTTTTCGGTACTTCGGGATATTCTTGATCATTGTCCGGTGTTCCTTGCGGGATTACTTTGGTACCTTCCTACCAAACTTATGGCAAGGTTTACATCAGGTCCGGTACACAAAGATGGCATACATAATAGATCCTATGGCCGAGGCATAGGGGATGACGCTCATCTCTTCTTTATCTTTTGCCGTGGTCGTTCATTGAGCCGAGCTCAATCTCACACCTTGCAGTACAGGCAAGAACCCTTTCTTGGACTGATCCATTTTGAACTTATTCAAAATCTTATCAAGGTATGTGCTTTGTGAAAGACCTATGAGGCGTGTCGATCTATCTCTATAGATCTTGATGCCTAATATGTAAGCAGCTTCTCCAAGGTCCTTCATTGAAAAACTTTTATTCAAGTAGGCCTTAATGCTGTCCAAGAGTTCTATATCATTTCCCATCAAAAGTATGTCATCTACATATAATATGAGAAATGCTACAGAGCTCCCACTCACTTTCTTGTAAACGCAGGCTTCTCCACAAGTCTGCATAAACCCAAACGCTTTGATCATCTCATCAAAGCGAATGTTCCAACTCCGAGATGCTTGCACCAGCCCATAAATGGATCACTTGAGCTTGCATACTTTGTTAGCATTCTTAGGATCGACAAAACCTTCCGGATGCATCATATACAGCTCTTCCTTAAGATAACCGTTAAGGAATGCTGTTTTGACGTCCATCTGCCATATCTCATAATCATAGTATGCGGCAATTGCTAACATGATTCGGACGGACTTAAGCTTCACTACGGGAGAGAAGTCTCATCGTAGTCAATCCCTTGAACTTGCTGATAACCCTTAGCGACAAGTCGAGCTTTATAGATGGTGACATTACCATCCGCGTCCGCCTTCTTCTTAAAGATCCATTTGTTTTCTATCGCTCGCCGATCATCGGGCAAGTCTGTCAAAGTCCATACTTTGTTTTCATACATGGATCCTATCTCAATTGCATGGCTTCAAGCCATTTGTTGGAATCGGGCCGCCATCGCTTCTTCATAGTTCAAGGTTCACCATTGTCTAACAACATGATTTCCGTGACAGGGTTGCCATACCACTACGGTGTGGAACGTGTCCTTGTGGACCTCTGAAGTTCAAGAGCAACTTGATCCAAGTACCTTGATCATCATCATTAATTTCCTCTCCAAGAGGTGTAGGCACCACAGAACATTTTCTGAGCTGCACTACTTTCCGGTTCAAGAGGTAGTACTTCATCGAGTTCTACTTTCCTCCCACTTACTCCTTTCGAGAGAAACTCTTTCCGAGAAGGATCCGTTCTTGGCAACAAAGATCTTGCCTTCGGATCTAAGGTAGAAGGTATACCCAATGGTTTCCTTAGGGTACCCTATGAAGACACATTTTTCCGACTTGGGTTCGAGCTTTTCAGGTTGAAGTTTCTTGACATAAGCATCACATCCCCAAACTTTTAGAAGCAGCGACTTAGGTTTCTTCCCAAACCATAATTCATACGGTGTCGTCTCAACGGATTTAGACGGTGCCCTATTTAAAGTGAATGTAGCTGTCTCTAGTGCGTATCCCCAAAATGATAGCGGTAAATCGATAAGAGACATCATAGATCGCACCATATCCAATAGAGTGCGACACGACGTTCGGACACACCGTTTATTTGAGGTTTTCCAGCGGCGTGAGTTGTGAAACGATTCCACATTTTCTTAAGTGTGCACCAAATTCGTGACTTAAATATTCTCCTCCACGATCCGATCGTAGAATTTTATCTTTCGGTCACGTTGATTCTCTACCTCATTCTGAAATTCCTTGAACTTTTCAAAGGTCTCAGACTTGTGTTTCATCAAGTAGACATACCCTTATCTACTCAAGTCATCAGTGAGAGTGAGAACATAACGATATCCTCCGCGAGCCTCAACGCTCATTGGACCGCACACATCGGTATGTATGATTTCCAATAAGTTCTTTGCTCGCTCCATTGTTCCGGAGAATGGAGCCTTGGTCATTTTGCCCATGAGGCATGGTTCGCATGTTTCAAATGACTCATAATCGAGAGACTCTAAAAGTCCATCAGAATGGAGCTTCTTCATGCGCTTGACACCAATGTGACCAAGGCGGCAGTGCCACAAGTATGTGGGATTATCGTTATCAACTTTACATCTTTTGGTATTCACACTATGAATATGTGTAACATTACGCTCGAGATTCATTAAGAATAAACGATTGACCATCGGAGCATGACCATAAAAAATATCTCTCATATAAATAGAACAACCATTATTCTCGGATTTAAATGAGTAGCCATCTCGCATTAAACGAGATCCTGATACAATGCTCATGCTCAAACTTGGCACTAAATAACAATTATTGAGGTTTAAAACTAATCCCGTAGGTAAATGTAGAGGTAGCTGCCGACGGCGATCACATCGACCTTGGAACCATTCCCGACGCGCATCGTCACATCGACCTTCGCCAGTCTCCGTTTATTCCGCAGCTCCTGCTGTGAGTTACAAATATGAGCAACGGCACCGGTATCAAATACCCAGAGTTACTACGAGTCTTGGTAAGGTACACATCAATTACATGTATATCAAATATACCTTTTAGTGTTGCCGGCCTTCTTGTCCGCTAAGTATTTGGGGCAGTTCCGCTTCAAAGGGCCCTTCCTTTGCAATAAAAGCACTCTGTCTCGGGCTTGGGTCCATTCTTTGACTTCTTCCCGGCAACTTGCTTGCAGGCGGCAACATCTTTGCCGTCCTTCTTGAAGTTCTTCTTACCCTTGCCCTTTTGAACTTAGTGGTTTTATTGACCATCAACACTTGATGTTCTTTCTTGATTTCAACCTCTGCGACTTCAGCATTGAGAATACTTCAGTGAATGGTCTTCACCATCCCCTGCATATTGTAGTTCATCACAAAGCTCTTGTAGCTTGGTGGGAAGCGATCAAGGATTCTGTCAACGACCGCCTCGTCCGGGAGGTTAATGTCCACTGACAGACGGCGGTTGTGCAACCCAGACATTTTGAGTATGTGCTCAGCAGCCAGGCTGTTTTCCTCCATCTTACAACTATAGAACTTGTCGGAGACTTCATATCTCTCGACCGGGCATGAGCTTGGAAAACAATTTTCAGCTCCTCGAACATCTCATATGCTCTGTGTTGCTCAAAACGCTTTTGGAGCCCGGTTCTAAGCTGTAAAGCATGCCGCCTTGAACGAGGGAGTAATCATCAAGACGAGACTGCCAAGCATTCATAATGTCTTGGTTCTTCAGGATGGGTGCATCACCTAGCGGTGCTTCTAGGACATATTGTTTCTTGGCTGCTATGAGGATGATCCTCGGGTTAGGACCCAATCCGAATAGTTGCTGCCATCATCTTTCAGCTTGGTTTTCTCTAGGAACGCGTTGAAGTTCATGTTGACATGAGCGTTGGCCATTTGATCTACAAGACATATTTTGCAAAGACTTTAGACTAAGTTCATGATAATTAAGTTCATCTAATCAAATTATTTAATGAACACCCACTCAGATTTGACATCCCTCTAGTCATCTAAGTGTTACATGATCTGAGTCGACTAGGCCGTGTCCGATCATCACGTGAGACGGACTAGTTATCGTCGGTGAACATCTCCATGTTGATCGTATCTTCCATATGACTCATGTTCGACCTTTCGGTCTCTTGTGTTCCGAGGCCATGTCTGCACATGCTAGGCTCGTCAAGTTAACCCTAAGTGTTTATGCATGTGTAAAACTGTCTTACACCCGTTGTATGTGAATGTAAGGATCTATCACACCCGATCATCACGTGGTGCTTCGAAACGACGAACTTTAGCAATTGCACAGTTAGGGGAACACTTTCTTGAAATTATTCTAAGGGATCATCTTATTTACTACCGTCGTTCTAAGTAAACAAGATGCATAAACATAATAAACATCACATGCAATTATATAAAGTAGTGACATGATATGGCCAATATCATATAGCTCCTTTGATCTTCATCTTCGGGCTCCATGATCATCTTGTCACGGCATGACACCATGATCTCCATCATCATGATCTCCATCATCGTGTCTCCATGAAGTTGCTTCGCCAACTATTACTTCTACTACTATGGCTAACACGTTTAGCAATAAAGTAAAGTAATTTACATGGCGTTGAATCAATGACGCCGCAGGTCATACAATAATTAAGACAACTCCTATGGCTCCTGCCGGTTGTCATACTCATCAACATGCAAGTCGTGATTCCTATTACAAGAACATGATCTCATACATCACAATATATCATTCATCATTCATCACAACTTCGGCCATATCACATCACATGACAATTGCTGCAAAAACAAGTTAGACGTCCTCTAATTGTTGTTGCATCTTTACGATGGCTGCAATTGGGTTCTAGCAAGAACATTTTCTTACCTACGAATAACCACAACGTGATTTTATCAACTTCTATTTACCCTTCATAAGGACCCTTTTCATCTAATCCGCTCCAACTAAAGTAGGAGAGACAGACACCCGCTAGCCACCTTATGCAACTAGTGCATGTCAGTCGGTGGAACCTGTCTCACGTAAGCGTACGTGTAAGGTCAGTCCGGGCCGCTTCATCCCACAATACCGCTGAAGCAAGAAAAGACTAGTAGCGGCAAGCAAGTTGACAAGATCTACGCCCACAACAAAATTGTGTTCTACTCGTGCAATAGAGAACTACGCATAGACCTAGCTCATGATGCCCTTTGTTGGGAACGTTGCAGAAAATTAAAATTTTTCCTACGGTTTCACCAAGATCCATCTATGAGTTCATCTAAGCAACGAGTCATGGGAGAGACATTGCATCTACATACCGCTTGTAGATGGCGTGCGGAAGCGTTCAAGGGAACGGGGATGATGGAGTCGTACTCGCCGTGATTCAAATCACCGATGACCAAGTGCCGAACGGACAGCACCTCCGCGTTCAACACACGTGCAGGCAGACGATGTCTCCTCCTTCTTGATCCAGCAAGGGAAAGGAGAGGTTGAGGAAGAAGGCTCCAACAGCAGACGACGGGCGTGGTGGTGATGGAGTGTGATTCTCGGCAGGGCTTCGCCAAGCACACGCGGAGGAGGAGAGGTGTTGGGAGGGAGGGGCTGCGCCTTGGAAGTGTATTGCAGCCTCCCTCGCCTCTATTTATAGGGGAAGGGCAGGGGCCGGCCCCTCTAGATGAGATCTAGAGGGGGCGGCGGCCCAGGAGGAGGGCTTGCCCCCAAGCCAAGGGGGCGCCCCCATTAGGGTTCCCCCCAACCCTAGGCGCATGGGCCCAAGGGGGGGCGCGCACAGCCCTCCAGGGGCTGGTTCCCTGCCCCTTGTGGCCCATGAGGCCCTCCGAAAGGGGTGGCCCCTCCCGGTGGACCCTCGGAACCTCTCCGGTGGCCCCGGTACAATACCGATATGACCCCGAAACTTTCTGGTGTCCGTTTGACAACTTCCCATATATAAATCTTTACCTCCGAACTATTCCGGAACTCCTCGTGACGTCCGGGATCTCATCCGGGACTCCGAACAACATTCGGTAATCACATACAAGTCTTCCTAATAACCCTAGCGTCACCGAACCTTAAGTGTGTAGACCCTACGGGTTCGGGAGACATGCAGACATGACCGAGACGGCTCTCTGGTCAATAACCAACAGCAGGATCTGGATACCCATGTTGGCTCCCACATGCTCCTCGATGATCTCATCGGATGAACCACGATGTCGAGGATTCAAGCAACCCCGTATACTATTCCCTTTGTCGACGGTATGTTACTTGCCCGAGATTCGATCGTCGGTATCCCAATACCTCGTTCAATCTCGTTCTTGGCAAGTTACATTACTGCACCGTAATGCATGATCCGTGACCGGACACTTGGTCACTTTGAGCTCATTATGTTGATTTACTACAGAGTGGGCCCAGTGATACCTCTCCGTAACATGGAGTGACAAATCCCAGTCTCGATCCGTGTCAACCCAACATACACTTTCGGAGATACCTGTAGTGCACCTTTATAGTCACCCAGTTACGTTGTGACGTTTGGTACACCCAAAGCACTCCTAAGGTATCCGGGAGTTACACGATCTCATGGTCTAAGGAAGAGATACTTGACATTGGAAAAGCTCTAGCAAAACGAACTACACGATCTTGTGCTATGCTTAGGATTGGGTCTTGTCCATCACATCATTCTCCTAATGATGTGATCCCATTATCAATGACATCCAATGTCCATAGTCAGGAAACCATGACTATCTATTGATCAACGAGCTAGTCAACTAGAGGCACACTAGGGACATATTGTGGTCTATGTATTCACACGTGTATTACCATTTCCGGATAATACAATTATAGCATGAATAAAAGACAATTATCATGAACAAGGAAATATAATAATAATCATTTTATTATTGCCTCTAGGGCATATTTCCAACACCTCGATGATCTCATCGGATGAACCACGATGTCGAGGATTCAAGCAACCCCGTATACAATTCCCTTTGTCGATCGGTATGTTACTTGCCCGAGATTCGATCGTCGGTATCCCAATACCTCGTTCAATCTCGTTACCGGCAAGTCACTTTACTGCATCGTAATGCATGATCCCGTGACCAAACACTTGGTCACTTTGAGCTCATTATGATGATGCATTACCGAGTGGGCCCGGTGATACCTCTCCGTAATACGGAGTGACAAATCCAGTCTCGTCACGTGACAACCCAATGAACACTTTCGGAGATACCTATAGTGCACCTTTATAGTCACCCGATTACGTTGTGACGTTTTGTACACCCAAAGCACTCCCTACGGTATCCGGGAGTTACGATCTCATGGTCTAAGGAAGAGATACTTGACATTGGAAAAGCTCTAGCAAAGCGAACTACACGATCTTATGCTATGCTTAGGATTGGGTCTTGTCCATCACATCATTCTCCTAATGATGTGATCCCGTTATCAATGACATCCAATGTCCATAGTCGTGAAACCATGACTATCTATTGATCAACGAGCTAGTCAACTAGAGGCTCACTAGGGACATATTGTGGTCTATGTATTCACACGTGTATTACGATTTCCGGATAATACAATTATAGCATGAATAAAAGACAATTATCATAAACAAGGAAATATAATAATAATCCTTTTATTATTGCCTCTAGGGCATATTTCCAACAAAAACATATGTGTCTCCAATTGCGTTTGACTCCTCCAAACCCTTCCCCTTACTTTCTTGCAAGTTGCATGCTTTAATTTCCGGTGCCTATACACTCTTTGCATGCTTGCTTGAATTGTGTGATGGTTGCTTGACTTGTCCTAAAGTAGCTAAAATCTGCCAATCTCTAAAATTGGGAAAAGGTTAAGTTTTTATTGGTCAAGTAGTCTAATCACCCCCCCTCTAGACATACTTCAAGGTCCTACAAGTGGTATCAGAGCTTTGGTCTCCATTTGCTTTGATTTCCATAGCTTTTGGTGGTCATAGCCTTGGTTTCACAACCTTGGAGAGTATGGCGTCTAGCGAGGGAAATTATCACCGTAGAGGTCCTTACTTTAATGGTACTAATTTTGCTAGTTGGAAGCATAAGATGAAAATGCATATTCTTGGACATAACCCCGCCGTTTGGGCAATTATTTGTATTGGCTTGCAAGGTGAATTCTTCGATGGGAGAGAACTGAACCGTGAAGCTAATGCGGAAGAATTGAAGATGCTACAATACAACGCTCAAGCATGTGATATCATCTTCAACGGATTGTGCCCCGAAGAATTCAACAAAATCAGCCGTCTTGAGAATGCAAAGGAAATTTGGGATACTTTGATTGATATGCATGAAGGTACCGAGTCCGTCAAGGAATCCAAGTTCAAAATGAAGGATGGTGAAGGTGTCGCTGAAATGTACTCTAGGCTTGCTCTTATCACAAATGAGATTGCCGGCTTAGGGAGTGAAGAGATGACCGACAAATTCATCATCAAGAAAATCCTAAGAGCATTGGATGGAAAGTATGATACCGTGTGCACATTGATCCAAATGATGCCAAACTACAAAGATCTCAAGCCAACGGAAGTCATTGGAAGGATTGTTGCTCATGAGATGTCACTCAAGGATAAGGAGGAACTTCACAACAAGTCAAGTGGTGCTTACAAAGCCTCAAGTGAAGCCCCCACATCATCAAGTGAGAAACCAACCTTCAATGAAGAATTGAGCTTAATGGTGAAGAACTTCAACAAATTCTACAAAAGTAGAAGCAAAGAAAGAATCTCCAAGTCAAGGTCTTACAATGACAAGAGATCTTCTAGTCGAGAGCGCTTAATTGCTACAATTGTGGGAGACCGGACACTACTCCAATGAGTGTACGGCACCCTACAAAAGAAGAGAAGATTCTCCAAGAAGAAGGAGCAAAAGAGAAGAATCACCACCAAGCGAGGAGGAGTAGAGATGATCGTTATGAGCGAAGACCCTCACGGAGAAGTAAGGATTCGGAAAGAAAGGACAAGTCATCAAGGAGCTACACAAAACAAAGACATCAAGCTCATGTTGGTGAATGGGTTTCCGCCCGACTCCGACAATCACTCCGAGAGAAGCTATCACTCCGACTCGAATATACTCAAGATGAAGGTGTTGCCGGTCTAGCACTTGTGTCAACCAACTCCCTACGACATATTTGACTCACCAAATGAAGGTGTTGGAAGATGCTTCATGGCCAAAGGTCCAAAGGTAACACATCCCGAGTATGTTGATTTTAATAGTGATGAAGATGACTTGCTTGTGGATGATGATTTACTTGTTGACAACTCTAGTGATGAATACTATGATGAAATGTCAATTAATCATGCTAATCAAACGAATGACAATGTTAAGGAGAAAATTGAGCTTCTAACTAAAGAACTAAACACTCTTAAGTTGGCTCATGAAACTATCTTTGAAGATCATCGAGAACTTTTAAGGGCTCATCGGGTTACGCTTTGAAAAGCTCAATCTTGAGCAAGAGCATGAGTTCTTAAAGGCAATCAATGATGATCTCTGCAAGAAAAGTTCTTCTTACATTGCCAAGCATTTACTCTTATCTACTTACATGCCTCAAGTCAAGTCTAGTAACAAGTACAAGAAAGATACTTCCTCTAGTAGTAACAATAATAATGTCAAATCCAATGTTGTTGCTTCTAGTAGTTCTCTTGATTCCACTAATGATTCTCTTAGCCAAGTTACACTTGAGCAAGAAAATAGTTTATTGAAGGGAATTATAGAGAAAGGTGTTTACAAGAGCCTTGCCGGGAGTAAGCAATTCGAGGAAATTGTACGCAAGCAAGGAAGGCACCGGAAGAATCAAGGTGTTGGTTTTGAGCGAAAGTTCAACGCCAATGGAGTTGAGTGGGAAGAAGATTAATACCCCAAGACAAAGTTTGTTCCTCAACAAGAGAAGTATGATCCTACTTCCTTCAAGGGGACACAAGCTCAAGATGATCTTCCACCACAAGACCACAAGAACAAAGGCAAGGACAAGCTTCAAGAAGAGATTGATGCATTTGAAGAAGCACCTAAAGCCTCGATCAAGTGGGTCCCCAAGACTACGTCAAGTTCTACTTCATCAAGTACAACTACAACTCCAAGATTCCCATCAAGATGATGTGGATCCCGAAGAAGAAGAACTAGAGAGTTCTTGAGGGTGACTCCGCCAACATTCTTCACTCATATCATTTTGGCAAGAACAAGTGCAATCAACTTTCACATCTTGCACTAGTTCAAGGAGTCACAAACCCTCATGTTGGTAAGGCAAGGGAAAAGGTAACCTAATGTTTTCATGGACATCATCTTGTGTGTGCATCACTCTATGTCTATGGATATTCTTGTTCGTTCCTTGTGGGACTAACCCATGTAGGCAAGTTGAAAGTGTAACTCACTCCAAAGGATTGCTCCAAATGATCTACATCAACATTGAGCATCTACATCTTCAACACCTACATGAAGTCATCATCGACAAAACCCAAGGTTAGTTCATCCCTCTAAGGGGGGATCTCACATATAGGGGGAGCTTAACTCTAAGAATTGAGTCAAAGCAACTCTAATGGTGTGAACACATTAATGCATTAAGTAAAAGTGGTAACCCCACTTGAGCTTAAACGATGAGTATGACCTATGATCAAATGTTCTCATTTGACTCCTAAGTCAATATACTCATATATAGATGACCTAGTCATCGCCAATTGCTTGATAGATGCTAAAATTGGTTGTGCATGCTTTGCCACATATTTCAATTGACATCTTATTGTGTGAGCATGTTGGTGCATATTTTACTCATTCAAGGACATCCACTTGTTGTTTTGTTTGTTTGGATTCTTTTCTTTGTGCCAAGTGGATGGACAAGAACGCCTAAGAACCTTTTTTAGCTATCTATGCTTTTCTCGTCTCAAACTCTATTCATGCTACATCACAAAATTTGATCAAGTCAGATTCGAACCACTCTGTGTGAGGAGCACTTGAGTCCCGATTTGTCATAGACTTAAACTTCCAAAACCTCTTAGTGATTCTCGGTCGACCGATCCTTCCATTTCGGTCGCATCGAGATCATCAAGTTGATCTGAGTTTTCAATATCGGTGCAACCGATTTGAACTTCGGTCTCACCGATTTGGTCAGAATCGAACACGATTATGCATCTCGGTGCCACCGAGTTGTTCCACTCGGTCACACCGGCTGTGGTCGAGCTATATATAGCCACGGGCAAAATTTTGGAAAATTCTCTGAATCCCTTCGCCAGCGCAACATTTCGCTCCGCCATCGTGGTCTCCGAATCGTCCTCGCCGCCCGACAGCCTCCTGTCGCTGGTCTCCACCGCCGTCAATGGATTTCGTCCCCGCCGTTGCCGCCGTAGCAAGTCCACCACCAAGTTAGGGTATGGACTTAATCTTTGTGCTATCCACGTCTGATTCCTGGCACATTGTTTTCAAATTGAGTCTTGCCACGATTGAAACTCTTCTATCCAGCCAAAGTAGTTCATAGATTAGATGTGATTCAAATTTTAGGGTTAGGTTTCATTGAAACCATCTCGGACCCACCGAGTTGAAAAACTCGGTCTCACCGATTTGGCTTATGCCATTGCACTAGTGACTCTCGGCCTGACCGAGAATTACTAATCGGTGCAACCGATTTGAGGATTCTGTGAAACCCTAGCAGTCTCGGTACCACCGAACTGAAACTCGGTCCAACCGAGATCAACAGTTTAGGTTCCAAAACTGCTTCGGTATCACCGAGTTTGAAAATCGGTGGATCCGAAATGCTTTCTGTGGAAAACTAAAACTGAACTTTTGAGTCATTCTTTTGCAAAAACCTCTGCATTTTGTGATGCTCATCTTTTCTATCTCATCTATAACTCTTCACAGGTCAGTGATCGACTTTTGCGGTATGTCTGATCAAAGTGACAGCCAGAACAGGTCAGAAGAGCAGATGGACTTGAGTGAGAGCACTAGTCCCTCAACTTCAGATGAAGGGAGCAGAAGTACTCCTAGCAATTTGCCTAAGGCTGCAACTAGGCAAAGGAGGAAAAGAACTTCAGATTCAGAGGATGAAGATTACAAAGCTGAGGAAGATGAGGCAACTTCCAAGAAAGTGGTGCTTAAGAAGGAATATGGCTCAGCAAAGAATGCAAAGCCGTGCATGAAGACCAAAAGGCCTGCAGGAAGACAACCAATGTCCAAAGCCAGTGTCTACACAAGCTTCTTTGGAAACCCAACCCAAAGAACCAGCTGCTGCAGAAGGGAAGAAAAGAAAGGAAAGGGTCAAGAAGACCATGGCCAGAGTTGTTGGTCAACCTTCCATGATGGAAGAGGAAGAGCTAGCTGCACCAGCTCCAAAGGCACCAAAGCTTATGGGTGATGCTATTAGATCAGGGGCTGCCACATCTAAGCCCAAGGAAGCACCCAAAGTTGCTCCCAAGGCCAAGTCTGCACCAAAGAGGAATACCAGGAGTATTCCAGCTGCTGAGAAGAACAAGGCCCCAGTGCCTGAGGATGCTGAGGAGGAAGATGAAGAAGGACAAGTTCTGAGGAAGCTCAAGCCCAAGATACCAGACCACAATGATGCCCATCCTGTGGCTGGGGACATGAGAATCAGGAAGGACTCAGGATTGAGGATATGGAGGATGGCAGATCCATATGCTTCAAGAAGAAGAATTGATGTTGACTACAGGTTCCACACAAAGGAACAGCAGGACTTCTATGAGACTATTTTGCTGGACAAGAAGCCCATAGTTTGTGATATGAGGTGGGTCGACTGGACCTACATGAAGGAGAATGAACAGCACTATCCTGGAGTGCAAGATAGCTTTGTCGCTTGTGGAGTTGCAGATTTTGTTGGGAAAAAGCTCACAAATTGGAATGATGAACTTATCATGCAGTTCTACTCCACAACACATTTTTACCCAGATGGAAGAATTGTTTGGATGTCTGAAGGTACAAGGTACCAGTCAACTGTTGAGGAGTGGGCAAAGCTGATAAATGCCCCAGAGGAGAATGAGGATGACCTAGACATTTATGCCAAGAAGAAAATGGACCACAATTCCATGGCACACATGTACAAGGAAATTCCAGACAAGGCATTAGAAACTCACAAGTTTGGATCAGTTCACTTTCTGCTGTCAGGGTTGCCAACCATAAATTGGATTCTGAGGCACACTTTGTTGCCCAAGTCCGGTGACCATAACATGATCAGAGGGCATGCCATCAACATGTTGCATGTGTTTGATGTGCCACAGAAGTTCAAAGTCATGAGCCTGATCATTGAAACAATCAAGAGGACTGCAGCAGATCAGAAGAGGAGCTGTGGATATGCACCTCAGATTCAAGAATTGATAAACTCAAAGATGGGCACAGGAAAATATCAGTTGGATAAGGAACATTTTCCAATTTATCCAGACTTTGAGGACAATGAGGTTGTCATGAATGAGAATGATCCATCGCCGGTTCAAGCACAAGAGAAGAAGGAGAAGGCAAGGAAGGAGAAGGCTGCCGGATGCCAACTCAAGAGGAGGCATCTGAGTATTTCTTGAAGAACAAGCAGGAGCAGCTCGGATACTTAATAGCATCAACCACGAGGATTGAGAAGGGATTGGCCACCCTCACTCAAAATCAGGAGAGCTTGAGAGAATCATAGAACAAAAGTTCTATAACTTAGATGTGAAAGTAATTGAGATTCGATCTGCGGTGGAGGAACTACAAGATGACATGCAGGAGAGGAAGGGCAAAACTACAATCGATGCATTTGCCAGAGTGCCTAGAGCCCAGAGGTCATCTCATTGCTGGCCGCCTCGACGCAAGAGCAACTTCATCTGCACCAGCTACAGCCTCAGTGCCACCAGCTCCAGCACCTACATCAGCTCCAGCACCCTCTACTTCAACTGAAGCTTTCGTCCTCGGCGTTATCCAGACTCCACCACCTGAGGATCAAGCCTGAGAGTCGATCTAGCACTCTGCATTTTCTATGAACTTTTTGGTAACTTGTTGCCAAAGGGGGAGAAAAATGTATAGATCATAGGCTTCGAGAGAGAGAGAGAGTGTTGCTTTTGTTCTCTCTTGCTTTATTTGGTGGTTTTCAATCTTTGTTTGCTTTTGGTTGAGATACTATGCTTTTGAGACATTGATGATCATGTGTTTGATCATAAGCTACACTTATGCATGCTTGATATTATCCTATCTATCTTATGTGATCACTCACTATGCTTGGTGATGAGTGCATGTATTCATTGTTTACTATTTTGAGCGCTCCACCAAGATGTATGTGACATGGAAGAGTAACCCATGAGCCTAATTCGTTGTGCATTTGCAGTCGAAATCAAATCTAAAACTATGCACAAATTTAGGGGGAGCTCTTGCTTATCACATACTTCTCAAAGCGACGATGTTATTTAAATTTTATTATCTTTTGTTGAAGCTTTGATCTATATGTTGTCATCAATTACCAAAAAGGGGGAGATTGAAAGTGCAACTATCCCTAGGTGGTTTTGGTAATTCATAACAACATATAGCTCATTGAGCTAATGCTATTCCAAGACCATTGTTTCAGGAAAGCTCAATGAATGGCCTGGCATGGATGATGAAAGTGGATCCTAAAAATACTAAGGACAAAGGATTGGCTCAAGCTCAAAAGCTCAAGACTCTTCATTTTACATTTTAGTGATCCAAGATCACATTGAGTCTATAGGAAAAGCCAATACTATCAAGAAGGGATGAGGTGTTGCTTAATGAGCCTCTTGCTTCATGTGCTTAGTGGTATGCTCCAAAACCCTCAACTACTTTCCCACATCCACAAATGACCTAAACCTAAAGCCAAAATCGGTCACACCGATTCTTTCTATCCGGCGCCACCGATTCCAAAAGTCATAGCCACTGCCACAAACCCTAAGCAAATCGGTCTTAGCGATAGGGATCTCGGTCTCGCCGAGATGGGGTTGCAATCTCTCTATTTCCCTTCGTAACGTTTCGGTCTAACTGAAGTGAGCGATTGGTCCCACCGAGATTGCAATGTAAACTCTCTGTTTCCTTTTTGTAACATTTCGGTCGCACCGAAAAGAGTAAATCGGTCCCATCGAGTTTACCTGACCAACTTTGGAAAGCTTATTACCAAATTGGTCTCACCGAGTTTGTGTAATCGGTCTCACCGAGATTACGTTATGCCCTAACCCTAACCGAATCGGCCTCACCGAGATGCATGTCAGTCCCACCGAAAATCACTAACGGTCACTAGGTTTACAAAATCGGTCCTACCGAGTTTAACGATTCGGTCCCACTGAGTTTGGTAAATTGTGTGTAACGGTTAGATTTTGTGTGGAGGCTATATATACCCCTCCACCTCCTCTTCATTCATGGAGAGAGCCATCGAAACGAACCTACACTTCCAACTTACCATTTCGAGAGGGAACCACCTACTCATGTGTTGAGGCCAAGATATTCCATTCCTACCATATGAATCTTGATCTCTAGCCTTCCCAAGTTGCTTTCCACTCAAACCCTCTTTCCACCAGATCCAAATCCTATGAGAGGGAGTTGAGTGTTGGGGAGACTATCATTTGAAGCACAAGAGCAAGGAGTTCATCATCAACACACCATTTGTTACTTCTTGGAGAGTGGTGTCTCCTAGATTGGCTAGGTGTCACTTGGGAGCCTCCGACAAGATTGTGGAGTTGAACCAAGGAGTTTGTAAGGGCAAGGAGATCGCCTACTTCGTGAAGATCTACCGCTAGTGAGGCAAGTCCTTCGTGGGCGACGGCCATGGTGGGATAGACAAGGTTGCTTCTTCATGGACCCTTCGTGGGTGGAGCCCTCCGTGAACTTCATGGCCGTTACCCTTCGTGGGTTGAAGTCTCCATCAACGTGGAGGTACGATAGCACCACCTATCGGAACCACGCCAAAAACATCTGTGTCTCCAATTGCTTTGAATCCTCCAAACCCTTCCCTTACTTTCTTGCAAGTTGCATGCTTTAATTTCCGCTGCCTATACACTCTTTGCATGCTTGCTTGAATTGTGTGATGATTGCTTGACTTGTCCTAAAATAGATAAAATCTGCCAATCTCTAAAATTGGGAAAAGGTTAAGTTTTTATTGGTCAAGTAGTCTAATCACCCCCCCCCCTCTAGACATACTTCAAGGTCCTACAACTCCTCATCATGATCAGATTCCGGTGTAGAAAGCATCTACAAAAAATAGAAAGTTACTCGTTATTAGAAGATTCCATCTAACAATAGTACATACGAACATACAAACCAACAAAAATAAATTGATTATTTCAACAACAGCACATGTAAGCAACATTGACTTGAGAAAATCACAACATAAAGTGCATATAATCAAGTGCTCCAAATCTGGCAAACATTTTAGAAAATCTTCTTATTGAGAGCTAAGAAATGACATTGGTGTGTCTGTACCCTCTCTACACAGCAACCATTCCAAGTTAATATATTGAAAATAGCATGGTACACTCTGCCATGGAGATAAAAACAAACAAAAACTATGATTGTTCCAATAGCAGCACCTACAAGCAAGCCACTACATCTACATGAGTTTGAACATCAGAAAATCTAGACATCACAAAACATGAACAATATAATTGATGCACATAAATGAATATATGCACATAGAGAGATGAAGTAGCTTGCTCACCTTCAGCTTCGAGGTGGAGCACCGGAAGGGGACAGTGACTACGACTCCTGTGATATGCGGCCAGTAAAAATTCAACATCACATTCAAAATATTTTTTCACGTTCGAGTGACTATGATTTGTCACTGCATAGTCAAAGATTCATCCACCTAAAATAAAATCACTACAATCGGTCATGCACAACTGACACATACAATCATTCTGATCTCACATGTATATCCACTATCTAGCAAGTAGCAACTTACAAACCAAAACCATTCACATATGAGATCAACAGAGGGAGATATCAATGAAAAAGGGGAAAGAAAACACACCTTGAGCACCGCCGGAGTTAATGAAAGGATCACGGCCTAAGATGGGCAGAGACTAAGAAGGAGGAGCAACACCGACGGATGGACGTGTCACGAGCAATGGAGCGACGCAGAGGGTTTGGGTTGGCGGCGTGACGCATGGGGCACGGTGGTGCGCATCTTGGATGGGGTTTGACTGGTCGTCACCGGCCCAGGCCGTGGCTAGGGACGCTGGTCTTCGTCGGTCAGCGACGCGCGGCTAGCCTCGGTGCGTCGAACTTCATCGGCAAGGGAGAATCGGGCGACAACGGGGATGGCGGCTAGGGTTCATTGTGGGAGAGAGGTGGAGTTGAGCGAAGCGGCGGGTGGCGGCTAGCTTTCCTGCGAACCGTGAGATGACGATGTGAGGTGTGTCCGTGTGTGTATCTGGATTGGGACCTTGGGCTGGCCAGATGGGCCTTACATAAACATTGTTCTCTATTCTATGGGCTTTGTAAATTCGGTCTATACGGGATATTCGGTCCTGAAGTCAGGAGGACCGAACAGACCATAATTAGTTCGGTCTTATGATTGTGCAGACCATTTTTTATTCGGTCTTTTTTAGTTCGGTTTTTTCGGGTTCGGTCTCGGTCTTTTCAGTTTCGGTTTTTATGCCTCGGGTGAAGCACAACCCACCAGGGCGCGCCTGGGCTCCCTGGCACGCCAGGTGGGTTGTGCCCACCTGGTGGGTCCCCTCTGGTAGTTATTTGCTCCAATATTCATCATATATTTGATAAAAAATCTCCGTGAAGTTTCAGCTTGTTTGGAGTTGTGCAGAATAGGTGGCGTGACGTAGCTTTTCCAGGTCCAGATTTCTAGCTGCCGGAATTTTCCCTCTTCATGTATACCTTGCATATTATGAGAGAAAAGTCATTAGAATTACTCCAAAAAGCATTATCATGGATGAAAACATCATAAATAACAGTAAGAAAACATGATGCAAAATGGACGTATCAAGCATCTATGTGGGGGCTGAAGCCGACGACTGGCAACTTTCAGAAATAGAACAAATAAACGGCCGCACAGGAGGAAAATCGCTTGAAACAAAAGGCTCAAACATAGATATATCACAGCATGGGTTCATAACATAGTTTGTACAACCCAAACACATTCAATAAAATATTACGTCCTTAGAACATTGACCCTCTATCACTCGGGCTCCTTCTAGGACATCATCGAAGTACCACTCCGGCTTCCGATGAACTTTGCCTTTGGGAGGTCCTGCGGTTGCCACTTCGGTGGCCTTCATCTTCGCTCATTGCATCTTGACGCGGGCGAAGGCCATCCGGGCACCCTCTATCTAGGCCAAGCGCTTTACAACATCAATCCGCGGTGATAAGCCGCTTCAGTAAACTGAAGTAGCTGCTCAGAATCGGCTCGGCCGGCTAGAGTTGCACTATTAGGTCCTTCATGGCCAAGCCCGCCACCCTATGCAGCTCCGTCAGCTGCTTTAGTTGGTCGTTCAGGGGCGTCGGGTGTTCCGGCACGAGAAATTGCGACCAGAACAGCTTCTCGGTCGAGTTCCCCTCCTAGGCTCGGAAGAACTGTGCGGCATCGGCGGCACTCGTCGGAAGATCCACAAACGCGCCTGGAGAACTCCACACTCGGGTGAGCAAAGCATGCCTCTGACCTCCAAAGATACTCTGCAAAAGAAAGGCCTTACCAGCCGCTATCTGCCTCGCCTGATGGATCTCTTCGCGAGCACTCCGGGACTCGATCCGCACCTCTTTGACATCATGGAGAGCCTTGGCAAGCTCGGACGACTGGTCCGAAGTCTTCTGTTCCAAGGTCTCGCATTTGCTGATGGCATCCTTCAGCTCCTGCTTGAGTTCGGCCACCCGAGCTTTGTGTTGGCGATGGGCAGCTTGCTCGGTCTTCAGTTCAGTAGCCACTTTTTCAGCGGCTGCCTATTCGCCTCCGCCTCTTTCTTGGCCTGTGCGAGGGCGCCTTTGAGGGTCTCGACCTCGGCTGCGCCAGCTGTGATCATAATCAAAGCATTCCATGAGTTAACCTCTAAATATACATATCACTTCTGATATAAAAACATTCTTTTTTCAACATCGTACGCATACCTTGTGTCTCATCGAACCGCTTATTAATGCGGTCGAGTTCCTTATCTGCCACCTGAAGCTTCCGACTGAGTTCGGACACTTCGGAAGCATGGGTGGTTGCTGCCAACATGGAGGCCTGTTACAATAACAACACGGTATGTTACTCTCCGGAATACTATGTGGATCCTCTGTCCGGTTCCTTTTTAAACCGGACAGAGCCTCAGGGGCTACTGTCTGTACACATGTTTATTCTTTTATATGAAAAGTTTTTAGAACATTACGTCACGTACCTCAAAGCTTGTCAGTAGGCTGCAGAAGGCTTTGTTCAGTCCGTTTTTAGTGGACTGAACCTTCTCCATAACCGCACCCATCAGGGTGCGATGCTCCTCCACAACGGAAGCACTTTGCAGTGCTTCCTCCAGAGTGTTGGGCGCCTCCGGATTAGTGGAGGCTACCGATGGAGCTGATGCACATCCCCCCTCTTTCGAAGGGGGCTGCTTATCCGCTCCCAGAGCCATGCTGGTCTCCGGAATGGTGTTCGACTGGGGCCCGGATTGTTGGGGATCCCCACCATCGATTTTCATAGGGGTCGCCTCCCCTAGGTCTATGGCGACCGAGGTATTAACCTCGGGCGCTCTCTCGATGGCCTTGTCCGCCCCCTCTCAGCCAGGAGAGGTCCTTCGGGACAACACTTCGGTGTCCTCCATGGCGATAGGCGAGGTGGCTCGTGGCGGCGTGTCACTCTGCCATTTCGGGCGATAGAGAATTCCCCTCTGGTAATGGAGTTTGCAGGAGCTCATGGGGAGGGCTGAAAGGCAATAAACAAATTAACTTATATAATGGAAACAGGAAGACCTAAGATAAACAGTAAGTTTCTGAATACTTACGATTCGGCCTAGGGCTTCACCCTGGGAGGTATCTTGGGGACTAGTTTAGACTCTGAGTCCGAACTGTCCGAAAGGGTCACCTTCCCTCTCTTGGGCGCCTCCCCCTCCGGGTCTTCGGAGGCCGCCCTCTTCTTCTTCCCCTTATGGGGGGAGTCGCTTTCCACCTCCTCCTCCTCTTCTTCCTCGTCTCCCTCGTGGGAAGGGAGGGCTTTGGTCTCTGTGGACACTGTGTCTGAAGGACCTTTGTGGCGGGGGCCACCCTTGGTCTCCTTGCCCTTCTTCTTCTTGGTCTTCTTCTCCGGCACCTGATAAGGCGCCGGGACCAGCATCTTCATTAGCTGGGATGTGGCCGGGGTCTCAGGCAGCGGTGCCAGATAGTTGATCCGCTCAGCCTTTGCCGTGCAGCCCTGTATGGAAAGCAGGCAATATAATCTTTATTGTATTTGAAGTATTGACCGGATAGGTCTTTGGAAAGATTATGCTTATCGTCGAGGTCGGGTTCTCGATGTCGAGTCTGACGTCCTCAGTCTTCTTCGGCCATGTTTTCTGGGCCTTGAAGAGCTGCTTCCATATATCTTCATGTGTGGTGCCGAAGAAGCGCTTCAGGGTTCGTGGCTCCTCCGAATTAAACTCCCACATGGGGGAGGCCCAGAGCTGGCAGGGAAGGATACGATGGAAGAGCATCACTTGAATCATGTCGAGACCAGTGTTTGCCCCTAACATGTTGGAGATGTGTTTCTGTAGCATCTTCACCTCCGGTTGGGAGCCCCAGTCAAGGCCCTTGGCGGTCCATGAGGTGAGTCTCGTGGGGGGTCTGAAACCGAAGTCACGTGTGGCCACCCATTTGGCGTCGCAGGGTTCGGTGATGTAGAACCACTCCTGCTGCCACACCTTGACTATCTCTACGAATGCCCCTTTGGGTCAGACGGTGTTGGGGATCTTTCTTACCATGGCCCCGCCACAGTCCGCATGCTGTCCGCGACCACCTTCGGCTTCAGATTGAAAATCTTGAGCCATAGGCCGGAGTGTGGGGGGATGCGGAGAAGAGCCTCACACATGACAATGAACGCCGATATGTGGAGGAAGGAATTTGGGGCTAGATCATGGAAATATAACCCATAGTAGAACATGAGACCTCGGACGAAGGGATGGATGGGAAACCCTAGTCCTTGGAGGAAATGGGAGATGAACACGACCCTCTCACCAGGCTCTGGAGTAGGGATACCCTGATCTTTGTCAGGAATCCTATGCACGATATCTGCAGACAGATAGCCCGCGCTCCGGAGATCCTTGACGTCCTTTCTGGTGACAGAGGAGGCCTCCCACTTGCCCTTGGAACCGGACCCGGCCATTGCAGGAGAGGGTGGCGGCGGTAGGAAAGATCGGAGTTGTGGGCGCTAGAGCTTGGAGGTTCGAAGACATGAGCTTGAGGAAGGCATGGGGAAAATGAGGGATCTTTATCCTCTTATAGACGGTGAAAAATACCAAACGTCCCACAGTCAAGCCATAAACCTCGCCTGTTCCCAACTAGATCGTGCATAAGGCGCGGTTGGGTTACCAAAACGTATTGATGAGAATCCCATAATGGGCGGGCATGATATCTATTTTGACAAGACGTGCCAATGGAGGCCAAACCTCTAAAAGAGTCAAGTGTGACGCTTCGCCGAAAAAGTTGTCAGTAAAAGAGACTGTTCCTGTTTTGACATCTTGCCTTCGTGGCTAAGGGTTGTATTGACTATGCAGAGCCGGACACGGTTCCTTTATGCAGGAAGCTAACTTAAAATATTCAGGAGAAGGAACCCGCCTTGCAATGCCGAAGATAATCCGCGTGCCTGATACATCTCCAACGTATCTATAATTTTTTATTGTTCCATGCTATTATATTATCCATCTTGGATCTTTTATCTGCATTTATATGCCATTTTATATGATTTTTGGGACTAACCTATTAACCTAGAGCCCAATGCCAATTTCTATTTTTCCCTTGTTTTTGAGTTTTACAGAAAAGGAATACCAAACGGAGTCCAATTGACGTGCCAATTTTTGATGATTTTTTATGGACCAAAAGAAGCCCACGGAGTAAAAGAGTTGGGCCAGAAGAGTCCCGAGCCGTCCACGAGGGTGGAGGGCGTGCCCTACCCCCCATGGGTGCGTCTCCCTATCTCATGGACGACTAGGAGACCCCCTGACGTGAGACCGACGCCAAAACTTCCTATAAATACATAAACGTCTAGAAAATAACCTAGATCGATAGTTCTGCCGCCGCAAGCTTCTGTAGCCACCAAAAACCAATCGGGGCCCTGTTCCAGTACCATGCCGCAGGGGGGATCCATCACCGCTGGCCATCTTCATCATCACAGCGCTCTCCATGACGAGGAGGGAGTAGTTCACCCTCGGGGCTGAGGGTATGTACCAGTAGCTATGTGTTTGATCTCTCTCTCTCTCGTGTTCGTGATATGGCACGATCTTGATGTACCGCGAGCTTTGCTATTATAGTTGGATCTTATGATGTTTCTCCCCTCTACTCTCTTGTAATGGATTGAGTTTTCCCTTTGAAGTTATCTTACCGGATTGAGTCTTTAAGGATTTGAGAACACTTGATGTATGTCTTGCATGTGCTTATCTATGGTGACAATGGGATATTCACGTGATCTACTTGATATATGTTTTGGTGATCAACTTGGGGGTTCAGTGACCTTGTGAACTTATGCATAGGGGTTGGCACATGTTTTCGTCTTTACTCTCCGGTAGAAACTTTGGGGCACTCTTTGAAGTTCTTTGTGTTGGTTGAATAGATGAATCTGAGATTGTGTGAGGCATATTGTATAATCATACCCGTGGATACTTGAGGTAACATTGGAGTATCTAGGTGACATTAGGGTTTTGGTTGATTTGTGTCATAAGGTGTTATTTTACTACGAACTCTAGGGCTATTTGTGACACTTATAGGAATAGCCCAACGGATTGATCGGAAAGAATAACTTTGAGGTGGTTTCGTACCCTACAATAATCTCTTCGTTTGTTCTCCGTTATTAGTGACTTTGGAGTGACTCTTTGCTGCATGTTGAGGGATAGTTATATGATCCAATTATGTTATTATTGTTGATAGAACTTGCACTAGTGAAAGTATGAACCCTAGGCCTTGTTCAACGCATTGCAATAGCATTTTTGCTCACTTTTATCATTAGTTACCTTGCTGTTTGTATATTTTCAGATTACAAAAACCTATATCAACCATCCATATTGCACTTGTATCACCATCTCTTCATTAACTAGTGCACCTATACAATTTACCATTGTATTGGGTGTGTTGGGGACACAAGAGACTCTTTGTTATTTGGTTGCAGGGTTGTTTGAGAGAGACCATCTTCATCCTACGCCTTCCACAGATTGATAAACCTTAGGTCATCCACTTGAGGGAAATTTGGTACTATCCTACAAACCTCTGCACTTGGAGGCCCAACAACGTCTACAAGAAGAAGGTTGTGTAGTAGACATCAAGCTCTTTTCTGGCGCCGTTGCCGGGGAGGTGAGTGCTTGTAGGTATATCTTTAGATCTTGCAATTGAATCTTTTTGTTTCTTGTTTTATCACTAGTTTAGTCTATAAAAGAAAACTAAAAAATGTAATTGAGTGTGCCTCATATGCTTCATCTTTTTAATGTCTTCCGTGAAAATAAGGATTCCGATAATTGTGCTCAATTGATAGAGGAAGAATGCATTAGAATGTTTGGCACTAAACTTTTGAATGATGAGCATGATTGCAATGTTGTTAGTATGAACTCTTTGAATATCCATAGTACTAACGATGATTGCACTAGTCATGATGAAAATGTCTCTTATAAGCATGTCAACTTTTGTGGAGTACATAGAGTTTGCAAGTACACACCAAATAGGGAAGATAAATTTTGCAAGAGGCATAAGTGTTTAGAAACTAAATGGTTGCAAGAAAGGCTAGATGTGTGTGCCGAAAATTAAAATTTTCTTAGCCATCCTTGTGGATTTTGCAATGAACGTGTTCATTTAAATCTCCAATGCAAATTGTTTCATGATCGTATCGTGTCCAAAAATTGTGATGACTTGATTTCCCTTGTGCATCATAATGAACTTAGTTTGCTTGTGGGTTATGAAGAAATGAAACGTATAACTAAGGATCTTCCAGAATTTGTCCTTGATAAAGTTCTTGATTTTGATCTAGAGGAAATTTATATGTATTGTCCGGTGAATTGCATTGAAAATCCTTATATTGCCAATTATATAAAGACAAGAAAACAAATAGAAGATGAAGAGAATACTAATGAAAGGGAAGAGACTTCCCAATATCCTGCTATTATTTCTTATGATGAATCAGTTAACGAGGAGGAGCCTTCTATTCAACCAATCTCATTAATAAGGAGCCCCAAAAGGAGGATTAAACCCACACATAATGTGAAGAATAAAAAGAAAGGACGGAGGAGCAAAGGAAAAAGGTATCCCTCCCAAATGATGTTGCTCCTATTACTCATTGTGATGATGATAATTGCTATACTATTGGTGCTATCCATGCTATTAATGATGAGAGTGATTATGCTTATGATATGAAAAGGTCCAAGCTTGGGGATGCTATGTTTGATGAGAATGACATGTTTGAGGATTTATTTGCTGCAATTAATGTTTGTCCCAAGCTTGGGGAAGCTACGTTTTATGAACATGATATTTTTAACCTCCCAAGTTTTGATATGCAAATTTATTATGATATCATGCCTCCTACTTATGATGATTATATTGATGAAAGTGGGTTTGGAAGAGTGTCAACTTTAGGAAGTAATGATCCCACTATTTTGGAGGGTGGTGAATCTTATTGTGACAATTATGAAAGTGGATTTGGAGAGATCATGACTTTATTTAGTAATGATTACACTATCTTAGGAGAGGTTTCAATTGATTATGATGAGAAAAAAGTTGCTACTTATGATGATTATTGTGATGATACTTATGTTATAAAAAGTAGTGATGATTATATTTATAAAACTTGTCATGATTATGATTACCCTTTTTTTAAAACATTACTCTTTTAGTGTGGAAACAATTTATAGTATCCGAGTTTCTTATAATACTCCCACTATTCCGAATGAGAAGAATTTTGCTTATGTGGAGAGTAGTAAATTTTCTATGCTTGTGAATTTTGCTTAAAATCTTGAAGTTATGCTTGTTTTGCTTTCCTATGCTAGTTGATTCTTGTTCCCATAAATTGTTTGATCACAAAATTCCTATGCATAGTAAGTGGGTTAGACTTAAATGTGCTAGTCATATTCTTCATGATGCTCTCTTTATGTTTCAATTCTTATCTTTTATGTGAGCATCATTGAAATCATCATGCCTAGCTAGGGGCGTTAAACGTTAGCGCTTGTTGGGAGGCAACCCAATTTTATTTTTGTTCTTTGATTTTTGATCCTGTTTAGTAATAAATAATCTATCTAGACTCTGGTTATATGTGGTTTTATGTTTTAATTAGTGTTTGTGCCAAGTTAAACATTTGGGAAGACTTGGGTGAAGTCTTTGCGATCTTGCTGTAAAAAACAGAAACTTTTGCGCTCACGAGATTAGCTGCCTTTTTTACTGGAGAGTGATTTTAGGTTGATTCTTTTTGCAGATGATTAATAGACAAATTCCTCACATCCACAAATTTATTTCAGAATTTTTGGAGTTCCAGAAATATTCGAACAAAACATATTACTACAGATTGTTCTGTTTTTGACAGATTCTGTTTTTCTATGTATTGTTTGCTTATTTTGATGAATCTATGAGTAGTACCGGAGGGTATGAACCATAGAGAAGTTGGAATACATTAGATATTACACCAATATAAATAAAGAATGAGTTCACAACAGTACCAAAGGTGGTGATTTTAATTCTTATACAAACGGAGCTTACGAGTTTTTTGTTAAGTTTTGTGTTGTGAAGTTTTCAAGTTTTTGGGTAAAGATTTGATGGATTTTGGAATAAGGAGTGGCAAGAGCCTAAGCTTGGGGATGCCCAAGGCACCCCAAGGTAAAATTCAAGGACAAACAAAAGCCTAAGCTTGGGGATGCCCCGGAAGGCATCCCCTCTTTCGTCTTCATCTATCGGTAACTTTACTTGAGGCTATATTTTTATTCACCACATGATATGTGTTTTGCTTGGAGCGTCTTGAATGATTTGAGTCTTTTATTTTTAGTTTACCACAATCATCCTTGATGTACACACCTTTTGGGAGAGACACACATGAATCAGAATTTATTAGAATACTCTATGTGCTTCACTTATATCTTTTGAGCTAGATAATTTTGCTCTAGTGCTTCGCTTATATCTTTTTAGAGCACGGTGGTGGTTTTATTTTATAGAAATTATTGATCTCTCATGCTTCACTTTTATTGTTTTGAGAGTATTTTAGAACAGCATGGTAATTTGCTTTGGTTATAAAATTAGTCCTAATATGATGGGCATTCAAGATGGGTATAATAAAAACTTTCATATAGAGTGCATTGAATACTATGATAAGTTTGATACTTGATGATTGTTTTGAGATATGAAGATGGTGACATTAGAGTCGTGCTAGTTGAGTAATTGTGAAATTGAGAAATACTTGTGTTCAGGTTTGCCAAGTCCCGTAGCATGCACGTATGGTAACCGTTGTGTGAAAAATTTGAAGCATGAGGTGTTTCTTTGATTGCCTTCCTTATGAGTGGCGGTCGGGGACGAGCGATGGTCTTTTCCTACCAATATATCCCCCTAGGAGCATGCACGTAGTGCTTGGTTTTGATGACTTGTAGATTTTTGCAATAAGTATGTGAGTTCTTTATGACTAATGCTGAGTCCATGGATTATACGCACTCTCACCCTTCCACCCTTGCTAGCCTCTCTTGTGCCGCGAACCTTAGCCGGTACCATAAGCCCATCATTTACCTTCCTCAAAACAGCCACCATACCTACCTATTATGGCATTTCCATAGCCATTCCGAGATACATTGCCATGCAACTTTCCACCGTTCCGTTTATTATGACACCCTTCATCATAGTCATATTGCTTTGCATGATCATGTAGTTGACATCGTATTTGTGGCATGGCCACCATTCATAATTTTTCATACATGTCACTCTTGATTCATTGCACATCCCGGTACACCGCCGGAGGCATTCACATAGAGTCATATTTTGTTCTAAGTATCGAGTTGTAATTCTTGAGTTGTAAGTAAACAAAAGTGTGATGATCTTCATTATTAGAGCATTTTCCCATGTGAGGAAAGGATGATGGAGACTATGATTCCCCCACAAGTCGGGATGAGACTCTGGACGAAAAAGAGAGAGAGAGAAAATAGGCCATAAAAAAGGAGAAGGCCCAAATAAAAAAAATTGATGAGAGAAAAAGAGAGAAGGGACAATGTTACTATCCTTTTTCCAAACTTGTGCTTCAAAGTAGCACCATGATCTTCATGATAGAGAGTCTCTTATGTTGTCACTTTCATATACTAGTGGGAATTTTTCATTATAGAACTTGGCTTGTATATTCCAATGATGGGCTTCCTCAAATTGCCCTAGGTCTTCGTGAGCAAGCAAGTTTGATGCACACCCACTTAGTTTCTTTTGTTGAGCTTTTATACACTTATAGCTCTAGTGCATCCGTTGCATGGCAATCCCTACTCACTCACAGTGATACCTATTGATGGGCATCTCCATAGCCCATTGATACGCCTAGTTGATGTGAGAATATCTTCCTCTTTTTTGTCTTCTCCACAACCACCATTCTATTCCACCTATAGTACTATGTCCATGGCTCGCGCTCATATATTGCGTGAAAGTTGAAAAAGTTTGAGAATACTAAAGTATGAAACAATTGCTTGGATTGTCATCGGGGTTGTGCATGATTGGAGCATTTTGTGTGATGAAAATGAAGCATAGCCAAACTATATGATTTTGTAGGGATGAGCTTTCTTTGGCTATGTTATTTTGAGAAGACATAATTGCTTGGTTAGTATGCTTGAAGTATTATTATTTTTATGTCAATATTAAACTTTTGTTTTGAATTATGGATCTGAATATTCTTGCCACAATAGAGAAGATTACATTGATAAATATGTTAGGTAGCATTCCACATCAAAAATTCTGTTTTTATCATTTACCTACTCGAGGAAGAGCAGGAATTAAGCTTGGGGATTCTTGATACGTCTCCAACGTATCTATAATTTTTTTATTGTTCCATGGTATTATATTATCCATCTTGGATGTGTTATATGCATTTATATGCTATTTTATATGATTTTTGGGACTAACCTATTAACCTACAGCCCAGCCCAGTGTATGTTTTGGTGATCAACTTGCGGGTTCAGTGACCTTGTGAACTTATGCATAGGGGTTGGCACACGTTTTCGTCTTGGCTCTCCGGTAGAAACTTTGGGGCACTCTTTGAAGTTCTTTGTGTTGGTTTAATAGATTAATCTGAGATTGTGTGATGCATATCGTATAATCATACCCGCGGATACTTGAGGTGACATTGGAGTATCTAGGTGACATTAGGGTTTTGGTTGATTTGTGTCTTAAGGTGTTATGTTACTACAAACTCTAGGGCTGTTTGTGACACTTATAGGAATAGCCCAACAGATTGATCGGAAAGAATAACTTTGAGGTGGTTTCGTACCCTACAATAATCTCTTCGTTTGTTCTCCGCTATTAGTGACTTTGGAGTGACTCTTTGTTGCATGTTGAGGGATAGTTATATGATCCAATTATGTTATTATTGTTGAGAGAACTTGCACTAGTGAAAGTATGAACCCTAGGCCTTGTTCAACGCATTCCAATAGCATTTTTTCTCACTTTTATCATTAGTTACCTTGCTGTTTTTATATTTTTAGATTACAAAAACCTATATCTACCATCCATATTGCACTTGTATCACCATCTCTTCGCCGACCTAGTGCACCTATACAATTTACCATTGTATTGGGTGTGTTGGGGACACAAGAGACTCTTTGTTATTTGGTTGCAGGGTTATTTGAGAGAGACCATCTTCATCCTACGCCTCCCACAGATTGATAAACCTTAGGTCATCCACTTGAGGGAAATTTGGTACTATCCTACAAACCTCTGCACTTGGAGGTCTAACAACGTCTACAAGAAGAAGGTTGTGTAGTAGACATCAAGCTCTTTTCTGGCGTCGTTGCCGGGGAGGTGAGTGCTTCAAGGTATATCTTTAGATCTTGCAATCGAATCTTTTTGTTTCTTGTTTTATCACTAGTTTAGTCTATAAAAGAAAACTAAAAAATGGAATTGAGGGTGCCTCATATGCTTCGTCTTTTTAATGTCTTCCGTGAAAATAAGGATTCCGATAACTGTGCTCAATTGCTAGAGGAAGAATGCATTAGAATGTTTGGCACTAAATCTTTGAATGCCGACTCTGGACAACCCTAGGCCCCTCCGGTGTGTATATAAACCGGAGGGTTTAGTCCGTAGAGGCTATCAGAATAATCATAGGCTAGACAGCTAGGTTTAGCCATTACGATCTCGAGGTAGATCAACTCTTGTAACCCTTATACACATCAAATATAATCAAGTAGGACATAGGGTTTTACCTCCTTTAAGAGGGCCCGAACCTGGGTTAACAATGTGTTCCTATAGTCCCTTGTTACCATCGATCCTTAGACACACATCTTGGGACCCCCTACCCGAGATCTGCCGATTTTGACACCGACACCCACTAGAGATGAGCTCGCACATCTTGTTCAGCACGAATGTGGACATGAACGGACACCACTTCATGTTATTCCTCCTACCATCCTTCTTGGCCTTCAGTGCAGTGGCAGCATAAGTGGCAGTTGGCTCAGTGAGCAGAACTGGCACAAAGCTACAAGTACCAGGTGAAACCTCGAACACCTCTGAATCAGCAAGCATGTTCTGAACGAGGAGGGGCTGCGAGTCCTCGACATAGGAAGCCGCAAATTGGCTATCCGACAGGACAGAGGCTTGAGTAAGATCTTGCGTCTGCATAGTCATGTCCTACAATCGTATCACGCATACATAGTAAGCACACAGAGTACCACAACATAACAACCGGGCGATCTATGAAAGTAGGAGCATAGATGCCAACTATATATGAATCCACCACCAATAGCTACCACAATGTCAGAACTAGCTATGAATCCACTGTGTTCATCACAAATAGCTACTCTAGCATCCTACAAATCCTACACAACTAACTATGAATCCATAGTGTTCATTACTATCACACTACTCAATCTACACAGATCCAACACAAATAGCTACCACTAGTTCAAAATCTAGCATATGTTCAAAGATCAATTCACGAATCAACCCTACCACACGCTTGCATATCTAACCCTACGACCACATCCTCTCAGATCTAGCTAGAATGAACATAGAGAAAGAGGTCATTAAAATCATAAAGGCCATTGTTGCAGCTCGGGTGGGGGGGGGGGGGGGGGAGAAGGGCCGGCGAAGTTGAGGACAGGACTCGCCGCCGCCGTGGACCGCCGGTCGGCGAAGGAGGTCCGCTTACCTGGTCGTCTGTGTTGATGCGCGTCGGCGAGAAAGATCGAAAGCGGGGAGAAAGGTGGTAGGGCTTTGGGCGGTGAGAGGATGGGGGCTAAATAGGGCGACCGAATCGGCGGGATGTGAGCCGAAATCCTTCCTTCGATTTTTCGCGGACGCAGGTGAGCTCGCGCCATCTCCCTGGTAGCAGGAGCTCAGCGCCGCGTTCCCCTCCCCTGCCTCGCATGAGCCTGGCTCTAGAGAAACTGTCGATCTGGGCGTAGGTCGCATGCCTCGCTCGGAGTGCTGTGAAGTTCGTGCCGTGTAGGCCGAACAGTGTATACAGGCCAACCAAACAACCCAATTCCTTCCCACGCGGGCCTGGTTGGGCCTTATGCAGGCAACCAAATGCGTCTGATTTTTTTATTTTATGTATATTATCTTAATTAACAAATATAGTTTTAATACCTGAACCTTTTTTATTTCATTAACATTTTTTAAATTCCACGAACAAGTTTTGAATTCCCTAACATTTTTTCAAGGGCTCGAACAATTTTTTAATTTGTGAGCATTTTTCGTATTAGCAATAGTTTTTTAATTCACAAACATTGTTTTCATATACGCAGACAGTTTTTGAATTAATGAACATTTTTTCAGTTTCCCGAGCAATTTTTGAATTCGCAGACATTTTTAAAATTGGTTATTTTTTTATTTGCAAACATATTTCAAATCCATGATTTTTTTGGAATCATGAACGCTTTTGATTTTTCAATATTTTACATTTCATCAGCTTTTTTTAATTTGGGAGCATTTTTTAAATATGCATGAATTGTTTCTGGACTCGCAGCTTTTGTGTTGTGTTCATAATTTTTAATTAAATTGACAGAAATAAAATGAGAAAAAAAACAAAAAACAAACATAAGTGTACTCACATGCTGGGAGGGGGTGGGCATCTCGCATGAGGGACACTACGTAGCGCTTGAAGCGATGCACGAGAGCTCCCTTAATGCGTCGAATAGCAAATTTCACGAAATCACTAATTATAAGGGCTACCCCTTGCAACAGTAAATTCCATTTTATCGGGGGTGGCAAGTGACGCGTTACATGTGCACCATTTGTCGCAACTTAGGAGGTTTTTCTCTTCTCAAATAGATTCATTTTTTAAAACAATTAACCGTGCGTTTTAATCATGATCCGTTTTGCCGTCTCGTGACAAGATTTTTAAAAATAGATTCCATGTTAATAGGTTTCCACAAAAAATATCACTAGAAAAAACCAAAAATTAAAAAAAATATAAACAAAGAAAAGCATCAAAAAACCAGAAAGCACAGTTGTGCCTTTTCACTTATTTTAGGAAGCATAACTGTACTTTTCCATTTTGGGGTCACCTTGAGTTTTTTTTTTTTTTGACAGCATTGGGGTCACCTTGAGCTTGTCCAAGGAAGCCTCTCTAAAAGAAGGGCTTGAACCGTTGAACGAGTAGGCGACTGGACCACCGGAGCACACGCCACTTTGCTACTAACGGAAGGAAACGGAGGAGTGACGTCGAGCCGCGCAAGGACGGACACGTGCAGGGCACGAACTGATTCCTGGCGAGGCGAGATAAGGCACAGATGGTGCACAACTCTTCGTGCCAGAGACGGATACTCTCTCTCCAAAGTGGATTCCGATCGAATCACACGATCGAAGAGTTGCCGTGACAGTCCCTAATCTCGCCAATCAGCAAGATCGCACATGGCCGTGCGGAATATGAAAAGGAGGGAACCCCCGTACCCTCATCGCCTAAGGAAAACGGATAACTCTATTTCTTTTTAAATAAAAGAAAATGGATAACTGATATTAAGAAACGGCTCACTGAAAAATACGGATTCGTATATTCTCTGAAAAACACCCTTGTCGTCGACTCACTGGCACATGCACCGATGCTGCTTTACGTTATTCTAGTGCGAGGATTTTAGTCGGAGAGCGATCCACCGAGACAGGAGGCAATCGAGCACTCTACAAATCGGGAGAGGCAACCAAAGATGATACGGGCATCTCCATTCTCCAACGCCAACTCTTAAGCTGGACACGGCATCCGTCCGCTGATCGAGGGGAACCAGTTCGGACACTGATGCGGAAGCCAATCATCTAACTGTAACCACATACATTTTAAACCGAATTTCAATAAACCACACAAAATTACATGCAAACCGGATGATTTTCATATAAACCAGATGAAATGTTCATTCCCACAACATGTCTTTCCTATATACGGCAGTCCGCTCATCAGACTGTCGTAAGCCTTAAAGGGATATGCTTCAGCGAAAGGGGAGAGTAGCCTCCTACGCCGGCCAAGGCACGGATCGGAGTTGGTTTTTAGGCGGGAAGGCGGTTGTCGTGGGCTCACGCCCGTGGCGGGCAAGCCACCAGCCGTGTAACCCGGCGAGGCGGTGGTGGTTGACTTCATGGGACCCAAGCGGCGGCGGCTTCCCATGGTCTATTTTCCTCACTTCCGCTGTGATGGTGGACTTCGTGCGACCCAAGCAGCAGCGGCCTCCCATAGTCTATTTTTTCTCACTGTCCGTGGCGGTCGCGGACGTGCCGACTTCGTTGTCGTGCCGCCGGGGCGTGGCCAACTCGATGTTGGCCATGTCGTCGTTGGTGCCCTAGTCAAATTCCTCCACCGTCGCGTCAACCTCCGCAAAGATGGTTCTTTCTCTGCCTGTTACATGTGTTGCTGCCATCGCTCGCGAGGATTTGGCGGGAGACTACGTTGGCCAGCTTGGATGGGCTAGGACGGCTTGGCGATGGCGGTGGCGCCGGCTCCGGAGAGCTTGCTGACAAGCCAGCTTGTATCTGGCTAGCTCGTCGGGCAACCCAGGCTGCTGCAATGCCGGAGAGCTCCTTCTTCTGCTCGCTGGAGAGGCCATCCCACAAGACTTTGGAGCCGGAGGCCATGACGGGTGTGGTACAAGAAGGAGATGGAGAGCGGAGGTGTGGTATGGTTCTTGCTCGGCGCCTGGCCACGCTTAAATAGCGGGCGGATGCGTGATACGTCTTCAATGTATCTATAATTTTTTATTGTTCCATGCTAATAAAGTATCAATCTTGGATGTTTATATACATTTACTATCAACTTTATATAATTTTATAGGACTAACCTATTAACCTATTGCCCAGTGTCAGTTGCTGTTTTTTTGCTTGTTTTTACTTCGCAGAATATCAACCAAACGAAGTCTAATTGCCACGAACCTTTTTGGAGATTTTTTTCTAGTGATAAAGACCCTGGAAGCTTCTGGAGTACACGGGAGGAGGCCCGTGGGGCCCACTAGGCACCAGGGCGTGCTAGGGGCCTCCGGCGCGCCCTGGCGGGTAGTGGAGCCCATGGGAACCCCCTTGACCTACCTCTAACTCTACAAATACTCTAAAATCCTAGAAACTCTAGAGGAGTAGACGAAATACTTTTTCGTCGCCGCCAGTTCCAGAACCACGAGATCCAATCTAGAGGCCTTTTCCGGCACTCTACCGGAGGGGGCAACGATCACGAAGGAGTTCTTCATCATCCTTACTGTCCCTCCGATGATGCGTGAGTAGTTTACCACAGACCTATGGGTCCGTAGTTAGTACCTAGATGGGTCAAAGAAGTACCAGAGGGGGGCTCCGAGGGGAGCACAACCCACCTGGGCGCGCCTGGGGGCCCAGTCACGCCCTGGTGGGTTGTGCCCACCTTGGCCGCCTCCCGCACCGCCTCTTTGCTCTATAAATACCCCCAAATCCAAAAACCCTAAGGGAGTCGACGAAACATAATTTTAGCCGCCACAAGTTCCAGAACCACCAGATCCAATCTAGACACTATCACGGAGGGGTTCATCATCCTCATTGGTGCCTCTCTGATGATGCGTTACTAGTTCATTGTAGACTTACGGGTTTGTAGTTAGTGGCTAGATGGCTTCCTCTCTCTCTTTTGATTCTCAACATAATGGTCTCTTGGAGATCTATTTGATGTAACTCTTTTTACGGTGTGTTTGTTGGGATCCGATGAATTGTGAGTTTATGATCAGATCTATCAGTGAATATTATTTGAGTCTTCTCTGAACTCTTTTATGCATGATTGTTATAGCCTCGTATTTCTTCTTCAATTTTTTGGTTTGGTTTGGCCAACTAGATCGATTTGTCTTGCCACGGGAAGAGGTGCTTTGTGATGGGTTCGATCTTGCGTTGCTCAATCTCAATGACAGAAAAAGACATGACACGCATGTATCGTGTGCTATTAAGGGTAACAAGATAGGGTTTATTCACACGTGAGTTTACCTTGTCTACATCATGTCATTATTTTTAATGCATTACTCTATTTTTTTTATTAACTTAATACACAAGATGCATGCTGGATAGCGATCGATGTTCATGCACAACTCTTCGCGCCAGAGACGGATACTTCTTTCTCTAAAGTGGATTCCGATTGAATCCCACGATCGAGGAGTTGGCGTGACAGCCCCTAATCTCGCCAATCAGCAAGATCGCATATGGTCGTGTGGAATATGAAAAGGAGGGAACCCCCGTACACCCAGGAAACGGAGAGCTCTATTAAAGAAAAGGGAAAACGGATATCTGAAACTGAAAAACGGCTCACTGAAGAATACAGATTCGAATTCTCTGAAAGACACCCTTGTCGTCGACTCACTGGCACATGCGCCGATGCCGCTTTACGTTATTCTGGTGCGAGGATCGTAGTCGGAGGGCGATCGACCGAGACAGGAGGCGATCGAGCACTCTAAAAATCGGGAGAGGCAGCCAAAGGTGATACGGGCATCTCCGCACGCCAGCTCTTAAATCGAACACGGCATCCGTCCGGTGATCAAGGAAATCAGTTCGTACACTGAAGCCGATCATCTAACCGTAACTGCATACATTTTAAATTAAACTGGACTTTAATAAACCACACAAAAATACATGCAAACTGGATGATTTTCGTATAAATCAGATGAAAAATATTTACATTTTGGACATATTTTAACTAAACTATACCGAACTAAGCTAAACTAGTCTATAGCCAGTCGCGTCGGATGTTCATTCCCACAACATGTCTTTCCTATGTCCAGCGGCCCGCTCATCAGACTGTCGTAAGCGCCGAAGGGATATGCTTGGGAAGAGTAGCCTCCTTCTGCTGCTGGGAAGCATGGATCAGAGTTGGCTTTTGGGCGGGGAAGACGGTCGTCGTGGCCTACGCCCCCGCGAAGCGGGCAAGCCCCTGACTGTGTAACCCGGCAAGGCGTTGGTGGTGGATTTCATGGGACCCAAGAGGCGGCGGCCTCCCATGGTCTACGTTTCCTAACTGTCCACGGTGGTGGTGGACTTCGTGGGACCCAAGTGGTGGCGGCCTACCATGGTCCACTTTTCCTCATTGTCTGCGATGGTGGTGGACTTCGTGGGACCCAAGCGACGGCGGCCTCCCATGGTCTACTTTTCCTCACCGTCCGGGGCGGTCGCGGACGTGCCGGCTTTGCCAGGGCGGAGTTGGCCTCGTCGTCGTTGATGCCTTAGTAAAATTCCTCCGTCATCGCGTCAACCTCCACGAACATGGTTTTTTCTCTGCCCGTTGGACATGTTGCTGCCATCGCTCGCAGCGGATTTGCCGGGAGATGGCATTGGCTAGCTTGGATGGGCGAGGACGGCTTGGCGATGGCGGTGGCGCTGGTTCCGAAGAGCTTGCTGACAAGCTAGCCTGTATCTGGCTAGCTCGTCAGGCAACCTAGGTTGCTGCAATGCCGAAGAGCTCCTTCTTCTGCTTGCCGGAGAGGCCGTCCCACAAGACTTTGGAGCCGGAGGCCATGACAAGTGTGGTACAAAGAGGATATGGAGAGCGGATGTGTGGTATGGTTCTTGCTCGGCACCTGGCCATGCTTAAATAGCGGGCGAATGCGAGGCGCCAACCAGAGCGGTGTTTAATGCAGGCCGGCATAAGGACGGACGTGTGATGCTCGGGGCAACGAAGTAGGTTCCTCGGCACACATGCTAGTTTAATGGAGGTAGGCAGGAAGACGAATGTCGTTTCAATGCGGAGAGAAGGCGTGAACAGCGGGCGGCACTCTCGATCGACAAGTCACTTCAATGCTGGATCTAGTGGGTGGTCGCATACGCTTCGGGCTGGCGTTAACGCAGAGTTGATGCTCTGGCGGGGAAGAGCGCGGCCTGACGGGAGAGGGGTCTTGGATGGGCCAGGTTTGTCAAACGCTTGTGCGCCCCCCCCCCTCCCCCCCCCCCCACACACATGTTTTCTTTCTGTTTGCGAAAAAATGACGTCTCGACAGACCCCTGGACAGATACAGGACCACATTGAATGAAAAAATACGTCTAAACCGGTTGATTCGGACGGTTGCGGTCGGTTTGAAGGCCGGCTTTGAAGATGCCCTATACACACAACCACAAGTGTACAAAAGGCAATGTACAATTGTGATGAAGATTTTCTTGCAGACGGGGAGACGCAACTGGTCATTGTGGTATATTGAGGAGGATGTGTCCTAGACTTATAGCCAACGAAAGAAATAGCGCGCTACAAAATCTAGCGTCACCCTTGTCCAGATGCTGCACAATTACAGCGTGCTATATTTAAAAATAGCGTCTTAAAAATGTTTTTTTACCCAAAAACCGTAGAACAATAGTTCTACGGTATAATTATATTATAATAAAAAAGTTACAAGTTACATGAAGACCCAAGGGCCTAGCCAATACCAGCTTTAGGAATCATGAACATTATATTACAAGTTGCAACTGATCCAATCCGAAAGCTCTTGGAAGTACTTTTCTTTCACTTTGAAATGGAGTAGTTTGAGATCTTTCCTGAAGAAGAAGCGCCAAGCTTGCACGAACTGTTGTTGCTGTCCGAAGAGTTTGTCATTGTGTTGCTTCCAAATGTTCCAACAGCCCAACATGACTATCTCTGAGGCGAAGTGTTTGGGAAGATGAATTTTTGCAGGGTTTATGTCTTCGTAGATTGAAGTCCCTCTTTTTCTCCCTGGAATAATAGTATTCCAGCAGTTTTGGGCAAATTGGCAATCCCAGAACAGGTGCATTGGTGTTTCTTCGGCCCTCTGATTACAGTTTGGACATGATGTATCATCAAGATGCATGCCCTTTCGTTGAAGCAAGGACCTAGTATTGATTCTGCAGTGTGCCATCAACTAGATGAAAATTTTATGCTTGAGCCTGCTAGAGAAAGACCAAATCATTTTGAAGAATGGATGTCCTTCCTCATCTCCCATCAGTTTATTGTACATCCTCATAGATAAGTATTTGTTGGCTAAACCATTGGTAATCCATATGTCTTTTCCACTATCATCAAGCTGTGGGAGAATTTCTTGCAAAAGATTGAACTCCTCATATGCAATAGTTGACATTGGCAAGTCAAAGTGCCCTGTAAGATCATTAAGCATACTGAAATTGTGCACTGAGATGGAGTCATGTATTGCAAATGAGTGGAGTTCTGGGAATTTGTCTTGAATGGGTTCTCCTGCCCAGTTATCCCTCCAGAGCAGGGTGGAAATTCCTGAAGAAACTTTACATGTGCTTGCTTGTTTGAATTCAGGCCAGAGTGTCAGGTGAGCCTTCCACCATGAAGATCCTTCCATTCTCCCCAGAGGCATGTTCAGGCTGTAATATTTTTCCCAAATCAGTTTAATCCAAGGAATCTCTTCTTTGTTCAGAAACTTGAAAATATTCTTCATGAGAAGGGCTTTATTGTGGGTGCCAATGTCTAAAATGCCTAGACCTTCTTGCTTCTTGGGCTTACATACTTTGGACCATGTAATTAGGGCAGTACCTCTGTCTTCCATCCCAAACTTCCTCCAAAAAAAATTTGAGATACTTGTTAATCTGATCAAGAACCTCTTGAGGCAGTGCTAATGTACACATGAAGAAGGTTGGGAGAGCTGAGAAAACAGACTTGATCAGAAGAATTCTGCCATCATATGAAAGCATGGTGGAGCATCCTGTAAGTCTTCTTTTGATTCGTTGCATGATTGGATGAAAGTCCTCAGTTCTGAGCCTGCCAGTGCTTAAGGGAAGCCCCAGATATGTGAAAGGGAATGATCCCCTTGAACACCCTAATATACTCAACAGAATGTGAATAACCTGCTCAGAAACATAGATGGGGACCAGCATAGTGCTTCTTAAAAATGTCAAATATTTTACATATATTCAAGAATTTCAGCAGCTAAAAAATTGTCCATGAGAAATACACGCATAAACAATTAACCACATACAAGAATCAGCATCGCATGTGAAAGATCGTGGATGTCTCCTAGAGGTCTAGGGGGGGTGAATAGGCGCTTTAAAATAATTACGGTTTAGGCTAGAACAAATGCGGAATAAACCTAGCGGTTAATTTGACAAGCACAAAACCTACAACAACTAGGCTCACCTATGTGCACCAACAACTTATGCTAAGCAAGGTAAACAACTAAGTGATAGCAAGATATATGACAAGAAACAATATGGCTATCACAAAGTAAAGTGCATAAGTAAAGGGCTCGGGTAAGAGATAATCGAGGCATGCGGAGACGATGATGTATCCCGAAGTTCACACCCTTGCGGATGCTAATCTCCGTTTGGAGCGGTGTGGAGGCACAATGCTCCCCAAGAAGCCACTAGGGCCACCGTAATCTCCTCACGCCCTCGCACAATGCAAGATGTCGTGATTCCACTAAGGGACCCTTGAAGGCGGTCATCGAACCCGTACAAATGGCAACCCTTGGGTGCGGTCACCGAACCCGTACACTTTGGCAACCCTTGGGGCGGTCACGGTGCCGACAAATCGCTCGGGGCGATCTCCACAACCTAATTGGAGACCCCGACGCTTGCCCGGAGCTTTTCACCACAATGATTAAGCTCCGAACACCACCAACCGTCTAGGGCGCCCAAGCACCCAAGAGGAACAAGCTCAAGGGCACCAAGCACCCAAGAATAATAAGCTTCTCAACTTGTAACTTCCACGTATCATCGTGGAGAACTCAAACCGATGCACCAAATGCAATGGCAAGGGCACACGGAGTGCCCAAGTCCTTCTCTCTCAAATCCCACCGAAGCAACTAATGCTAGGGTGGAAAAAGAGAGGAAGAACAAGAAGGAGAACACCAAGAACCCCAAGATCTAGATCCAAGGGGTTCCCCCTCACAAAGAGGAGAAAGTGATTGGTGGAAACATGGATCTAGATCTCCTCTCTCTTTTCCCTCAAGAACTAGCAAGAATTATTGGAGGGATTGAGAGTTAGCAAGCTCGAAGAAGGTCAACAATGGGGGAAGAACACGAGCTCAAAGGATAAGGTTCATTGGGGGAAGAAGACCCCCTTTTATAGGTGGGGAAAAATCCAACCATTATGCTCACAGCCCGCACAGAGCGGTACTACCGCTCCAAGGAGCGGTACTACCGCTAGGGCGGTAGTACCCCTTTGGAAAACAACAGCGAGGAGGAAGAAGGCCAGTAGAACCGCCGGAGCGGTACTACCGCTCGTCCTCACGGTACTACCGCTAGGGATCGCGGTACTACCGCAAAGGGTAGCGGTACTACTGCTTGCGAGCGGTACTAAAAAAATACATCCGGGCCTACCACCGCAGGACTTGGGACGATTTTTGGTCCGGAGAGGTACTACTGCTGTAGGAGTCGCGGTAGTACCGCTCTGGAGCGGTAGTAAAAAATTACATCCGCTCCAATTCGCGGTAGTACCGCTGCAGCCTTTTTAGAACACCAAAACTGTCATAAATTTTGCAAACGGACTCCGAATTTGATGAAACCAAGTTTTGTTGGAAAGCTAGCGACAAGGGCTAACACAGTATTGAAAGAAATATCAATAAGAAGCAAATGAGAAAAGGCCCAAAAGAAAATGGTGAGAACCCTTCCTCGGATAAGACCGGTAAAACCTCCAACACTGAAAACATCATAGAAGACGCATGCAAACTCCGTTTTTGATGAACTCAAGCTTGTCATCAAGATGACCATAAGCTCTAAGACTCACAAAGAGAACCAAACAACAACCAAGAAACATGATGCAAGGATGCAATGGTTTGAGCTCTCGATTTAACGATACGATCAAGCTACTCACTTGAGAGCCCCCCTTGATCGTGACGGCTACCGATCCTATAACCCGGTCTCCCAACTACCACCATGAGACCTGTAAAATAGAAAACCTATCAAGGGCAAACCTTTGCCTTGCACATGATCCACTTGAGCTAGATGATGACGATCTTGTCCTCCTCAAGATGGACCACCTTTCTTGATTGCGTTGGGTCGATGGAGACTAGATGATTGCTCCCGCATACTCCACTATGGGTGAGCCACTCTTCGGCACATCTTCACAAGTCCATTGACACCGCAATGGATGGCAAGCTTCAAGCACTTGATCTCTTCGTGATGCTCCACTTGAACTTGCGCATGGCAATCTTGATGACGATCACCACTTGATGTCATCCTTTCCATGGGTTGTATGATATCTTCCTCTTGATGCAAGCCCATGGACACGTACCTAACCCCACATAACTCTCACATAGACCATGGGTTAGTACACAAAGTGCAATGGACAATGCTTACCATACCATGGGATCACTTGATCCCTCTCGGTACATCTTCTACGCTTTGTGAGTTGATCAACTTGATTCACTCTTGACTTAGCCTTGATCAACCTTGAATCTTTCCAACTCTCTTCGTTTGGATGATGTCTTGAAGGTAAACATGAATGATCACACAATCTTCTTCTTCAAGATATGCTTGCAATAAGCTCAACACTCACATGACGAATCTTTGGATAATTCCTTAATAGCACCTTGGTCAACCCATAAACTCCTTGAAACCAACACATGGACTTCAAGAAATGCCTATGGAAAAATCCTTCAAATATAACTCAATGCAACCATTAGTCCATCGAGAATGTCATCAATTACCAAAACCACACATGGGGGCACCGCATGTCCTTTCAATCTCCCCCATTTTGGTAATTGATGACAATCACTTTCAAGAGAGTTTATATAAGGAATTATGCATCACCATGCAATGCAACAACCAATAATGCATGCATAGGAGATGTGTATGCTTAGGAACAAACCAAAGCCAGAAGAGACAACTCTCTAAACTTCTCCACAAAACTCTGAAACTTCTCCCCATTGGCATCGATTGCCAAAATGGGCTAAAAAGCTTAGAAGGCCAATATAAAATGTGTTCCTCCATAAATTGTGTATTTCTCAACAAGAGAGTGGAATGCAATACACATATCCAATGGTAAATACTTGGAGGAAGACAAACTATACTGAGGCCCAAAGATTGCAAAAGGAAGATATGCCACAAAGACATAACAAAGAGAGAAACAAGCAATCAAGCAATCAAAAGATACCAATTGAAGCAAGCTATCAAAAGATACCAATTGAACCAACTAGGCCAATGATCCTACGAGCCACATAAATAAAGGATATTATGATAAGAGCAGAGCAGTGTTCTAAAGAAACTAGAGAAGCTCCCCATGATTTGTGCACATCAAGAATTTTTTTATTTGGATCAAAGTGCACAAAATAGGATCATAGCTCCCCCAAAATCAATAGAAACTTACAACAAGTGAAGAGAGCATATAGGAAACTAAGCCTAGTACTTGCAACAAACACATGGTTGAGCAACAAGTAAGAGAGGCAACTTAAGAGTGGGCTCAACCAAAAAGATGTGTGTGAGTCAAGGCAATGCACTTGAGAATACTAATGTACAGAAGAGCATTAAGAATCAATAAAGTCTTGAAAGAATGAGGCACACGGTGCAAGGCCTATCATTCCCACACACAACTAGCAAATGGGTTCACAAGCTTACTAATAAGCATATAGAGAACCTATGCTTGTGACAACCCGCGGTGAAGATCGAAGATGAAAGGCTCATCAAGACAAGGGATACCAATTAAGATGGCAAAAACCTCGTAAAGATAAGCATGAGGAAAATAATCTTCACCACACAAGAGCGCATCAAGATGCAACGATAGAAGACACGCACTTAAGGCAAAAGCTTTCACGGAGCCACCAAAGAAATAACATAAGAAAGACAAGGTGGACGTGAAAGAAAGGATATCATCTAGATATGCAACTTCTCTCAAGTGTATAAGATTCTAGGTAGACGAAATCATCATGATATATGTATCTACAAAGAAGGATGTACACCCGAAATAGTTGCAACACGAAGGAACACGATATTCAAAAGGAAGTCATACATATACCAATAAGATATTTGCTTGGAAGCATAGCACATAGCTAGATATGGTCTTACAGCATATAAATGAATTCCTACCACACACCCATCAAAGACATCACAACTAGCAACATGAGATCATTGAAGGAAATATGCCCTAGAGGCAATAATAATGTTATTATTTATTTCCTTATATCATGATAAATGTTTATTATTCATGCTAGAATTGTATTAACCGGAAACATAATACATGTGTGAATACATAAACCTACAGAGTGTCACTAGTATGCCTCTACTTGACTAGCTCGTTAATCAAAAGATGGTTATGTTTCCTAACCATGAACAAGGAGTTGTTATTTGATTAACGGGATCACATCATTGGTTGAATGATCTGATTGACATGACCCATTCCATTAGCATAGCACCTGATCGTATAGTTTGTTGCTAGTGCCTTTCTTCATGACTTATACATGTTCCTATGACTATGAGATTATGCAACTCCCGTTTGCACGAGGAACACTTTGGTGCTACCAAACGTCACAACGTAATCGGGGTGATTATAAAGGTACATTACAGGTGTCTCGAAGGTACATGTTGGGTTGGCATATTTCGAGATTAGGATTTGTCACTCCGATTGCTCGGAGAGGTATCTCTGGGCCCTCTCGGTAATGCACATCACATAAGCCTTGCAAGCATTGCAACTAATGTGTTAGTTGTGAGATGATGTATTACTTAAACGAGTAAAGAGACTTGCGGTGACGAGATTGAACTAGGTATTGGATACCGACGATCGAATCTCGGGCAAGTAACATACCGATGACAAAGGGAACAACGTATGTTGTTATGCGGTCCTGACCGATAAAGATCTTCGTAGAATATGTAGGAGCCAATATGGGCATCCAGGTCCCGCTATTGGTTATTGACCGGAGAGGTGTCTCGGTCATGTCTACATAGTTCTCGAACCCGTAGGGTCCGCACGCTTAACGTTTCGGTGACAGTTACTATGAGTTTTTATGATGTTTCTGTACCGAAGGTTGTTCGGAGTCCCGGATGAGATCACGGACGTGACGAGGAGTCTCGAAATGGTCGAGACATAAAGATTCATATATTGGAAGTCTATGTTTGGACATCGGAAGTGTTCCGGGTGAAATTGGGAATTTTACCAAATGCACCGGAGGTTACCGGAACCCCGAATGCTAATGGGCCAACATGGGCCTTAGTGGAAAGGAGAAAAGGGGGCCCAAGTGCTGGCGCACCTTTCCCCCTTCCCTAGTCCTATTAGGACTAGGAGAAGGCGCCTCTCTCTCCCTTCCCACTTGGGGAAACCTAGTTGGACTAGGATTGGGGAATCCTACTCCTAGTAGGAGTAGGAAACCCCGTGCGCCTCCTCTCTCGGCCGGCCAGTCCCTCCCTTCCCTCCTTTATATACAGGGGCAGGGGCACCCCATGACACACAAGTTGATCCTTGAGATCTTTCCTTAGCCGTGTGCGGTGCCCCTTCCACCAAATTACACCTCGATTATACCGTTCACGGAGCTTAGGCGAAGCTTCTGCGTCGGTGGAACATCATCATCGTCACCACGCCGTCGTCTTGTGAAAACTCTCCCTCAACACTCGGCTGGATCGGAGTTCGAGGGACGTCATCGAGCTGAACGTGTGCAGAACTCGGAGGTGCCGTGACGTTCGGTACTTGGATCGGTTGGATCGTGAAGAAGTACGACTACTTCCTCTACGTTGCGTCAACGCTTCCGTTGCTTTGGTCTCTGAGTGCGTAGACAACACTCTCATCTCGTTGCTATGCATCACCATGATCTTGGCGTGATCGTAGGAAAATTTTTGAAATTACTACGTTTCCCAACGGTGGCATCCGAGCCTAGGTTTTATGGTTTGATGATATGCACGAGTAGAACACAAGTGAGTTGTGGACGATACAAGTCATCTTGCCTACCAGCATGTCATACTTTGGTTCAGCGTTATTGTTGGACTGACGATCCAGACCATCCTTACGAGTAATCTTACTCGCGACCGGTGCTCTAGACTTTCTTTGAACTTAGATTGCTTGTGGACGACTGTCTCTCAAACTTTAGTTGAACTGAAAAGCATACGCCCGGTCCTTGAGAAGGTTAAACGGAGTATATTTGACGAAGTATCGTTGTGGTTTTGATGCGTAGGTGAGATTGGTTCTTGCTTAAGCCCGTAGCAGCCACGTAAAATTTGCAACAACAAAGTAGAGGACGTCTAACTTGTTTTTGCAGGGCATGTTGTGATGTGATATGGTCTAGACATGATGCTGAATTTTATTGTATGAGATGATCATGTTTTGTAACCGAAGTTATCGGCAATCGGCAGGAGCCATATGGTTGTCGCTTTATTGTATGCAATGCAATCGCTACTGTAATGCTTTACTTTATCACTAAGCGGTAGCGATAGTCGAGAAGCATAAGTTTGGCGAGACGACAACGATGCTACGATGGAGATCAAGGTGTCGCCGGTGGCGATGGTGATCATGACGGTGCTTCGGAGATGGAGATCACAAGCACAAGATGATGATGGCCATATCATATCACTTATATTGATTGCATGTGATGTTAATCCTTTATGCATCTTATCTTGCTTTGATTGACGGTAGCATTATAAGATGATCCCTTACTAAATTATCAAGAAGTGTTCTCCACGAGTATGCACCGTTGCGAAAGTTCTTCGTCTTTGAGACACCACGCGTGATGATCGGGTGTGATAGGCTCTACGTTCAAATACAACGGGTGCAAAACAGTTGCACACGCAGAATACTCAGGTTATACTTGACGAGCTATGCATATAAGATATGACCTCGAACACGGAGACCGAAGGTCGGCGTGAATCATATAGTAGATATGATCAACATATTGATGTTCACCATTGAAACTACTCCATCACACGTGATGATCGGTCATGGTGTAGTTGATATGGATCACGCAATCACTTAGAGAATTGGAGGATATTTTTCTAAGTGGGAGTTCTTAAGTAATATGATTAATTGAACTTAAATTTATCATGAACTTAGTACTGATAGTATCTTGCTTGTCTATGATGTGTAGATAGATGGCTCGTCTGTTGTTCCGTTGAATTTTAATGCGTTCCTTGAGAAAGCAAAGTTGAAAGATGATGGCAGCAATTACACGGACTGGGTCCGTAACTTGAGGATTATCCTTATTGCTGCACAGAAGAATTACGTCCTGGAAGCACCGTTAGGTGCCTGGCCTGGTGAAAGGGCTGCGCCAGAAGTTGTGAACGTCTGTCAAAGCAAAGTCGATGACTACTCTATAGTTCAGTGTGCCATGCTTTACGGCTTAGAACCGGGACTTCAACGTCGTTTTGAACACCATGGAGCATATGAGATGTTCCAGGAGTTGAAGTTAATATTCCAAGCGAATGCCCGGATTGAGAGATATGAAGTCTCCAATAAGTTCTATAGCTGTAAGATGGAGGAGAAGCAGTTACAAGGAGCATATACTCAGAATGTCCGGATATAACAATCACTTGATTCAACCGGGAGTTAATCTTCCGGATGATTGCGTCATTGACAGAATTCTCCAATCATCGCCACCAAGCTACAAGAGCTTCGTGATGAACTATAATATGCAAGGGATGACCAAAACAATGCCCGAGCTCTTCGCGATCTTTGAAAGTCATGGAGGTAGAAATCAAAAGGAGCATCAAGTGTTGATGGTTAACAAAACCACTAGTTTCAAGAAAAGGGCAAAGGAAAGAAAAAGGAAACTTCAAAAGAACGGCAAGCAAGTTGCTAATCAAGAGAAGAAACCCAAGTCTGGTCCTAAGCACGAAACTGAGTGCTTCTATTGCAAGCAGGCTGGTCATCGAAGCGGAACTGCCCCAAGTATTTGGCGGATAAGAAGGATGGCAAGGTTAACAAAGGTATATGTGATATACATGTTATTGATGTGTACCTTACTAATACTCGCAGAGCACTGGTATTTGATCTTGGTTACATTGCTAATATTTGCAACTCAAAGCAGGGGCTACGGATTGCGAAAATTGGCTAAGGACGAGGTGACGATGCGCGTGGGAAATGGTTCCAAAGTCGATGTGATCGCAATCGGCACGCTACCTCTACATCTACCTTCGGGATTAGTATTAGACCTAAATAATTGTTATTTAGTACCAGCGTTGAGCATGAACATTATATCTGGATCTTGTTTGATGCGAGACGGTTATTCATTAAATCGAGAGAATAATGGTTGTTCTATTTATATGAATAATATCTTTTATGGTCATGCACCATTGAAGAATGGTTTGTTTTTACTTAATCTTGATAGTAGTGATACACATATTCATAATGTTGAAACCAAAAGATGCAGAGTTGATAATGATGGTGCAACTTATTTGTGGCACTTGCCGTTTAGGTCATATCGGTGTAAAGCGCATGAAGAAACTCCATCTTGATGGACTTTTGGAGTCACTTGATTATGAATCACTTGGCACTTGCGAACCGTGCCTTATGGGCAAGATGACTAAAACACCGTTCTCCGGAACTATGGAGAGAGCAACAGATTTATTGGAAATCATACATCTTGATGTATGTGGTCCAATGAATGTTGAGGCTCGTATGGCGGATATCGTTATTTTCTCACCTTCACAGATGATTTGAGCAGATATGGGTATATCTACTTAATGAAACACAAATGCGAAACATTTGAAAAGTTCAAAGAATTTCAGAGTGAAGTGGAAAATCATCGTAACAAGAAAATAAAGTTTCTACGATCTGATCGTGGAGGAGAATATTTGAGTTACGAGTTTGGCCTACATTTGAAACAATGCGGAATAGTTTCGCAACTTACGCCACCTGGAACACCACAACGTAATGGTGTGTCCGAACGTCATAATCGTACTTTATTAGATATGGTGCGATCTATGATGTCTCTTCTTGATTTACCGCTATCGCTTTTGGGGTTATGCTTTAGAGGCGGCTACATTCACTTTAAATAGGGCACCATCTAAATCCGTTGAGACGACGCCTTATGAACTGTGGTTTGGCAAGAAACCAAAGTTGTCGCTTACGAAAGTTTGGGGCTGCGATGCTTATGTGAAAAAGCTTCAACCTGATAAGCTCGAACCCAAATCGGAGAAATGTGTCTTCATAGGATACCCAAAGGAGACTGTTGGGTACACCTTCTACCACAGATCCGAAGGCAAGATTTTTGTCGCTAAATTCGGAAACGATTTGGAGAAGGAGTTTCTCTCGACAGAAGTGAGTGGGAGGAAAGGAGAACTTGATGAGATAACTGTATCTACTCCCTTATTGAGAAGTAGTACATCACGTAAATCAGTTTCCGTGACACCTACACCAAATAGGGAGGAAGCTAATGATGATGATCATGAAACTTCAGATCGAGTTTCTCAGAACTTCGTAGATCAACCAGAGCAAGATCCGCACCAGAGTGGTACGGTAATCCTATTACGGAAGTCATGTTCTTTGGAACATGATGAACCTACGAACTATGAAGAAGCGATGGTGAGCCCAGATTCCACAAAATGGCTTGAGGCCATGAAATCGAGATGGGATCCATGTATGAGAACAAAGTGTGGACTTTGGTTGACTTGCCCGATGATCGGCAAGCAATTGAGAATAAATGGATCTTCAAGAAGAAGATGACGCGATGGTAATGTTATCGTCTATAAAGCTCGACTTGTTGCAAAAGGTTTTCGACAAGTTCAAGGGATTGACTACGATGAGACCTTCTCACCCGTAGCGATGCTTAAGTCCGTCCGAATCATGTTAGCAATTGCCGCATTTTATGATTATGAAATTTGGCAAATGGATGTTAAAACTGCATTCTGAATGGATTTACGGAAGAAGAGTTGTATATGATGCAACGAAGGTTTTGTCGATCCAAAGGGAGCTAACAAAGTGTGCAAGCTCCGGTGATCCATTTATGGACTGGTGCAAGCCTCTCGGAGTTGGAATAAACGTTTTGATAGTGTGATCAAAGCATTTGGTTTTATCTGAGACTTTTGGAGAAGCTTTGTATTTACAAGAAAGTGAGTGGGAGCTCTGTAGCATTTACGATATTATATGTGGATGACATATTATCGATCGGAAATGATATAGAATTCTGGATAGCATAAAGGGATACTTGAATAAGAGTTTTTCGATGAAAGACCTCGGTGAAGCTGCTTACATATTGGGCATTAAGATCTAGAGAGATAGATCAAGACGCTTAATAGGACTTTCACAAAGCACATACCTTGATAAAGTTTTGAAAAGTTCAAAATGGATCGAGCAAAGAAAGGGTTCTTGCCGGTGTTACAAGGTGTGAAGTTGAGTAAGACTCAATGCCCGACCACCGCAGAAGATAGAGAGAAAATGAAAGATGTTCCCTATGCTTCAGCCATAGGCTCTATCATGTATGCAATGCTGTGTACTGCACTGATGTGTGCCTTCTTTGTAAGTTTGGCGGTGCAGGTACCAAAGTAATCCAGAGTGGATCAACTGGACAGCGGTCAAGAACATCCTTAAGTACTTGAGAAGGACTAAGGATATGTTTCTCATTTATGGCGGTGACAAAGAACTCGTCAGTAAATGGCAGTTACGTCGACGCAAGCTTTGACATCGATCCGGACGATTCTAAATCGCAAACCGGATACGTATTTACATTAAACGGTGGAGCTGTCGGTTGGTGCAGTTCCAAACAAAGCGTCGTGGCGGGATCTACATGTGAAGTTGAGTACATAGCTGCTTGGAAGCGACTAATGAAGGAGTCCGGATGAAGGAGTTCATAACCGATCTAGGTGTTGTACCTAGTATATCGGGTCCAATGAAAATCTTCTGTGACAATATCGGTGCAATTGCCTTGGCAAAGGAATCCAGATTTCACAAAAGAACCAAGCACATCAAAAGACGCTTCAACTCCATCCGGATTTGGTCGGTGGGAGACATAGAGATATGCAAGATACATACGGATCTGAATGTTGCGTAATCTGCCGACTAAGCCTCTTCCACGAGCAAAACATGATCGCACCAAGACTCCATGGGTGTTAGAATCATTATTGTATAATCTAGATTATTGACTCTAGTGCAAGTGGGAGACTGAAGGAAATATGCCCTAGAGGCAATAATAATGTTATTATTTATTTCCTTATATCATGATAAATGTTTATTATTCATGCTAGAATTGTATTAACCGGAAACATAATACATGTGTGAATACATAAACCTACTGAGTGTCACTAGTATGCCTCTACTTGACTAGCTCGTTAATCAAAAGATGGTTATGTTTCCTAACCATGAACAAGGAGTTGTTATTTGATTAACGGGATCACATCATTGGTTGAATGATCGATTGACATGACCCATTCCATTAGCATAGCACTTTTTGATCGTATAGTTTGTTGCTAGTGCCTTTCTTCATGACTTATACATGTTCCTATGACTATGAGATTATGCAACTCCCGTTTGCACGAGGAACACTTTGGGTGCTACCAAACGTCACAACGTAATCGGGTGATTATAAAGGTACATTACAGTGTCTCCGAAGGTACATGTTGGGTTGGCATATTTCGAGATTAGGATTTGTCACTCCGATTGTCGGAGAGGTATCTCTGGGCCCTCTCGGTAATGCACATCACATAAGCCTTGCAAGCATTGCAACTAATGTGTTAGTTGTGAGATGATGTATTCTGAAGCGAGTAAAGAGACTTGCCGGTGACGAGATTGAACTAGGTATTGGATACCGACGATCGAATCTCGGGCAAGTAACATACCGATGACAAAGGGAACAACGTATGTTGTTATGCGGTCCGACCGATAAAGATCTTCGTAGAATATGTAGGAGCCAATATGGGCATCCAGGTCCCGCTATTGGTTATTGACCGGAGAGGTGTCTCGGTCATGTCTACATAGTTCTCGAACCCGTAGGGTCCGCACGCTTAACGCTTCGATGGCGAGTTACTATGAGTTTTTATGATGTTTCTGTACGAAGGTTGTTCGAGTCCCGGATGAGATCACGGACGTGACGAGGAGTCTCGAAATGGTCGAGACATAAAGATTCATATATTGGAAGTCTATGTTTGGACATCGGAAGTGTTCCGGTGAAATTGGGAATTTTACCAAGTACCGGAGGTTACGGAACCCCGGAATGCTAATGGGCCAACATGGGCCTTAGTGGAAAGGAGAAAAGGGGCCCAAGTGCTGGCCGCACCTTTCCCCTTCCCTAGTCCTATTAGGACTAGGAGAAGGCGCCTCTCTCTCTCCCTTCCCACTTGGGGAAACCTAGTTGGACTAGGATTGGGGGAATCCTACTCCTAGTAGGAGTAGGAAACCTGGTGCGCCTCCTCTCTCGGCCGGCCAGCCCCTCCCTTCCCTCCTTTATATCTGAGGGCAGGGGGCACCCCATGACACACAAGTTGATCCTTGAGATCTTTCCTTAGCCGTGCGGTGCCCCTTCCACCAAATTACACCTCGATTATACCGTTCACGGAGCTTAAGTGGCTTCTGCGTCGGTGGAACATCATCATCGTCACCACGCCGTCGTGCTGACGAAACTCTCCCTCAACACTCGGCTGGATCGGAGTTCGAGGGACGTCATCGAGCTGAACGTGTGCGTAACTTCGGAGGTGCCGTGACGTTCGGTACTTGGATCGGTTGGATCGTGAAGAAGTACGACTACTTCCTCTACGTTGCGTCAACGCTTCCGTTGCTGGTCTACGAGGGTACGTAGACAACACTCTCATCTCGTTGCTATGCATCACCATGATCTTGCGTGATCGTAGGAAATTTTTTGAAATTACTACGTTTCCCAACAATCATCATCGAGATGCTTTGAGAAAGGAAACAAGTATCACAAGATGGAATGAAAATCATGCTAAGATGCAACCTACACAAGGTTGAATGCAAGAAAAGAATGCATGAAGAGATACTTGTTACCGAGATATCATTGGAAGGATGTAGTAGATACCAATTAAAGGTAGGTAGTAGTTCATTGATCATCCTAGCTTGACTCCAATTAGCACATGATGACACCACCTTCCTTGTGAGTGAGCCAAGCGTCCAATGCATCTCCAATTGTTCCTGGAACAACAACACAAACAAAGTTCTCATTGGGACCAAAGAGTTAGAGAACCAACAATACATAGGACAAACTCCACATAAATATGTGCATATAGATATGAAAATGAACTTCATGCACATCTCATCCAATTTGAGACTTGGTGGAGTTCCCTATATATTGGGTCAAAGAAAGAAAGCATGCCAAAGAAACTACATGAAGTTAATATGCATGCTCAAGACTTTCAAGAACCGATACCAAATGACAAAGAAAAAACAAGTGAAGAAAAGATACCAAATGAATAACTCATCACTTGGAGGATATCCATAATAGATACATCGAGGAATGAGATATCCGATGATACACACTAAATAAAAGATATCAAACCCCCAAAAGAGAGGATGGTTCCAAACAAACCAAGCTCTCTACAAAGTTTCATCATAGCACAAAGTACCCAAAAGAAACGACTTGCCTTCCACCGACACACACTTGATAAGGATCACAAGATGAGTGTTTTATAGAAAATAGGATAGCTCCCCCAAGGCTAGTGCATTATAGAGAAACTGCATTTGAATACAAAATGCATGAGGTGGGATCACCACTTTCACTATATCTAGAAAACACTAGACAAGATCAAGAAATAAACAAGATCCACAAGTGGTATGGAATACAAAGGGAGTTGATACAATCCTTGGCAAGAGAAAAGGCAAATAAAAAGCAAAAGCCAATGTAAAGATGATCAATAAATTCTACCACAAAAGTGAGTACCAATTGTCAAAAGACAAGAAGTAAATGGAAGTAATTCCCGGTGGTAGATAGCAAGGATATCTGACATCATCTTCACACCAACCAAAAAGCAAATTGCAACTTGTAGAGCTAACATGCCACCTAGGAACAAGATAATTTACAATATCAACTCTAGATGACAATATCTCAAATGTACACATTTTCTAGGCTAGTAATATACACATAGCATATTACTCCCCCATAATGTGATACCAATTAAAGATAGACAAGAGGCAATTAAAGGATCCAACAAGAGATAATTAATGGACTATTTAGAATTTGAATTTCACATGAGAAGACATACCACATAGCGACTAGATAATCTTGTAATATCAATACTAGATGATATTCCTCATGTACACACATTTATAGGATTGTGAGGTGCACAAAGCACATCACTCCCCCACAATGGGATATTCCATTAATCTCTCACAAGAGCCAACTAAGATATGACCAAGACGCACAAAGGCTCAACGAACGACACACATGTACATGATGTGCAAACCAACACACACATACTTGATTGCTCAAGATAATCAAGTTGGAAGCACACCATATACAAACACATGCAAGGAACGAAACCAAACATGCAAAGGGGCAAGTAACTATCAATGTAGACACTTTAAGCACGAGTTACCGCAAGGAGGAACATTGGATATAAGATAGAAACTTGATAATCCGAATGACTTGGCTTGAGACAATAAGAATGATGAAGTCCCCTTAATTCTTCATAATGTAGCCAAGTCTCCAATGACCTCCAATATCACCTATTGATCAAGTTTGAGCTTGTTGGTCCCCAACCAAGTTGGGTCCTAAGAGGTTAGTCACAATAGGCTTGGCTACCCAAATGGTTCTTTTCTTGACACCAATTTGAGCACCAACAAATTTGGCAAACACATTGCCAACATTATCCTTCCCAAGAGAATAGATATCATCATTAATAATTGGGTTGGATAAGTTACCACTAGTGCATGAAGAGGCAAGGTGACGTTTCTTGCGACATAGGTAGCAACGTCTACTCTTCACTTTCTTCTCACTTGATTTCTCAACTTGAGAAGCATAAGCTTGAGTCTTCTTGGGAAGAGGCTTTTCTTCAACTTGAGGTTGAGCATGAGAATGAACTTGTGGCCGCTTCCCTTGTTGCTTGTCACTAATGGGTTTCTTCTTCAATGGGCAAGATCTAACATGATGCCCTTCAATTTTGCACTTGAAGCAAATAATCTTGGCCGAATTCTTGACTTGTTCTTGGCCCTTCTTCTTGATCATCTTGGACTTCTTCTTCTTATTGGAGTTGAATCCAAGTCCACCTTTGTCATTGGGGGATTTTTGCACACTCAAGATATTATCGAGTGTGGATTTCCCTTCATGACTCTTTTCCAAGTCTTTCTTCAAAGAAGTGACTTGGGCCTTGAGCTCTTTGATTTCCTCTACATGGTTAGCCTCAACACAAGTACTAGAGGAAGTATAAGCTTCATCGTTAGAGCAACAAGGCAAGGAAAGCAATTCACCACAAGATGTACCAATGTTATGCATGGATGAATCGCGAGGACTAGCACAAGGCAGTATAGCATTTTGAATAAAAGTAGTGCTAGTATCCACATGAGGCTCACTAGATGTTACCTTAGCAAGCATGGCCTCATGAGCTAACTTTAGCACATTATGGGATACTAGAAGATCATCATGAGAGCTTGTAAGCTTTACATGATTTTCTTCCAACATCCCATAATTGCTAGATAGCAACTCAAGTTGAGCCCTTAGCTCAACATTCTCCTTCAATATGGATGCTTCACAAGAGATAGAGTTAGTAGCACAAGCATCATCATTAGCAACAAGAGGAGAAGGCAACTTGGCAAGATCTTTTGAATATGAAGCTTTAACTTGTGCATGAGACTCGGTGAGTTTGATGAGCTCACTCTTAATGACCCTTGAGCCATTTTCGAGGTGCCCAAAGTCCTCAAGGAGTTTAGCATGCGCAACTTCAAGCTTCTCATTTTTAGTGTCAGAAACATTGGCCACCTCAAGAGCTCTATCATGATATTCCTTCACTCTAGATAATTCTAGAGCAAAAGTCTTCTCAAGATATTCCTTGGTGGTCTGTTCAAGTTCGAGAGCTTGGGAGAGGTCCGCGATCTCATTAGCGTAATCACGTTCATGACCTTCCATTTTATCAATGGTGACCTCATGCTCCTCAAGACGAGATTCCAACTCATCAATATATATCTTGCCCTCAATAGCAATAGACATGATTTCCATGAAGTTGGAACGAGCAATTTTATTCTTAAGAAGAGCTTTAAAAATCATTCCCCCCTTAATTTTTAAGGAGGCAACATCATCATTCTCTTCATCATAATCAACATCATCATCACTCTTGCCATCATCAATATCATCACAAGATATATTGGTATTCAAAGTGGGAGATACCTTTGAAGCCTTGGCCATAAGGCAAAATGCAATAGATGATGATGTAGGATCCCTTGAAGCACCATTCAAGACCACATCTTGTTCCATGGAGTGTTGGGTTTCCTCTACATTGTTAGCACAACAACTCGAGGAAAACCATGCATTTTTATTATGCCAACAAGATATAGCAAGCATATCATCATGAGATTTAGTCAAGCAATTTCTACATGATACGCAAGGACTATCAACACAAGCATGTGAAACATGTAAGGTGCTCGAAGTGTTAAAGTCCAAAGAGAGACCATTGCAATAAGATAATGATGAAGGATCACCAAGAACAAGCACACTATCATCATTGCAATTATCACCACTACTCACCCTAGCATTACCTTGTGGCAATCCACATGTAGGTGAAGTAGAAGAAGTTGAGAAGGCAACATGGCCGGAGGTGGAGGGAGAACAATCATCCCCACAAATCTTGGACACACCATATTTATCTTGAAGCTTTGTCCATAACTCATGAGCATCCGAAGCGGCATGAGTTGAAATATAACTACATTGCTCAAAGCATCGAAAAGCACATTAGAAGCTTGAGCATTGAGATAAGTGTTTCTCTCATCCTCTAAAGATAATATTTGGGGATCCTTTGGAGGAGAAAACCCCATATCTACAATTCGCTCTAAATTTGGGTCCATGACCCTAAAGAGATTAAGCATGTGAATTACCCAAACATCAAAATTTGTGCCATCGAAACTAAGAGTGTCAGAGAATCCTAATCCTCTAGTCGACATCTTTACTCTCTAGGCGGTTAAGCTTGACAAAGAGAGACGGGGCTCTGATACCAATCAAAAGATTGTGGATGTCGCCTAGAGGGGGGGTGAATAGGCGCTTTAAATAATTATGGTTTAGGCTAGAACAAATGCGGAATAAACCTAGCGGTTAATTTGACAAGCACAAAACCTACAACAACTAGGCTCACCTATGTGCACCAACAACTTATGCTAAGCAAGGTAAACAACTAAGTGATAGCAAGATATATGACAAGAAACAATATGGCTATCACAAAGTAAAGTGCATAAGTAAAGGGCTCGGGTAAGAGATAACCGAGGCACGTGAAGACGATGATGTATCGAAGTTCACACCCTTGCGGATGCTAATCTCCGTTTGGAGGCGGTGTGGAGGCACAATGCTCCCCAAGAAGCCACTAGGGCCACCGTAATCTCCTCACGCCCTTGCACAATGAAAGATGCCGTGATTCCACTAAGGGACCCTTGAGGGCGGTCACCGAACCTGCATAAATGGCAACCCTCGGGGCTGTCACGAACTCAGTACACTTTGGCAACCCTTGGGGCGGTCACGGTGCAGACAAATCGCTCGGGCGATCTCCACAACCTAATTGGAGACCCTGACGCTTGCCCGAGCTTTGCACCATAATGATTGAGCTTGAACACCACCAACCGTCTAGGGCGCCCAAGCACCCAGGAGGAACAAGCTCAAGGGCACCAAGCACCCAAGAGTAATAAGCTTCTCAACTTATAACTTTCACGTATCACCGTGAAGAACTCAAACCGATGCACCAAATGCAATGGCAAGGGCACACGGAGTGCCCAAGTCCTTCTCTCTCAAATCCCACCGAAGCAACTAATGCTAGGGTGGAAAAAGAGAGGAAGAACAAGAAGGAGAACACCAAGAACTCCAAGATCTAGATCCAAGGGGTTCCCCTCACAAAGAGGAGAAAGTGATTGGTGGAAACGTGGATCTAGATCTCCTCTCTCTTTTTCCTCAAGAACTAGCAAGAATTATTGGAGGGATTGAGAGTTAGAAAGCTCGAAGAAGGTCAACAATGGGGGAAGAACACGAGCTCAAAGGATAAGGTTCATTGGGGGAAGAAGACCCCCTTTTATAGGTGGGGAAAAATCCAACCGTTATGCTCACAAAGACAGAGCGGTACTACCGCTCAAGGAGCGGTACTACCGCTAGGGCGGTAGTACCCCTTTGAAAAACAACAGCGAGGAGGCAAAAGGCCAGTAGAACCGCCGGAGCGGTACTACCGCCCGTCCTCACAGTACTACCGCTAGGGATCGCGGTACTACCGCAAAGGGTAGCGGTGCTACTGCTTGCGAGCGGTACTAAAAAAATACATCCGGGCCTACCACCGCAGGACTTGGGATGAGTTTTTGGTCCGGAGCGGTACTACCGCTGTAGGAGTCGCGGTAGTACCGCTCTGGAGCGGTAGTGAAAAATTACATCCGCTCCAATTCGCGGTAGTACCGCTGCAGCCTTTTCAGAACACCAAAATTGCCATAACTTTTGCAAACGGACTCCGAATTCGATGAAACCAAGTTTGTTGGAAAGCTAGCGACAAGGGCTAACACAATCTTGAAAGAAATATCAATAAGAAGCAAATGAGAAAAGGCCCAAAAGAAAATGGTGAGAACCCTTCGTCGGATATGACCGGTAAAACCTCCAACACCGAAAACATCATAGAAGACGCATGCAAACTCCGTTTTTGATGAACTCAAGCTTGTCATCAAGATGACCATAAGCTCTAAGACTCACAAAGAGAACCAAACAACAACCAAGAAACATGATGCAAGGATGCAATGGTTTGAGCTCTCGACGAACGATACGATCAAGCTACTCACTTGAGAGCCCCCCTTGATAGTATGGCTATCAATCCTATAACCCGGTCTTCCAACTACCACCATGAGACCGGTAAAATAGAAAACCTATCAAGGACAAACCTTTGCCTTGCACATGATCCACTTGAGCTAGATGATGATGATCTTCTCCTCCTCAAGATGGACCACCTTTCTTGATTGCGTTGGGTCGATGGATTGTATGATATCTTCCTCTTGACGCAAGCCCATGGACACGTACCTAACCCCACATAGACTCTCACATAGACCATGGGTTAGTACACAAAGTGCAATGGACAATGATTACCATACCATGGGATCACTTGATCCCTCTCGGTACATCTTCTACGCTTTGTGAGTTGATCAACTTGATTCACTCTTGACTTAGCCTTGATCAACCTTGAATCTTTCCAACTCTCTTCTCTTGGATGATGTCTTGAAGGTAAACATGAATGATCACACAATCTTCTTCTTCAAGATATGCTTGCAATAAGCTCAACACTCACATGACGAATCTTTGGATAATTCCTTAATAGCACCTTGGTCAACCCATAAACTCCTTGAAACCAACACATGGACTTCAAGAAATGCCTATGGAAAAATCCTTCAAATATTACTCAATGCAACCATTAGTCCATAGAGAATGTCATCAATTACCAAAACCACACATGGGGGCACCGCATGTCCTTTCAGCATGTTCCCCCTCCACAACCGCATCCCTCATCTCCTTCCCATAGCATATGCAAGAAGTAGCCGCAGAAGAACAGGGGAGCAGCAGTAGCCCCAACCGCTCCTCTTCCCCGGCCACCGACAACAGAAGGAGCATGCGCACACGCATGAGCAAGCAGCAACAGGAGCTCAACAAGGTGGAATAAGTAGAAAAAGGTATTACCTGGTGGCTGACCTGCCACCATTATATTGCTGGCGGTGTGGCTGATGTCGTCTCTTCCGGTGTTGGGTGAAGTCGAGCTGAAGGAAAGCACCGTCATTTCCACTCAGAAGAAGACGCCGCCGCCCGTGCTCATAGCTCAGAAGGGAAAGGTGAATGGACCATTGTTGGTTGTTCATTATGTTTGATCATCCGACACAGAGAATGAGACGGGTGTGGGTTGTGGGCCTATGGCCAGTTGAAGGGTAGTTTTGGGCCGCTGGGGCTCGGCTATTTTTTCTCTCCTTCAGGATTTTGCATGACGCTATAACTCTATAACACTACAACTTTTAGCACCGAAATAGCGCACTATAACGGGATTAGCACCGTAGCGGGCAAAATTGCTCAAGCATAGCGTGCCTCTTTCTAGATATGCTATAGCGACCCTATTTTTAACATTGCTTCTAGCCAAGCAGGGGCCAATGGGGAAGAGAGGCAACTCACTGCCATTTGAAATAATTTACTTTTCTTTCTTGCGCGGACCACCAAGGTTTTAGTGTGAGTTTACTTATGTATTCCTGTGATATCAAAAAATACTTCCGTTTTCCTGTGAACCAAACTAGAACTATTGAGTATGGTGATTGTTTAGAAAATGTAAGATAGACTAAACATTATTTTACTTATCTTGTAATCCAAGAAGGTCATGTACACTTATTTATATATATATATATATATATATATATATATATATATATATATATATACGAGGCTCAAGTAATAAATCAATGATTCCACCCATCCTTCTCTATTCTTCTTACATGATATCAACCTAACCCCGATTAAAAAATCGTAGTCGCCAACGCATCCTCACTGCGCCACCCCCGAGGCAGTTGATATCCATGATCGCCACCGAGGGCTGCACCGCCTGTACATAGGATTCATCCGCCGGTCGTGCTGATCGGCTACCCTTGAGAGTCTTTTTTCTAATCCTTTGATCCAGTTATTTTTCTCTCGCGTCGGTAATCTTGATCGACGCTTCTTTTTTGTCTTCCGGTTTAAGATTGGTTTGCGTCGCCCGCTGCCACCCATCGACACCACCGCGCCACTGACTAACAAGTCGCGGCCTTGCACCTGCGGTTCCATGATGACTACCTCGACACCAGCCACCATGACTCGACATCAAACACGGCGTCCTTCACATGACTACCTCAACCATGGCTACATCATCCTCTACTCTCGACTACCTCGACAACGGCACAAAGGGCTGCTCTAGAGAGAAGGATCCAGAAGAGCCAGGCATCGGCATCGATGGGGGTATATGGGAAAGGCAAGATGAACGGACACGGCTGGCCGGTGAAGAAGGCAATTGGTACGCGTGCCCTGCGCGTGCGGTGACGGTGAGAGATTCCTATCGGGTAGCTTCCTCCCGTCCCCAGCCCGGGCCGGACCGGCAGATTCCCTCCCTATCCAGGTCTCAAGCCCCCGCTCTCGCGAACCCTCCTCCTCCGGCCAGGCGCGCGGCTATATATGCCACCGCAAGCAGCGGCCATTGCTCCTCACCAAGCAAGAGCATAACCAATCAACCACAAGTCGATTTGCGAAGCACTCTCCGATCACAACCCAAGACCACCATGGCTGACAAGTGCGGCAACTGCGACTGCGCTGACAAGACCCAGTGCGTGTAAGTGCCTACCAGGCAGCCAGATCGAGCTAAACCTCTCTGTCGATCGAGCTGATCCATCGATCTGATCCGTTTTTTCTCCTAGCTAAAACTCTAGATCGTCTCTATGTAGTCCGATCTTCGTATTGATCTTTGCTCTCCTCTGTCTCTGAACATGTTCCTGTGATTTTTTCATGCGTGCAGGAAGAAGGGCGACAGCTACGGCGTCGTCATGGTTGACGCCGAGAAGAGGTACCATCACCCACACCAAATTAACAGGACAGAAAAACTAGCTTTGCTGTCAGATTAACCAAATTAACTCGAGCTCGAAGTTCTACTTCATGTAGCCTCCAGAACTAAACACAGAGTGATCGATTAGAGCTCAGCCTGTAGAACTACTCAAAAACTTGTACGGAGATCTATCAAAAACTTGACGTTGGTCCATGCATGTGCAGCCACTTCGAGGTGCAGGAGACCGCGGAGAACGACGGCAAGTGCAAGTGCGGCGCCAGCTGCACCTGCACCAACTGCACCTGCGGCCACTGAAGAAGAGGCCCCGCTGGGCCTCTCGCCACGTACGCGTCTACCCGTACTAGTAACCCGTGCCAATAAAAGTCTGTACGTGTGTGTGTCTACGTCTGTTCTGTTGTCGTGCGAAAACCTGAAGGTTAAGCTGATGATGTGCGCATAGGATATCGGATCGGCCTCCATCCCGTGTGTCCCCGTGTAACCGGTGGCTGAGCTTCAGGTTGTACTGCTATGTGATTGTGAGCTCGTACGCGTTGTGCCATGTGACTTTCATTTCGTGTATCTTTGTTGCATGGGATGGAATTTATCGTGTGGTTTCTTTTTTTAGGATAAAATTTACCTGTATGTGGTTTCCTAGTTACTCCCTCTGTATGTGGTTTCCTAGTTACTCCCTCCGTCTCCATCCCATAATATAAGAGTGTTATATTATGAGATGGAGGGAGTAGTAAACGTCTCTTTGGTTGTCTTTCTATCGAGCATGTATACAAATCGGGGCGGCAATTAAGCAACGCCTAGTGGTGTTTGTTTTCCTTTTATCATGATATAAAAGATATATTTTATAGAACATGTATCAAAACTTGTCACGGCTTTATTGACGAAACTTTTTTTGAGTCGTTTTATTGACGAAACTTAGCGGGTTCTTTACACCATCGCACGAAGGTTAGACCAGAACACATACATGTATAGGCAGTTATTAAACGCTGCAGAGGGGAAACAAAACAAATCACAAAAAATGTTGGACCTAGCTTCTGCTAGACCTATGCTCCACAACGTCCGTTGTTATCCAACAAAATTGGAATCAGAGATATGCACCCTAGCTATATAGTGTAGTGTGAAGAGTTGCGAAAATCACCCGAGGGTTCGCATGCCTATAAATCTATAATCACCTTATGCACCCTGTGGGTTATGGGCATGTTGGGATTGTTGGAAATATGAGTAATTTACGGAATAATTTTATTGACAGAAATGTAAAGATTGGAGGAAGCGTTGAACCCTTTGGTCTCGGGCCGCTATTTATATTGACAATATGTCGTGGGTTACAAGTTTTGGGAGGTCGCTAGGACACTCTAGGATTACACGAGAAGAAACAGAGAACTACACGAGAGGGAGAAAAGATAAAAGTTTGAATACAACATATATATCTACCTTTTATATCTAACATCCTCCCTCAATCTAAACCTATGAAATTGTATCAAGATTTAGATTGTATATGAACTCGTTCATCCTCCTCGTGGAAAGTGGCTTAGTAAACCCATCAGCAAGTTGATCTTCTGTTGGAATAAACCTGATGTCAAGTAGCTTCCGAGCCACTCGTTCTCTGACAAAATGGAAATCAATTTCTATATGCTTTGTTCGTGCATGGAAAACAGGATTTGCTGAAAGGTAGGTTGCATCAATGTTGTCACACCAGAACCTTGCAGCTTGTGGAACTTTTATCCCAAGTTCACATAGCAAAGTCTGAATCCACATGACTTCAGCAGTTGCATTTGCCAGTGCTTTATACTCAGTTTTAGTACTGGACCTAGAGACAGTAGCCTGTTTTCTTGCACTCCATGATATAAGGTTTGATCCCAAGAATACAGCAAATCCACCTGTGGACCTTCTATCATCAACACATCCTGCCCAATCTGCATCAGAATATGCACTTACTAGCATAGATGGTGACTTAGTAATCTTAACTCCAAGTCCCATTGTATACTTGAGATACCTCACAATTCGCTTAACAGCTGTCCAGTGAACTGTACTAGGAGCATGCAAATACTGACATACCTTGTTCACAGAATGTGAAATATCTGGACGAGTTAAAGTCAAATACTGAAGCGCACCAACAATAATTCTGTAATTTGTTGCATCCTCTGGACCAAGTACCTCTCCTCCCTCAACTAAGAGTTTTTCTGAAGTTGAGAGTGGTGTACTTACAGGCTTGCAGTATTCCAGTCCAATCCGTTTTATAATATCAGCAGTATATTTTTCCTGTGTCAAAAGTATTCCATCTTTCACCTGTTTTACTTCAATACCAAGAAAATAGTGAAGATTGCCCAAATCCTTCAATGCAAACTCCATATTAAGATCATGAAGAAGACTTGTAGTAGCATCTGGATTGGAACTAGCAACAATAATATCATCAACATAAACAAGAACAAATATTGTTATACGGCCTTTGTTATAGAAGAATAGTGAGGTATCTGCCTTTGATGGAGTAAACCCAAGTCGTTGTAACTGAGTACTTAACCTTGAGTATCAGGCTCTAGGTGCCTGCTTTAAGCCATACAAGGCTTTACCTAGCTTGCAAACATGATATGGTGTATTTTTGTTTTCATATCCAGGTGGTTGTCGCATGAACACTTCTTCCTCAAGAACACCATGAAGAAACGTGTTCTGTACATCTAGCTGTCGTAAACTCCAACCTCTAGAAATAGCAATAGACAGTACAAGTCTGATGGTAGCTGATTTAATAACAGGACTGAATGTATCCTCATAGTCAATCCCAAATCTCTGCTTAAAACCCTTTGCAACTAGCTTAGCCTTGTATCTGTCTATGCTTCCATCTGCCTTTCTTTTGATCTTGTAAACCCATTTGCAATCAATTACATTTTTACCTTTACCTGGTGGAACTAAATGCCAGGTTTTATTTTTCATGAGTGCTAGATATTCTCCATGCATAGCTTCTTTCCACTCTTTATGTGCTAATGCATCACTAAGACTTTCTGGTTCACCAACGCTAGTAAGAAAAGCATGTTTGTGTTTGTCATACCTTATAGTGCCATCTTTGTACTCCTTGGGCTTGAATATCCCAGATTGAGACCTGGTAGTTCGCTGAGACACCTGAGGTACAACAATTGTAACAGCGGAATTGTTGTTTTCGGAACCACATGCCTCTGATGTAGCAGATCCTGAGACAGCCGGGTGAGCCATAGAAGATCCAGGCACGTCACACGGAGAGGATCCAGGCTCCAGATCCGAGAACTCCAGATCAGCAGAGGGAATCAATCTCGTGTCGGGTGTCAACCTCGTACCGAGCGAACCAGCAGGGGAACTCCGCGTGGCATCCGCTGGAGCCGCCCGCTCGGGTGTGCGGCAGGCCGCCTCGTGCACGGGCCCCGCCTCGGTCGGCTTGTCTCCCATGGGCCTAGCCAGCCCACGCGTGGCGGCTGGCGACTCGCGGCGACCGCCCGCATCCAGGCCCGCGCGCAGACTAGCGGGGCCACTTGCTGCTGGCGCTGACGCTGCTGCAGAATCCTCCTCGGATCACGCGCTCTGGAAGCTGCTGCGCTGCGCCAAATCGTCATGGGATCCAGCACTGGTTTCATCTTGTTCTGCACACATAAAATCATGGCTAGAAACTGCATTGCTGCCATTAGATGCACTGTTTTCATCTGAATCTCTTCTAGTTGGATTAATCTCATGATCAGTTTCAATTAATTCACCCCCGTGATCAGGAGAAGTCAAAGGATCAGAAAGAAGGGAAATTTCTTGACGAAGGAGAGCACCTGCATTTGGATGAAGTTTAGCAAATGGAAAAAGAGTTTCATCAAAAACAACATCACGAGAGATATAGACTCGTCCTGTGGAAACTTCAAGACACTTGTAGCCTTTGTGGAGATTGCTATAGCCAATGAAAACACACTGAGTTGACCGAAAATCGAGTTTGTGACGATTGTATGGTCGAAGATTTGGGTAACAAGCACACCCAAATATTTTTAGGGAGTTGTAATCAGGTTTTTGATGATACAGGCGCTCTAAAGGAGTGGAATTTCCAATGACTCTACTAGGAAGCCGACTTATGAGATATGTGGCAGCAATAAAAGCCTCATCCCAATATTTGAGAGGCATAGACGCATGAGCAAGTAGTGACAACCCTACTTCGACAATGTGACAGTGTTTGCGCTCGGCAGAACCGTTATGTTGATGAGCATGAGGACAAGAAACATGATGTTCAATGCCTATACTTCGAAAGAAAGAGTTGAGTTTTTCATACTCCCCGCCCCAATCACTTTGGACAGCAAGAATTTTTCTGTCAAAGTGATGTTCAACGAGCTTTTGAAATTCTTGAAAAACAACAAAGACTTCAGATTTGTGCTTAAGAAGATATATCCAAGTAAACTTGCTGAAATCATAAATGAAACTAACATAATATTTCTTTCTTCCAAAAGAATCTCTTGCATGACCCCATACATCACTAAATATAAGCTCTAAAGGAGCAGAGAAACACTACTAGACTTTGGATAGGGAAGTTGGTGACTCTTGGCACATTGACAAGCTTCACAAACAGACTCACTATTTTCTCTACCTGACAATGGAAGATTGTCTTTATTAACTACTTACTCAACTATAATAGAAGACGGATGTCCTAATCTTTGATGCCATCTTGCCAAGGAGGGCTTAACGACGGAGTAAACTTGACGATGATGCTTGCTGCTAAGAAACTTTGATGTAATGGGGTAGAGACCACCGATGCATCTACCGTGATGAAGAAGTTCCCTCGTTGCCCGATCCTTGATGAAAAAATATTTTGGATGAGTTTCAAAAAAGACATTATTATCAGCTGATAAGTGAGACGTAGATGCAAGATTTTTGTTAGCTTGAGGAACATGAAGAACATCTTCAAGAATAAGATCACGTTTAGAGGTAGGGGAATTAATGAAAGCACGACCAATATGATGTATATCCATACCTCCGCCGGTTGCAGCAGTGTTCACTTGATCATTGTCGTAGTATCGTTCATGAGTTGCAAGTTTCCCAAGCTCACTTGTGATATGATCGGTTGCACCAGAGTCAGCGTACCACACGGTTTCTCCTTCTCCTGCTTGTTCTCTCAGGGCAGCAAGGACATGGCGCTCTTCGGGAACGAAGTCCTCATCACACCTATGCCAGCACTCAAGTACTTCATGACCAGGCTTCTTGCAGAGTTGACAGCGGGGTCGAGGCCGCCCACCAGATCGGCCTCCATTGTTGCTGTTGTTGGAGCATGCACCGTTGTTGTTGTTGTTGGAGCGCCCACGCCCTAGCCGTTGTTGTTTCCGCCTCGACCACGCCCTTGCTGACCTTGGTGACCGCGGCCTCGGCCACCATAGCCGCAACCACGAGTCAGAGCGTTTGCCAAAGATTGATGCAGATTTCCCTGTTGGAGCAGATTGATGCGGGCTTCAAAACTAAGAAGCTGATTGTAGAGCTCGGTGACGGTGACGGGCTCGACGCGGGCAGAGAGAGCCGAGATGACTGCATTGTACTCCATGTCCAAGCCCTTCAGGACGAAGAAGATGATCTCGCCTTCGCCAAGCGGGGATCCGGTGCAGGCAATTTCATTCGTCTGAGCTTTGATCTTGGCGAGATACTCAGGCATCCCCATGTTGCCCTTTTGGAGGTTTGCAAGGGCGATGCGAGTATTGACGATTTGCGACTGTGTTTGCGCAGCGAAGAAGGCGTGGATGGCGTTCCACACCTCGGCCGGCGCCTGGAGAGTTACGACCTGCGCAAGCACCTCACGTGATAGAGACCCCATGAGATAACCTTGTAGTTGTTGCTGCTGGGCGTACCAGGTCGTCCTGGTGTAGTTGAGGACCTGCTCTTCCTTCCCATCTTTGTTGATGGTGATGGTGGCAGGAGGCGCCATGCTTGTGGCGTCCAGGAAGTGCTCAATCTGTGCCCCCTTGATCTGGGGTAGCACGATGGCCTTCCAGAGGAGAAAATTCGTCCTCGTCAGCTTCTCTGACGGAGGCGACCGAGGAAACTAAGCGCCGTTCTTTGGAAGAGGAGGCGTAGGAGGAACCGGCGAATTGGGTGGTCAGGGTGCCTGCGGTGGATGTGCTAAGGGTGGAGAAGGTAGAGGCGGAGGCGGTGGATGCATTGGTTCCTGCCATGGCTTCGATCTACGATGGCTGGCTTGGTTTTCCTCTCGGGGTTGAAGGCTTTCTCGAGATTGCTAGATGCGATGAGGATTGGCTCTGATGACCATGTAAAGATTGGAGGAAGCGTTGAACCCTTTGGTCTCGGGCCGCTGTTTATATTGACAATATGTCGTGGGTTACAAGTTTTGGGAGGTCGCTAGGACACTCCAGGATTACACGAGAAGAAACAGATAATTACACGAGAGGGAGAAAAGATAGAAGTTTGAATACAACATATATCTCTACTTTTTCTATCTAACAAGAAATACTAGATAAATCACGACTAGTATAGCAGTGATAAAGTAAGTCATGCGATTTGACAAAGAAAAGGTAAACAGCATCTTCATATATGAAATGTAACTAAACACATCTAGAGCAGACAGTATAGCAAGTTGCATATATGCAACAGAGTCTAACATATCTAGGGCAAACACTAGAACAAGGAACTGTAGCAGGGCCTCTAATAGAAAGAGGAAGAACACGTACGAGACAGCAGCAGAAGTGCTGAACTTGGGGTCGGTGTCCTCGCCAGCCATGTTGTCGAGGAGGTTGTCGACATCGGGGAAGAAGTCATCGTTGGGGAAGTAGTCGTCGGAGTCCGGGGCGTCCGTGATGAAGAAGTCAGTAGTCGCGCTGAGCGCTCCCCAAAAACCTTATCACCCTTCTCCCGTACAGGACTCAAAAAGGTACGGTTTCGAAGGCCTACTGTCCCAACCTGCGGTGCACACCGCAAGCCGGGATGGGGAAAAACGTAGCAGCAGCGCAGTGCTCAGGAACTTGTGGCGAGAGGAGGAAGAGATTCTGGTGCGTCCCTCTGAGAGGATCGACCTCCCTTTTATAGGCGCAAGAGAAGGAGGCGAGAGGCTACGCCGGGAGCTGAAGAGAATGAGGGGGACGAAACGAACAGGCAGCAGGCGAAGAGGTGCGCCGTTCGTATTCAATCTCCACTGCAGCAAAAACGTTTCAGCTCCCGCGTGACCTTTCGTATACCCGTCATGTGTGGCAAAAATTTAGACATCGGCTCGTTCCCGCAACCCGCGGCGTGATGAGGCGTGGCGTGGCGAGGCGGGCAGCGGAGGAGGAGCACGCGTGGATGTCCCTCTTGTTCTCATACTCATACATGTGGAGAAAGAGACTCCCTTATAAAGAGGTCCAACTCGCTCTAAACTAGCAATGTGGGACTAAACTTTATTTCCACCTCTTGCCTTGCACGAATGGACTGCCTGGGCCTCTAGGATTTATTAGGAATTTCTGAAACTGCTATTGCGCTAGGCCTAGAATAGACAAAATTCCAGCAATCCCCCACCAGATCCCAGAGGCACACAAAATTTGCCTTTGGTTCCAAAACACTGTTTTATATACCGGTACTACAGTGGAGACTGTTAAGTTGAAGTTCCACCTAGAACTCTATGCTACACTAGTAAGCAACTTGAACAGTGGATCGGGCCTTGAACTGCAAGTTTTCTGCGAATCTAGCTTCACATAAAGCCTTGACCGACACGTGGCTACCGTGGATCTTCCCATGGGTGGAGCTTATGTGTCATACTCCGATACCTTTCATGAGTTTACTAGAGAGAACCCTACTCTCATAGATTGCGACGTTTAACAATCAGACTCATATAGGTGTGTTCTTCAAAAGATGTTCTGCAGGACAACATCTCTGCTTAAATGAGCCACTTAGAACACATTAAGATATACATCAACCTGCCATGCAGATTAGGAGAGTATTGCATCTTCATGGAGTGGTATTGTTAATAGTAAGGATACTCTCCTCTAAGTTGATCAACAGCTTGTCTTCCACATCTAATTCACGGGATCTCCGATCACAAAGAATAGGTTACCACTGTGAACAACTCATATTGTGGGTCTCATACCCATCTCTCTCGATGCATTATGTATCACATTACATGATAGACCCTTAGTAAAAGGATCTGCCAGATTTTTAGACGTTCGAATATAATCCAATGCAATAACTCTGGAGTTTCTCATTTTCCTGACAGACTTTAACCTTCTCTGAACGTGTCTTGATGACTTCATGTTATCCTTTGAGCTGCTCACTTTCGTGATCACAATTTGATTGTCACAGTTCATAAGGATACTCGGTACATGTTTCCCAACAACCGGCAAGTCATTCAAGAGCCGGCGAAGCCAATCTGCTTCGACCGTAGCTGTATCTAGTGTTGTGAGTTCTGCTTCCATAGTTGACCTCGTTAAGATGGTCTGCTTGCAAGACTTCCAAGAAACAGCGCCACCTCCATGAGTGAATACATATCCGCTCATGGCCTTTATCTCATCAGCATCTGAGATCTAGTTTGAGTCACTATACCCTTCAAGCACCTTTGGGTGCCCAGTGTAATGAATTCCATAATTCGCAGTGCCTTTCAAGTAATGCAAAACTCTCTCTAGAGCTTTCCAATGCACGTCTCCTGGTTTTGAGACAAACCGACTCAGTTTGCTAACAACAAAAGAGATTTCAGGTCTTGTAGCACTGGCTAAGTACATAAGCGAGCCAATAATCTGAGAATACTTCAATTGATCTCTAGCAATTCTTCGATTCTTTCGAAGCAACATGCTAGCATCATATGGTGTTGGAGAGGGCTTGCAGTCACTATAGCCAAAGCGACTCAAGATCTTTTCCACATAGTGAGATTGAAGCAATGTAATCCCACCATCATCGTCTCTCAACAACTTGATGTCTGAGAATGACATCAGCCACTCCTAAATCCTTCATCTCAAAACAGCGAGATAGGAAATTCTTGACCTCCTTAATAACATTCAGATTTGTTCCGAAAATCAGTATGTCATCAACATACAAGCAAAGGATAACTCCCTTGCCCCCACCATGGCGATAGTACACACATTTGTCAGCTTTGTTTACAACAAAGCCTGCAGCTGTTAAAGTTCTTTCAAACTTCTCATGCCACTGTTTGGGTGCTTGCTTGAGTCCATACAAAGACTTCAAAGAACTTGCACACTTTTCCTTCCTGACCATCTAGTACAAACCCATCTGGTTGTTCCATATAAATTTCCTCGTCCAACTCTCCATTTAGGAACGCGGTCTTAACATCCATTTGATGAACGAGAAGACCATGCAAGGCAGCTAGTGAAAGTAGAACTCGAATAGTGGTCAGTCGAGCCACAGGTGAGTAAGTATCAAAGAAATCTTCACCTTCCTTTTGGGTATAACCCTTAGCCATGAGCCGAGCCTTGTACTTTTCAATAGTACCATCAGGCCTAAGCTTCTTCTTGAATACCCATTTACATCCTATAGGTTTGCACCCATAATGACGATCAGTTATCTCCCAAGTTTCATCCGCCAAGATGGAATCCATCTCGCTTCTGAACCGCTTCCTTCCAAGATGGTCGGCATCTTGATGCATAAGCCTCTGAAATAGAACTGGGATGTCATCTATGAGATACACAAGAAAATCATCACCAAAGGACTTTGCAGTCCTCTGTCTCTTGCTCCTAGTAGGAACTTCATTGTTCTCCTCCACAGAACTTTCAAAGTGTTCCATCGAAATGGCAGGTTCGGTAATTGTAACTGGTTCCTGATTCGATGAACTAGGCATCTCCTGATTAGATGAGGTATCCATATCCTTCATGGGAAAGATATCTTCAAATAAAGTCGCATCATTCGACTCCATGATCGTACCGACATGCATGTCAGGTACCTCGGATTTTACAACCAAGAATCTATAGCCAATGCTATGAAAAGCATATCCCAGGAAAACACAATCCATAGTCTGGTCCAAGCTTCCGCTTCTTTGGAATTGCAACATTGACTTTCGCCAAACAACCCCATGTTCGTAGATAAGAGAGTTTTAACCTTTTCTTCTCCCATTCCTCGAATGGAGTTATCTCTTTGTTCTTTGTGGGAATTCGGTTTAGGACATGACATGCCGTCAATATCGCCTCCCCCCACCATGCCTTGGAGATCCTATGTGTCTAACATGGCGTTAACCAAATCAGTTAGAGTACAGTTCTTTCTTTCGGCCACCCCATTTGACTGAGGTGAATAGGGAGGCGTCCTATCATGGATTATACCATATTCCGCACAAAAAGCATCAAATTCATACTCTCCACCACGGTCGGACCTAAGCCTCTTGATTTTTCGATCAAGTTGGTTTTCCACTTCAGCTTTATAGATCTTGAAAAAGTTCAAAGTCTCATCCTTAGATTTCAAAAGATACACACGGCAGTATCTAGTGGAGTTGTCAATTAACGTCATGTAATATTTATTTCCACCTTTTGTCTAAACACCATTTATTTCACATAGATCTGAATGTATGAGTTCTAGTGGTGCAAGATTTCTCGTTTCCGCAGTCGTGTGAGACTTACGAGGTTGCTTAGTGTTGGGGAATGATGCAAAAAATAAAAAAAATTATACGCTTTCACCAAGATCAATCTATGAGTTCATCTAGCAACGAGAGAAAGGAGTTCATCTACATACCCTTGTAGATCGCGAGTGGAAGCGTTCAAGAGAACGGGGTTGAGGGAGTCGTACTCGTCGTGATCCAAATCACCGATGATCCTAGTGTTGAACGGACAGCACATCCGCGTTCAACACACGTACGGAGCGGAGACGTCTCCCGCGCCTTGATCCAGCAAGGTGGAGGAAGAGGTTGAGGAAGAGAGCTCCAGCAAAGATGACGGGCGTGGTGGTGGTGGAGAGGCAAGATTCGGCAGGGCTTCGCCAAGCTCTTAACGGAGGAGGAGAGGTGTTGGGAGGGAGGGCTGCGCCTTGGATGTCGTATGCAGCCTCCCTCGCCCCTCTATTTATAGGGGAAGGGGAAGGGGCGGCCCCTCTAGATGAGATCTAGAGGGGGCGACGGCCAAGGGAGGGGCTTGCCCCCATGCAAGGGGGCGCCCACCAGGGTCCCCCCAACCCTAGGCGCATGGGCCCAAGGGGGGATGCGCCCAGCCCTCCAAGGGCTGGTTCCCTGCCCACTACGGCCCATGAGGCCCTCCGGGAGAGGTGGCCCCTCCCGGTGGACCCCCGGAACCCCTCCGGTGGCCCCGGTACAATACTGATATGCCCCAGAACCTTTCCGGTGACCGTATGACAACTTCCCATATATAAATCTTCACCTCCGGACCATTCCGGAACTCCTCATGACATCCGGGATCTTATCCAGGACTCCGAACAACATTCGGTAATCACATACAAGTCTTCCTAATAACCCTAGCGTCACCGAACCTTAAGCGTGTAGACCCTACGGGTTCGGGAGACATGCAGACATGACCAAGACGCCTCTCCAGTCAATAACCAACAGCGGGATCTGGATACCCATGTTGGCTCCCACATACTCCTTGATGATCTCATCGGATGAACCACGATGTCGAGGATTCAATCAATCCCGTATACAATTCCCTTTGTCAATCGGTACGTTACTTGCCCGAGACTCGATCGTCGGTATCCCAATACCTCGTTTAATCTCGTTACCGACAAGTCACTTTACTCGTACCATAATGCATGATCCCATGACCAGACACTTGGTCACATTGAGCTCATTATGATGATGCATTACCGAGTGGGCCCAGAGATACCTCTCCTTCATACGGAGTGACAAATCGAGTCTCGATTCGTGCCAACCCAATGCAGACACTTTTGGAGATACCCGTGAGTGTACCTTTATAGTCACTCGGCCACGTTGTGACGTTTGGCACACCCAAAGCACTCCCTACGGTATCCGGAGTTGCACAATCTCATGGTCTAAGGAAATGATACTTGACATTTGGAAAAGCTCTAGCTAAACGAACTACACGATCTTTGAGCTATGCTTAGGATTGGGTCTTGTCCATCATATCATTCTCCTAATGATGTGATCCCGCTATCAATGACATCCAATGTCCATAGTCAGGAAACCATGACTATCTGTTGATCAACGAGCTAGTCAACTAGAGGCTTACTAGGGACATGCTGTGGTCTATGTATTCACACGTGTATTACGATTTCCGAATAATACAGTTATAGCATGAATAACAGACAATTATCATGAACAAAGAAATATAATAATAATAACCATTTTATTATTGCCTCTAGGGCATATTTCCAACAGTCTCCCACTTGCACTAGAGTCAATATTCTAGTTACATTGTGATGAATCGAACACCCATAGCGTTCTGGTGTTGATCATGTTTTGCTCTAGGGAGAGGTTTAGTCAACGGATCTGCTACATTCAGATCCGTATGTACTTTACAAATATCTATGTCTCCATCTTGAACATTTTCACGTATGGAGTTGAAGCGACGCTTGATGTGCTGGTCTTCTGTGAAACACGGGCTCCTTGGCAAGTGCAATAGCTCCAGTGTTGTCACGGAAGAGTGCGATCGGCCCCGACGCATTGGGTATGACTCCTAGGTCGGTGATGAACTCCTTCACCCATTGCTTCATGCGCTGCCTCCGAGGCTGCCATGTACTCGCTTCACATGTAGATCCCGCCACGACGCTTTGCTTGCAAATCGCACCAGCCATCGCCCACCATTCAAAATATACACGTATCCGGTCTGTGACTTAGAGTCATCCAGATCTGTGTCGAAGCTAAGCGTCGATGTAACCCTTCTGACGAGCTCTTCGTCACCTCCATAAACGAAACATATCCTTAGTCCTTTTCGGTACTTTAGGATGTTCTTGACCGCTGTCAAAGGTTCCTTGCCGGGATTACTTTGGTACCTTCCTACCAAACTTACGGCAAGGTTTACATCAGGTCCGGTACACAAAGATGGCATACATAATGGACCCTATGGCTGAGGCATAGGGGATGACACTCATCTCTTCTTTATCTTCGTCGTGGTCGGGCATTGAGCCGAGCTCAATCTCACACCTTGCAATCTGAGCAAGAACCCTTTCTTGGACTGATCCATATTGAACTTCTTCAATATCTTATCAAGGTATGTGCTTTGTGAAAGACCTATGAGGCGTCTCGATCTATCCCTATAGATCTTGATGCCTAATATGTCGTGAGCTTCTCCAAGGTCCTTCATTGAAAAACACTTATTCAAGTAGGCCTTAATGCCGTCCAAAAGTTCTATATCATTTCCCATCAAAAGTATGTCATCTACATATAATATGAGAAATGCTTCTGAGCTCCCACTCACTTTCTTGTAAACGCAGGCTTCTCCATAAGTGAGCATAAACCCAAACGCTTTGATCATCTCATCAAAGCGAATGTTCCAACTCCGAGATGCTTGCACCAGCCCATAAATGGATCGCTGGAGCTTGCATACCTTGTTAGCATTCTCAGGGTCGACAAAACCTTCCGGCAGCATCATATACAGTTCTTCCTTAAGATGGTCGTTAAGGAATGCCGTTTTGACGTCCATTTGTCATATCTCATAATCATAGTATGCGGCAATTGCTAACATGATTCGGACGGACTTCAGCTTCGCTACGGGAGAGAAAGTCTCATCATAGTCAATCCCCTGAACTTGTCGATAACCCTTAGCGACAAGTCGAGCTTTATATATGGTAACATTACCATCCGCGTCCGTCTTCTTCTTAAAGATCCATTTGTTTTCTATTGCTCGCCGATCATCGGGCAAGTCTGTCAAAGTCCATACTTTGTTTTCATACATGGATCCTATCTCGGATTGCATGGCTTCAAGCCATTTGTTGGAATCTGGGCCCGCCATCGCTTCTTCATAGTTCGAAGGTTCACCGTTGTCTAACAACATGATTTCCAAGACAGGGTTGCCGTACCACTCAGGTGCGGAACGTGTACTTGTGGACCTTCGAAGTTCAGCGGGAGCTTGATCCGAAGTATCTTGATCATTATCATTAACCTCCTCTCTTGTCGGTGCAGGTGCACCACAGAATATCTTCTGAGTTGCGCTACTTACCGCTTTCAAGAGGTAGTACTTCATCAAGCTCTACTTTCCTCCCACTTAATTCTTTCGAGAGAAACTCTTTCTCCAGAAAGGACCCGTTCTTGGCAACAAAAATCTTGCCTTCGGATCTTAAGTAGAAGGTATACCCAATGGTTTCCTTAGGGTATCCTATGAAGACGCATTTTTTCGACTTGGGTTCGAGCTTTTCAGGTTGGAGTTTCTTGACATAAGCATCGCATCCCCAAACTTTTAGAAACGACAGCTTAGGTTTCTTTCCAAACCATAATTCATATGGTGTCGTCTCAACGGATTTAGACGGTGCCCTATTTAAAGTGAATGTATCTGTCTCTAGAGCGTATCCCCAAAATGATAGTGGTAAATCGGTAAGAGACATCATAGATCGCGCCATATCCAATAAAGTGCGATTACGATGTTCGGACACACCGTTATTACCGAGGTGTTCCAGCGGGCGTGAGTTGTGAAACGATTCCACATTTCCTTAAGTGCGTACCAAATTCGTGACTTAGATATTCTCCCCCATGATCTGATCGTAAGAACTTTATCTTTCGGTCACGTTGATTCTCTACCTCATTCTGAAATTGCTTGAACTTTTCAAAGGTCTCAGACTTGTGTTTCATCAAGTAGACATACCCATATCTACTCAAGTCATCGGAGAGTGAGAACATAACAATATCCTTCGCGAGCCTCAACGCTCATTGGACCGCATACACATCGGTATGTATGATTTCAAATAAGTTGGTTGCTCGCTCCATTGTTCGGAGAACGGAGTCTTGGTCATTTTGCCCATGAGGCATGGTTCGCATGTGTCAAATGATTCATAATCGAGAGACTCTAAAAGTCCATCAGCATGGAGCTTCTTCATGCGCTTGACACCAATGTGACCAAGGCGGCAGTGCCACAAGTATGTGGGACTATCGTTATCAACTTTACATCTTTTGGTATTCACACTATGAATATGTGTAGCATCACATTCGAGATTCATTAAGAATAAACCATTGACCATCGGGGCATGACCATAAAACATATCTCTCATATAAATAAAACAACCATTATTCTCGGATTTAAATGAGTAGCCATCTCGTATTAAACGAGATCCAGATACAATGTTAATGCTCAAATCTGGTACTAAATAACAATTATTGAGGTTTAAAACTAATCTCATAGGTAAATGTAGAGGTAGCGTGCGACGGGCGATCACATCGACCTTGGAACCATTCCCGACGCCAGCATCGTCACCTCGTCCTTCGCGATCTCCACTTATTCCGCAGCTCACTGCTTTGAGTTGCAAATATGAGCAACCGCACCGGTATCAAATACCGGGGAGCTACTACGAGCAGGTAAGGTACACATCAATTACATGTATATCAAATATACCTTTGGTTTTGCGGCCTTCTTGTCCGCTAAGTACTTGGGGCAGTTCCGCTTTCGGTGACCACATCCCTTGCAATAAAAAGCACTTTCAGTCTGGGCTTGGGTCCATTGTTTGACTTCTTCCGATGGCGGCTTACGGGCGCATAACTCCTTGCTGTCCTTCTTGAATTCTTCTTACCCTTGCCTTTCTTGAACTTAGTGGTTTTATTCACCATCAACACTTGATGTTCCTTTTTGATCTCTACCTCCGCTGATTTCAGCATTGAATATACCTCAGGAATGGTCTTTTCCATCCCTGCATATTGAAGTTCATCACAAAGCTCTTGTAGCTCGGTGGAAGCGGCGAAGGATTACATCAATGACCGCGTCATCCGGGAGATTAACTCCCAAATTGAGTCAAGCGGTTGTGCAACCTGCATCTTGAGTATGTGCTCACCGACGAACTATTTTCCTCCATCTTACGGTGAAGAACTTGTCGGAGACTTCATATCTCTCGACCCGGGCATGAGCTTGGAAAACCATTTTCAGCTCTTCGAACATCTCATATGCTCCGTGTTGCTCAAAACATTTTTGAAGCCCCGGTTCTAAGCTGTAAAGCATGCCGCACTGAACGAGGGAGGAATCATCAACACGAGACTGCCAAGCGTTCATAACATCTTGGTTCTCTGGGATTGGTGCTTCACCTAGCGGTGCTTCTAGGACATAATCTTTCTTGGCAGCTATGAGGATGATCCTCAGGTTCCGGACCCTGTCCGTATAGTTGCTGCCATCATCTTTCAGATTGGTTTTCTCTAGGAACAGCGTTGAAGTTGAGGGTAACGTGGGCCATTTGATCTACAAGACATATTGTAAAGATTTTAGACTAAGTTCATGATAATTAAGTTCATCTAATCAAATTATTTAATGAACTCCCACTCAGATTAGACATCCCTCTAGTCATCTAAGTGAAACATGATCTGAGTCAACTAGGCCGTGTCCGATCATCACGTGAGACGGACTAGTCGACATCGGTGAACATCTCCATGTTGATCGTATCTTCTATACGACTCATGCTCGACCTTCGGTCCTCCGTGTTCGAGGCCATGTGCGTACATGCTAGGCTCGTCAAGTCAACCTAAGTGTATTGCGTGTGTAAATCTGGCTTACACCCGTTGTATTCGAACGTTAGAATCTATCACACCCGATCATCACGTGGTGCTTCGAAACAACGAACCTTCGCAACGGTGCACAGTTAGGGGGAACACTTTCTTGGAATTATTATGAGGGATCATCTTATTTACTACCGTCGTTCTAAGTAAACAAGATGCAAAAACATGATAAACATCACATGCAATCAAATAGTAGTGACATGATATGGCCAATATCATATAGCTCCTTTGATCTCCATCTTCGGGGCTCCATGTCATCTTTGTCACCGGCTTGACACCATGATCTCCATCATCGTGTCTCCATGAAGTTGCTCGCCAACTATTACTTCTACTACTATAGCTAACGGTTTAGCAATAGAGTAAAGTAATTACATGGCGTTGAATCAATGACACGCAGGTCATACAATAATTAAGACAACTCCTATAGCTCCTGCCGGTTGTCATACTCATCGACATGCAAGTCGTGATTCCTATTACAAGAACATGATCTCATACATCACATATATATCATTCATCATTCATCACAACTTTTGGCCATATCACATCACAATCACATGCCGCAAAAACAAGTTAGACGTCCTCTAATTGTTGTTGCATGTTTTACGTGGCTGCAATAGGGTTCTAGCAAGAACGTTTTCTTACCTACGTAAAAGCCACAACGTGATTTGTCAACGTTTATTTACCCTTCATAAGGACCCTTTTCATCAAATCCGCTCCAACTAAAGTGGGAGAGACAGACACCCGCTAGCCACCTTATGCAACTAGTGCATGTCAGTCGGTGGAACCTGTCTCACGTAAGCGTACGTGTAAGGTCGGTCCGGGACGCTTCATCCCACAATACCGCTGAAGCAAAATAAGATTAGTAGTGGCAAGAAATTTGACAACATCTACGCCCACAACAAATTGTGTTCTACTCGTGCAAAGAGAACTACGCATAGACCTAGCTCATGATGCCACTGTTGGGGAATGATGCAGAAAATAAAAAATTTCCTACGCTTTCACCAAGATCAATCTATAAGTTCATCTAGTAACAAGAGAAAGGAGTGCATCTACATACCCTTATAGATCGCGAGCGGAAGCATTCAAGAGAACGGGGTTGAGGGAGTCGTACTCGTCGTGATCCAAATCACCGATGATCCTAGTTCTGTCCGGAGAGCACCTCCGAGTTCTACACACGTACGGAGCGGAGACGTCTCCCGCGCCTTGATCCAGCAAGGTGGAGGAAGAGGTTGAGGACGAGAGCTCCAGCAGCAAAGACGGCGTGGTGGTGGTGGAGAGGCAAGACTCGGCAGTGGCTTCGCCAAGCTCTTAACGGAGGAGGAGAGGTGTTGGGAGGGAGGGCTGCGCCTTGGATGTCGTGCAGCCCTCCCTCGCCCCTCTATTTATAGGGGAAGGGGAAGGGGCGGCCCCTCCGGATGAGATCTAGCGGGGGGGGGGGCGGCCAAGGGGAGTGGGCTTGCCCCCCAAGCAAGGGGGGCGCCCCCACTAGGGTTTCCCCCCCAACCCTAGGCGCATGGGCCCAAGGGAGGGATGCGCCCAGCCCTCCAGGGGCTGGTTCCCTGCCCACTACGGCCCATGAGGCCCTCCTGGAGAGGTGGCCCCTCCCGGTGGACCCCCGGAACCCCTCCGGTGGCCCCGGTACAATACCGATATGCCCCAGAACCTTTCCGGTGACCGTATGACAACTTCCCATATATAGATCTTCACCTCCGGACCATTCCGGAACTCCTCGTGACGTCCGGGATCTTATCCGGACTCAACAACATTCGATAATCACATACAAGTCTTCCTAATAACCCTAGCGTCACCGAACCTTAAGTGTGTAGACCCTACGGGTTCGGGAGACATGCAGACATGACCAAGACGCCTCTCCGGTCAATAACCAACAGCGGTATATGGATACCCATGTTGGCTCCCACATACTCCTCGATGATCTCATCGGATGAACCACGATGTCGAGGATTCAATCAATCCCGTATACAATTCCCTTTGTCAATCGGTACGTTACTTGCCCGAGACTCGATCGTCGGTATCCCGATACCTCGTTTAATCTCGTTACCGCAAGTCACTTTACTCGCACCGTAATGCATGATCCGTTACGGACACTTGGTCACATAGAGCTCATTATGATGATGCATTACCGAGTGGGCCCCGAGATACCTCTCCGTCATCTTGAGTGACAAATCCGGTCTCGATTCGTACAACCCAACAGACACTTTCGGAGATACCCGTAGTGTACCTTTATAGTCACCCGATTACGTTGAGACGTTTGGCACACCCAAAGCACTCCTACGGCATCCGGAGTTGCACAATCTCATGGTCTAAGGAAATGATACTGGACATTTGGAAAAGCTCTAGCTAAACGAACTACACGATCTTTGAGCTATGCTTAGGATTGGGTCTTGTCCATCACATCATTCTCCTAATGATGTGATCCCGTTATCAATGACATCCAATGTCCATAGTCGAAACCATGATTATCTATTGATCAACGAGCTAGTCAACTAGAGGCTTACTAGGGACATGTTGTGGTCTATGTATTCACACGTGTATTACGATTTCCGGATAATACAATTATAGCATGAATAACAGACAATTATCATGAACAAAGAAATATAATAATAACCATTTTATTATTGCCTCTAGGGCATATTTCCAACACTTAGCTTGCACACAAACTTGACACTTAGATCCCTTGACAGTGGTGAAACTAGGGATTAAGTTCAACTTTGCTAGTCGCGACATACAACCAAAGTTAACATGACAAAGACGTGAATGCCACACATTTGATTCACTATTGTTGCAAATATGATTAACAACTTTATTGCAAATGTCTGATAAGGATAAACGAAACGGGCCTCCTGACTCATAGCCTTTACCGACAAAGGTTCCATACTTGGATATTACAAATTTATTCGACTCAAAGACAAGCTTATGGCCATCTCTACACAAAAGAGATCCACTAACAAGATTTTATTGACGGAGGGGACATAATGCATGTTCTTCAGCCGCACGATCTTCCCCGAAGTAAACTTCAGATCGACCGTGCCAACACCACGAACAGAAGCACTTGTACCGTTGCCCATCAGCACGGTTGAAGTCCCTGCGGTCTGATAAGACGAAAACATGGAAATATCACCGCATACATGCACATTAGCACCCGTGTCAATCAACCAATCAGAGAATGACATACCGAAAGAATAGTGGGAAATATACCATACCCAAAGCATCCTTCATGTCAGTGTCTCCAATGACAACATTAGCGGTCTTGCCGCCTTTCCCAGGATGACGCTTGTCATAGCGATTAGGACAACTAGGATCCCAATGATCAGGATCCCCACACACATGACAAACACCTTTCTTCTTGTCATTCTTCTTGTTGAAGTTCGTGTGTTGCACAACCTTGTTCTTCCCATCAAACTTTGCTTTACCATCAAACTTGCCCTTGTTCTTGAACTTGTGGGGCTGGAAGTTCTTCTTCTGTACCAGATTGGCACTAGATCCTCCCTCAATACCTCGAGCACGTGTGTCCTTTGCTCTCGCCTTTTCTTCCACATCAAGAGTGCCAATGAGATCCGGGACGGAAAACTCCTGTCTCTTATGCTTCAAGATGAGTAGCAAAGTTCCTCCACGAAGGAGGAAGCTTAGTGATGATACCTTGACAACAAACTTGTCCGTAGCATACAACTGAAGTGCTCAAGTTCTCTAGCAAATGATCAGATCTCATGAGCTTGCTCAACCACGAAGCGCTCTTCACCATCCTGTAATCATAGAATTGCTCCATGATGTACAGGTGCACAAAGATCCGAGACCCCAAACTTGGCCTCGAGTGCATCCCACATATCTTTTCCATTATCAATTGACGCATAAGCATCAACTATGTTCTCACCAAGAACACTCAAGAGAGCAGCCTTAAACAGAGTATCCATTTTCTGAAAAGCTTGTGCCTGTTGAGCATCAAGCTCTCCTTCAGGTTTGCCAAGAGTGGCGTCATAGCAACTCATGGTTTGAAACCATAAGACTGCTCTCACGCGCCACCTCTTATAGTGGATACCCTCAAACAAGGAGGTTTCATGGAAGCAGCAAAACCACTCGGGGTAAATTGCCTATAATAAGGTTTTCAGATTGTTGGAAATATGAGCAATTTACCGAATGATTTTATTGACAGAAATACTAGATAAAGCACGACTAGTATAGTAGTGATAAAACAAGTCATGCGATTTGACAAAGAGAAGGTAAACAACATCTTCATATATGAACTGTAACTAAACACATCTAGAGCAGACAGTATAGCAAGTTGCATATATGCAATAGAGTCTAACATATCTAGGGCAAACACTAGAACAATGAACTGTAGCAGGGCCTCTAATAGAAAGAGGAAGAACACGTACGGGACAGCAGCAGAAGTGCTGAACTTGGGGTCGGTGTCCTCACCAGCCATGTCGTCGAGGAGGTTGTCGACGTCGGGAAAGAAGTCGTCGTTGGGGAAGTAGTCGTCGGAGTCTGGGGCGTCCGTGACGAAGAAGTCAGTAGTTGCGCTGAGCGCTCCCCAAAAACCTTATCACCCTTCTCCCGCATGTGACTCAAAAGGTGCGGTTTCAAGGCTCATTGTCTCGACCTGCGGTGCACGCCGCAAGCCGGGATGGGGAAAAACGTAGCAGCAGCGCAGTGCTTATGAACTTGTGGCGAGAGGAGGAAGAGGTTTGGTGCGTCTCTCTGAGAGAAGCGGCCTCCCTTTTATAGGCGCAAGAGAAGGAGGCCGTTCGTATTCAATCTCCACTGCAGCAAAAATGGTTCAGCTCTCGTGTGACCTTTCGTATACCCGTCATGCGTGGCAAAATTTTAGACATCGGCTCGTCTCATTCACGTGGCGGGGCAGGCGGCGGAGGAGGAGCGCGCGTGGATGTCCCTCTTGTTCTAATCCTCATACATGTGGAGAAAGAGTCTCCCTTATAAAAAGGTACAACTCCCTCTAAACTAGCGATGTGGGACTAAACTTTAGTTCTACCTCTTGCCTTGCACGAATGGCTGCGTGGGCCTCTAGGATTTATTAGGAATATCTAAAACGAAAGTGCCTTTCTGCTCCCGAGCTCATTTGAGCTCGGTGAACAGTAAAATCGAAAAAAAATCAAAAAAAATTAAAAAAAATTCTAAAAAAATCTCAGTGAAACATTGACAAAAGTTCTAAGTGCTTGCAAAAATTCATCATGAAATCACATTCCTGTAAGGCGTGGCAAAAAAAACAAATTCAGCCTCCAAAATGCTTTTGAAAGTAGCATTTTCAGAGTACCGATTTTGTTTTTTTTGCCACGCCTTCTAGAAATGTGATTTCATGACGAATTTTTGCAAGCACTTAAAACTTTTGTCAATGTTTCTACCCAAAAAAATTGGAATTTTTTGAAATTTTTTTGATTTTTTTTCGATTTTACTGTTCACCCGAGCTCATACGTCCTATCTGAAACTGCTATTGGGCTAGACCCAGAATAGACAAAATTCCAGCAGGGGTTGTGTGCCTCTTGCTACGCAGAGGTGGATGCAAGGTTTATACTCATTGTAATTTCCATTTGTATTGATGTGACGGTTGACTCAAAAAATTTCCTTTATCGCAAAATAATGATGGTCTAACTATTATTGGGCATCAATTGATCATTTTTAAATCTACTTTTTTTATCATGAAACCTTGTGAAACAAACATTCGGTACAAGACGTCCTCTATAAACATCCATTTACATGTCAGTTTTAATTATGTGTTGTACACAACAAAAGGTACGATAAATTTCTTATGTTCGCGCAGGTTGAATGATGTCCTTCCTGTTTTCATTTTCTTACATACCGAAACTTTTCAGGAATTTTATGAAAAAAAAGTTTTGAGGCGTTTCATGCAAGCATGTCTTATGTTGAAATTTTACAGCCAGATGAAGAAAAGATTACTGCCCTCACAATATTTTCCAGCAAAGCAACATACAGAAAAAATTCATAGCGGGAGTTCTATCCAAACCAATATTGGTTATTCAAAACATACGTTATAAATTAGGCTAAAATGTTCTCTCAAAAGGTAAACAAAATTCTGGCTTGGCAAAATTGGAACCGGATGAAGCAGGCCTTTGCACGACCAGCTTTAGTTCAGTTTTTCTTTTGAGTGAAACCTTTGATACATTAGGAACCCAAGCATTCCTCCCGTTAGATGAGCGGTTTTAAAGGCACAAATCTCTTGTATTAGTCAAATTGAGTCCGTCAAAATTGAGAGCGGCTAGTTCTCGCCTCCTATGTGGGACTTCCTATAGGGAGCACCAATTTGGCGCAGTATGTGCTTAGGATGCACGACAAAAATGCTCGGGAAAAAAAATATTCATGTTTTCAAAAAAAAAACGCGTATTCAAAAAATGTCATGAATTTGAACAAATGCTCACGAATTCAAAAAATATTCATGAAATTCGAAAAAGCTGGTGAATTTAAAAAAATCCAAATTTTAAAAAGGTCCCTCAATTCAGAAAATGTTCGCTCATTCAAAAATTGTTCACGGATTTGAAAAATGTCCATGCATTTATAAAAATGAACGTCTAAAAAAAGAGTGTTTGTGACTTTCAAAAATTGTTCCCAAATTTCAGCAAATGTTCACCGATTCAAAAAATTGTTCAGAAGTTTAAAAAAATGAATCTACACAATTTTTTAAAGTGTTCCTGAATTTTTTTTTAAAAATGTTCATGATGTCAGAAAATGTTCTTGAATTCGAAAAATAGTCATGATTTCAAAAAACGTTAATAAATTAAAGCATGTTCAGAAAATGAAAAGGAAAATGGAAAGAATTAACTAACAGGAAACAATAAAAAAATGAAAAATGAAAAGGTGGAAATGAAAAGACAGAAAAAACGCGAAAGATTAAAACGAAAAAATAAAATAAAAACCGGTCTAGGAGAAAATTGTATTCGGCCGGCCCATACAGAGGACGAACGACCCGGAGGGAATAGAAGACGGCAAATCCTATTTGGCGCCTTATAAGCAAATTTACAAACGGGCGCCTGCAGCACCCCGCGCTGGGCCGGCCTGTTATTACTGTGTATGTCAATTTGACAAAACTTTAGCGCACACGACAGGTTTCGAACCGGCGACCTACAACGTCAAATATCGTTCGCACAACCACAGCGCTATCGAGAATGATCTGTTAATATAAACTGTTTTATTCTTTATTCCTTCTTTCTCTGTTTTCTTTTTTTTGTCCTTTTTTCCATTTTCGTTTTCTGTTTTTTTTCTTCTTCCAGGTTTCCTTCCTCATTGATTTTCATGTTTTTTATTTTCTTAAATGCGTGAACTTTTTCCAAATCGATGATGCTTTTTTAAGTTTTGATGAAATTTTGTTATCAAGATAAATGAACTTTTTTAGTGAACTATTTTTAACAATTGATGACTTTTTTCAAATTAGATGAATTTTCCAATTTGATGAACTTTTTCAAAATTCAATGAACTTATTTTCAATGGACTTTTCCTGAAATTCGACGAACTTTTCTTCAAATTTATGAACTTTTTTCCAAATTGATGAACTTTTTTTTTCGAATTCTATGATCTTTTTCAAAAAATTGGTGAACTTATTTATGGCTTTGTTGAACTTTTTTTCAAACCGATGAACTTTTTCAATTTTGGTGAACTTTTATCATATTCGATGAACTTTTTTTTTCAAATTTTGTGATCTTTTGAAAAATTGGTGAACTTATTTATAGCTTCTGTGAACTTTTTTGAAAACCAATGAACTTTTTAAAATCTGGTGAATTTTTTCGAAATTCAATGATCATTTTTTTCAAATTCTATTATGTTTTTTCAAAACCGATGAACTTTTTTCACATTTTGTGAACTTCTTTCAAAATGGATGAACTTTTTTCTAATACATGAACTTTTCTTATCAAATTGGATGATCTTTTTTCAGAAATGATGAACTTTTCCAATTCGATAGCTTTTTTCAAAATTTGATAAATAAATTTTGATATAAAACATAAAAAATGCAAGGTTTACTGCGTAATAAATAACGCGGCTTCAATACTTCTTTAAGTATTGATGTTCGTTTCGGTTGCAGTGATCGGTGGGCTGAAGTGGTTAGCTGAACCATCTTTCAAAAGGCGACCTGAGTACGAGTCATAGTACTAGCAGGTTTTTTGCGGGTCCTTTTTTCGCGAAACAATTTCTGCGCTGGTGCATTCGTGGGCCGGCCCATTTGTCGTTTGCTGCAGGCGCCAGTAGGCTTCGGCGGCGCTTAAAGCGCTCAATAGGAGCTTCCATAGAAGACGCCGTCCTATATGCTGCGCACTGCGGTAAATAGTCGCCCTATCGAACAGGGGGCGCCCCGACTAGGCGGGCCCATTAGCAGCACAATAAAGCGATCGACCGAAATGTACCGTCGAGATGAACCATAGCCCTGTAGCTAGCGTCAATGAACGCGAAAAAGTTCACAAGTTCAAAAAAGTTAACGGGATTCAAAAAATGTTCACCAAATCAGAAAAGGTCAAGCATTCAAAAAACGGTTAGCGGCATCCGAAACAAGTTTATGACCTTGAAAAAGTTCACGAAATAAAAAAAAGTTCATGGATTTGAAAAAAGTTGTTCAATTTTGAAAAATAATATCACGAATTGAGAAAATATAATGGATTTAAGAAAATGCGAATTTGGAAAAAGATTATTGATTTTAGAAAGTCATATACTAGCAGGTTTTTTGCGGGTCCTTTTTTCGCGAAACAATTTCTGCGCTGGTGCATTCGTGGGCTGGCCCATTTGTCGTTTGCTCCAGGCGCCAGTAGGCTTCGGCGGCGCTTAAAGCGCTCAATAGGAGCTCCCATAGAAGACGCCTTCCTATATGCTGCGCACTGCGGTAAGTAGTCGCCCTATCGAACAGGGGGGCGCCCCGACTAGGCGGGCCCATTAGCAGCACAATAAAGCGATCGACCGAGACGTACCGTCGAGATGAACCATAGCCCCTGTATCTAGCGTCAATGAACGCGAAAAAGTTCACAAGTTCAAAAAAGTTAACGGGATTCAAAAAATGTTCACGAAATCAAAAAAGGTCAAGCATTCAAAAAAGGTTAGCGGCATTCGAAACAAGTTTATGACCTTGAAAAAGTTCACAAAATAAAAAAAAGTTCATGGATTTGAAAAAAGTTGTTCAATTTTGGAAAAGAATATCACGAATTGAGAAAATATAATGGATTTAAGAAAATGCGAATTTGAAAAAATATTACTGATTTTAGAAAGTCATATATTTAGTTTTTTTTAGGGATTTTGGAAAAAAAAAGTCATGGATTTGGAAAGAGTTTATCAATTTTGAAAGAAAAGATCACTAATAGGAAAAAAGTTCATGGATTTGGAAAGAGTTTGTGGATTTTCATAAAAGTTCATAAATTTGGAAAATGTTTGTGGAAAGTAGTGGATTCAAAAAAAATCACGTGTTTTAAAAAAAATAACGTATTTGAAGAAAAAATCAAATTTAGAAAATGTGCGTGCATTTAAAAAATACTAATAAAAGGAAAACAGAAAAAAGGAAAAAAAGTATGAAAAGCAGTGACCAAATTTACGCTTAATTACCAATTAGGGGGCAGCACCACATAGGACAAGCGCTATAACAGGCACTACGACATCCGAGTAGGTGTTAGGAGACGGAAGACCCCCTCGGCTTAAACGCGTACATAATGGGTCAGGCCTAACACGTTATTCTTTCATTTGCCTGTGCACAGTATGGTATGTACTCCATATTTCATTATATATATTTCGAAAACTGTACAATGTACAAATTTCTGGAATTACTTTACTTAACATTTTGAAAAAAATCATCACATATTATCAAATGTTCATGAGTGTAAAATTCTGTTCATATAATTTGTCAAAAAACATAAAAAAAAAATCATCACACTTAAAAAAAGTTTGTGCAGTGTAAAAAGAAATGTTAGCGCCAGTTTTAAGAAATGTTTGTACCATTCAAAAACAATCACATGTATTCGAAATGTGTTGAACGTGTGTTCAAAAAATGTTCAATGCATATTTAAAAAGTGTTTAACATGTATTCAAAAAATGTTCAAACATATATTTGAAAACAATATTCATCATGGTTTTGGAAAAACGTTCAACTGTGTTAGAGTTTGTATAGAATACATGTTGTAATCTCAACTAAACCCCTCTCTCTATTCTCTCCCGTAGAATATCCAAACTACCGAATCTAAAGGATCGGTAGAATCCTCAACTTGTACTCCAAGCTTGGCCTTGTGCCCTGATCAATATAACTCCACGCTGCTCCCTTTACGAGGGAGTAGAAACGCTTCGACATGGTATATGAGCCAACCTCTTCCCATCTAGCTAGCCGAAAAGCCTTTCTCTCGATCATCATCACCAGATCGCGATCACCACATCACCATGTCCTCCTCGGCCACCATCACATCAACCTTGGTGCCCCACCACCAAAAAACTCACCAGAACCAACTACATCCTATGGAGGACCCAGGTCATGCCGGACTGCGAGAGCGCAAGTCACCGCCTCGGATGGATCCGACGCCAAGCGCCACCGAAGACGGTGCAGCAAAGCAGACGGACAAAACAATGGCAGATGTGCCAAATCCTTTGTATCATAATGGATCTCAAAGGACCAAAGCAGTCCCGAGCCATCTCTGAATTCTCTGTCAAAAGAGATTCTCGCCCAAGTCACAAGTAAGGAGACAACTTTCGATCTTTGGACTGCTATCACTACTATTTTTGCCTCGCAGTCCCAATCCCGCAGATCACAAACCTACGGATTGCCATCACCAACACCAAGAAGGGCTCCATGTCGAGCACCTCCTACATCGCCAAGATGAAGAACTTGGCGGATGAACTTCGCCGCAGCGGGTCGCCTGCCTCTCGATCCTCGAGATGGTCGACTACGTGCTCGCCGGTCTCGGCAGGACTATGATCTTGTTGTGGCTGCCATCGGCGCAGCCAAGGCGACGATCTCGCTTGACGATCTTTTCGCCCAGATCGCGCGCTCGATCGGCGGGTGGAGATCTTTGGCGACGGCGTTGATGCCGCTTCAACTCCTCGGCAAACATGGCGACAGAGGACGGGCGCCGGCAGGGCGCGGCGTATACAGAGAGGCCGCGTGGCCGAGGCAGCGCCTCCCCAAGTCCGTCTGGCGGCAACGGCGGCGGTGGCGATGGTCGCGCCGCCCACAAAGAACGACAACAAAGAGGTCCGTGACTATCCGGAGTGTCGATTTGTCACAAGCATCATCCAGGGGTGCCCGTGATTGCCGCAATGATATGATGAAGATGAACACGAGGACAAGGGGCAAACATGGTCACCGACTCCCACGGTGTCGACACAAACTGGTATCACGGACACCGCGCCACGCACCACATCACCGGAGAGCCGGACAAGTGACCACCCGGACAAGTATCACGGACATGATCAAGTGCACACTGCGAGTGGTTCTGGTATGCAAGTTTATCATATTGGTCATTCAATTGTTAGGACCCCTAAAAAAAATCTACATCTAAACAAAATTCTTCATGTTCCTGAAACTTCCAAAAGTCTTCTATCTGTTCATCGATTTACTCGTGATAATCATGTCCTCATTGAATTTTATCCTTATTTTTTTCTTGTCAAGGACTTGGCCACGAGGAGAATACTTCTTAGGGGCAGATGTGTGGGAGGACTTTACCCACTCATATCTTCTTCTTCATCGTCATCAAATAAACAAGCTTTTTTAGCAATCAAGCCTTCATCATCAAAGTGGCATAGCAGATTAGGTCATCCTTCGTCAATTATAGTTAAATGTGTGCTTAGTGAAAATAAACTTCCTTACTCCCATGAAGTTAGTGCTGAGTCAGTTTGTGATCCGTGTCAACAAGCTAAAAGTCATCAGCTACCATATCCTGTGTCTACTAGCATCTCCACTGCACCCCTACAACTTGTATTCTCAGGATATATGGGGACCAGCTCCCACCTCAGTTGGTAGATACTCATATTATGTAAGCTTTATCGATGATTTTAGCAAGTTCACTTGGATATATCTTCTTAAGAAAAGGTCTGAAGTGTTTCAAGTTTTCTCCAATTTTAAAAACCTTGTTGAGAGAAAACTGAACACTAGGATTATTGCTATGCAAACTGATTGGGGGGGTGAATACAGGAAGTTGAATTCCTTTTTTCAACAACTTGGTATTTCTCATCATGTTGCGTGCCCACATGCACACCAAATGTAATGGTTCTGCAGAGAGAAAACATCGTCATGTTGTTGAAGTAGGTCTTGCCCTACTTGCAAATGCATCTATGCCACTAAAGTTTTGGGATGAAGCATTCCTCACTACCACGTATCTCATTAACCTACTGCCTAGCAAAGTCATCAATTTTGAAACACCTGTCACACTTCTATTTGACACCACTCCAGATTATAAATCTCTTCGAGTGTTTGGTTGTGCATGTTGGCCCAACCTACGACCATACAATACACGCAAGCTTGCATTTCGTTCAAAAAAATGTGTCTTTCTGGGGTATAGTCCTCTCCACAAAGGAGTCAAGTGTTTAGATGTCACTTCTGGCAGGGTCTATATATCACGAGATGTTGTATTTGACGAATCTGTCTTCCCATTTGAGTCTCTTCATCCAAACGCCGGAGCTCGTCTCAAACAAGAAATCCTTCTTCTTCCTCCTAATCTCCGGTCCTTTGATCAAGGGGGCGACAATTGTATTGACCATTATGATTGTTCAACCAGTTCTGGTGGTGCATTTGGTCATGCGCAGTACATGGTGAAGTTGCGTAAGAAAATGGAGCTGAAAATGATCAAAATCCGTGCAAAACGAAGGCATATTGCATGTGGGAGAAGAAGACGGGGGCTGAATGCGAGGACGATACGCCGCAGCCTCGCGACGCCAAAGGCGGCAGATCCTCGGGATCGGCGCGAGGATCCACCGGATCACAAGGCTGCGGGCCAAAGAACGAATCGCCACGCCGCCAGTAAATAGCGCCAAATTTGACCCCACGCGACAAAGGGTGAGCGACCGCCAGCTTCCCGGTCCGGCTCACGCGTGCTCATGCGATCGCATGCAGGATCTCCTGTGGCTAGCGACTCTGCGGTAATTGACTCCAAAGAAGACAAGTGCAGACACAGGCTACGACTTTGGGATCGGATCTCCTGCAAAGCAAAGGATCTGGTGCATCCTCGTGATCCTCTCGTGGCGTAGACTCCTATGTCTTCTCACGGCGCAACTAGCTCAAGCTCAACCAGTGATAACGTCACGTGTTACAACTCGTCTACAAAAAGGTATAAAAAATCCAAAAGTTCGAACTGATGGTACAATACGGTATGGCATGATCAGGAGAACCAACAAAAGTAGAAGATGCACTTGGAGATTTGAAATGGAAGCAGGCAATGGATGAAGAATATTCAGCACTTATGAGGAACAAGACATGGCATCTTGTACCTGCACAAAGAGGTAAAAATATCATTGATTGTAAGTGGGTGTACGTAATTAAAAAGAAGGCAGATGGCTCCATTGACAGTGTACAAGGCACGGTTAGTTGCAAAAGGTTTCAAACAACGGTATGGATTAGATTATGAGGATACATTTAGTCCTGTTGTCAAGGCTGCAACTATTAGGCTTGTACTGCCTATTGCCGTGTCTGTGGGATGGAGCTTGAGGCAGCTAGACGCTCGTAACGCTGCTTTTTGCATGGTGTTATGGAAGAGGAGGTTTATATGAAACAACCACCGGGTATGCAGATAAGAAAACACCCCATTATGTGTGCAGGCTTGACAAGGCACTTTATGGCTTAAAACAGGCCCCAAGAGCGTGGTACTCAAGGTTAAGCTCTCAGTTAAGGTGCCTTGGTTTTGTTGCATCCAAAGTCGACACATCCCTCTTTATTTATAACAAGGCAAACACCGTCATATTTGTGTTGATATATGTTGATGATATTATAGTTGCAAGTTCTTCACAAGATGCCACTAATGCCCTTTTGCATGATTTGAGATCAAAGTTTGCCTTGAAGGATCTTGGTGATTTGCACTTCTTCTTAGGCATTGAAGTTAAGAAGATTTCAGATGGTATAACTACGAACCAGGAAAAAATATGCTCTTTGAGCTCCTAGCTCGTATGAGGATGAAGGATTGTAAGCCTTCACCCACTCCATTATCTCCTTCAGAAAAACTTTCAGCTTTTGAGGGTGAGCCACTCAATGAAGAAGAAAGCACAAGGTACATGAGTGTCAGAGGAGCCTTGCAATATCGACACTTACAAGACCAGATATATCATTTGCGATAAATAAGGTTTGTCAAGATTTGCATGCACCTACTTACATACATCGGACAGCCGTTAAAAGGATTGTCGTGTATATCAAACACACCGTGAGTCTTGGATTGCAATTCAGACGTTCCAGCTCCACACTTGTGAGTGCTTTCTCCGATGCCGATTAGGTGATGTAGTGATGATAGGAGATCAACCTGGAGGATTTGCTATATTCTTTGGTTCTAATCTTATTTCCGGAGTGCTAGAAAACAAGCTACGATGTCAAGGTCAAATCTTGAGGCTGAGTACAAGTCATTAGCAAATGCAAATCGCTGAGATCATCTGGGTTGAATCATTGCTTCATGAGTTAGGTGTTAAACAACACCGTGTATCATGTCTTTGGTGTGATAACTTGGGAGCCACCTATCTCTCGCTAACCCAATCTTTCATGCTCGAACTAAGCATATCGAAATTGACTTTCATTTTGTAAGAGAAAGAGTTGCGAGAGAAGAAGCTGGATATCGATTCATTTCATCAAAAGATCAAGTGGCGACGGGTTCACTAAAGCATTGCCTCGCCCGACCATTTGAAGAGTTCAAGAAGAATATCAATCTAGGATAGTTGAGATTAAGGGAGGGTGTTAGAGTTTGTATAGAATACATGTTGTAATCTCAACTAAACCCTCTCTCTATTCTCTCCGTAGAATATCCAAACCATCAATCTAAAGGATCGGTAGAATCCTCAACTTGTACTCCAAGCTTGGCCTTGTGCCCTGATCAATATAACTCCACGCGGCTCCCTTACGAGGGAGTAGAAACGCTTCCTGACAAACTGATATCAGTAAAATGTTCTTTGTGTATACGAAAAATGTACATTGTTTACTTGAAAAAGTATTGAACGTGTTCTTGCAAAATTGTTCATCAAATATTTTTTATATAATGTTCAGGATATATCTGAAAAATGTTTCACATGTATTCACAAAATATTCAATATGTATCTAATAAATGTTTAACATGTATTCATAAAAAATTTAAAGATGTATTTGTAAAGGCTGAATGTATATAAAAAATAATTCAGCGTGTATACACGAAAATACAATGTGTATTTTAAAAATTCATCAAAGTATATAAAAATGAAAAATAAATAAACGGAAATATAAATAAAGAATAGAAAAATAAATTAAAAACCCGATGAAAACCAACAATTGAAACATATTAAGAAAAAAAGAAAATCAAAGAGAGCCGTTAAAGAAAATATATAAGAACGGAAAAAGGGAAGCAAAAACATGGAAGATTCTAAAACCGGTCTGTTCTGGTCTTTAGAACCTTCGCAAAACCGTTCAAATGGAGGGGGGATACATCTCGCAATAAGCAAGAATGGAAGATATGTCATTCGCGGTCTAATTGATTTTTGAAAACCGGGTCATGTATGTGTGGGCTTGCTTTGCCATAGATGGCTGATCAGCCCGGTCCGGACGCGGAAACGGCCCAAATTGAGAAATGAAACGTGCAGAATTACGATGCAGGCAGCATTGTCCATTGCAACTCTGGAACACACATTTCTCAAAAAAAAAACTCTGGAACACACACCTCACTCATACGGTAGAAATCGCGTACGAGCATGGAGAAGAAAGAGAAGGCGTAAAACGAAAGACAAGCGAGGGAAGGTACTACGAGTACGAGCATGGCAAGAGAGACAGGTCCGCTTTTTTCAGGCGCAGCCGTCCGGCCCACAACAGTCTCCCGCTGTAGCAACTGTTCAGTTGCCGCGGCATGTGACTAATGTGAGACCACCTGCAAGCCTCGGCTCGGCTGCACCTGCACGCAAGCAGCCTACGCAGCATGCAGTAGCATCTTTCTCAGCTTCGAGACAAGATCACAAGAAGCCATCGCCATTGGCAGTCACTGCATTTGCACCAGCAGGCACTAGAGACTAGACCCCCCCCCCCCCCTACTGCCCGGGCCCCGGCGCTCGTCCTCCTCAGTTTGGGTTTAAAGATAGAGATAAAAAGTAGAGATCGAATAGGTTTAAACCATATATTACTTGTCTTGTACTTCAAGTCTCTACCCCTTATGTATTCTATATATACCCCATAAAAAGGTTGGATCAATACAACAGAACAACATACACAACACAATATTCAGCCATCCTACAATTTCTACCCTTGAGTCCTACAGCAAAGACTGAATCTGAATGCGTGTAATCCAGCGCTGGCAACAACGGGCGGCGGGGCGGCGTCTTTTCTAATCGAGCCGCAGGATGCCCGGCATCACACACGCACGTCGCGCATGGCTTTAATTTTCCCGTACCAGTGTATTGTGCACCGGTCAAAATGACCATTTTTGTTCTCTGAAGAAACACAGTTGACTGTTCCGCTTGCGCTTGCGGGGTCACAGGGAGTAGCTACTGCTGCCTCAAACACGAATTATTTTGGAGAAAGCAAATGGCGCCGATCGATCGCTTGGCCGGCCTCGCGTATTGACGGAGAGGGGCCACGTACTGACGGAGAGGTGGTTGGCTTGGGTTGGGTTGGGTTGGTTGTCTATTATATTGTCTTCCTCCTCCAGATCCCGATCCCCCGGCCGCATGTGCACTGCTAGCTAGCTACGCAATGCTGGCCGGACATGCATGCCCTACGAGCTTCGTCCGTACGTACGTCCACGCCGGCAATGACCGAGACAACGTACAATGCACATGCGTGTATGTACACACTCCGCAGGTCGGAATTAAGATTTCACGTGTCACTAATCAATCCCACAAACCGCATATAGAGTAGTATGTTAAAGCATCTACAACCGAATTTGACAAATCCGAACTCCTATACATCCACGGACGCATGACCGGTCATACCTTAAATTTTCTTTCTTTCACAACCGGATACATCAATTACGAAATCTCAAATCGATACAACTACATGCAACGTAAAATTAGTATAATTTTTTGCGGGCGACCGTGCTTGTTGTTTTGGCCGTGTGAGGGGGTCCTCGGGTGTCCGGTCTATTCGATATGGGCCGGACTAATGGGCCGTGAAGATAAAGCAGAAGACTATCCCCCGTGTCCGGGTGGGACTCCTATATGCGTGGACGGCAAGTTTGATGTCCGGATGTACTATTTCCTTCTTCTGCAAACCGACTATGTACAACCCTAGGCCCATCTGGTGTGTATATAAACCGGAGGGTTTACTCCGTACAGGCTATTAGAATAATCATAGGCTAGACAGTTAGGGTTTAGCCGTTACGATCTTGAGGTAGATCAACTCTTGTAACCCTTATACATACCGAATATAATCGAGCAGGACATAGGATTTTACCTCCATTAAGAGGGCCTGAACCTGGGTAAACATCGTGTCCCTACTGTCCCTTGTTACTATCGATCCTCAGACACAACCCCCTGCCCGAGATCTGCCGATTTTGACACCGACACCGTGTCCATGTCCGACAGTCGGATGAGCGCTTGAAATGAAGGTGCGCTCGCCGACAAGGTAGAGTTAGACATGGGACACAAAAGGCACCGTCGTCTCCCAATGCCCCACACTTCCTCATCGAAGCCCGTGTCCTGCACGTCGTCGGTCGATGTGATGTCGACGATGGGGCTGTCGTGGTCGGAGCCCGACATGTCCACCACGACGCATGTGCGGCACTAGAGGTTGCCAGTCACCCATACCAGCGATAAATGGCGCGGCGACTCGCCTTGTCGACGTCTACCACAAGGGCTGTCACGGCTTCCCGCGCCCTCTGCCTCGCTTAGTAGGCACGCCGCGTCATATTAGCCTCCGACGCCGACAGGCCATGGAAGGCCTTCGAGTCGGCGTGCCAATGAAGGGGTTGCGCCTCTGCCATGACGTTCGAATGCCAGCCGAACCGCACCGTCTTCGGCGAGACAGCGGCGAGGCGGCTCATGTCGGACCCAAGCGTCACTTGGGTGGATGCTATGGATTCCCCTGGATCGAGTCCAATCGTTGTGGGGCGCCCAAGGAGGAGATGGTGCCTGGATCTCCCCATATCTGTCTAGATTTGGGCTGGATATGAGGGGTGTCGGTCAGGTCAGTCCGGACGTATAGAGGGGGGCGCCTGGACTGTAGATAATCTTATGCACGTACAAACTAGTACCTCTGTTTTTAACTGCCAAGGTGTCTTACATTTAAAGGGTGTGGTAATTAAGTATGCAAATGAAAATAGCTTATGTGTGGGTTTGGGCTGGCAACTATAATGTATGGCTTTCATCACAAGAAGCTCATCACATTTTTTAAGAGTGATTCTGAACGGTGGAGGGCCACGTGTCACAGTGTATGAGACTATGTATTTAATTGGTCCGTCCATGTTATTGTGTGAGAGCATGAATAATGTGTTTGTCAATCTGAACCTATTTCTTTTTTTGCGGCAAAACTTCCGACCTATTCATCTTCAATCATGACAGTACAACGAACTCCAAAAAATAAAAATTACATACAGATCCGTAGACCACCTAGCGACGACTACAAGCACTAAAGCGAGCTGAAGGCGCGGTGCTGTCATCGCCCCTCCATCACCGAAATCGGGCACAACTTGTTATAGTAGACAGTCGTGAAGTCATCGTGCTAAGGCCCCATACGGCCAGTACCCCAGAACAGCAACCGCCGCCGATGAAGAATAACGTAGATTGGATGGATCCAAACCGAAGACACACGAACATAGACGAACAACGACGATATCTGAGCAAATCCACAAAAGATAGATCTGCCGGAGACACACCTCCACATGCCCACCAACGATGCTAGACGCACCGCCGGAACGGGGACTAGGCGGGGAGACCTTTATTCCATCTTCAGGGAGCCGCCACCGTCTCGCCTTCCTGAGCAGGACACAAACCCTAACAAGATTGAAAAATATGATTAAAAACGGAGCCCTCCCGCCGACCCTTGCCCGAATCCACCGCGCCTCCATGGTGTAAGTGCATCTAGTGCCACCCCTAGTTGGTTTTGGAGTATTGACGACAAACTTGGTTGAGAGACTAATGTGTTTGTGAGAATTGCAGGATAACACAGGTAGTAATCCCTTATTGATTCGGTTCACCTACCAGAGATGACCCCTAAAAATGTGTGAAGACATTGAAGACAATGGTGGTTCGTGAAGACATTCACAGTGAAGATTATGACATGAGAAGACATTCAAGTGAAGACTATGGAGTGCGAAGACATAGTTGTTTGGTAGTTCCCTTTTCTTCTTTGTTGAGTCATAGGAACCACCGTACTGTTAAGTGGGGTCCAAGTGAACAAAGTCAGAGTGACTGAAGTGATGCTCAACCAAAATCCTATGTCTTCGAGCGAAGATAATGAGAGCAAATCTTATCCGGAGCTGGATGAGTCAGCTTTACTTGTAGCCCAAGTCAAGATGCCGCATGTGTTTGAAATCCGACCGTTGGACACGTGTCGGTTCCTTAGTGACCCAGGGTCATTTCGGACAAATCAGGTCGGGTTGCCTCCTGGCTATAAATAGCCCACCCCCTACACCATAAATTGGTGGCTGCTCAGAGTTAGTGCACGGCTTTTGTCGTTTGAGAGCAACCCACCTCCGAAGCATTTGAGAGAGAGATCCTTGCGAGGACAAAGCCCAAAACACCCAGAGCCAAAGAGTGTTAGGCATCCCTGAAGTCTTTCTGTCTGCGTGACCTGAAGACTTGTTACACTTGAGGACTATGTATCCTCCAGCCGATTAGGCGTCGCATTCTGAGCATCCAAGAGCCATTGTGGATCGCCGATGAACGAAGCCTGTGAAGGTTTGGAAGTCTACCTTGAAGACTTAACAGAGTCATTGGGCGAGGACTAGGTGTCCTTAGCTCAAGGGGAATAAGGTGAAGACGCGGTCTTCTGAGTTAAAACTCAGCCTCCCTAACCAGACGCATGATTGTCACAACAATCGAACTCGGTCTACCAAATCCTTGTCTTCACCAAGAAACTGGTTCTATCCCTCACTTCCCTTTTACTTTACAGTTTGTCTTCGTGAAGTCATTACCTACCTGTCTGGTCTGATTGAATTCACTGAGTGAAGACTATTTACTGTTTGGCTTCATACTGTCTTCCATCCTGATCCATACTTCCTAGGTGTTGATAGCCTTCGTGCTTTCACTTCATTGCTTACTTGACTATGGCTTGTCTAGTGTAGTCTACCTTCCGCTGCATATCAATAGGTTCATTTCTACTGTTTGTCTTCAAAGACCTCGTGTTTTGAAGACTTTCATAAAAATCACTTATTCATCCCCCTCTAGTCGATAACTAGCACTTTCAATTGGTATCAGAGCAAGGTGCCCCCTTGTTCTGTGTGATTCGGTTTAACCACCTGGAGTTTCTACTATGTCGACTGCAGGGATAATCAAGGTCTCCGCTGCGTGCCCAGTCTTCGATGGCACTGATTACCCCTACTGGAAGAATAAGATGTGCATGCATCTTGAAGCCATTGTCGTCAACCTCTGGTATGTTGTCAAGAATGGCGTTCCTAAGGTCGGTGAAAGTGTCACAACCGTTGATGTCAAGAGGTTCATTCAACTGGATTCGACTGCCAAGAACATCATCTGTGGTCATCTGACCAAAGGACAGTATGACCGTGTGAGTGCACCGGAAACTGCGAAGCTAGTCTAGGACTGGCTCTCCAAGGTCAACGAAG